>OY987184.1:7821105-9021105 GCA_963920625.1 Dinocampus coccinellae | reverse complement strand
TTATTATTTACTATAACTACATTTTATCGATAAGGGCTCGAGTAAAAATATACAGGCCCACAACGCGCCCAAATTGGAAAACGCGCCCGATACAAGCCCAATACGCGCCCAAAAGTATTTTGTTAATCTCAAGTGTAAATATGCACGCCCAAAACGCGCCCAAATTCGAGAAGCGCTCGAACTGCACACCATCCTAATCTTTTTATGAGGGTTCGTTTTATTACCCGAAATACTCAACAAGAATTTTGCACTGGTGAATGTCAATTGTCAGCATATATATATATAAATTTTCAAACGTTGAAATGGCGTTATGATCTGTTTATTGCTTTTTCGGAAGGATTTAACCGGTCGGGTGTCATAAAAGATCACAAAAAAACCATAATAATAATCGTTCACGAACTTAGAAAAATTTTGACAAGATATCGGAACATAGATGAATTTGATGAAATAGAAATTTCCCAGTTCACTCAGTAAATAATCCGTTTTTTTATAAATGAAAACACATTGAACATTTTGTTTTTGTTTGAATGATATTATTATGAATAGAATGATAATAAGTGGGTTTATTATATAATCGTTCATCAATATAATTGTGTTATTTTCATTCGTGCATTAATTCACTCATTTTTATTCACAATTATAATTATTACCAATATACTGATCAAAATTATATCTAAATATATTTATTCTATTTCTCTTAGATTAATTGGTTTCATAATATATTTTTCGTTTGATTATGTCAATGATTTTATTTTAATATAAAAACATACACAAATAAGATCATTGACATCAATTATATTTCAATTATTTATTATTGTACATCCATATATACGAGTGAAATCAATATTTTCTTCACTTAATTTTGGTATAACATCACATTTTTTCATAACAGCAAAGTATTCCACTATACAAATATCTTTGCAAAATGATTTACATGCACAATTGATATGATTTCCGACCAATTACTTCCGGGAAAAAGGCATGAAATTTGGAATTTTCACAATTCAAATCACAGTTAATCGTGTTACAATCATATACTTTTATGAAAAATCCAATGAATCCAACTTTCGGGCCTTGTTCGGTCATAACTTTCACGCAGTAAAAATCAGATGCAGTCTTTCTCTTGTAGCATGGAGAATAAATTGCTTGATTCCTAATTTTTGATCGTAAAAATTTAGATATTTTTATATTACTATGAGTTGTAATTTCTACGATATTGTGGAGTGCTAACCCGAGGTTCTGAGGAATACTATGTGAAAAAATCATTTTTCCAAGTGCATATATATCTGTACCTATTTGCCAAAGAGGATTGACTCTTTCACCAATTGTTTGCAATTTATTACAATACTCAAAAACATCAGTGTTGTTATCTATATTTCTGAATTCACTTGCAGCTATTGAATGATGGGATATTTTGGAATATATATGTAAACCAATGCAAAATGAAAAAAAACAATTAATAAAATTCAATATAATTCCTTAATAATTCATTCGATTCTGAGCAAAAAAAAATTATTGGTATTTGTTTATATGGACAGGTATCTCTTTAAGTGTGAATAAGTTTGTATAATGATGTTTTTCATAATTTAATACTCATACCAATATTTCTACATGTACGAGTGGCGTATTGGGTAGCGTGGCAGTCTTTAATGTACTTTCCAAGGATCGCTGGTTCGAGTCTTACAATCTAACATCTTTTTCAGGTTTATGTCTACTTTTAAATTTTCAATTACTTCCAGACGTCCAACATAATATATATATAATGTATAAGTGAACCAACGATAAAAATTATTCATTGTGAAACCCCAATATTAATCATAATATAAACTGCATACATGTACGACTCATGATTAATTGTGTGATGTGTTCTCTTTTAGTTTTGTCCATTTTACTTCATAAAATTAGAATTATGAATTTATAACATTGCAAAGTGATTTTTTTGCACAATCACTTTGTAAAGTGATGTCATTTTCAACAGACTAGCTGGGGGCAATCTCGAGTGAAAATTTTTTGTCTTTTCGCACGCCCAAAACGCGCCCATTGCAAGCCCATTTAGATGAATTTGGGCGCGCTTTGGGCGCGTTATGGGCTCGTTTGTCCTGCAAATGAGCGCGCTCTGGGCGCGTTAAGTAAACAAATTTGGGCGCGTTTTGGGCGTGCGAAAAGACGAAAAATTTTTACTAGGGGGCGGGGGGGGGGGGGGGAGTTTTGTAATCGCACAGATTTTTAGTGTTGACTTTTCCATATATAAGCACATTTTGGTCGTTAGTGTATTCAATAATACTATTCTTGAAATAAGGTCTGTACTTATTATGTAATAATTTGTTTCTTACAATAACTTCAGAACAGAAAGTCAACAAAATTGAAGTGCTGTATTCTATATTTATATTCATTAATGAAAATCTATCAAGTTTTCAATTCATTCATTCGCATAGTTCGTGTACCAGGCTATTAATGGAGTTGATAGTTTTGTCTTGTATGATCATTCAACCATACCCGCGATATCTATAGAATAGTTGAATCTTTTTAAGAAATATTTCTTGCAATGGAATTCCCCAAGTGATGGTAGTGATTCAGAATATCCGTATAATATTTTTCGATCCTGAAACACTGAGTCATAAAGGGCAGAGGAGCATGATAAATATGACAAAAAAAAGTGCTTATATGAGTGGAATGTACACTAAGTTTATTTGGTTTATTGAGTATTCGGAGAAGATAAACCCCATTATTCCTCAAATTATACATGTGATTATACCGAAAATCGACACATTTTCCGAAAAAGTTGTCAAAAATAATCTTTTTCAGATCAAACTCGTCCTTGAGTGATCAGATACATATATCACAGTCGTTATCTTTCTCATGCGAAATCCCACTTCTAATAGTAGACGAGGCTAACAACTTCCTACCAAATGCATCAAAAATAAGTTATGCATAGTACAAGCTCAAATTTTTTCTCTCACTGAGACAACCTGAGAAGCGAAAACGCCCATCGTTTTTACGCATATTTCACGGTCCCTCGTAGAAACATACTATTTCATGAGAGAATGGACACACGAACGTTTTCATCAGTCAACAGTGAACTTCTACATTCCAAAATTTCAGTGCATTGAAGCATTTTGAACATTTTGGAATCCATTTTTACTATTAGTTTGAAGACGTCTGTCTGTCCCTCTGGATGTTAGTCAGTCAATCCTCGCTCAAACTTAAAAACTGGAAGTAAAATTTTATCATAATATTTATACTCATGTGCTCGCACCAGGCGTTTTATATTATTTCTATGAAATACAGGCAAAATATGCATCACTCATAATATTTTTTATCCCCATCATGTACTATTCTCATCAATTGGATTCGAATGTTCCTAATTTCAATTAAAATTAATGTATTCAAAGAGCAACATTAATTGCATTCAGTTCAATTATATTGCATAAATCTTCATTCTTCATAGTCTCGGTTTAGTCTATCAAATTCTTAGCAGTCAATCGAAGTATCTATTTCAGACTTCATGAAAAAGTTAGATAGGAAATATACAATTTCATAAATAAAACAGCAACATGCATGGGAACTTTTTGTCTCCATTACATCTTACTAGCGACAATGAACCCGTTAATGATAAGCAAAGTTTTTTAGTAAATAAATGATGGCCGAACCATTGCATTCAGTCAAAACCAGGACCGAATCGCATACCAATTAGGATATTTTAATATAAGATTAACTTGTTCACATGAAGAGTGTAACTTATTCATCGCATAGTACGGCATCAATCAATGAGTCTACCGTGACAGCCTTTTTATACTTTTCTTTTGATGTTCATTTTTGAGTATTCTTCTTTTCATATTGATTTATTTATTTTATGAAAATTATGTGAATATTGTGAATCAAATATCACCTCAATAAATATCGTGAAATATAACAATTACTTATGATAGTTTATCAAAAAACCTTGAACATTCTCTCAACGCTTCAACTGTAGGTAGCAGTAAAATGCATCTCAAATTTTACAATTATTAGTGATTACTGGTACGTATCACATGATATTATCATATGACATAGTCTTACGGCGCTCGTTTATCAACCGTAAATTCTAGAAACCGTTGCAACTAAAAATGATCGAAACATTACATCATCGCATATCAAGATGGTCACGAAGAAGAATATCTAAAGATATTCATTTGCATTTAAAGGGGTATTCTGGTCTAGAGGCACGAATTAAACGCAATTTTCGAAGTGCTGTAAAAAAAAGCAATCAATATTTTTACTATTCATTTTTTAATAGAATATTTATTAATATTTTAAGAATACAGTAAAAAAAAAAAGTAGAAAATTCGAAATTCAAAAAGTAAGCAGCTGATGAAGTGAGGGATCTCAAAAAGTTGGCACGTGACCATACCCACGATTCAACCCTCCTAGCAATCTGAGAAAAACAAACAAAAAAAGATTATTAATCTACAAGAATGCCTCTACCATTGTAACTAAAAAAAGTTGAAAAAAAATTCATTTTTGTACCACTTTTTTTTAGTTTTTCGAATTTTTTAAAAATAGTAAATATTGAAATTTGGGGATGAGGATAGTTCATGCAATAGGAAAGCCTATGAAGAAGATCTCTAAAAAACTTGAAGTAAATCGGTTCAGTAGAACTTGAGATATCGTGGGTATCGTTTTAAAAAAGACAGTTTCGAGAAAAACGCGTTTAAAGTTTAACGTAAAGTTTTTCGCAGTCTAAGCCATGAATTAATATTTTAGACTCACATTTATTCAATCTGCCATTCTTGCTGCATACATTGGACCTTCCTCGACTTCGAAAAAAACATCTTCCGCGCTTCTCCCTTGCAATCGAGCCGTTCCGGCCTCTTTTGATGCGTTAGACGTTCGTACCTCTGAGCGGTCAATCCGGGTATTATCTCGTATCCCAGCGAATGAAGAAGCTTCCGGACCAATTTTGATCCCCATAAGCATCATCATTTTCAAAAGAGAAATATATCCTTCATTTAATATGCAGACAACAATAAAAGTAGCAATTTCAATGATGTGAGTTCCGGAATGAATATGTTTTGGCGCGAAAGTCCAAATCAAAGAGTTTAAAGACTCATTATTATCTTGCGTTTCTGAGCCTAAACAAAAAAAATCTGTCGAATTAGCATCAAAATCAGAAGCTGAAATCAATTCTTGTTCTTCATTTACAGCTTTGGAAGTGATGAGATTATAAACTGCAGATGCGGTCGTATGTAGGTTTTTGACACAACTGTAGTAAGGAGAGATTGATAGTCCTTGACAAATATCCATCATACTGCAGAAGATATTTATTCCTTCCCTTCCAACTCCCAAAAGCCGCATAGCAAATATCATACTTCGATTTACTTCGAAAGATTTCTCCACGAATGGACATGATTGTATATATTATATACTATCGCAACTGCATTGTAATGCAATTTTAAAACCTATTCCGCGATGAGACGTTAGAGAAAATTTTATCCCTTTCTTGCAGGTATTGCACAAAACTGAAGAAGAAATCGCTGTGAAAACCGTGAAAAACTCTAGAATACAGTAGCCGTAATTATTTTCAATAATCACTTCTTCTTCATTTGATTTGCTCAATTTTGCTTTTTTTTGTTTATGTGATGCACTCGTAAAACTGATGTCTTCCTCTACCGTGAATCTATTACCGTGAAATCGCCTTTTTTTAATTCGATCCGGACACGTAATCCTTTTTGCTGAAGATTTTCGATCCATTTTACTTTAAAAACTTGAAATTATCACTTGAAATATTTTTATTTTACTCACAGCACATGCGTTCACTTGGCTTGAAGGTTAGAATTCAACTGTTTGCAACTAGATGTAAGCGAACACTAAATATAAAAGAATTATCAAATACATAAAGGTTACTTTCGGCTATTGTATTTCAATATATATATATATAAAGGCACAAAAGGTTCTCGGAGAAAAGAGGGTCGCAGGTGGACGGAAAGTCCCTAATGTCTTTTGTTCGATCCATTCCGGCCGAGCCGGTTCGAATGGCGCGTCAGCAAAACAGACATATTTCCGAAAATAATCTGAATTTTCTAAAATCCTCCTAAAGACATATTTTTAGAAGGTTAAGCTTTGAAAATATAAAAAAGCAAAGATTTTTTCAACTTTCTAAACCAGAATACCCCCCTTAAATAACAGTCATATAGTGAGTGAAATACGTCATACGCAAAATTTTCTCTGTTAGCTCTATATCGTTCAAATCAGCCATAGCATGCAAAATTTGGATTTCTGTATTACGTCGATTCATTCAAGATCATATTTCAGATGCCTTTGAAAGTCATCAGCGTTTCAAAAATATCATACATTCAGTCGGCCTGACTAGTGCAAACCATAAGTTCTTCATTAATAGTCCAGTCTAGAAGACAATATTAATGAGCGAGAAAAAAATATGAGATATAAGAATGTACCATTGAAATGAATTCCAATTCGATTATTACCGATGAATATTTTCGTATAAAAATTCATAAATCGGGTGTTGAATAGAATGTGAATATATCAACTATATTCTGAAAAAATTTGTTTTCACTGTGTAATATGTGGCCTAATTGACATGGACCACTTTGAGACCTCATCGAATCATTCAACATCCTTCAACAGTTTATAAATTTTTTACAAACATTAATAATTTACATAAAATTTTCATGCCAAATAAGCACTAAAAAGTTTATTCAGGTTGAAAATAGTTTATGAATATTTCATAAAATTGCTGAACGTATATATTAATTCAATAATATAATCCTATGTACAGGATAATTTCGTAGGAAACTATCCTATCGCATCATGTGCTAATCCATTCATGGGAGGGCCTAATATAACTGACGTATGTCCATCATCTGTAGCTTCAACTGTTTTACTTTTATCTGTGATAAATAATTTTATTAACATCAATTCGAAAATTGGCGATCCATGCAAGCGGATTATACCAAATAAAAAACCACATGATATCTACGACTTTATTGTAATTGGCGGTAAGAAGATAAATTCATCTATAAAATTGAAATTTTTTGATGTACAATCAATTACTAAATATATTTGAAATCACAGGAGGTGCTGCGGGTAGCGCATTGGCTGCTCGACTTAGTGAAGTACCGAATTGGAAAATTCTCTTGATAGAAGCTGGCCCAGATGAACCTGCAGGAGCTGCAATACCATCGAATCTTGGTGTTTATATTGGTGAATAGTTTATATATATCCAACTAAATCTGATATACCAAAAAGATTTTGAATTTTCATATCCTTTCCATTGTGACAGATAGTAGTATTGATTGGAAATACAAAACTACTAATGAAAGCCATGCGTGTTTACGTAATAACGGATCATGTTCATGGCCCCGTGGTCGAAATCTTGGTGGCACTACTGTTCATCATGGAATGGCTTATCATCGCGGTAACGCGAAAGATTATGAAGATTGGGTTAATATGGGCAATGCGGGATGGTCATGGGTAGACGTAAGGGCAAAAATATCGTTTATTCATGATAGCAAACATATCATTCAATTATATCATTCAATATCTTTTTCCAGGTATTACCGTTTTTCATTAAATCAGAAGATAACAGAGAAATAAAACGAGTTGGTCATGAATTTCATGGAACCGGAGGACCAATGGTTATCGAGAGGTGATGATTTTCGTTTTTTAGTTCGTCGATGATAGTACTTGAGCAATTGCCGAAAATTTTTTGTGCATTTTCCTATCATTTGTTTTCGAGTACCTACATGAAGAATCAGTCGTCAGTTCCCCGGATGTATGTATGTACCCGAGTCAAAATTTTTTTTCCGAAACCAAACCCCACTCAGAGACTACCATCTTGATTGTACCGGAGATCAATGAAAATCTTTATTGAATTTATAAAAAGATGATGAACCAAAAATAAATTGTTACCACAGTGAAAATGATTGCGAATCAAAAGAATAGTTAGCATGTTCTCCTTTATGAAAACGTGATTAATTATCAACGTGAGTAACGCTTTCATTGGTAACTACCCGAAATCAGAAAAAAAAGCATATTTATTCTCTTCACATATATCACACAATTAATCACGCATTGTATGTGTAATTTTTACTGTATTTTATTTTATAATTCTATCGAAAATTCAATTCACATTTATGATGGAACTAAATTTCGGGTCTGAATGATTCACAGCAATTTCGGTTCGTCTTAACATTATCTACAACCATGAAAAACCACGAAATGATCGGTGAGGAACATTTGATGATATTCAAATAAATCAGGAATAGCCATGCATTGATTTTTTCTTATAACTGTAATTTCCATTTGAAACAAATTTCTGAACCTGATAAAATATATAAATTTCTCAAGTCTATGCCTAGTATGCACGTATGGAATGGTAAACAATTCGACTCAACCTATTTTGAGAACACTAGTTACTTTTTATTTTTTTCGAAGCTTCATACAATATCATTTACAGCGGAACGGTATGTTGGATGTGAGTGATTTCAAGCATTTTTCTCTTAATGAAAGGGCGACTTTTGAGATGCAAAACAACAAGACTATTGGTGGAAACACTGCCGAGATAATATGGATAATGCAAAATCGAAAAAATCAATCCAATTTGAACAAACTATAAAATTGTTATTATCCACCGAACTAAACGTCGAATTCGAATAAATCAAAGCATAAAATCTTTACCTGATGATAGTCTTTATACGTGAGATATTTGGAAGTGTTTAGTAGGACTGTTTCCGAATGGCAAAGAGATATGTTGAGCGGACGGACGAACCTACCGACGGACATCTCACTGAAATCATGATTTTTGGATTCAGCATTATCGAAATAGGCAGAAAATAGTAATTTTAGAGAACGTTAAATTTTGACAATGAATACAATACTTTTTTATTACTGGGTGATGAAAAGTAAAATGGAAATATAAGAGTGTCGTGAAAAATATTGCTTCCTATTCATGATATAAGTAATATTATTGAACAATTATTATCATTCAAAAATTGTTAGGTCTATTGATGAATCTATTATGGATTTGATATAATAATATTCAACAAATCAAACATATCTACGCATACATACAATCGACGAGCTGCACACATGGGTGCTTGCCCATTATACTCTTTTCATAATTTCATAATTTCATATTTTCTGTATAATATTGAATTGATTTCAAATGTCGATTCATTTCCATTTCTAATATTAATGGAGCTATTGTAGATTTCCCTGGCAACCACAATTTGCTCAAGCAATATTACAGGCAGCTAAAGAAAAGAAATATGGAGTAACAGAAGATATGGTTGGTAAAAATATTCGTGGTTTTACTATTGCCCAAACGACATCTGTAAACGGTGTAAGACAAAGTACTGCCGCTGCTTTTTTGCGACCTATAAGGGATAGAAAAAATCTTCAAATTGCATTGAATGCAACGGCAACGAAAATATTGACTAAAAAACAAAAAGTCATTGGTGTGGAATACATAATTGTAAGTTACAATACGATATATTTTTAATGTTATCAGAAAAAATTTTTAGCTTTTATTTTCTTCACTCATTCAATGGAAAAAATATTCCCTAGAATGGAAGAACGCGCACTGCAAAGGTAACTCATGAAGTCATAGTCTCAGGCGGTGCCGTAAACTCACCCCAACTTTTACTATTGTCCGGTATCGGTCCAAAGGACCAACTTGAATCTTTGGGAATCACCACTATTGTAGACTTACCGGGAGTCGGGAAAAATCTTCACAATCATGTATCTTACTCTATTGATTTCACACTTGATGAGCCCCGTGAGCGAAGTTACAATTTTAAAGATGCGACTTTATATTTATACAATCAGACTGGACCATTTTCTTCTACGGGTTTAGCCCAAATCACTGGAATTCTGTCGTCAAAATATACGACCCCTGATTATCCAGATATTCAAATATTTTTTTCGGGATTTCAAGAGTCATGTCGAGACCGGAATAACGTTGATCTTACAAATTATGGTGATAAACAATCGATACGATTCACAGCTGTCAACCTTCATACAAAAAGTCGTGGCAAGTTGAAAAGACGATTTAATCATCAAATCAATTTGTTCCAGCATAATTCATTTTTATTCATTGTTTTGTAGGAGCAATTAGCTTAGCCAGTAAGGATCCTACGAAATATCCTATGATTTGGAGCAATGACCTAGCTGATCCTGCGGACGTTGAAGTGTTGATTGAAGGTCTCCATGTACTTCTTGACATTGCGAATTCTACGGCCATGCAATCACAGGGCTTGAAACTCGCTACTGAACCGATCAATGAATGCTCGCATTATCAGTTCCTCTCAGACAACTATTTTAGATGTGCAGTTCATATTGATACGAGAACGGAGAACCATCAAGCAGGTTCATGTAAAATGGGACCCACTTCTGATAAGTTAGCAGTGGTCGATCAATACCTGAGAGTTCACGGTATTGATGGGCTTCGCGTTGCAGATGCATCAATAATGCCTCGGGTGACTATATATGAAATTAATTCATCATGCAGTTAATCAATCAATTTCAATATATAAATACATTATAGGTGATATCTGGAAATCCAGCTGCTACTATTACAATGATTGGTGAAAGAGCTGCTGCTTTCATCAAAGAAACTTATAATAAATGTATTTATGTATAAACGCATGGTCACGATGATCAATGATGTTCCTTTATAGTTATTATATTTACTTCTTTTCTTCGTTTAAATCGTCAACGTAATATGTTCAATTATTATATAACCTCATTTATCTCAGTGATGAATAGACACAATAATTTAGATTGCGGTGAAATTTCATAATATGAATAAAAATGTATTGATTGAAGTCAATCATATTGTTAGAGAAAAAAAATAATCATAGTTGTTGGTCCAATCGAATATTAAATATTGCATGATTCTGAATTGATATGATATGTGAAAAATTAGCTGAAGTAATTGAAAAATTGAGGATATTACCTGTTCATAACTGAATACGTTCTATGAAATATCTATATTATATATATTGTTACATACTGTTCGTAGATGTAGCCAAAACTGTTATGTGTAGCTGAAGTTCCTTATTGCTCTGGTAATTTAGAACGAATCACTCGTTGATAATGGAGGATTTCACAGATGAATAAGTTTCTCAATGTAAAATAAATGAAAATGATCACAGAGTATTACCAATTTCATGAACCCACAAATTCGTGGATAAAACAGAACTGATGTAAAAACAATCACTGAATAAATTGATTAATCAATAAATTGACGATTTCGTTGAGTAGAATTAAGCAAACAGAATTACTGGAAATAACTGATCAATTAACAGATTCTAGATTTATAATTGTGTTAAATATTCAACATTCGTCTCATATTTAGTTTTTGGTAATTGGTGGTAGCACGTCCTGGACATGCATACTGCTTGTCCTGGATGCTCAACCGCTCCTCCCACACGCGGGAAGGGGGTGCGCAATTGACCAATTTTGGTCAATTGCATCTAAAATGATCGACGCGCGCATTGATCGAAGAACAATGCATCGATGCCTCGGGTCGATTAGTTCTGTCTCATATTGTCTATCATCGTCTGTTGCGATGTAGCCATCACTCTCAAAGGGTCTCATTCACGCTCATTCTGTCTCATCCAGTCTCAATGTACACGTGATGCACGCTCATCGCAATCTCATCTTTTCACATTTTCATCGAATCTGATGATGTATATCATAAATACTCAACGCAACTAATTGTTTTACTCTCAACGTTTATATCTCACCTCATATTCCATCAAACTCAATGTTAATCATTTTACACATTCTCATCGAGTATTGCGACGCATACAACGAAGCAACTACTCATCTCAGTTGATCTCAAAATATCAATTCCCTCAACGCATCTCATTGCACTTATGTAATTCATATTTATGCATAAGATTCAATCTCAGAATACCAAGAGGATCAATAATATTCTCCTTGGTGGTGTTTTTGCAATTCTATTCAAAATTCACCAGTCTACATCTCACCGCTCAATACACAACATATTGATCAATGATATCAATTATATTCTCTTTTCATTATCAAACAATCGTTTCTCTCATCAAAATTCAATGCTATCTCATTCTCATTATCTACAACATTTTCTTCTCATCATCAATCTCAAGTAAAATTACAGTGTACAAAGTGTAAATATAGTGATAAGTACATCTCAATAAATTGTATATATTTCAAGCATAAGTTCGGCCCAGCTGTCCGCTACGATTATTGCAATTCCAATAGCAATTCACCCCGGCTTCTCATCCCATCCCAATCCAACATCATACAGTCCACTACAACTCTCATCCCATATGAAATAGATATCTTATTTTATATCTCATACAAAATTTTTTACAGATTGAATAAAAAAATAGTGTGATGATATGAAGGGTGATTTGATAGATCCGTCGATGGATTGGGCACCGTCCATTGCATCTTTTGTGACGTAGGTCACTGGCAGAGCAGCAGGTAGAAAGGGGAAGGTCTTGAGACATCGAGACCCGTAGTACAAGTCACTCCCAGCACGACCTTTAGGGGTGGGGTGGGGGAGGGGGGAGATAAAGAGAAAAAGAAAGAGGAAATGGAAAGAAATGGCCATACCGTTTTTTATATGGGGTTTCAGCACGCCCGCGTGCAAGGATGCTGAGGCTACGCAATAGTTAATCCGGTTAAAAAGACAAGAGTTCGCGTCGCGGACTTTCTTGCGTACAGAATGGTCCGGACGCGGGCATAAAAAGGCATCGACGATTCGAGTAGAATCGTCTCTAGGACGTCATTCGTGCTAAGACTGAGTATTCGCTATACACAAAATCGTTGATTATTTCTTTTATATTTTTTTGTGTGACTACTCACATGGGGGAAGTACCGAGTCTTCCGGAAAGCATACACGAGACTTCAGTTATCTTCTTCAGAATCTGATCACAGAAAGTGCTGTAGTATCGAGTTTGATCTACATAATAGCCTTTTTAGAAGAAGTAACGCAAAGTCTAAGTGTTTCTATCTTTTCTCATGCTGTAGTGTATTACTTTGTATTATTATTGATTTATTTCAGCAACTAATTGTCGTTGGCTACGGTCACACATACCTGGGGTCCGAAATTGGTTACGGCAGGCAATAAAGTCTTAAGGTAACCGCATAGTGTGGTCGGAGTACCTCTTTGAGATTCATAATCGTTGGATACGGCCAAGTCTAACGATACGTATTGTGATGATGCATCATCACAGATGTTGTGCACATGTTTTGGCAATCTACGACGCATAGGCAAGCCCATTGTCAACCGACATTCGAGCATCGATGAAATTTTCCATACACCGGGTGGTGGGGAGATTGCAGGCACGTATCGCCGGTCAATGTAAACATCGATAGAGCGTGTCGTTGTTCTCCCCAGAAAATGGAAGGGGTTTTGTCCGTTGGACCCCTTTGAAGGGAGTGATTGGTCATTTGTCAAGACAAAGAACGTCTTGGGCCAATCATTCAAGGTTATTGTCGCATGATGGACTGAGTGGGAGGAAAAGCCGTTGCAGAAATGCATCTATGAGTACGGCCCCTTGCCCTTTGTGCGACACTTCTCTCAATTTTCTCACGAAAAATCAGTACGTTTCCACACTTCTCAAGGAAAGTATATCAAAGACGCATCACAATTATTTGTACGCATCAATTTTTGGACGACTCGTTCGTACAAGTCCCATATCGGAAAATCAACGAGGCGATCAAATATTCGTGCATGTAATAAAATAAGTGAATAAATACATTTTATTTTGATATAGCGAGAATTGACTCATCAAACATTATTAATTAAGTGTTGTGCTGTGAATTATAATCAACATCATATTTTTTGACATATCAACGATTATTGTAAGTAAATTCTACGTGTCTGGAATTGAATTGTTAATAAAAAATAATCTGCCGTGACGTCATTGACTCGCGGGACTTAGAAAAATTCCGAGCGTCGGGACTTAGAATATTTTCGTCATCTCGGATTTAGAATATTCTTATCGCGTATTTTATTTGCAGTTTTCTAATCGGAATGAAGTAAATAAATTTGACACTTCGGTCAAATTTATAACATATCGAGAATTCATATCGAGTTAGAGTTCAATAATTAGTTTCCTTATTTTTCATACAAGCTGTTCCCTCTGAACAGCAAAATAAGGTGGCATTCCTCCTTCCCCTCCAATTCCCCAGTAACCTCGCTCTCTCTCAGGTAATGAACACTCACGGGAAGGGTGAGCGTTACAGTATTTATTTTGGGACGTTAAGGGAAGTTTCGAATACCTGAATGAGCGAGTTGTACGCGAAAGATCATACAACTGACATTACACTGGGTAAATACTTATTGGAGTTTCGCTACGTTTATGATTTAAAAAGGAATAAAAGAGTGAACGTGTTGTTTAACGGATCTTGGCATCTGGGCTCAACGCAATTACAATTTAACACGTTACACTTTTAGATTTCTGGTGACAACTTATATTAATCTAATCAATTCTCATTGGTTCACGGTTCAGTCACTAATTTTGATTGAATGAAAGGTTCGGCCATCATTTGTATTCCAAGAACTTTTACTTAATGATCAGCGGTATTATTGTCGCCAGAAAATGTGATATAAACGTAAAGTTCTCATACATTTTGTGAAGTTTTTGTGAAGACTTTTTCAATTGTGATATTATATATTCCACGTTCCATCCCTCCGTAGAGTTTCGAAATAAATGTATTTGAAATGAATCAAGTAAGGACATTGAGTCCATTATTTGAAATTTACTGGAGCGAACCGAAACCAACAAGAATAATGACTTTGATGTCATCACTGAACTGGATGCATTCAATATTACAAATTAAATACATTCATCTCAATCATATTTATTTGATTGCATATGAAGAAGACATTTCATATATTAGTGAGAAAATGATATGTGCAATAAAATAAAAATAATATTGTTCGAGGAATAATAAAAATTACACGATGCATAATTCTACTATATTAATGTATGTGTGTGTGTTTGAGATGTTCGAAAAAAAAAAAGAACAATTATAATAGAATAATTCTCGGTACACTGGGTGCTGAAAAAAAGGGAATTGAGTTTGATTTAGGATGCTCTAAAAAATACACTACACGATTTTTTATTTTATTATAAAAGAAATAATATATTGAAATTTATTAAGAAAAATAATATTGATGAAAGATATGAAGAGAAAAACAGATTTAATTCATTAGCTCTAATTTTTACGTTGAGTTGGACGAAAACAAAAAGGGAATTAATGCGAAATTTAACACATGAGACAAGAAAAAAAAAACACGGGTGATCAACGTTGCCGTTCGGCACGGCGTCACCACGAGGTGATAAATATAATCGTTAGTTGAATATTAGCAATCAGCGTCATTTGCACTTGGTTCGCATAACGTTTTTAACAAAATAGTTGAAATTAGTTGAATCGAGCTGCACAATAGTTATTTCACAAGTTTGATTAGCACCAGATGATGTTGAGTCGAACAAAAACATACAAAAATTACAATATAATTATCGAGACGCAATTAGAATAATGTTGAATTAACGCGACGCGTGCACACAGTTTGAGTACGTTGGGGACAATAGCCACGTCGCGCCGGTGGTCGTGTCGCCCAGGGCCACAACGTGCCGAAAAATATTCAACGTATCGATCCATCGCTGGTTCGATACATCGAGGGTTGTTCAATGGTGATGTGTGGTGCCGCCATCGCTCCCGAATAATGATGAGCGCGGTCACATTTGATTACAGCAGATACTGAACAGTGTTAGAATAAATGCCGTGATGTTGAAATAATTTGTTGATTAATGGAGTACGATCAAAGTCACTGTTTCTTCAATAAAGTTATTTATTATAATTCCCACCGTCACTTTGCCATAAAATTACAATGTAAGTGTTGAGAGAATTTGTATGAGCAATTACGATGAGCGTTGTAGATGTAAATTCAGTGCAGTTGTATGCACAATTATATTAATATGATGCACACTTGTACACTACACTGACGAGATGTTGAGCCGTTCAAATCCACGTTGGTTCAACGTGGATCACTTCAAGATTGTGTTAATCCTTGAAGATTCATTCGAGTTCGACTTATTGCACTTTTATTGATTCATTCGACGAATGAATCAATTTCGCACAAGCGATAACGAATAAGAATAGCGAGAAAATGAAAGCGCGTCGTCACCCGTCGGAAACTTGTCGCACAAGTACCGCATGCCGTTGATCCATGCGGCTTTTGTCTAGGTGCGCAAATTACCCTTTGAATATGGGTATTCTCGCGCACTTGACACGGTTGTGTGAATGTGTACATGTGCACTGCGAAGCGCACATGTACAGAGATGTGCGAGCGTGCGGCTAGAGCGCGCAGAGAGACGCTCTAACAGTCAAATCCAGCGCACCCGACAACGTTGTGTTCGTCCGTGTATGAGCGTTGCTCACGCCCCGTACACACGAATTTATATTTGTATGAATAATATATTCAGGAATGCTGCTAGCACAATTCCTAAACAAGAATATATGGGGCATTCCACGCCAAGTCGACCGCTTTTCAACCTGACCCCTTTCAATTTGGTTGGAATTTTTTCATATTATTCTACCCCTCTAAAAACGCTTCTGTAAATTTTTTCAAATTTTTTTATCCAATCGAAAAAAGTTATGAATTCTGAAAAAATAGTGCTTTTTTTCAAACACTCATAACTTTTTCAAAAACGGATTAATCAGGACTTTTTTTTCCAATTTTTCGTTTTTAAACGTGGTTTTCAAATATAAATACAAAAAAAAATATTCAAAGTCATATTCTATGAAATTTCTTAGTTTTTCGAAAAAAACCATGAATTTTTCGGAGTTCGCCATTCTTGATTTATTCTTATTTGGAAGAAAAACTTTGATTCATTCTGATTTTATACCGCAAATCCTATAGTGTGTCCATCTCAAGTCGAAATTTTCAACGTACGCTCGCCGTATTCAACTTATTTCTTTTGTTTTTGCGGATAATCAACCAAAATTCCAACTTATTTTCAACTTCTTTAACTTACCAATGTTAAGATGAAAAATTTCTATTGATTTCCAACATAAATTCAACGTGTTCAAATTTTATACTGTTGGGTGAACAGTGGAGCAACGGACATTATCTATATATATACTTGCATATTATATATTGTAATGTTGTTCCTACGGTATTCGAATAAGAATTACAAAAACAAGGTTATGTTGTCTTTCAATATATTCATTGGTCTTACCATAGGCATTACAGGGGAAATAAACGGTTAAAACTGGAAAATATTACCAAAGGGGGGAATTGGAATGCCACTTGATTTATTTAAAATCAAGAAAATACTTCAAATCGGGAAAAGCTGAAACAGAAAAATTACAAACACGAAAATAATATATATGAGGGTTATGGAATCTTCCAGGTCATGAATAATGACTGAATCAACACTAGAAATGAATGTCACATCAAAACCAGTTATTTTTATAATATGAAATGAATTGAATATTATTTATTATTTATGGAAATTAAATCTGAATACAAAATTAATGATATTATTATTCAATATAATCCACAAATATTTGTTTTTTACTGAATATTGATTTTTATAAATCTATCTCAAACTCAGTTTCCTGCCGTTCGAACTTTATTCTACTTTATTGTTAATTAATCTCTGAATATTCGATGAATTTTATTGATACGTTGTTAAATTTTCAATTTATAATATTATTTTTTATTAATGGATAAAGTCTCTTTTCTTCTACCTTGTTAATTATTTATCACTTTTTCAATAATCGCTTTTATTTTTAACATCAACTTATTGGTTATTTGTTGATAATATTTTACCCAATTCCTGTTATTTATTATTTATTACTTTGTTAATAAATTCCTATAATTTATTATCTTATTGCAAAACTTATTATTTTATTTTATTTGTCAATTTGAATATTCAATTCTATTTTATTCATTCAATTCGGATATATTCCTTTATTTTATTTATTTATCCAATTCAAATATTTCCTTTTATTTTATGCTATCCAATTCAAATATTTTCTTTTATTTTACTTATTTATTCAATTCAAACATTTTCTTTTATTTTATTTATTTATACCGTAAAAGGATTGGGGCGCAAAAATAGGAATAATGAAAAATGAAATTATTATTACGCAGTATGGACAAAGGGTAATGACGTCACAATCCAACCAACGCTATTAGCTCGAAATCTTTTATGAGAAATTCACGAAATTATTTTTATAAAACTTTATTCTTTAATTTGATCAATGAATTTGACTCGAAATAATAGAATGATTCTAACTGAATTTAACTGGGGAATTTTACCGTAAGGGGTAACAATAATTGAAATACATAAAATATGAATTAATTCTAATCACAAAAAATATTATCCTAAATGACGCTATTCCATGAAATTTGGCGGCAGGGCAGCGACACAAGATGGGTGCCGATATGTGATGAACGGCGTGGTGCAGTAGCGACAACACTTCTTCGTATTGATATTTTATTTCAAGACTTACTTTTGTTTTTTTTTTGTGGTCGTAGAAAGAATGAATTAAATCAACGAATTTGTTATTGTTGAATGGATGAACGCAGCGAGTAGATAGTCGATGACGTGCTGACGATATGCTGATGACGTAATGATAATATCCTGATGATGTGCCGGTGGTGTGGCGAATTGATCGCTGCGTGGATCTGGGAAGACGCTTCGCCTCGCTGTACTATCACTTTTTACCCACGTTTTATTCACGTTTTATTCACGTTCTCTATTTCACTTCTATTCACTCTTCGTTTATTATCGATTTTACTTCACTTTCAATTTTATTTCAGTGTATTATCAATTCTATTTCACTTTTAATTTTAATTTCTCTTTTATTTATCAAGATGACGTGAGTCCTGCTTCTTATATTGCTATCCAGGGAATGCGTGGCCTAATGCATTTCTAATGCATGTAGGCGTGCATGCGCCAACCGGCATGCGCCTTCATATATAAAATCTTTCATCACTCTTGCACCCGCATGATACCTTCGCGCCTTAGTAACCCTCATCGATTGGTCCTTGATGATCGATCCATGCGCCACCATGTATTTGCTACTGACCTGCCTCCTATAAGTCTCTATGCCAAAGTTTTTGTTGCCAAGGGTAATGGAGGCAATATTTGAAATAATAATGATACCCCTATGGTAACTTTCAACTGATGGATCACTCCATCACACTATATATATATATATATATATATATATATATATATATATATAATGTGGTTAATAAGTTAGGTGAATTAACACCAAGTAAAACAACAAGTTGTGTTTCTCGGCAAAAGGATTCATTATTTCATTTTATTTTGCCTATTTACACATATACAAATTTATCTGACCTGCGAAAGAAACGAAATTAAATGTTATTCATGACAGGTGCTGCTAATAATTACCAGTCTCACAATAATTATTTAATCAACATTAATTTAGAAAAATTTGCACGATCATGTGTCTAAATCCACGTTACTGGATCTTACATTTCATCTATCATACCGACGTTTGTAAGAACACGGTAAAATTCAAATCGGAGAATAAATTATTTATAGATATACAGGGTATTCCATCCCAGACGAGCCACCCCGTATATTTCTGATCCCATAGTGATTGGAAAAATTCCCCGGAACACGTCGAATGATTTTGTTTGGAGGACATCTTTTGACGTACATTTGAGGCTTGAACGAGCAACCCCCTAAGAGGGGGCGCTTCAACCCCTAAAAATTGAATAGGGGAGAGGGGTTGAGTGATACTTCATTTGAAAGGTCTTGGAAGCCTCTTCACAACGGTGTATGAAAAACGTAATCTTGATGAACCATTTTCGCCAAAAATCAATTTTTTAGCTCAAATGAGTCACCTTGAATATTTTGGTTATTTTTACAATGTACAAGCCCATTTTTATAAAGCCCTTCTTACAAACTTGAAAAATCTTGAAAAAATCACATTCCTGAAAAAATTGAATTGTTTTATCATGCTTACAATAAAAAAAAATGAATCTGAGTTTTCAAATCAAATGTTCAAATTGTCCTCCATTGACTTCCATGCAATAATACAATCTTGACTGAAAACCGTCTCTAACATGGTTCAGCATAATTGGAGTTATTCGACGACACTCATTTACAATTCGTTGGCGTAGTCCGTCCAAATTTTCAGGCTGAGTCACAAAAATCTTGGATTTAAGATGTCCCCACAAGAAGAAGTCCAGAGGGTTGAGGTCAGGAGACGGGCAGGCCACTCCATAGGACCTTTTCTTCCAATCCAACGACCAGGGTATTGCAAATTGAGGTATTGGCGAACTGGTGCGACGTAGTGAGGAGGAGCTCCGTCTTGTTGGAAATGCAATTGTTGTTCAAGTAGTAGAGAATCGTTTTCTAATTTTTCTGTTATTAACGGATCAGTCGCATTTTCCAGCATTTCAAGATAAATTTCGCCATTTAAATTACCAGGAATAAACAGAGGTCCAATTAGATGGTCTCCCAAAATCCCTACCCAAACGTTTAGCTTTTCCGGATGTTGAGTGTGAGCTTCTCGAAATACATGAGGAATTGTATCGCTCCAAAATCTACAGTTATGCTGGTTGACCTTTCCATTAAGTGAAAAAGTGCATTCGTCAGAAAAGCAAACATTGTACAAGAAATTTGGGTTATTGTTGATACGCTCGGCCATAATTTCGCAAAACTCTTGCCTTCGTTCCAAATCATCATCATTCAATTCATGAATTAATTTAATTTTGTACGGATGGAACTTGTGTTTATGTAAAATTCTGAAAACTTTAGATCGGCTAATACCGGAAGCTGCAGAAAGTTGTTGTACAGATTGCGTGTTTGGCATAAGTTGGACATGTCCCAATACCATCACAGCTGCTCCTTCATCATTCACAATTCCAATGGGTGCCCTTTTTTTATCCATTACTGAATCTGTCTCAACAAATTTCGAAATCAATTCCATTACGTACTTATGGCGAACGCTACGTTCAGAATGGTTTTGGTCAAATATACTTGCAGCCGCTCGGGCACAATTTTGATTTTGGTAATACAGGCTAACCAGCTCAACACGTTCTTGCAATGTGTACACCATAATTATTTTCAAAATTTTAAACAAATCAGCAAAGTAGTAACTCAACAGATTGATACATCAAATGATCAAAGAAACGTATTATAATCAGATTTCCCTATGTTGCCTTCAATTTTTGTTCTTAGAACGTGTTTATCTATATAACCAGATGGCGCGAATGTACCATGCGGGTGCGAGCGCGAGGGAGAATAAAATATATGAAGGCGCATGCCGGTTCGCGCATGCACGCCTACATGCACTGGAGATGCATTAGACCACGCCATTCCCTGGATAGCTACGAACAACGCTGCACGTGTGATAAATTAATTGAAAAACAAGAAACATCAGAAAAGTGAGAGAAAAGTAAGAATGAAAGTGAAGTAATAGTAAAGTGATGATAAAGAGTGAAAAAACTGAAAAATAAAGAAAACAATTAAACAAGCAAAGTGAACAAGAAAGAAAAACAATAAAAGTGACTAAAATAGGGATAAAAAGTGAAATGAAGCGACTGCCAGCAAGATCCACAACGAAATCGACGCCACCACATCATCAGCCCAGCGCATTGGCAACTTCCACATACTATCGATTGAGTGATCCAATTCCAATAAAAGAATCCATTTCGTCGAAATATTTTACAACGAAAAAGTGAGTCCTGAAATAATAAATTTGTACGAGGAAGCGATGCCGCTCCTTTTTTTGTTGCTGCACCACGCCGTTCATCACGCATATTGGCATCCATATTGTACCACCGTTTTGCTGCTAATTCCACCACATCGCGTCGTTTAGAATAAGAGATTTTTGTGCGTAGAATTAATTTCTATTTCATGTATTGCGATCATTATTTCCCCTTACGGTAAATTTCCCTTTTCAATTAACGAATTCAATTAAATTCAGACAGTAGTTATTATATAAAATTCATTAATTCAATTTAATTAGAAAATTAATGAAAATAACTTCATATGTTTTTCATAGAAGACTTTCATGTTAGTGGCGTCGTTTGCATTACGACGTCATCAAACATTGTTCTTGTTGTGCATACCAACATTTCTCCCTTTTTATTTCTACTATTTTTCACCACCCAATCCCTTTACGGTATTAATAAATAAATAATAAAATAGTGATAATTGGAAAAAAAAACGAGTTAATAATAAAATAAAACAAATATTGATGAGTGAAACTTATTGTTAAATATTCAATGAATATTTAATATTTCATTTTATCATTGTGTCATGCTGATGGCAGCACGTCCCGGACAGGCACACTGCTCTTGTCTTTGATACTCAACTGCTCCTCACACACGCAGGAACGGGGTGCGCAATTGACCAATTTTGGTCAATTATACCGAAATGGCCAACGCGCGCATCGATCATACGACGATGCGTCGATATTACGTTGGTAAAATCAATATTTACTTCTGATTGTGCTACTCAGCTTACAACTGTGTTTCACCATTCTCAAAACCATTCTCAAGAAATAACTCAATTATCTCATCAGTTAATGTAACTTACAAGTTTATTAAGATCTCACAATTCCAATCGGATAGATACTATCCTACTTGGTGGTGTCTCATTTATTGCAAAATAGATTCATTCACCAGTCAACATCTTAACATAAACTCACGGCGTGCTTGATCAATACGATCAAAGTACTTCTCAAAAGTGTATTCAATCTCATTATTGTTCTCAACATCTCAACTTTGTCCATTGTGTAAATATAGTGAAAAGTGCTTTTCATAATAAATATCATATATTTGAGTACATCTGTGCATAAGTGTTCATTTCACGATAATTGCAATCCCATCGGCAATTCTACCGGCTTCCTATTTCATCCCATTTCAATCCTCAACATACAGTCCACTTAAATTGAATAATACATAATTCAATTTTCTCATACGATTTTTTACACTTATTGATTATTGAAAAGGAAAATCAATAGATTATAAAATAAAGAAATAAGGATTATTCATAAATACAATAACGTTTAATGATAAATGGAAAAGAATTAACAAAATAAAAATATTAAGAGAATATTAAATGAATATGAATATTGATTGATAAAGAGAAAAAATGGAGATATAACGAGATAATTGTTTTGAGAAAATGAAGTAAATAAGAATATCAATTAATAGAAAGAATATAGTGAAGAATTGATAAAAGAAAAGGAAAACTATTATACATGAAAGAAGTAGGAAGATTCATCAATTAATAAATAAATAAAAATTGAAATTGAAATTGAAATTGCAATAAGAGAATATTGGAAGATGATAAATAAAGAATATTCTGCGACAAATTATCAATTATTCTGGAATAATATCATATAAAATGAAATAAGATCTGATGGCCAATAAGTAGGTTTGGGAAAAAGGTTAATAAAACTAAAAGTCAACAATAATAAAATTTGAGAACAATTTTGTAAAATAATCATCTTAATTTTGAGTTCATTTCAATTTCAATAAATAATGAATAAAATTAAATTTAATTCATATTATAAAGAAAACTGGTTTTGATGTGACATACTTATTACTAGTGTAGATCCGATACTTATTCATGACCTGATAGAATCCGTTATCCCTATATATTGTTTTTATTTTTCTTGTGATTTTCTGTTTCAGCTTATTTTCAGATTTCAATCGTTTTCTTGATTTCACAAAAATCAAGTGGCATCCCAAATTCCCCCTTTTGGTAATTTTTTTATTATTTCAAACTCCCCTGTAACCCCCCTAGTAAGAAAGGGAATATTGTAAATGGAATAAAATTTGTTTATAAAATTTAAATTCGAATAACATAGGAACAGCGTTACAATATATATATACAATGTTTAAAAATTATTTTTTTCTGTCAATAAATTTTCTTCATAAATTATAAATAAATGTTTATGAAAATATTTTTTTTACAATTATTGTATGAATTATTGTTGAAATTTTTTTATCTTTATAAAAATGAAAATTTCAATGAAATAGAACACAGAACCAAATACATCTGTCATTATTATTTCTGAATTTAACAAATGACGATTTCGTCTTCATATCGCTACAATAAGATTCCGCAATATATAATTTGTTATTTTTCAATAACCGCGAATACATTTTTATATCATCAATATGAAATTCTGATTGTTCGATTATTTCTTGAATATCATCTACAAAAGTTTGACCATGTACTTCATTATAAACTCCAACGCTAAAACAATGGTTGAATAATTTCTCATGAACCTGCACCTGACGTTTTCGAGAGGTACAAAATTGTTTTATTTCACTATTAAGTAATTCATCTAATTTTTTTTGCATTTCGATGAATTGAAAATGAGCATTTGTAATTTGAGTATCGATGTGCCGTGTACGATGAACAAGGTCAAATAAACGGCCATTCAAATCTTCTAATAGAAGGCACACTTATGTGCCCATAATGAACCCATATTTTTGACACATGTTACTGAATGTATCAATTGATGTATATTTATGAAACACAATTGTAATTCATATAGAAATTCGAGATTCTCAACAAAATAATGCAGTAAATCATTTGCTTTCTCCACCATATCAACAGGAATACTATCTAAGCTCAATAAAGAAAAACATAGTACTAAATGTGAATAACGATTAGAAAAATCAGGTCAGATTATGTCTGATCAAATAGGAACGAAGTAATAAAAAAAAAGAATAAATAAACAAAATAAATAAATAAACAAAATGAAGTTATGGAAAATAAATATATCACTCAAAAGAGTAACTAGTGGCTCATGCGGTGCGTTTACGTCTTAGAATTCGAAGGTCCCAGGTTCGAGTCCCGCTGTCGTCGTCTCAAATTTAATTTATATTTTCTATGTTTCAACTCGGATATCGTATTATGTCAATTTGAATGATTATATGAAATTTCTGTTCCGTAAAAAAAAAAACTGATGCAATTCATGTATAATAAATTTTGTAAATAATTGAAGATGAATAACAGATAATATTGATCGAAAAACTGTCAGGGAATTTTTTTTTTTTCTCTCGGTTCAATGAATGAAATGTATTCTTATATACGCCCCCCTACCTGTATATATTGTTACCTTCATCCGGACTGGACTGCTGAAATATTATTTATCTTAATTTTTACTTAGCTTTCGATGTTGTCCCTTTCCCTCTTTCTCCGGACGGGGTGTTGAAATTCCACGGGGTGCCACCTATTTCCATTCATTGAATGTAGGAACCAGAAGAAAATAGAAAAAACCTCAAATATCAATTTATCATATCAGCAGTTTATATTTATTTATTATTTATTATCGTTTAGTCATTGTTTGATATTGTTTGTTCATTTCTCTAATACTTATTATTCATTCAAATATTCTTATGTATCGATATTTCTATATTATATAAAGTTAGACTGCTCAGGCGAAACAGTAGTTCTACTATGCCGGCAGCTAATTTTGCGGATCGGTCTAGGCGCCCTTCTTATCGGCCCTACTTGCCGATTCCACGCGGGCAAGGAAGATGGGCAACTTTAATTATACCAACTCTTATGAATTTATCGCGGCCATCTTGGGATAATATACTGCATGGGTGCTACGTGGAGAATACGTGACCTTGAATTATTTCGTCGTTTCTTGTGCCAACCGGACTATTTTATTTATGAAGAGAAAGTTAATATTGTATTTACTGATGCGGTTGCAGATCTCGTACTATGGATCACGACGAATCTCGGCTCAGCTTCTGCAGGTCGGCTCTGTCACACATATTTTTCACTGATAGTTTTTTATACTTGTCTTTCTAAAAGTAACATTCACAATAATTAAATTAATGTTCACTTTATAGTTATCAATAATAGTTTTTCCGGCGATAATAATCGACCACCACACCAATTCTTTATCACAATGACTTCCTCCTTCACTAGATTCTCGAAGATAATTGCTTGACTTTTCTCTGCTTTTTTGCATTACGGTGATTTACAGGGTAATTATGGAAAAGATGGCCGCGCTCGCCACGTTCCGCGAGCCGGCGACACGCAGTCATCTGCCACACCGCCCGCAGTCTTCCCAATCAATACTAAGTTCAATATATTGATCGATAATTGCCGGTAATGGCAATTATTTTCAATGGCCAAAGATGGCCTTACAGGTAACTCCGGAGGCGTCGTCGGGACGCAACGTCACAATATATATATAAATCGTCCGTAAAAACCTTTGTAATCATACTCCTCCTAAACGGCTGGACCGATTTTGATGAAATTTTCTTTGTTGTATTCCTCTGAGCTCGAGGATGGTTTAGATTCACAATTTAGTCCACTGGGATATGTTCATTTCACTTATTTAACAATATAAAGAGAAAAATTTGTATTTTTTTGAGATAACTGAAAAACTACTGGACCGATTTCAGAAATGTTTTCACTCTCAGAACTATTAGCTATTGTCGTGAACGCTGCAAAAACCGTAAGACGTACATCGAAATAATGTATGACGAAAATGTAGCTCTCTAATAGTTCTACAAAAAAGTCCGCGACAGCATATGTTTATCGCTCAAGGCTAACATACTATTACCTTTTATTGCGATCAAATTTTTGCCAAAATAAAGCATTATTTGAAAGAGTGCTTTTATGAATATGGTATTGATTCTCATCCGAATGAATACGTTCTTCATCACAAGTATTTAATTTAGTACAAAATTGCCCTTTACATTATTCGATTTTAATAAATATTTCAGAAGATAAAGCCGTAAAAAATAACTCTGCGGTGCTTGACGACGGCAACCCAGAATATTTTTCCCAAAATCAGACAGCGCTGCGATCGAAGTATCCCGATAGTAAGCGCCGCGATCAATAGGCGCTGCGATAAGTCGGCGCTAGAGTAGATGCAGCAATGTATCGTTTTTGTGTCATAGACAACTGGCTTTGTGTCATTCACTCTGTTCCTGTTATAAAGTTCTAGCCAAATCTATATTTTCATTCAATTGTAACGACGTTTGATAGTAAAATAACGTTTTAGAGAAAATTTTCATCTGATGGTCCTTTCAATAAACTTTCAAATTTGAGATACCTATATCACATGTGTACAGGACAACGTCTGTCGGGACCGCTAGTATATATATATATTGTGATGTCCCTCCCCTTGGTTTTCGACTTTGAATTATGAAAACAAAATTAATGTTCTAGTATTATACTTCGTATCCTAACCATGGGACATTACGGGAATTTCTGAAATACATAAAGAATTACCAAGAGGGAGATTTTGGGATGCCACTTGATTTTAATAAAATCAAGAAAATATTTGAAACCTGAAAAAGGAAGAAACTGAAACAGAAAAAATACAACTTTTAAAATATTGGATTTTGCCTAGTCGTGAATTCAGATTGAATATACACTACGAAAAATGTCACATCAAAAACAGTAAATATATATGTAGAACAAATTGAATTTTATTCATTTAAATTATCATACTGTTACTGAAATTGAACGAAATTAATTGTTATAATATTACAATAATGTTCCACAACTATTTGTTATATTTGAAATGAAATATTTATTATTGTGTCCCAATATTGGCTTCTGTATCAACTATAATTATTATTTTCTCATTTTTTGTCTTGTTATTTTACCCTGGATAACTTTCAATTTTTATGTAATGAAAATTCATAATCATTCATAACCATAAGTATTTGACAAAATTTTTTTTCGATATGCTTCAATTTATTATTCATCAATTCTTTTTCATTCATTTATTTGTAATGATAATTTTTATTTATTCGATATTATTTTTTGATTGGTCTTTTTTCACAATTTAATGTTCATTTGATATTCAAATCTATTGATCTTTTGTTCGATCACAAACATCGATTCACTATTATACAATATTGTTCAATATTAATAAATACTATTTGATTGTATTTAATACCATTTATTACTATTCCTTATTAATTGATACTGTCTAATATGATTAAATATTATTTTCTATTTGTTCAATATTATTTTATTATTATTTATTCATTGTTCATTTATTGTTATTTCTTTCTCATGATTTCATCATTTCTTGATTACTACCGTATTGGGTGGATCGGTGGGGATATTGAAATCAAAAATGGGCGATTCTGCTACGCACAAAGGGGAATAATGGCTGATGACGTCACAATGCAAACGACGCCACTTATACAAAAATTTTTATTGAGAAAAATATAAATTGATATTGAATCAATTTCACTTTGAGTAAATCATCGAATTTTTGGAACTACTAATTTTATGAATTTGAATTATTTTCATCAAATAAAATGTTACCGTATTGTTGGGAAATTACGATACTAAGAAATTATTGCGATACTCAACAATGAACTATTCGAAATTATTTTGCGCAGTATGATGAAATTGGCGGCCAAAGCGACGCTACAAAATGGCTTCGTCCGATGCGATGGGATACGCGTGGTGCAGCAGCGGCGTTGATATTGTTATAAATAGATGTACTTATCACTTACGTTTTGCAAGTAGTTAATGAAATGAATAAATGGGTCAGCGTTGTATATTCTATTCTCCCTTATAGGACGATTGTGTGGCGGCTGATGCTGTTGTTGTATCTGATGCTGAAGTTGTAATAGATAGCGGAAACACACTGGCTTCCACGATGTTCTTGTTATATGCAGCTTTCCTCACTCCAACCACTTTATTTCTTTTTTAATTGTTTCAATTGTCTTCATTCCACTTGTATCAAAATATTCACTTTCATCTATTTTGTTTCAATTCTCACTGTTATTCACAATTATAGTCTCTTTATTCATTTGAATGTTCACTGATTTAATTCCTTCTACCTATTTTCTTTTCTATCTGTTGTTTTATTTTGATTTTATTCAATTTCCCGATTAATTTTTACTCTCTTCGTAATTTCACAGTTTTTCGGCGTAAGTGTTGCTTCGTTGCTGTCTATGCAGGGAGTGTGGCGTCGTCTAATGCTTTTCTAATGCACGCTGGCGTACATGCGAGAACCAGCATGCGCCTCTATATATTGAATTCTTCCTCGTGCTCACTCTCACACGTGGTATTTGCGCGTCAGCCGTCGCCATCGATCAACACTGCGGATCGATGGACGCGCGATCATGCTTTCCCCTACTCTCGACCTGTCTCCTATAGCTCGATCAGCCGTACTAGTTGCATACGAGGGAGTCAGTAATATCTACTAGCCGACTTGTTACAATTTACTGTGATCATCTTGTTTGAATATTGACTTGTGTTTGCCGCGGAACCTTCTGATGGATCACTTCATTACGGTGTATATATTATCACTTCCATCCGGACTGGAACGCTGAAATTAGTTTTTTTAATTTCCGCTTAGCTTTCGTTGTTGCCCCTTTTTCTCTTTCTCCGAATGAGGGTGTTGGATATCCTCGTGATGCCACCTATTTTTATTTTTAAAGTACAGGAAAATAGAAAAAATAGGAAAACCCTCGAAAAATAACGAATAAACATTCATTCTTCTAAACATTATTCAATATCGTTTATTCATTATTTGTTTATGCCTTCAGTCCTTATTACTTATTAAACGTTTCTATCTATTGATGATTCAAATGGAGGCTGCTCAGGTAGAACAGCACTTCTGCTATGCCGGCAGCTACTTTGGTGTGAGTCGGTTTCGACGCGCTCTTCTTATCGGCCCTACTTGCCGACTCCACGCGGGCAAGGAAGACGGTCGACTCTTACCGTACCAACTTGTATGCTTCATAAATTCATTGCGGCCATCTCGATTTGATGTACCACGTTGTTGCCACGTGCGGGAAACGTGGCCTTGAATTGTTTTATCTCTTATCCCGCCAACCAGACCATTCTTTACAGGAGGAAAATGTTAACATTATATTTACTGAAGAGTGTTGTGCAGATCTCGTACGATGGATCTCGGCAATCCTCGGACCGGCTTCAATGGATAAGCTCGAACACACACATTTCTCTGTTCACCAATCGTATATGATTGTTTTCTTCAATAATAATATCCACTACAATGTCCAAAGTGTTCAATTAATAGTTATCAATAACAATAGTTCCTCCAATAATGATTTTTTACCACAATATCTCCATAATAATAGCTATTTTCTTCAATTATGAATTTTCAATGGTAACATCACTTTCTATCGCGTCCGCACACTAGGGCAATCCACAGGGTAATGTGTGAAAAATGGCTGCGCTAGCCACGTTTCGCTAGCCGGCGACACGCGGTCATATACCGTGCCGCCCGCAGTCTTCTTCATCGATATTGAATTCAATATTGTAATCGATAATTGCCGATATTGTTAATTATCTTCGACAGCCCTAGAAGGCTCTACAGGTACCTCCGTAGGCGTTGTCGGGACGCGACGTCACAATATATATATATATATATATATATATACACGTAGGGAAAAAAGATACATCCATGAACATCATTTGAACCCTAGTAATGAAATCCCACAGGTATAAAAGACATATAGTTTTAACTTACTTTCAGCGTGGAAAGTGGAATTTTGTGCCAAAACCGCCACTCTCTACGCCGAGAGTGAGTTGAAAACACATGTATTTCATATCTGCCAGATTTGAACAGGAAAATTTATTTTATGATTAAGTTAACAAAAATGTTAGTTGAATACGCCGAGCGTACGTTGAAAATTGCGACTCGGGTACACACAAACAAATATAGAAATGATTTGATTCATACTTATATATATACTAGCTGATATCCGTCCGCTTCGCTGGACGTGAGATAAAATTGAATCATGAAATATTGTTTTTATATTGGTAGGCGAATCCCAAGTATATAGGTATGATAATTTGTCAGTGATAGTGATTAGAAAATTAGACAGTGAGTAGGAAAATCTATCGTTACACAGATTTCCACATTATCTATGAAGTACTGTGTCGTGGGATGCGTTTCCATCATTTTACATGGCGGGTCCAGAGTGGGCCTTAACCATGAATAACTTATTGGAAAAAAATTACAAACACCTTCAAATTAATACAATAATATACAATGAATATTCAATATCAATGAAAATAAATGGAATAATATGATTATATACTAACAATTTCTTTATAAACAACATTTTTTGTTCGCTTTTCTGGTTGAACTTGAATATTTGACTTGATGTCTCGTACCATTACACAATCTAGAAGGGTTCCAATTTCGCAACAACATGATGGGTGTACTGATCTTGAGGGAAAGAATGTGAGATGGTATAGCTGGTGAGTTAAGCATATACAGGAACTCTACAGGATAGTGAACAGCATCTACTACTTCTATGACTGTATCCACAGATTTACATTTCATATGCTTATTTGGCAACTTCTCGAACGAAGAAGAATTGATGCTATTGGCTGAGTCATATTTTGGAGTGAAAATAGCTCTTTCTCTCAACTATGAAATACTCTCTATTCCATCATGTTGAATTCTAGGATATATTTTATCAGTCAAAGTATCCAACACGCTCATAACACCACAAAGGTTACTCGGAATATTTATCCTTCCTTCTTCTTCCAGGATATTCCCGTTATCTATTGCAATTAATAATTTCGGGAATTCCTTCGCTTCCGAGTCATCATGAAGATACACTCGCATGTCAACTTTCAAAGATAGAACTTTTACATTGAACCATACAATAGATGATCATATACATGCTTTAATTTCATATGCACGCATCCCTCGCGGTACAACAGGCAAAGTTTGTCTAAAGTCACCAACTAAAAGAACAGTCATTCCGCCCATAAGTCGATTACAACTTCTTATATCTTGGAGAGTCCTATTCAATGTCTCAATACCTTTCTCGTGAGCCATAGTACACTAATCCCACACAATAATTTTTGCTTCCCTAAGCACATGTGCTATATCACTTTGCTTGAAGATGTTGCAAATTGTATTTTCCGAATGATTTGAATCGAGAGGCAGTTCAGAGCCGAATGAGCCGTCTTTCCTCCTTCAATTTAAGTAGCTGCAAAACCTGATGAAGCAACAGCAACCGATATTTTTTTCACTTCTAATCTTAGTAAGAATCAAATTAATCAAGAATATTTTTCCAGTGCCGCCAGGGGCATTGAGATCCAATTTTGAGATATTTGCAGTTACTACATTGGTTAATTGAGCTACATCGTAAACCAATTCACTTAGGTACAGACGGTTATCGCTGATACAACTTTGGTCTCTTGATGGTTCTGGAAGTCCAAATTGTACCAATGTTTTGCCTGACATTGATGTAACAATATTTTCGAGGAGAATAAGACATTGATTATGAATAATGTTAAGGTTCAGTTTGACACTTCCACGGTCTCTTTTCATTTGTATTCCAATGTGTTCTGCCAAACCTCCACGGTATTTTGGCTACAATGTTATCGGATCTCCAGCTTGACAAAAAACGAACATAACAGCAAATAACTCTCTAATTTTGTTGGGAAAATCAGGAATAGAGGCTCCTTCCAAAGTATGATCCCAGTGAACATCATTTTCCAGTAAACTAAGTGCTCTGCAAGCTTCCTGAAACGTTGGCTGCACTACTCACGATACAGTTTCCAGGATATCAAATGAAGTGGGACCACGAATTTTATGTAAAAGTGGCACTCCCAATGACCGGGATGGACAGTATACACTTCAACCAACACATGCTCTTTCTCCATTCTACCATGAAGTTAGGTGTTTTTCCATACATAATGATCTGGAATTCACAATATAAAATAATTTGTACGAACTTATCAACTTGACACAATTCGAAAAAACCCATAAGTGTCGTTTTCGAAAGATTATCAATTTTGTTAATGACATTGTCTTCCGTGAAATAAACTCTTTGACCAATTTCAAGATGAACAGCGAGATGCACAACAGGCGAAAAACTTCTCGTGAATCGGGAAACAAAAGATACGCCAAGCTGATTTAGAACTACTCATGTATCGTCCTGCTTCATATCTAAAAATCTCATCTAGAGCTTCAACGGTAAATGCTGCTTGATCAGATCTCTCATTTACGTACCTACAGATGTATTCTATGAATTTAACTGGATTGCAGTATTTGACATTAATATAGGCTTTGAAAGTACATGACGGAACTGGATTATATGGGACCACTCACCTGTTGTCAATATCAATCCCGTTGATTTTTATCATTATTCCAACATCTAATTTTGATCATCTACGATACTGAGGATAGTCATCCTCGCCTATTAGAGTTTCTTCTAAGAGACATTTTGAATAATGTTTCATGCAAACACCAGAGAACATGTAAGGTGATGTTATGTTGAAGAGTCCACATGGACCGTGAATCATTGTTGATTTTATATTTTCATGAAGATCTAGATCTTGATCAAGGTCGGGTAATTCATCCCTCGTAATTTCATCAATCGAATCCTGCCTGATATGTTCCTGCAACCAGAGCAGAATATCAACATGAGGAAATCCACGTTCCTGTCATTCCACAGTATACATTGTCACGTTCATCCGGTTCCGAAAGCTAAAATTATTTTACAATACAAATTCATATTTAGCTCTCGTCGTTCGTCCCTCCGATGTTTCCGAATGAAGTGTTGAAAATCTTTGGGATGCCACCTATTTTTTTTGAGAAAATATAATAAAACTGGCAAAAATAGGGGAAACCATTATTCTTATTTATAATATTTGATATTCGTTATTCGATCTCAAATTCAATCACCATACGTTTATTTATTCAATATTTATTATGATTAGTTCGATTTCCGTTATTTATTATTACTATTTATTTATTTGATGTTTATCATTCATTCGTTATCAAAATTCCCTATGTTATATAGAAATACGTTGCCCGAGTAAAACAGAGACTCCTGTTTATCGGCCGCTGTAGTGGTAATGCGAGAGCAGAAATCTCCTTACCGGCCCTGCTTACCAGTGCTGTGGATAAGGAAGGCAGTTGACTATCTGATACCAACTCTCATTATATCAATCTTACGTCGGCCATTTCCCTTCGTGGCGCGTATATGCCACGTGTTAACTGCGAAGTCACGTAATATCTCTTCCCCTAGCCAACCAGAATGCTAATTAAATATTGATGGCGATATATAACAATTACGGAAACTGCTGCCGTGAAGACGGGATACGATGAGGATGTGAATTCTCGGGGACCAGCTCAACAAGAGATGAGGTTCCGTCACATGCACTTACACACAATTATCACTGTTCACCAGTTAAATATTCAATAGTCTCAACAATAGTTTGATAACAATTACCAACGATAGCCACTCACGATTTATTAATAGTTTTCCGTTTAATAACTTTTTATATATTTCACCATTTATGGACTATATTCACTTGGTTCGCTTTATTCCCTTTACGCCTCTACAGACAAACAACTGAACAACGCTATCGCCACGCCAACTAGCAAGAGAAAATGAAACCAGATCGTGACCACAGCTCTACAACATCCACTACAGAAAAACCGAGAACAATTGAGCGTCTTGATTCAACCGACAACAGATATGCATCCGCTTTAGTTGTAGCAGTCACGCATTTCTTCTGATAAACAGATTTTGTACCTTTCATATAACATTTATTCTGCATAAAACGAGTAGTAATCGTATGACTTTGTAGTGTTGAATAAATGTGAATATATCTAGTGAATTTATGTGTAGATGAATGAATATATTATAGAAACAGAATAAATTCTATACTTTCAACCAGGATTTTTGAATAGTAGTACAACGCACAGAATCCTAAGCTTGGCTCACCCAGTAAATGACATTTCTCAATTTATTCTTTCTCATCGCACTGATAATATCCTCTTTTCCTGTGTATTTCAATAACCCAATAACTCAACTTTTCCTTCATAATGTCGGCTATTTCTCCAAAAGAAAAAATAGAAACGATCCTCATTTATGAAGAATGTGCTACGAATATTGATAATGCTATCATACTGCATGCGGAACGTTTTCCCGACAACGTGCGATCACGCACCTCTTTTTACTGCGTTGTTGACCAATTCGTTACTGAAGGAAGTGTACAAAAAAAGAAAGGAATCGTGGAAACACGGTTACTGGACCTGACAATGAAGTTGCAGTATAACCTGCAATGAATGCAAACCCTCAAGTTAGTACTCGAGAAATTAGCCGTGATTCCGAAATCACACAATCTAGTGTGAGCAGAATAATACGGCGTCATAAATACCATTCTTATCACATCTCTCTTCATCAACAACTGCATAATGATGATTTTCAGAATCGAGTAAATTTTTCTCAATGGGTCTGTCAACAAATTCAATTAGATGCTAATTTTTTCAGCAAAGTACTCATTTCTGATGAATCCAGTTTCACGAATCATGATACGAAATATGCAATAATATAGTATTGAGGACCCATATTGGTTACGTCAAGTAGAGCGTCAGCGTCCAGGGTTTATCAATGTTTGGTGTGGAATAGTTGGTGATGAGCTTGTCGGTCCGTATTCCATTGAACATGATTTGGATAGTGCAAAATGTCATGATGTTTTGGAAAACGGACTTCCGCTTTCACTCGGAAATGTAACTTTCGATGTACGACAGAATATGTGGTATCAGCACGATGGTTGTCTAGCACATAATGCGCATATTGCTGGAGATGTCTTAGACCGCGAATTTCATGGACGCTGGACCGGAAGGAGGGGTCCAGTAAATTGGCCTGCCAGATCACCAGACCTTTTATCACCAGATTTTTGTTTATGGGGATACTTGAAGAGTAAAGTTTTTAATAAAGCGCCATCTACTCGTGGAAATATGATTCAAAGAATCAACAACGCTCGCAACGGAATAGATCCGGATATGCTGCGCCCATATTCCGGTACACTGGAGCAGCCCAAATGGAAAGCCTAAGATGTTCCGGAAGAACATGTTTGAGAACAGCATTGAGACGTCATCGCTCAGCAAAGAGCAATTATAAACATGTTAACTCTTATGAATGCCAACTCTCATGAATTCACGAATTCATCGCGGCCATCTTGAATTGATACGGCATGGGTGCCACGTGTAGAATACGTAACCTTGAATTATTTTATTCTGATTCTGGCCAACCAGACTATTCTATTCATACGGAATATTTTGATATCATATTTACTACGGTCGTGTTGTGCAGATCTCGAGGACGAATTTCAGCAATCTTCGCAACGGGACCCGCTTCCAAAGATTGTTTTGTACACACACACTCACCACCTTTCTAGTTTAGAACAGTTTTTTCGAAAACAATAGCCACAATAATGTTTTTAGTATGCAATTGATATTAGTCAATGATAATAATATTTAATTCAACGGTTATTCTTTACTGCAATAACTGTTCTGACCACAACGATTTTTTCTTTACTAAGTTCACAATGATAACTGCTTGATTTTTCTCTGCTTCTTTGCACTACGGCGATCCACGAGGTAATGATAGGAAAAATGGCCACATTTCGCAAGCCGGCGACACGCGGTCATCTGCCGCGCCGCCCGCGGTCTCCACAGTCAATATCAAGTTCAATATATTAATCGATAATTGCCGGTAACAGTAATTATTTTCAATGGCCATAGATAGCCTTACAGGTACCTCCGGAGACGTCGTCGGGACGCAACGTCACAATATATGTATATATACAGGGTATTCCATCTCAAACGAGCCACCCCGTATATTTCTTATCTCATAGTGATTGGAAAAATTTCCCGAAACACGTCGATTGATTTTGTTTGGGGGACATCTTTTGACGTACATTTGAGGTTTGAACGAACAACCCCCTAAGAGGGGGTGCTTCAACCCCTAAAAATTTAATAGGGAAGAGGGGTTGAGTGATACCTCATTTGAAAGGTCTTGGAAGCCTCTTTACAACGGTGTGTGAGAAACTTAATTTTGATGAACCCTTTCCGCCAAAAATCAATTTTTTAGCTCAAATGAGCCACCTTGAATATTTTGGTTATTTTTACAATGTACAAGCCCATTTTTATGAAGCCCTTCTTACAAACTTGAAAACTCTTGAAAAAATCACATTCTAAAAAAATTTAATTGTTTCATCATGTTTACAATCAAAAAAATTGAATCTGCGTTTTTAAATCAAATGTTCAAATTGTCCTCCATTGACTTCCATACAATAATACAATCTTAACTGAAAACCGTCTCTAACATGGTTCAGCATAATTGAAGTTATTTGACGACACTCATTTACAATTCGTTGGCGTAGTTCGTCCAAATTCTTAGGCTGAGTTACAAAAATCTTGGACTTAAGATGTCCCCACAAGAAGAAGTTTAGAGGGTTCAGGTCAGGAGATCGGGCAGGCCACTCCATAGGACCTCTTCTTCCAATCCAACGACCTGGGTATTTCAAATTGAGGTATTGGCGAACTGGTGCGACGTAGTGAGGAGGAGCTCCGTCTTGTTGAAAATGCAATTGTTGTTCAAGTAGTGGAGGATCGTTTTCCAATTTTTCTGTTATTAACGGATCAATCGCATTATCCAGCATTTCAAGATAAATTTTGCCATTTAAATTACCAGGAATAAAAAGAGGTCCAATTAGGTGGTCTCCCAAAATTCCTACCCAAACGTTTAGCTTTTCCGGATGTTGGGTGTGAGCTTCTCGAAATATATGAGGATTTGTATCGCTCCAAAATCTACAGTTATGTGTCAGTTAAACTCTCCATTAAGTGAAAAAGTGCATTCGTCAGAAAAGCAAACGTTGTACAAGAAATTTGGGTTATTGTTGATACGCTCGGCCATAATTTCGCAAAACTCTTGCCTTCGATCCAAATCATCATTATTTAATTCATGAATTAATTTAATTTTGTACGGATGGAATTTGTGTTTATGTAAAATTCTGAAAACGTTAGATCGGGAAATACCGGAAGCTGCAGAAAGTTGTACAGATTGCGTGTTTGGCATAAGTTGGACATGTCCCAATACCGCTACAGCTGCTCCTTTATCATTCACAATTCCAATGGGTGCCCTTTCTTTATTCATTACTGAACCCGTCTCAACAAATTTTGAAATCAATTCCATTACGTACTTATGGCGAACGCTACGTTCAGAATGGTTTTGGTCAAATATACTTGCAGCCGCTCGGGCACAATTTTGATTTTGGTAATACAGGCTAACCAGCTCAACACGTTCTTGCAATGTGTACACCATAATTATTTTCAAAATTTTAAACAAATCAGCAAAGTAGTAACTCAACAAATTGATACATCAAATGATCGAAAAAACGTATTATAACCAGATAAACACCTTCTAAGAACTAAAATTGAAGGCAACATAAGGAAAAAACAATTAAATTTTTTTAGAATGTGATTTTTTAAAGATTTTTCAAGTTTGTAAGAAGGGCTTCATAAAAATGGGCTTGTACATTGTAAAAATAACCAAAATATTCAAGGTGGCTCATTTGAGCTAAAAAATTGATTTTTGGCGGAAAGGGTTCATCAAAATTAAGTTTCTCACACACCGTTGTAAAGAGGCTTCCAAGACCTTCCAAATGAGGTATCACTCAACCCCTCTTCCCCATTAAATTTTTAGGGGTTGAAGCACCCCCTCTTAGGGGGTTGTTCGTTCAAACCTCAAATGTACGTCAAAAGATGTCCCCCAAACAAAATCAATCGACGTGTTTCGGGAAATTTTTCCAATCACTATGGGATAAGAAATATACGGGGTGGCTCGTTCGAGATGGAATACCCTGTATATATATCGATAATTTGTGAGTACCAATCTATATATTGTGATGTGAGGGTGCTGACCTCTTCTGAGGTAGTCGATTGGTGATCGACCGTATTGTCGAGCGCAGCGGTCTGGATCTCGCAGGTACTAGACGCGCGCGAGTGCTCCCGTTTAAAATACTTCCTAAAGAAGGCCGCAATGAGCTTCTGCATTAACCGACCAGGAAGCAGCACGGCATGTGTAACGAGAGTGAGGGATCTCGAAAGCGATGCCATACTCGACACTTGAAAATGAACCACGCTTGCGTATTCTGTTTCTCACAGAATCTACGAAATGTTCAGCAATCGACCACATATTCACACGAATCATTATTGAAGAATACTGAGGGAACAACACCTAATGAATACTGATAGTTTTCCTGGTGATATGTAAGAATTATTACGTAGAGAGCTGCCACACTGAAAACGTATTGGGCGTTAGTCTGGCCACGAGGCCACACCATTTTGAAACGAGCAACCACGCACTTTTCACGTCGATATCATATCGTGAATTGCGTCCATCAGACATATTCACACTTCATATTCAACTACGAAGAACATCTCATCGACCATCTACGTGAGGGCAAGAGTGATAGAAAACAACCCACACGGGAACACGAGAACATCGAGCGGACACCAGCCAGCGTACATCTGAGGCGTTCAACAAGTTCACCGACCCAGTAGCGTAAGCATCTGATTAAAATAGATAAACATCAAATTGATTATATCAATAACCATATAGTATTGATCGAAGAATTGACGAGTGTGTTTGCGTGGCTAGTATTCGATTGTCCAGACCGCGTAGCGTCCGAATAGTAATTTTGTTCGGTCCTATTGGGATATCATTGTATCGGGTCGGTCCGTAGTTAACATTATTCCAATAACTATCTAACCAAAAGGCGATTGTAGACTTGTCATTACCCGCGAACAAATCTATTTGTCGAATATTATATTTCATTCTTCTTGTTATATTTCATTCAATTCATTCTTGTGTTCACCATATAATATAAACGCTTTCATAAATATGTTATGTTACTTAAACGCTTTGATTGGCCTATAAAATGAAAGGATTTCATAATTACTAATTCAGTTAGAGATTAATGAATGAGACGGGCTTTTCCTATATTTCTTTCGAATCTTCCTAAATTATTTATCTCTATTTTTTCCGTAAATATAGGTGACATCCCAAGTACCAAGGTAGGTGCCTTAAGCTCACGTATATAATCAATTAATTAAGATCCGAAAGGGACAAGTATATTCAATTGTTGATATTGTGAGAATTATATACATGACGAATATATATTGCAACGCTCACCTTTCCCGTGAATATATACCACCAGAAAGAGAGCGAGGTTACTAGGGGAGTGGAAGGGAAAATAAGATGCCACCTTATTTGCTGTTCAGATGGAACAGCTGGTATGAGAAATGAGGAAACGAATTATCGCAATTCTAGATCGATAATAAATTCGACTAAGGTGTCAAATTTAGTCACTTTATTCTGATTTGAAACTGCTGATATTATATTAAATCCATGATGAAAAAAATATACCGAGTCCACGATGACAGAAATATTCTTAGTCCTGCCACTCGGAATTTTTCCGAGTCCCGCGAGTTGATGACGTCACGGCAACTACGCAGCAGTTTTTCTGGTCGGAAGGGGGGGGGGGGGAAGGATTGGTTACACAATCACTGGTGAATCCTCTAAAGGGCTAGAAAAATAGTTCTAATTGATTCACGCGGTGCATCATGAATAACTATTTTTTATCAATAATTATTCCGTATGGGGAATCGTTTCATAGGGGCCACCTGTCATGAGGGGTATTATTCCAGATGATGGGGGAACGTTATTAATGGAATATTAATTATTCATACGACAATGATAACAGAGAAATGAACACACTGATCGTATATTAGGTGACTTCTCATCAATTATTCGTCGAATTACACATATAATTTTACAAAGGAAATATAATCTTTCATGCACAAAAGTGAATTTATATAATTTTATTCCAGATTTTTATCCATGAACAATTCAATTCTATACACGTTGATGAAATAGAAATGTCTCGTTATAATTTTTTGGTAAGAAGTGTCGCACAAAGGGCAATGGGCCGTACTTATAGATGCATTTCTGCAACGGTTTTCCCTCCCACTTGGTCCATCGTGGTCTCTTAACCTTGAGTGATTGGTCCGAGACGTCCTTTGTCTTAACGGATGACCAATCACTTTCGAAGGGGTCCAACGGACAAAACCCCTTTCATTTCCCGGAAAGAATAACGATATGCGCTATCGATGTTTACATCGACCGGTGACGTGTGTTGGCAATCTCCCCACTACAGCGGCTATTCTACCGCATGAAAAATTCCATCGACGCTCGGGCGTCGGTTGATACGTAGGTTCTCCTATGAACCGTAGAGCGCTCACGTCGCCGCACATCATCTGTAACGACGCATCATCACAATACATATGGAAGTCTCGGAATCAGAGCCGTTGCAAAGGAGTTAAAATTTAAGGTTATAATTAGACACAGATTGATGCAGTGAATAACTGTAATAAACAAAACATTATTCTAATTTACATATTTACAAGGGTTTATAATAAATCAACAAACCTGATTTAATACAATTGTTGATAGCCTCAATTTCATCAATATTTGATTAACGATGGTAAATAATTATATCAGCTGTTTTAAACAATTGGACTTTGTTTATCTCCCTCTTTCGTCCCTTCGATAAAGTCACTTATTAACGAGAGTAGAAGTTTGGCGCGACGTTTAAACTTAGATCCCCCTTTTTTGGCAAGGGAGTTTTTCCTCCGTGTATGGGACTAACTTACTCGCATGAAATAAGCTATCATTCCTTCTAGATTTACTAGCAATACCATATATTACATCTGAAATTTTTTTTCTAATTCTGAATGGTCCTATTCTGATTGTATCTAGTTCATCTTTAGTCATTTTGTTTTTATTCTGAACATATACTAAATCTCCTACTTCATATTCTATCTTTCTTGTATTTTTATCATAAATTTTTTTGTTTTGTACATGTATTTTCTTTGAATTTTCGTATGCTATTTTCTTATTAATTTTCCAATTCTCTTCATTGTTCATTTTTAATGGTTCAGGTAGAATAGAACTTTCTTTTCCGGTTAACGAGTAATTCGGAGTATACTCGGTAGAACTGTGGATCGTGTCATTATAATCTCTTATACATTCCTCCGCTACTACTGGCCACGATTCACTTCTATTTTCAAACATCCTGCATCTCATTCTATTAACTAACGTTTGATTTGTTCTTTCATTTAGACCATTAGAAAATGCACAGTCGCTTGCTATAAATATAAAATTTATTCCTTGATCATTAACATAATTCTTGAACTGTGTAGAATTTATGCCAGAGTATTGGTCTGTTAATATTGTCTTAATTTTCCCATGTTGTTCTACTCTCTAAATTATTTCTATGAAATCCTCAGCAACTTGAGTTTTTGATGTGCTTATGAAAGCGAATCTCGTAAAATGATCAACAATTGAATGCATATACCTTTTAGTGCTTTTTCCTTTTAAACCTCCTATTGTATCCAATGAAACTATTTCAAAAGGTTCCATTGCCGGACCTAATTGAGACAAAGATACTTTGAAACAACCAATTCCAATTTTATTTTTTCTACAAACTTCACAAGAACGACATGTCCACTTGATATGTTTATACATGTTTTTAAAGTAAAGTTTATGACATATAATTAGAATCAATTGTTTGGTTCCAATATGACTTTGTTTTTCATGTACCTTTTGTTCCAACGATTTTCCAAAGTCTCCTGTTAACTATATTTTTTTTCTGTTATTCAGAGTTTTATATATGATATCATTTTTGATATTGCACTTATCATCTAGTTGTAAACTTTTTTTGTTGTTTTTTATATCTTCTAATTGTAGAATATTTGTTGTTCTTATTATTGAATTTCTATCACATTCTCTTCTTGGTTTTAGTACAGGATTCCTGGATAAGCAATCTGCCACTAGATTCTCTGCTCCAGGATTATATACTATGTCAAATTGGAATTGTCATATATAATTTAATATGCGAATTAGTGCTGGATCTTTACTATTTTTGACATTAAAATTTTCCAAGGGTTTGTGATGTGTGAATATAACAAATTTTTTTCCTAATAAATAATATTGCCAATATAAGATGGCTTCTTTGATAGCTAGTCATCCAATATATATTGCTTTTCTGTTTTTTTGCGAGTTATTTGATTTTCTTGAGAAGAAAAATACTGATTTTATCACCTCATTTTCTTGAGGTTGTTTTAATACTGCTCCAATTCCCTTCATACTCGCATCAGTTAAAATATAGATTGGGGCTTCTGGATCAAATATAGCCAAAGCTGGACCAGCGCATAAATATTCTCTTATTTTTTGAAAACTATTCTGACATTTTTCTGACCAGTTGAACTTTATGTTTTTTCATAATCAATTATGTAAAGGTTCTAGCAATATAGCATGATTTGGTATATATTCTACATGAAAATTTATTTTTCCTAAAAATTGTCTGATATGTTTTCTTGTTTGTGGTACCGAAAATTCTTTTATAGCAATGAGGTTATCATTCATTGGTTTCATGTAATTATCACTTATCTCATGGCCTAGGTGAATCACTTTTTTACTGGCAAATACACATTTTGACAAATTTATTTTTAAACCTTGGTCTTGAAGTGCTTGTAAAGTCAATTCTACATGTTTTGAATGATCCTCATAGTTTTCTGAATGAATAAAAATATCATCTATATAGCTCACAGCAAAATTGCTTAGATTATTTTTTCATCAAACGCTAGATAACGTTCTTTGAAAAATTGCTGGCGAGGTTTTCAAACCAAATGGTAAGCATTTCCATTGCCAATGGCCTTGATGAGTTACAAAAGCTAATTTGTATTTGTCCTTTTCTCGTATTGGTATCGATCAAAACGCTGAGTTTACATCTAGTTTTGTGGAATATTTACAATTTCTAGCACGTATTTTTAAATCGTCAATCCTAGGGAACGGTTGACTTTCAGGAACAAGTATTTTGTTTAAATCTGTAAAGTCTATGCACAAACGAGATTTCTTTCCATCTTCTTTTTCATAAACCATTGTCACTGGAGCTGCATGAGGGCTGCATGACTCTTCGATCAAGTCAGCTTCTAATAATTCTTTTATTTGCTTTTCAATTTCAATTTTATCTTGAAATGAGCATTTGTATGGTTTTCTTGGAATGTATTCATTTTCTTTTAATTTTATAGTTGCTTCATACCCCTTTATTATTCCAATATCAAATTTTGTTCTCGCAAATACATCATCAAATCTTTGCAAAATTATTTGTATATTGTTGGGTAGTTTTTTATTATTTTGTAATACATTTAAGTTTACTTGTTTATCTTTTTTTATTTCACCTTTTTGTGTAATTTTTGAATTTTCATTTTGACATAGCCTAAATTTCTTTATTGAATCCAGACCTAATAATGAATCTTCTCTAAAAGTCTTGCTTTTTATTATGAAAAATGAAAAATTACTTTCTATACTACGAATTTTTATTTTGAGTGTGACAGTGCCTTCAGCTTCGGCTATTCCTCCTACTCCTTTTATATTTTCCTTCCCACTTATTATACTTTTTAACATATTCTTTTTGTTCAGAAATTCATAATTTATGAGTGAAATGTTAGACTCTGAGTCATACAGGCCCACAACAGGTTTATCATTCACCAATACATGTAATCTAATTAGTGAGAGAATCATTCGTTCTTTGCCTCCTCTGAATTTGCTATAGCATTTTCTAAATCTACATTATTTACTACTTTAATATTTTTATTTTTTTTGTAACCTGATTTTTGTTTTTCTGGTCCACACATATTTTCAGGGTGGAATCTATTTGGAAATCCTAACTTTTCACAATTTGAACATTGTTTATGTGAAGGTACCGGTTTATTGTTTTCTTTTTTTTTTTCATTCAAGTGACCAATTTTTTTCAATTTTGACATTAAGTCCTCTATTGTTCCTATTGTTTTTCTTTCTATCCTATATTGTATATAACTCGGTAGACTGATAACAATTAAGTTTATTTGAGAATTAAGCGAAATGTCTTTGTCTACTTCCATCAATAAATTTCTTTTCTTAAGTGCAAAATCTAATAGAGATCCATTCAAACACTTCAAATTATATGCGTGTGCTATATCTGTCCAGGACTGTACTGAGAAAGTTTCTATAAAAGAATTATTCCATAATTCCCAATCGTTCAAACAATTTTGTTTCACACGAACGTTGAACCAATTTATAGCAGAATCTGTCAAAAATAACCTCAAAGTTTCTGCATATTTATCTTATATGATTCCCATTCTAATACATTCCTGAACGAATAATCTAATCCAAGTTGTTAAATATTCAAGGAATATTTAATGTCACATATTCTCATTTTTGCCATGATGATGGCAGCACGTCCCGGACAGGCATATTGTTCTTGTCCTGGATGCTCAACAGCTCCTCCCACACGCGGGGAGGGGGTGCGCAATTGACCAATTTTGGTCAATTGCACCGAAATGACCAACGCACGCATCGATCGCCAATACCTTGCATCGATATTGCGTTGGAATAAATCATTCTCATTTGGATTCTCATTCGGTTTCTCATTCGGGTTCTCGTTCGTGACTCTCATTAAGTTTCTCATACGAATCATTCCGTTTGCTCATCGTGCGACACAACATACAATTGTGATCTCACATGCTCAACTTTATTATCAAGAAATATCTCATTCATCTCAGCAGTTTATGTAATTCATAGTGCATAATTCTCTCACAATTCGAAGTGGATAAATAGTATCCTCCTTGGTGGTGTTTCATTTAACAAAAATAATAAAACACCAGTCTACATCTCAACATTCTCACCGCGAGCTTGATCAATACGATCACAGCTCTTCTCAACAAAGTGTGTTCATTGTATCATCGATCTCAACATCTCAAGATCTCATCATCGTTGTACATATTGTAAATATAGTGAAAGTGCGCTTCTCAATAAATATTAATTATTTAAGTACATTTACATGCAATTGTTCATTCGCGATATTCACAATACGATCAGTGATTCTACCGGCTTCCCATCTCATTCCCTCTCATTTAATTACAGTCCACTTTTATCCAACATCAAATAACCTTTTTTCTCAATTGTAAATATTTTTACATTTTTTGGTCCTTCGAGCCGGATCGTGGTGCAATTGTGTGTTTTTGTGCAAGTGAAAATCTCATAGAAAAAGTGCTTTTCATTATATTTGCCACGCGGTCAGTGAAGTAGGTGACTCAAGGTCAAGCGAACATTCTCATTGTGCGCGTATTAATTGTGTGGTGCGGCACATTCCAAATAATTTTCGGCACTCGCTTGCAAAACAATAACATTGCGCCGAGTTATTTCTTTGTCTCATTTCCAAGGAAAATTTCTCATTGTTCACAGTGTTTCTCAGTATACGTTGGTGCTCAAATAAAATTCAAGCAATTAAATTTCATTAAACTTTATTTTTTTTCTCAAGTGAACTTCTCATCAAATAATTAATTACTCAACAAAATAATTAATTTCTCAAAGTTAAAATTCAATTTCTCAAATTATTTTTTTTTGGTTCAAATTTTTTGTGTTTTTTTTTGTGAATTGTGAATCTCATCATTCAATTTTCATCATGAGTGAAAAAAGTGCAAACTCAACCAAATCATCAGAGAAGGCAGAGGACATCTCATCGCGGCCAACATCGCCGGTGCCATCTCATGCTTCTCAACTATCTCATACATCTGCAGCGAATCTCACGCTGCCTGGTCCATCTCATCCAATGGAAAGTCGCTCAACACGAGCAAGTTCACCTTTGGGTTTGCCGTCTGAATTAGTTTGCAAATATAATTCACAATTATCACGCATTAAATATATCAATTTAATATTAGCAAAGGTACCATCTGATGATGAAATGGAAAAGATGGAAAAAATGTCAACATCTGCCATAAAAACATTTTTGGCAGAAACCATCTCACTCATCGCTCAACTGGATGAATCTCACAAGGCATTTCAAAAAGAGCACCAATATATGGAAATGACTTGGCCAGCATCTCAACTCTCACACGACTATTTCTCCGACCAATGCTTCGATGTAGAAGCTGAGGCATATCTCACCACAAAACAGCAGCTCATCCGCCGCAAGGCGCATTTTGAATCGCTCATCGTAGTTCCATCAACTGTCTCAAAGCAAAACACTAAGTTGCCCAACATCTCATTGCCAACTTTTGCTGGCGACTATTTGCAATGGCGTGAATTTAATGATATGTTCTCGTCACTCATAATTAACAATAGTAATCTTTCAGATGTGGAACGTTTACACTATCTCAGGTCAAGTTTGAAGGGTGAACCTGCTCATATAATCTCATCACTCACACTCACAGATGACTCATTCACACTGGCATGGCAATCGCTAGTCCAAAGATACCAAAACAAAAGGATCATAGTACAATCTCAATTGGACAAGCTGTACTGTATGCGCCCAGTCACCATAAAAAATGCTGAGGCATATGATCATCTCACCAGAACAGTGAAAGAAGTGATGCATACATTCTCATCTCTTGGCATTCAGGACATCACTTCTTCAGTGCTCACATATCAAGTTGTCAAGAATCTTGACAAGCCAACGAGAGAGGCATGGGAGCTATCTCTCAAGAATTCTCATGAATTGCCAAAGGTGGATCAGCTCATTAACTTCATCAATATGAAGGCAAGAGCAGTTGAATGTGTTGAGACACCATCTCATTCGTCTGTTGTGCGAAAAACGTCTCAATCCACTTCTCATCCTCAACGAGCAACATCTCATCAAACTTCTCAAAAGGCTGCAGCTTCGCAAAAAACATATCCATGTGATTTATGTGGAGCAAATCATTTCTTAGTCACATGTATCAAATTTAGAAATCTCACCGTGCCAGAAAGGCACAAACTCATTGATAGATACATGCTGTGCTTTAATTGTTGTGGACGACATTCCGTAAAAAATTGCAAGTCTCAAATGAGATGTAAGACGTGTGGGGGTCATCACCACACAATGCTTCATCGGTCATCAACTACTCAAGAATCTCAGAAGTCAATCTCACAACCACAACAATCTCAACAACAATCTCACCAGTCATCTCAACCATCATCATCACAAAACATTGATGATGCATCTCCATCGACTTCTCATGCTCATTGAAGAGTAGGTACAATCATCCAAGAACACTCATCATCTCATGGTCTCAACTTCTCATCATCTCATCAGGTGCTCAATCAAGAAATTGTCTCAACTTCAAACTCATCAGCAATTGTCTATAAACCAAATCTCAAACTCACGCTGTTGGCAACAGCACAAGCTCAACTAATCTCATCGGTTTCGGCACAGCAGGTTAGATTGTTGGTTGACGCTGGTTCTCAGCTTACTTTTGTAAGGGGAGATCTCGTCAATCAACTCAATCTAACTCGCTCACGCTCATCAATATCAATCATTGGAATTGGTGGCAAAAGAACAACACATACTCAAGGAAGTGTCTCAATCAATTTGCAATCAAATTACAACCAGAAGATTGTGAAAATACAAGCTCACATCCTTCCAACTCTCACATCATTGCTGCCATCATTCAACTTGCCAACACAACAGTGGTCACATCTCAAGAACATCTATCTCGCTGATCCCAATTACATGGTGCAACGATCAATTGATATCATTATTGGTGCAGATTCATATGGGCAGGTCATTATGCCTAATCTCATTAAAGGTTCACCAACAGAACCAATTGCTCAACTGTCCATCTTCGGTTGGTTAATCATCGGCTCAATCAATTCATCATCATCTCACATTTGCACATCTCATCACACAACAACTATAAGTGATGATGAAACAACATTGCATCAATTACTACAAAATTTTTGGTTGCAAGAAGAATTACCAACTGACAACCATTCTCAACTCACACCTGAAGAACAAGAGTGTGAAGATCACTTCAAGCAAACTCATTCTCGTGATCAATATGGACGATATGTTGTGCGATTACCTCTTAAATCAGATCGCTCATTGTTGGGAACATCATACTCAACTGCACACTCATGTTTAATGCGCACAATTAACAAACTCAAAAGAAATAATGATTATCAACAGCTTTATACAAAGTTCATGGTTGAATATGAAGAGCTCAACCACATGCAAAAGGCACCATCCTTCTCAAATGAAAACTCCACAGTATTTTACCTTCCTCATCATGGTGTGCTGCGACCTGATAGCACAACAACGAAGTTGCGTGTTGTTTTTAATGGCTCAAGTCCTACATCCTCAGGACACTCTCTCAACGACATCATGCACACCGGTCCCAATTTACTTCTCAATATTGCTGATGTTCTCCTATGGATTCGTCAGCATGAATGCATTTTCTCAACTGACATCACCAAGATGTATAGGCAAATCAACGTACATCAAGATGATTGGGACCTACAAAGAATACTGTGGGTGGATCACAATCTCAAAGAAACACCATATCAGCTCACCACTGTCACATATGGAACAAGAGCAGCACCATATCTCGCAGTAAAAGCATTACTGCAATTAGCAGAGGATGAAGGAAAAAATTATCCACTAGCTGTTCCATCTCTCACTCATGCCAGATATGTAGATGACATATTTGGTGGTGCTGACTCATGTGATCAATTGAAAATAATTGCTAAACAATTACAGGGTTTATGCAATGCTGGATGTTTTCCACTAGCCAAGTGGCATTCCAACAAGGCTGAACTCTTAGAATCAATTTCACCTGAAGCTCATGCTCATGAAAGGAAGCTCTCACTGGATGATTGTAATACCAAATTACTCGGAATGGAATGGAATCCTCTTACAGATTCCTTTTCTTTCTCATCAAGAATAAACTCATCTTCAACCTCATCTCACATCTCAAAGCGCCTCATTTTATCTCAAGTAGCACAAATTTTTGATCCATTGGGTTTACTATCACCCGTCATAATTCGAGCAAAGATCCTGTTACAGGAATTATGGCTGCTCAAAATTAATTGGGATGATCCACTCCCAACACATCTCACAACAAAGTGGTTCATGCTCAGAGAAGATCTCAATTGCCTGGCCAGGCTATCAATTCCAAGATGGTTCAACACTCATACAACTTCAAATATTGAACTGCATGGCTTCTCTGATGCTTCTCAACTCGCCATGGCGGCGGTGATGTACATCACCGTCTTCTCACCGTCCACAAACACTAAAGTGACGTCACAGGTGTGCTCGAAGACACGGGTAGCACCTCTCAAGAAAATCTCAATCCCGAGATTAGAGCTCACAGCAGCTCTAATGCTTGCCAAGCTGTCAAGCCATGTTCAAGCGACACTCAAACTCACCAATGCTACAACTCATCTGTGGACGGATTCTCAAGTCTCACTATCATGGATCAGCACTCATGCATCACGCTGGAAAGAATTTGTAAGAAATAGAGTGTCAGCAATACAGGAGCTGACCTCACCTGCACAGTGGAGATATGTGCCAGGAATCTCAAATCCAGCTGATTGCGCTTCACGAGGCCTCTCGACTTCTCAGCTTGAACATCACAAGTTATGGTGGACGGGACTACCATGGCTATCTCAATCCAGTGACTCATGGCCGGCACAACCAACACTCAAGGACGCTTCAACTGCAGTAGAAGCGCGTCCACAACTCTCAAATTTGCTCGCATCACAAACTCAGGAGTATCACTGGGATCTCATATACAAATACTCGAATCTCACGAAACTTTTTTCTATCACAGCTTTATGTTTCAGATTCATATCAAGGTTGAAGAAAGCTCAAAATTCCCTTTCAATGGCGAGTAACATTGAAAGAGCACAAACATTTTGGATAAAGGCAACTCAATCCACATACTTCTCACACGAGTTACGAATGCTATCTCAAAACCACAAGCTCTCATCATCTCACGCATTCAACAGACTTACTGCCTTTATCGATGAACAAGGAGTTATTAGAGTTGGTGGAAGACTAAATAACTCTCATCTCAATTATGAAGGTAAACATCCTGCGATCATGCCTCGCCACTCACGTTTGTCTGATTTAATTATAGATTACTCTCACAAATCCACTCTTCATGGAGGAGCACAGCTCACTCTTGCTCACATCAGACAAACATATTGGATCATTGGAGGACGAGCTCCAGTGAAATCTCACATTCTCAAATGTGTAGTGTGTGCTCGTCAAAGGGGGATCCGTGCTCATCAACTGATGGGACAACTACCTCTTTCACGAGTCACACCATCTCAACCGTTTAATCATACAGGAATTGATTATGCTGGTCCTATCACTCTCAAGGCATGGAAAGGAAGGGGCTCAAAAACGCAAAAAGGATGGATTTGCGTATTCGTCTGTCTCACAACATCTGCTGTTCATCTGGAAGTGGTGACAGATTATTCAACAGAAGGGTTCATAGCAACCTACAGACGTTTCTCATCTCGACGTGGCATTCCACACACACTTCATAGCGATTGTGGAACCAATTTCATCGGTGCCGACTCAAACCTCAAGGCAATGTTCACAGAAGGTATGAAAGAATGTCCTCACCTGACAGTTTTGTTTCAGAAAGACAAAACAAACTGGCGTTTCAACCCGCCAGCTGCTCCTCACATGGGAGGAAAATGGGAAGCGGTCGTGAAATCAATCAAATTTCACTTACGACGAACAATCCGTGATACTCTTCTGACATACGAGGAGTATAGTACTTTGCTCACACAGATTGAAGCAGTTCTCAATTCTCGACCGCTTGAGCCGCTCACTGATGATCCTGATGATCTATCTATCCTCACGCCAGCTCACTTTCTCATTGGAAAGCCACTCACAACATTGCCTGAACCATCCGTTCAAGAGGTCTCACTCTCACCAAGAGCAAGGTGGCAATTGTTGCAAAAGAAACTGCAACAATTTTGGTCTCATTGGTCAACTCATTATCTTCAGAGGCAGCTCTCAATTACAAAGTGGTACCACCCATCTCATGAATTTCAAATTGGATCACTTGTTCTCATCACAGATGAAAGGTTGCCTCCTTGCAAGTGGCCACTTGCAAGAATCACAAAACTTCATCCGGGACCAGATGGATTGACACGAGTAGTGTCAATAAAGACAGCCACCACCACACTCATCAGGCCGATAACCAAACTGGCCATTCTTCCCATTTCAAGATGATCAACAGCAAGCTGTTGATGGCGGGGAGAATGTTAAATATTCAAGGAATATTTAATGTCACATATTCTCATTTTTGCCATGATGATGGCAGCACGTCCCGGACAGGCATATTGTTCTTGTCCTGGATGCTCAACAGCTCCTCCCACACGCGGGGAGGGGGTGCGCAATTGACCAATTTTGGTCAATTGCACCGAAATGACCAACGCACGCATCGATCGCCAATACCTTGCATCGATATTGCGTTGGAATAAATCATTCTCATTTGGATTCTCATTCGGTTTCTCATTCGGGTTCTCGTTCGTGACTCTCATTAAGTTTCTCATACGAATCATTCTGTTTGCTCATCGTGCGACACAACATACAATTGTGATCTCACATGCTCAACTTTATTATCAAGAAATATCTCATTCATCTCAGCAGTTTATGTAATTCATAGTGCATAATTCTCTCACAATTCGAAGTGGATAAATAGTATCCTCCTTGGTGGTGTTTCATTTAACAAAAATAATAAAACACCAGTCTACATCTCAACATTCTCACCGCGAGCTTGATCAATACGATCACAGCTCTTCTCAACAAAGTGTGTTCATTGTATCATCGATCTCAACATCTCAAGATCTCATCATCGTTGTACATATTGTAAATATAGTGAAAGTGCGCTTCTCAATAAATATTAATTATTTAAGTACATTTACATGCAATTGTTCATTCGCGATATTCACAATACGATCAGTGATTCTACCGGCTTCCCATCTCATTCCCTCTCATTTAATTACAGTCCACTTTTATCCAACATCAAATAACCTTTTTTCTCAATTGTAAATATTTTTACACAAGTACTGGCTTTGAAATTTTGTCCATTAATATTTTCTATAATCATATCTTTTGCTGAAGATCTAGTAGATTTTCCTTGAACACCTGTGTTAGTTGGTTTTTCTAACGGTGAGACCTCTTCTAAATACTCATCGTTGGATGCAACATTTCCCTCTCCACCCATGTAAATACCTTGTAATTCTGCATTCAGAGTGATCATCATGTTACGAAATTTATTTCTAATTTTCAAACTTTTTACAATATTTTTGACCACAAGTCTCAAAAAGTTGATTATGATGTGTACTGCTTTGTTTATCTTTTGGAAATTGAAAAATTCCTGGTTAATTCACAAGTTGTATAGTTTCCACCTTCACTATTGTGTTCTTGGCATCAGAACCAGCCTCAGATACAAAATGGAATTTTGCTTTGTTCTCCATTGTATTGAATTGTGAGTCTCGGAATCAGAGACGTTGCAAAGGAGTTAAAATTTAAGGTTATAATCAGACACAGATTGATGCAGTGAATAACTGTAATAAACACAAAATTCTAATTTACATATTTACAAGGGTTCATAGTGAGTCAACGAACCTGATTCAATAAAATTGTCGATAGCCTCAATTTCATCAATGTTTGATAAACGATGGTAAATAATTATATCAGCCGTTTAATACATTTGGACTTTGTTTATCTCCCTCTTTTGTCCTTTTGATAAAGTCACTTATTAACGGGAGTAGAAGTTTGGCGCGACGTTCAGATTTACATATATCCGCGAAATATTCGGAATAACTTTTTTCCGATAAAACAGATGTATAGGGCCTCAATATGGATCAAAACAATAGAATTTTTGACTTTCGTCCGCTTTTGATCTTTCATGATGAATCATAAAATTGTTTCAAGTGGACGAAAATCGAAAATTTTATGGCTATGATTCATTTTGAGGCTTTAAGCGTCGGCTCAAGGTCCACAATTTTATAACTTGGACCCTCAGTGTGGCTCAGGGACACGGTTTGCGGATAAGAATCTATCGATAATCCTCTCCCGAAATTGGAGAACAAAAGGAATGCGGCTTTAGGACAGTAGGGTAGGATAAAAATTTCGACTCGGGACCTCTCCACTACTACCACCACCCCTGCGGGCTACTCATGGTTTGCCTGTCGTTATGGCAACGCCGCTTCACCCACTCACTTATTACTGTATTTGCGCAACCCAAAAGCTCTCGCGCCTCATTCATTCTTACGTATCATCCGCGACTCAACGCTACTCTACACTACCACTACCATTACCACTACCGTCAATACTCACGTGAAAACACATAGTACACACTCTCAATGTTACGCGATCCATTGCATTGTTACTTTGTAGAACTGATTTAAGTTCATTATGTATACATGAAATTTTTTCTTCTCTTAATCAAGTTATATTCATATAATTTTATTTCATAAATTTGAAAACGTATTTATAACTTGAATATAAAATATTCATTATCGTCGATGATAATAATAATACGACATTGTTTGAGAATGCGACAAAAAAAATGTTGCTAATTCAAATTTAACGGAAAGCTCAGTGGCGCTCCCGGTCGTTCATGTTAGGAAGCGGCCAACGACTATCCATTATCTCAATTGACTCTGCATTGAAGGCATTACTGCGATTTCGTGTTCAATTGAAAGCGCTTTTCTCAAGTTCGCCTACTCAAGTTGGAGCCTCACTTCAATCAATCTAATCTATTTTTTGCCTACGCATTTTCAACTGGACCTTTGTATTCAAATACGTGAACATTTATCATATTTACAATTACTTTTCTATCCGACGGCACGTGGCTTTACGACCCACGTGCAATCGCCACGTTCGTGTGAATTGTAAATTTCGTGTATATAAATTTTGTGAGTTAAAAATGAACATTTTCATTTGAAATCATAAACTCTCGTGCCATTTCATTCGCATTACAATTGCCTCCTCCACCAAATCAAACCATCGAATTCCGGCGAACAATTTTGAAGTTACAATCCGCAACAGGCATGATGTATCAATAAAAAATATTCACCATTGAATATTATCTGATGCAATTTTGAAAAATGAATCATCTAGAGACATATTTTCAATGATTTATATTAATATATGTAGAAATTTGAATGAGATAAGAAATGTTAAATTATTCTTCATGAGATGAGAGAAGTGGACTGTATGTGTGAGTTGGGAACTGGATGAGAAGCCGAAATAAATTGCGTGGTGGTGAATCAGATTCGTGATTAACACCGGTGTGAATGTCTTGTGCTTGAAATACACTTCTCGCAAAAATTGAAGGAACAGAAAAATTTCCGAAATTTTTCGACAATTTCCAATAGGCTGTATTTGAGTGAAAAAAGGCCGTACAGGAGATGGAAAAACATTGCTTTCAAAGCTTGATGACTCTGATTTTCGAATTTTTTGGTTAAAAATTTTTGTAGCACCGGTAGCCATGCAATTCTTGGATGAAGAACGAAGAAAAAATTTTCCAGATTTTTTTCATTCTCTTTTTCGCTCTGCAGGCATGGAAAATTATTTTCGAGCTAGACCAATACATAGGTCGCATGTCTTGTTTATTCAGCTTCCATTTGTTTTTGGCGGGGGTAGGATACGACCATTTGTCTTCAAGATATCGGATTTTGAATGCAGAAGGATCTTTTTTCACTCAACTGCCGATACCTCTGAAACTACTAGTCTCCTAGCGAGCGCACAAAAGGTTTCGTTTTCTGCAGGAAATTTTCTACGAAAATCTATCATGGTTGATTGGAAAAAAAATGTTTTTCCACCTGTAACGTTGACGTGGAAAAAGAGCAAAAAAATGCCATATGCCCTTTTTATGGTTAATGGACTGTATCTTCGACAATATTGGCCGAAATGCTCAGGTTAGAAGAAAAGTTCACAGTCTAATGTATCCCAAAGACCCCCTATAATTGGTAGATCGATCAGTTCAGCGGTTTTCCTGGACCGACTGATTGAAATTTTGGAAAAATTAAGGGAACAAAATTTTTGTTTCTTAAACTTGACCAAATCTTTTCAAAAATCAATAATTTAATTTTTTCCGATTTTTTACTCAGTTTTGAGCTTTCCGAAAATTTATTAAGGAAAAAAAATGTGAAAATTTTTTTTTCGAAAATTCCCAAAATTTCTCAAAAAATTTTTTCTTTCGGAAAATTAAATAAAATAAAAAAAAAACCAGGAGGCTATTTCTGACTCACCTCGCTGAAGCTATGGACACATTCAAACCTTTGGTTTCCTTAAAAAAAATGTATTGAAGAAAATTAAAGTTGATACCTCTAAGGTGCCCACGGTACTCGTGCGAAATTCTGAGCGATAAATTTTTCACGTTTCCTGCAGAGCCATTCCGTGTTACGACTTTCTTGGTAAAAAAAAAACCAACCAACAGTTTTTTTCAAAACTACCCTTTTTTCGTTATTTTCAAAGAAGAAATTACTGACAGCAGCTTTCGAAATTCGATTCATGTCATGATGCCTCCCAGGCGGCGTTGATCTGCCCCAGAAGTGGCTCGGCTAGTGACTCTTGTCCAGAAGGGGTACAGTTATCGGCAGGTTGATGAACAACTCGGTGTAAGTGCTTCGGTTGTGTCTCGTGCATACAACTGATTCCTGGAAACAAATGCCTATGAAAGACGTGCTGGACAAGGCCGCCATCGAGCAACGACTCGTCAAGATGACCGGGCAATCATTCGACAGGCTGTACAAGACCCTTTTGCTGTAGCAAATGTCATCGCCCGGAACTCCCCAACCCGTCAACAACAACGACAACAGCAGCAACAACAACAACAACGACAACGACGACAGCCGCGGAACATTTCTCGATCGACGGTAAGAAATCGTCTTCGCGAATCTGAACTCCGTGCTGGAACTGCCGCCCGTGGACCGATGTTGACAGTTGCACATTGTAGAGCTCGTCTGCAGTACGCTCGCGACCATTAAGCAGCATTGGAGAATGCTTTGATAAGAGTTTGGCGTCAGATCCCCCAACGGATGATCCGAAATTGCATTTCGAATATGCAACAAAGATTGCTAGCTGTGATTAGGAGTAGAGACGGGAACACTCGATACTGAACACGACACACACACACACACACACACACACACACACATTACACACTTTAGAAAATGAGTTTGGAGTCGTTAAATACTGTGGAGCTGACTTTTTTTGTTCAGTATTAGTATTGTTTAGTACTTAATAAATTTTCGGAAAGCTCAAAACTGAGTAAAAAATCGGAAAAAATTAAATTATTGATTTTTGAAAAGATTTGGTCAAGTTTAAGAAACAAAAATTTTGTTCCCTTAATTTTTCCAAAATTTCAATCAGTCGGTCCAGGAAAACCGCTGAACTGATCGATCTACCAATTATAGGGGGTCTTTGGGATACATTAGACTGTGAACTTTTCTTCTAACCTGAGCATTTCGGCCAATATTGTCGAAGATACAGTCCATTAACCATAAAAAGGGCATATGGCATTTTTTTGCTCTTTTTCCACGTCAACGTTACAGGTGGAAAAACATTTTTTTTCCAATCAACCATGATAGATTTTCGTAGAAAATTTCCTGCAGAAAACGAAACCTTTTGTGCGCTCGCTAGGAGACTAGTAGTTTCAGAGGTATCGGCAGTTGAGTGAAAAAAGATCCTTCTGCATTCAAAATCCGATATCTTGAAGACAAATGGTCGTATCCTACTCCCGCCAAAAACAAATGGAAGCTGAATAAACAAGACATGCGACCTATGTATTGGTCTAGCTCGAAAATAATTTTCCATGCCTGCAGAGCGAAAAAGAGAATGAAAAAAATCTGGAAAATTTTTTCTTCGTTCTTCATCCAAGAATTGCATGGCTACCGGTGCTACAAAAATTTTTAACCAAAAAATTCGAAAATCAGAGTCATCAAGCTTTGAAAGCAATGTTTTTCCATCTCCTGTACGGCCTTTTTTCACTCAAATACAGCCTATTGGAAATTGTCGAAAAATTTCGGAAATTTTTCTGTTCCTTCAATTTTTGCGAGAAGTGTATATACAATTCATTTGAGACAACACTTATCACTATATTTTACACTTTTTACACGGTTATGTTATCTGAGATTGATGAGAAGAAATATTGTAAATGATGATGAGAGATACGATTGATATGATTGATCAATTTGTTTTGTGATGAGCGGTGAGATGTGGGCTGGCGAATTATTGATTTGTTATGAACGAGCACCACCAAGGAGGATATCATTGATCCTCTTGGAATCCTGAGAACTTTATGCACAATTAGAGATTACATTAAGGTAATGAGAAAAACTTGAGATAAATACGCAAAATAAAAAACGCAATATCGACGCATTGTCCTACGATCAATGCGCGCGTCGGTCATTTCGGTGCAATTTTGGTCAATTGCGCACTCCCTCCCCGCGTGTGGGAGGAGCGGTCAAGCGTCCAGGGCATGCAGCATGCATGTCCAGGATGTGCTGTCATCGGTGAAACAAAAAATGAGATCAAGAATATTATGAATTTTTAACAATATACATCAACACTAAACCTACCAACATATTATATATACCTATTCCTATCGATGGCAGTCAAATGACCGCTTCTGAAATAAACATTATAGTCTTTTCCATTCGATTGTAATCAATACAGAATCCAGCATAAACAATACACAAAATAATTATCATATAATAATTAAAAAACATTCATTTTTCGGGTCTCAGAAGCGGTCATTTGACCGCTCTGGTAGGTTTAGTGTTAACTCAAACGTTTGATATAAATTATTTATATATATATTGTGACGTTGCGGTCCGACGACGCCTCTGGAGGCATTCGCAGAGCCACCTATGACCACGAAACACAGTCGAATAATCACCAACGGTAATTGATTTTCGTATCGATTAAAAAACTGCGGCTGGCGCGGTAGGAGACCGCGTATCGCCGCATGATGAGAAAAACGTGGCATGGGCGGCTATCACTCGTTGGATCGCCGCGCGAACGAGAGTGATAACTATAGTGAAACCTTATTATCAGTATAGATAAATTACCGTGAATATTAAGATAGACATTGACACAATTGGTGGGAAAGTAGTGGGTGACAAGTACATTGACGTGAAGAAGTACGTGATAACTTACGTGGGAATACGTACCGAGGTACATATCCTCTGCGCAACGAAGCCCACCAGCGTGAGATAGATTTATCATCTGTACGTGAAGCGAAGATATTAAGTAATTATAACGTTCGCATCTCAAATATAGTATAAATATCTTTCTGGTTGTGGCGCGGGAGTGAAGGTTGCGAATTCGCATGATCATGCCGCATGGTCGAAATTCGACACGTGGCATCAGCCACCATATCAAAATGGCTGCGGCAGCGAGGTGGTAACTAGTGAAGCGGAAGTTGGAACCGACAAATTCCCGGTATTCCTTATGTACGCGGCAAGTCGATAAGTCGGCATCGTTCGAACCGACCAAACCGAAAGTTACTAAATCATAAATAATATTTAATTTCCGAAGCAACTTGCGGCTGAAATAGCAGGAATGGAATGAATAATAATGAATGAATGAACTAATGTTTGTTTGCAAATGATCTCGAAAAATTAGGAATTCAAATCAAACTGGAGCAACAGTGGCGCGCCCGGTCATTCATGTTGAGAAACGCTTGACGAATGACCATTCTGTCTAGTTTCTCAGTGAAACCGGTCTCGCGAAATTGAGCACTCCTCAACTGTTACTTGTATTCATTGCAAATAGCCCACTGCTATCTCATTGCCTTCTCTTAAGTGTATACACAACTAATTATAAATTTAAGATCTGACGGCACGTGGCTATACGACTCACGTGCAATAACTACCGCGTGTGAAGGTTGTGTGTAATTTATCTTGTTTTTCATTTCCAACTTTGATAAAATGAAAATTGTGTCAATTTGTATCGGTTTTTTGCGAACGTTTATTGTACACCAAGATCCCTGCCTCCTCCACCATCCGTCATAATTAGCCTCAACAATTTCCGCATTTACATTTTTTTTGCCCGCTCAAACATTGAGTGGTCCTGCTAGCCGGATCCTAGTGCAATAAATTTCAAGGGCGAGTGAAAAAGTGACATTGTGGAAAAAAAAAGTGAAAAAAATCCTGAAAGTGGTAGAAAAAGTTCTGAAAAGCATTGTGTAACCGCGTGGTTGTGCGTAGTTACATTCACGTTCCGGAAAAATTGAAATCCAACGGCCATACAATCATTGAGCTAGTGCGTGTGTGTGCAGTACCCCCTCTACTGCGGCGTCCCCACCGCTACTACAGTGTAAGGGCTAGTGTGGTCGAGCCGCCGATCGCTGCCTCGGTCGTGTGTAGTGCAGTGATGTTCGTCCGAAGACGCCAGCAGCAAGCAGCAAGGGTGGAGGGGGTAACCCACACAAGTACAGGCCGTGTACGTGTGAACAGCACGCTTCGGCTAGCTTCGGGCAGTAGAAGAGAGCAGATAATATATTTCTGTCGTTTTTCTCCGAACTGAAACGAAACTGAACGACGTTGAACGATGTCAATGCCGGCTAGAGGGCTAAGAAATTATCGGTAAAATTATTTATATATAGTTTTACCGACACATTAATATGGAAGAGATGGTCTTACCGACACATTTTTATGAATGACCGCCAAAAATATTCAAAATTTTCAGCATATAATACAAAAAAAAAACATTTTCCCTTCAGTTATAAATATTCAACTTTGCTATTAATCAATTTGTATACACAATTCTTATTTCCACTGAAATTGAAAAGCATGTAGTTAATTCATGAAAATTTAATTCAAACATAGATATATGATTATTGGATGTATATATAACTAAGACATATGTTGGATATGATAGAACACTTTGCATCGAATTTGAAATACTATCTATTATTTTACTTATATCTAGATCGTGAGAAAATATATTTAATCGAATTTTTTGATATAAGAAATTGTAAAGATTTGTAATGCTATATCAAAATAGAATTACATACTACATAAATCTGACGTAAATAAAATATATTTGTTGCAGTACAACAAGGACATTATTCTGGAGGATAGCTATTAATTGTTTATAATTATTAATGAAAGATTATAGATACGTATTAAAATATAAAATGATATAAAATATAAAATTTGCCGCATTTCATCGACACTTGGACATACCATCCATCGATGTATATATATATGTCGAATCAATAATAACAAATTACTTCGCACAATCATAATTGGACATCATCCATTACTACAGTATATACTAATATACACACATCCAAACATTGAAAAAATTACATTCATACATATATATACATGCATAAACATAGAAATATATCTCTTTCTATGCTTCTTTCTCTCTCTTTCCTATTACTATTTTCGAATAAAATATGCACACAATTATGCACCTTAACCACGTGGTGTCAAGGGACTTTACTAATTGTACCGTATACCTGAAACGTTTATTTTTACCTACAATATTTGTTCATACTTGAAAAATTCATATCTATTGAAGAATATTATTCGATATTTTTCTCAATTGAATGGAGAAATATTACTCATTTATAAATTTTAAATTATTTTCAAAAACATATTTCATGATCCCTACCTTAAGTGTATGCATTCTACGTGAATTGATTGGACCTATCCAGTCCCTGTACCGAGCGTTTTTTTTTTTTTTTTTCTGTTTAGTTTTAATCATTTCAACACAAATATTTTTTTATAGCACTTGTGGAAATCATTATATGTAGGCAATCGTTTATTTTTTGTTTAGCTATGTAAATTTCGGTTATATGCTTTAGGTGCATAATTTCTGAGCACAAAATATGGGTTCGATTCCAATAACGATATATATTCATAATTGTTGATAATTATTTCATGATCAGGAAAATAAAACAAGAAATCAATGTTTGAGATCGTTGTTTGTCAATTTTTTCCTTTAAATCACGAAAGAATCTCTATACTTTTGTCAATGCTTAGATGTGCTGTCAGTATATATATTATTTCTCGAATTTCTGTCAAAGCAACCAGCAAATAATGATGATAGCACCTACGTCATCCAAAAACAATTGTGAATTATACATTTAAATAGTATATACGAATACATGATATTCATACAAGTATGCACATATACAAGAAGGAAACAAATTTCGTTCGTATACATCTCTTCCTTTACATATATACCTGGATTTCACATATTTTTCGACAATATTTATTCTCATTCAGGAAATATGAAATTTTGTTTCATCGTTGATGTCTGAAAAAGAATCTATTGATGAAATACTAACAGATAAATGAATGAATTAATAAATAAATAAATGACAAATCAAGTATACATACATAGAATTTATATTTATTTTGTTACTAATATGAAAACGCGTCTTATATATTATATATTTTGTATGACGTATTGAACATGGTTCGTGGTCAAGTGGTTAATCTACATGCTTACCACACAAAAGGTTGAGGTTTCGATTCCTCCGACCAGAATTTTTTTTTTTTATGTATTCAATATCAATTTTTTTTTTATGTTATACTTTGTCGAAAAAATTACCATCTCGCACAATACTCTTGCGTAGTAATAATTCGACAAAGTGTAACATTGAAAAAAGTTGTTCATAAAAAATTATTCTTTTTCCTAACATATGTATTATCAAAGTACATAATTACATTGAAATGAAAATTTATAATTTTTTTCATAAATAAATAATCTTGTATAAAATATGCGTTTCATATTAATATTTTATTATTTTCATATTACTCATGATATGAGTTATACATAATTATATAAATTGAAAAGCATAGAATATTTTTCATATAATTATATATATATGTATATATATATTTATCAAAATTATTAAACAAAATTGAACAAATTGTGGGCTTCCACACCACCTATGAGGTGCCACAAAAAGCGCGTTAGTTTTTTTCATAGTGGTCCTTCGCCTGGAGCCCTATTATTCCACTCGAAACAGCATGCAATTTTAATTTCAAATTATGTCGTTCGCGGCAAAAAGTTTTAATGAATTTTTCTGAATTTTCGGGCATGCATCATATATTTTTGTATCCGACATAATTGATAAATGTTTTTCATTAATTTCCAATTGTCCAGCAGTCATTTTCATCGTTTTCGAAGCCGATTTCAATACACAAATTGCATTGACACTGACCGACGAAAGTTTATTCCTTTTTTTTGTTTTTAAATCAGGTAATATAGAAAAAATCCTCTCCGAGTCTGCATTCGAATTGGGTAAAGACCGGACCGCATTCAAAAGACACTTCAAATTGTGGTAGTTGTTGTTATGTACATTGGGACGCTTGAAAATTTGCTCCCAAGCGTCATCAAAATTTAATTTATATATTGAATTCTTTTCTAGTTCATTGAAATTGTTATATATATTTATCCATTCTTTTTTCAATTCTTGCTCGTCGAACCCATTCAGAGTTTGAGCTATGAACGATACATCATTGAATGATGTTTCTCGGTCAGAATGAAATAAGACGAATTCAGGTTCAAGAACCTTCAATCTATATAAAAATTCATTATCGAGTGGTAAACGATTACGAATTTCCTCGGCAGCAGTAACATAAAATTGTAAACAATTTTTTCGGATGTCAGAAATTGTATTGGATTCAATTTCTTCTGTTACTAACTGTTCCAAGTATTTTTCGCATTCAGATCCCAGATCGACCTCATTTGAAGATTTTTGATTTTCCTTAAGGGAAAAATCAATATTCAAATCGAAATTTTCTAAAAATTTCGTCTGCAAAAAATGTTTTATTACCACAATAAGAAGTTCTAATGACTTTTTCTGTAATAAATGAACTTTAGTGTTCGTTGATTGGAAAAACGCGTTAAATTGATTAAAATGATTCAAAATATATTTCAAAAATAATAAATATGCCTTCAGATCTGGCTTCTTTATCAATGTTAATAAATTTTCACCGACTCTATCGGATACAACCATTTCTGTTAAAAAGTTTTCTACTGCGTTCCACAATTCAATCAATCTAGTGATTGATGAATGACGTGAATGCCATCGCGTATCGGCTAATTTCAAAATCTTTTTATTACATGAATTAAAACATTCACAAAATTCTTTGAAAGTGGCGCTACGTTTTGGGCTACAATTTATGAATTTCGCGAGTTTTTTAATGAATTCTTCACAATACGGAGGAATTGCAGCACATGCAGCATGGGCCACCAGAGCAGAAGCATGACATGGACATTTAAATGTTAATAAATTTGGAGAAAATTTCTCAAGTTTTCTCATGAAAGATTCGTGTTTCCCTGTCATGACAGACGCATTGTCGCATGACAGAGCAATAATATTTGTGAAGGGAATTTTTAATTTCCACATTTCCGATTTGAATATATTGAATGAATTTTCGGCGGTAGAATTTTTCGCATCGACATTTATTAATTTTAATAATTGTGAGCACACATTTAATTTGACGGGATGGACATATCGAACATGAAACGTCATCCATTTCTCATTAGAAATATCAGACGTTTCATCAATAAATATAGAAAATCTTGTATTTTGTAAAATTTGAACTAACCGATCGGACTCTACAGGATATAAAACATTAGATATTATATTTTTACATTTCAATCTATTCATGCTCATGCTCTGTAACACGTCTGCATCTTTCCCCACGGATTGAAAAAAACTCAATATATCTTTCGCCGCTTGAAATGGAATATTTTTTTCAGCGATCAGTGCTGCAAACTGCATTTCTGCAGATCTTTTCTTATCATCAAATGACAAAAATGACTGCTGACACCCCCCGTTACTACTACTATTAATACTACTACCACCAATATTATTATTGTTATTGATACTACAATTATTATTAACAATGTGACTAGCAGATTCCGCATGACGATATATTTGTGATAAACCACCGACCAGTGATTTATTACATAGAGCACAAAAGAATAAATTTTCGTCATGAGGCACTGCATGTAGCCACGGATAACATACCTGTAATTCCGACCATTGTGTTTTGAATTTCCTTTCTGGGGGTGCACTTGATCCTGATGGTGGTTGACTCATGTGTGATGTATCCTTATAGCACTCACTTTCAACATTGTTATTGCTATTACACACACTTTCTTCAAAAATTTTTTTGTGCATCATAGAATCCGCATGCCTTGGCGGGAATGTATTACACGAGATATTTTTTTCACATATTGCACAATGATAAACTGCATCGTTCAGTTCCACTTTGGGTAGCCAATACTTAAGCCTATCATCGCGAAGCCACGCGTCCAAAAAACTCCGCTTTGTTTTTTTTTCCAATACTTCAGCCATTATTACACGAAGCGATATTAAATGAAATAATATTATCGTATTGCACTATGTTGCAATTAATACTGATAGGAAAATGTATTCGAAAATTCATCTAAACCTATTTTTCTAATAGTGGAGGGGCAAAACAATAATTGTGTATGAAAATTGTAAGAATAGATTTGGCTAGGGTAATTATCAAATTTACAGAAAGAAAATTTGAAAACCATTTGTATATTTCTATAAATTCAAATGCCACTTATATATTGTGATAATTGATATACTTCATGATATGAATCAGAAAAGGTGTCAAGAATTCACTATTGTGGAAGATTTTATAGCTTGATTTAGGAACATAACCGAAAAGAAGAATAATAAATTTAAAGTAAAATTAAAGACAAGATGATTCACAATAGTAATCTCTTGACAACGAATATTATTATAACTTATCTGCTTACGAAGAATAACTTGAAAAACTTGCGATGCTGTATAAATTTTTTTGTTTTTTGTAACAAGAATTCTTATTGAGCAATATAAAATATAAAAAATCGTCATTTTCATCATCATTCTTAGCATTACAATCAATTCCTCCGTTGTATGTCAAGAAACTCAGTAGACAAATTTTGGGGTCATCTACCTGAGTGCTTATTAATCGATATGATATTATTTAATATCTCACCCATACCTAAACTCACCATCATACTCGGACTAATACTCAATTGTTCATTCCATCGAATTGTTTTTTTTGTGAGTATAAAAAATCATCAGTATCTTTTATATCGCAATCTATTTCTTCTCGAAATTGAATATAAATTTGAATTCATGAAAGAAAATTTTCTCTGACTCTTTTGCTTATATTTACTTTCTTTCTTTTCCCTTATTTTCATTTCATATATATATTTTTTCTTATTTCATTCTCTTTGCCTTTTCATTTCCTCTTCCACCTTTCTCATATATTCGCATAACGTTGGTTCTACTTCCCTTCTCATTGTCGTTATTATCAGTTCTTTTAACTCCCCTCCTCTTCTCTCCCTCTCCCATTACGTTACTATTCTTTTAGTTTCTTCTCTTTGTATGTACATTGCTTCCCCACATTCTATCAGATGTTCTGAAGTTTCTTGCTCCCACACACATAATCTGCATTCCCATTCTCTATACTCCTTTTTATATGCTCTTCCTATGTCCCCACATCTCATTCTTGCCCAAGCAATATTCTCCTCCCATTTTTTCCTATTTTTATTCAAATATTTCGCTCCATTCTCATCAGGTACAATTTTTTCATATATTTTGTCATAAGACGAGTTTATTATCATTTCCCATTCTTTTTCATGTTCTCTCTCCTTCCATTCCTTCAATCTATCGTTCATTTTTTCATATATTCCTTCATACTCTTTCTTCCATATCTTTTCACATATTACTTTTACTCCTATTTCGTCCAATATTTTTTTCAGTTTTTTCCCCCATCTTGATGGCTTTCCGTTCATTATCCATCTACATTCTTCTCTTTGACATATTTCTGGCCATCTTTCTTCACCCATGTTCATTTCATCTCTTATATATCTACATGCTCTTTCCCTTATTGTATATTCAATATCTTCTATGCCTAACTCTCTTCTCCATATTTTGGTGTGTTTTTTGCAACCCCAAATACATATTAACAATAACCCGCTTGCACTTTTTTTGGCATTTCTACCCCACCCTATCCCCACACTTTCACTCCATACATGGCCACTGCTCGTACTAATGCATTCATCATATACATTTTCTCATATTTTTCTCCCTCTCCCTGCTCTTAGACTCACCCCCCACGTTGCGTTCGCCGCTCTTTGTGCTTTCTCCACCATTTCTGATGTATTTCGTGTGTCCATTCCTCGTTGTAAACCAATAACCTAAATATTTTAATTGTTTTACGCATTCTATTTTTTCACCTTTGAATTCCCATTCTTCTTTTTTTTATTCTTCCCTCATTTCTAAATACGATTATTTTTGTCTTTTTTGTGTTCACCGTTAATTTGTTTTTATCTGTATCTTTCCAATTTTCTCATCATTTTCTCCAATTCTCTGGCATTTCCTGCTATTACTGTTGTCATCTGCATATTTGAGCTCTTTTATTTCTATTCTGCTGATGCTCGTTCCTCCTACTTTTTTTTTTTCCCATCCTTCTTCCAAGTCATCGATGACTATATCAAACAGTATTGCGCTTAATGCACATCCTTGTCTTACCTCCATATTCGTGTCAAACTTTTTCGTTGTTCCCTGACCTATTCTTATCTCAGCGTTATTCTTTCTGAATACTTTTTCAATCATATTGTACATCCTTCCTCTAATCCCCATTTTTCATATTCTTCCTTACATTATTCTCCTGCCCACACTGTCAAAAGCCGCTTTCAGATCAATGAACGCTACGTATAGTTTTCCTCCTTTTTGTTTTAGCCTTTGATTTATTATTGTGTTCAACACGAATATATGATCCTGTAAAAATGTTTAATGAGGAAAATAAAATTATTGATGTTAGATTAAGGTGGACTGTATGTGAGAGGATAAATTGGAATGAGATGGGACGCCGGTAATATCACTGATGGAATTGTGATTATCGTGAAATGAACAATTGCACGTAAATGTTCTTAAATGAGTAATATTTATTGAGAAGCGCACTTTTCACTATATTCACACTATTTACAAAGATATTGAGATCGTCAGATATTGAGATCAATGATGAGAATGAACACACTTTACTGAGAAGAGCTGTGATCGTATTGATCAAGCTCGCCGTGAGAATTTGTTGAGATGTAGACTGGTGAATGATTTATATTCTTGATGAATGAAACACCACCAAGGAGGATACTATTTATCCACTTGGAATTTTGAGAAATTAATGAACTTGTCTGTTACATTAATTGATGAGTAGTTGAGATAATTGTTGAGAAGAGATTTGAGAACGTGAAATCACAATTGTATGTTGCGTAGCACGAGAATAGAATGAGAATGATTTATTCCAACGCAATATCGATGCAGTGTATTGCGATCGATGCGCGCGTTGGTCATTTCGGTACAATTGACCAAAATTGGTCAATTGCGCACCCCCTCCCCGCGTGTGGGAGGAGCAGTTGAGCATCCAAGACAGGAGCAATATGTCTGTCCGGGACGTGCTGCCATCATCATGGCAAAATGAGACTATGAGTGCAATTAAATATTCATTGAATATTCAACAGATCCCTTGTTCCTCTTTTATTTTCAAATTCTGCTCGACTTTCCTTTATTATTCTATTTTCTTCTGTCTATTTGCCCATCTTCTCCGCTATTATATTTGTTGGTACTTTATAGCCTACATCCAATAGTGCAACTCCCCAATGACTTTGCACCTGGTTTGTGTCACCATCTTTATGTATTGGAACTATTCTTGCACTTTCCCATCCTGTTGGTAGCTTGCATTCTGTCCAAATCCTGTTAACTGCACCTGTAATTGCTACACTTGCTTCACTGTACATTGTCTATATACATTTTATTGGGATCCCGTCTGCTCCTGTCGCCTTCCCTCCTGCCATTCTACTCAGTGCTTCTCCTATCTCCTCTGCATTTATTTCCTTATTCATATCATTTTCCATCATATTTATTTCTACTTCATCTATTTCAGCTACTCTTTTTCCTCTTTCCTAGTTTTCTTCTCTCCTGTTTAGTAATTTTTCGAAGTATTGTACCCATCTCGTTTCTTCTATGTCATAGTCTGTTTCTTGCTTCCTCTTTCTTCTAAATTTATTTATCGCTTCCCACTATTCTCCTATGTCTTTTGGTCTGTCCATTTCCTCCCATCTCTCCTTCAGCCATGCTTCTCCTTCTTCTTTTATCATGTTTCTCAATTTTTTTCTACTCTTTCTCAGTTCTTTCTTTTTCCTTTTAATTTGTCTCTTAACCATTCCCCATGTTTTTTCCACACTTCTTTCCTTGCCTTGTGACATTCTTCCTTTTTTTCTCTTTCTCTTTTCAGTATTTTTGCGATTGCAATTGCATATTTGACTTCAGTTTTTTTTTTCCAAATCATTTTTTCTCTCTCCAATACTCTTTTTTCTGCTTTCCTCTTTTCGTTCAATTTTGAAGCTTACTGGTAAGTGATCTGACTCTGGCTTTGTTATTCCTACAATAATTTTACTATTCCATTGTCTCCCCTTGTAACGTGTTAAATTGAAATTGCGTTGAGTTCGGATGCCAAGATTCGTTAAACAACACGTTTACTCTTTAATTCCCCTTCGAAGCATAAAAGTACCGAAACCTTTATGAGTTTTTATCCGGCGTACTCTCAATTGAATGATCTTCTCGCGTGCAACAACTCGCTCATTCAGATGGTTAGATTTTCAGTCAATTCTTTTGTTTAATCATCGCAAGTGTCAGTTGCACGGTGGCGTCATAGGTGTCTACGTGAGCGCGAAAACTAACCAGTTATATCCCCGCGTAGGTATCAGGGTACTCTAATGCCCTAAGAAGTTATTCCCTTCATGCCGCTGAGCTATTGGAGTCCCAAAAGTAAAGGCGGCGCCGAAGCCGGCGTATCTATTCTTTGATATCTCGCCGAAGCCAGCGATATTATGAACAGATACTCGCCGAAACCAGCGGTATCAATTAACCCTTTCGCCGAAGCTAGCGATAATCTAAACCAATATCCACCGAAACCAGAGATACTACTTATTCAACCCTTTTGCCGTAGCTAGTGATATTATAAACAAATATTTGCCGAAACCAGCGATATTACTTATTCAACCCTTTCGCCGAAGCCAGCGATATTATAAACAAATATCCGCCGAAACCAGCGAGATTTAACCCTTCCGCCAGATCCAGCGATATTGTACACGAATACTCGTCGAAACCAGCGTTATTAATTATTGCCAAATATGACAATGACAAATACAAGTTTAGATTCTGCCGTATCCGGCAATTATAAATCTACAAGAGATACACCGACCACACTGGGCGGCTACCTTAGACTTTTATGGCTAGCTGAAGCTAATGTCGGACTCCAAGTACGTTTAGGTGTGCCGACGCCAATTAAGTGCTGCAATTAAAATGGGTGCATACATAAATTACAGATTAAATACAAAATAAGATAGTAGCGCCTAGACTGGGCGTTGCTTCCATTAAAAAGGCTATATGTGGATCAGATTCAATGCCACAGTACTTTCTCAGATCAGATCTGAAGAAGTTAGCTGAAGTCCAGCTTGCGCTCCTCAGAGGTCTCGGTACTTCCCCTTTGCGAGTAGTCACACAAGTAATAATCAACGCTTTGTGTTCGATGAATACTCAGTCTTAGCAAGAGAGAGATCCCAAAAGACGATTTTACACGAATCGTCGATGCCTTTTCATGCCCGCGACCGCGCCTGTCTGTACGCGAGAGAGGCCGTGACGCGAGCCCTCTCGTCTTCTTTAGCTAAATCATTTCTATTGCGTTGTTCCAGCATCCCTTCCACGCGGGCATGCCGCAAACATGTGTAAAAAAATACGGTATGTTTATCTTTTTCTTTTCCACTCGCGTTCTTTTTTTATTTTTGCCCCCTCCCTACCGGCTGACGAGGGTGGCCTTTGCTTACGAGTCTCGTGCCTCGAGACCCTTTTCTCGCTATCTGCTTTCCTAATACCATGGCTAGTGACGTTCGTCACACCCTATCAACAATTATAACTGTATTAAGTACTGATCCTTTGTACTTATCTCCCTCTTCTATATATGTTATTTTGCCTTCTCTATCTCCTTTTGTTCTTCCGTTCGGTACTGTCATTCCTAATTCATTGCATATTTTGATTATTGTTTTACTGTTTTCGTTCAATTTTTTATCTTGTGATTTTCTGTCGTTCCATTCTTTCATTCTATCATTATTTTCCCCTCCCGCCTTTTCTGTCCCGATTCTAGCATTCATATCTCCACATACTATTACACTTTCACATCCATTCATATTTTCGTCTATTATTTCATTCATCTTCGATCGTATTTTCCTTATACCTTCGTTTGCATAAACGGATATTATGCATAATTCTTTTTTATTCTTCATTATCATTCCTCCCTCCTATTTATTCACGCTGCATTCTTTCATTATATTTTTTTTTATCGCTACTATTCAGCTCCCTGCAAGTCTTCCCCTTTTTGCCGCGCTTTTCCTCTCGGCTCTTTTTACCCAATACTTATAATTATTACTTAACTTATTTTTTGCACTTATCGCACATTGTTCGCTCAGCCACGTTTCTTGTAGTATCACCACGTCAAATGTTTCTATGAATCTTTTTATATTTTCAAAATACCTCGCACCATGTACATTCCATATCAAGCAGTTATACAAGTCATTTCCTTTTCGTTGATCTTGCATCTCCTCTCTTTCCCTCTCATTAGTCGTTACGAAAGAGCTGCTCTTCCAGTTGTGCTTTTTTTCATTAAATTTCCATATTTTCCCTTCTACAGTCACTTTTTCGTATCCCACTTTTGCCCTTTTTCTTTTTCTTTGTAGGCTACGCTTCTCAGCCATTTTTGTAAATCTATTTCTCTTCTTGTGTGGTCATCCTCTATCCATATCTCTGTTCCTCTCAACCTCTTTTTGTTTTCCAGCGCAAAATATTCTATCTTCCAATTTTTCGAATTCTATAGTTATTCCGTTGATGTCTCCATATCTTATTTTTATCATTCTGTCATCTATTTCCAGGTTTCTGCATACGTTTTTAAGCATATCTTTGATTTTGTCTTCGTTTTCGTTCTTTCCCCTTATCACTAAGCATCTTCTTATGTTCTTCCGTTCTTTAATCTCATATTCGAAGTAGTCGTATGGCATTTTTTCAGGCTTCTTGTTTTATTTCTTTCATCTTTTTCCTCATCTTCGTATGTGTAATCTTCTTTCATTCTTTTTTTTTCCTGGGCACTTCCTTCCTTCCTTCCTTTTTTTTTATACTTCCTCCCAATTTTCTCTTTCTTTTTTATTGTTCCTTTGTTTTTTGTCCTCTATGTCGTACTGTTCTTCTTTATTTGTACTATTTTCCCTCTCTTCTGGTGTTATGTCTTATTCTTCCTCCCTGAATCTGTCTCTTCTCTCTTCTGCAAAAAATGAAAAAAAATCTGATGAGAATTTTAGTGGACTGTATGATGTTGGAATGGGATGAGAAGTCGGGTTGAATTGCTGTTGGAATTGCAATAATCGTAGTGGACAGTTGTGCTGATTCTATGCGTAAAATATATACAACTTTATTGAGACGCACTTAACACTATATTTACACTTTGTACACTGTATTTTTTGTGAGATGATGAGACAATTGTTGAGATTGAGATGAGAGATTTATTGATATTATTGATCAATATATTTGCATGAGAGATGAGATGTGGACTGATGAATTATTTATCTTTGAAGTAAATGAACCATCACCAAGGAGGATAATATTCATCCACTTGGAATTGTGAGATATTTATGCAATGTTGAGTTACATAAATTAATGAAATAATTTGAGATTTGTGTTGAGAATTTTAGTGAGATTATGAAACGCATTTGTATGCTGTGTAACACGTTGAGAACTATCGATTAATTTTCACGCGATATCGACGCATTGTCTTGAGATCAATGCGCGCGACGTTCCCTTCGGTGCAATTGACCAAAATTGGTCAATTGCGCACCCCTTCCCCGCGTGAGGGAGGAGCAGTTGAGCATCCAGGATAAGTTGCCATCAACCCGTGAAAAGAAGAATAATCAAATATTGGTTGAATATTCAACAGCTACGTTTGTTTCCTGATACATTTTTTTCTTCTCATTTTTCTTTTTCGCCTTCGATATTTCATATTCAAGTATTCTTATTTTTTTTTTTCGTTTCTCTTTCGTTCTCCATCCATTCTCTTTCTTTCCTGCCCGTTTCCTTCAAATCAACTATTCTTGACCTCATTAGGCTCATTTCAACCCATAATTTTCATATTTCTTCTCGTGACCCTCCTTCGCTTTGTATTTTTTCACCATTATCGCTCTTTTTTTCTTCCCCTCAAGCTGCCTCTCTTTTCCCTTTCCTTTTGCTGTTCCACTTTTTCCACTTTTCCCCTCGTCTTCGTCTTCTTCATTTTTATCATCTATTTTTTCGTTTTCAATTATTATTTGCTTTTCATTCCCCATATATTCCATTTCTTTTTTTTTATTTCTTTTTTTCTCCGTTTTCTTGCCTTTCTGGGTCGTCCACTTTTTCGTCGTTTCCCTCTTCATTACTGTATGCGTCATCTTTTCCGTTGTTTATTGTCCCTCTTGCATTTCCTTTATTTTTATTTGGCGAATGCACTATCTTCGGTCTCCCTCTGTTTTCTAACGTGATGAAGCTCATTAGGTAACCATCTGAGTTTTCTTTCCCCACACTCCCTTCGTCTTTGAATTCATTATTTATCAATTTTTCATCTTATTTATTTATTCGTAGCAATAATTTTATTTATTTGGTAACATCTGTCGATACTGGTTGATATTATTTGATATAATTTCTAATCATTCAATGTGATTCAATATTGTTAAATTTTATCCAATATTATTTGATATTTTACTCTGGTTATTTTGTTCATGCATGATTATTTCTTTCTTATTATTTTATTATGATTTCCTTATTATTCAATCAATATTTTATGGTTATTTTTATTATTGTTGTTATCGTATAGGGTGGATCAAAGGAATATTAAAATATGAAATGAAAATAAACAAAAAAACGTGCAGCAGCGGCATTGTTTTTTTTTTTTTTTTGTATTAGCTGATGAATTCTACACTTGCTTTCTCGTTGGTTAGTAATTGATTTAAAGGATGAAAAATTATGCCGGTCCGTTTGCCCTCTTTTTCTCTCTCTATCTTCTACTTTAGGTGAGGTAGTCGGTGCAGCAGTTGTAGATAATGCCGGGAATGCGTTGATCTCTGCGATGGTTCTTTTGGATGCAACTTCACTTTTCCCCACTAAGCACGTTATTTCAATTGTATTCATCGTTTTTATCTCACTTATTTTTATTTTTCACTTTTTTATTCAGTTTTATTCATTTGAATGCCTACTTTAATTTACAGTTGGTCTATAATCATCTTTAATTCACTTTCAAATTTATTTCTCGTCTTTAATTAGATTTTATTTCATTTTTCTTTACTATTACTTTATTTTTCTTCACTTTTTATTTTTTTTTAGTCGAACAGCATAGATGTTGCCTCGTCAATGTTTATCCGGGGAGGGTGTCGTCGTCTGATGCGTTTCCAATGATGCTTTCTCCTACATCCGACCTACCTCCTATAGTTCAATCATCCATACTAGCTGCATAATTCTACTTGCTATTGAATCCTTCTGATGGATCATTCCATCAAAATGTACAAAGGGGAGAAATAGCTAATGACGTCACAATGCAAACGACGCCACTTCGATAAGAACTTTTATTCGACAAAAATAAATTAATGATGAATTAGTTTTAATTTTGATTGATTATCGAATTTTCCGAAATTATCAATTGAATAAATTTAAGTAATTGAATTGATTTGAATTGTACTGTATTGTAGGGAAATTATAATACATAAAAACTAACGACGCGCTACAATAGACCAATCTATTTTATGTTATGCAATACAATAAAATCGGCGGTAAAGGCGACGCTACAAAATCGACTCGTCTGTCCGATGTGATGCAATACGCGTGGTGCTTTTTATTTTATTCATTTCAGTATTTATCCATTTTATTTTCACTTATTTCATCCTCTTTTCACTATCTCACTTTTCTTATTTATTTGTTTATCTTTCATTTGCCTTTATTTTATTTTATTCCACATTTATTATTTTCACAATAATTTCACACAGGTGTTGCTTCTTTGCTGGCTATCTGGGAAGTGGCGTCTCCAATAATTTTCTAACGCTCGACTTGCGAGTCCATGCGCTAACCGGCGTGCGCCTTCATATGCAAAATCTTCCCTTGCGCTCATACACACACGCGGTATTTGCGCGCCAACGTCATTGCTATCGATCAACGCTTGTGAGTCGATGGATGCGCCATGATGCTTTCCCTCGCTAACGACCTGCCTCTTATAGTTCTATCAGCGTTACTAGCTGCTTACAGAGAAGTCGAAATACTCCCTGACTATTATGAATAATTATTACAGGTTTATTTCAATTTTCAGCCATGATTGGCGCGAAATCGTTCAGATGGATCACTCCATCATAATATATATATATATACAAAAGTTGGATGAGGTCTTGGATTTTCTCCACGTGTGTTTGCGAAAAATAATTGTTTCTACGTTTCTTTCTCGGATAGTCATTGTTGGTGTAAGGCGCCAGTTGACTTTTACGAACAATAACAAAGAGAGACGTCTGTTCCATGCATGGTTATTTTTTTTCCTTTTTTTTTTTTTTTTTTTTCCTAAATGTCGTCCAAACTCATTACAATATATATATATCTATATATATTGTCACGTTCCTCCGGTCCCAGCTGAAATTTATAAGGATAAAAATTCTCACTTAGCTTTAGTCCCTTTATTCCGGAGAAGCGGTTGGATGTAGTTCCCTTCGGGATGCCACCTGTTTTTCATTTAAATTAAACAAGAAGAAAACAACAGGAAAAATCTTGTATCAATGGTTTCATTTATTAATAGTTCGAAATGAGTATTTATTTATTATTATTATCATTAATAAACAATTGAACTTTATTAATTGTTCACAAATATTTTATCTCTAATTTAATTGCATGGCGCGTACTATTCGTACGGCCCTGTATGTTATTTCGTTGCCCGGACGGGCAATGTGGGCAAGGAAGGCAGTGCGGGTAGAGTATGTATGCGGAGGGAGTGACGTCACTGCGTCTACGTCACCGCGCCCCACTACTGACTCTCGCGTAGTCCGACTACGCCGCAAATCTATGCATTTATAGCTTCCTACAGCCAACTTATATTGTTCTTTATTTCAAATAACTACGGAAAATAATCACAGAATATTTACTGTTTGCTGCTGAAAATCTATGGATGAGACCTCTCCTCGTATGGTGATGGTGGCGAATGCTGGTGATGGTTTCCACACGAGTTGAGAATCACACAATTCAACACTTTCGGCTAACAAATAGTTTTAATGGTTTAATGACTATAAAAGTTCACGTTATCAAATTATCACTGTTCACTTTGGCTACAATTCCTCACTATTCAATGTCACTTTGCTCTATTTAATCTCACCTTTTCGCTATTCAATACAATTTATTCAATTCACAGTATAATATAGGTACGCACGTCTGCACTCAAGGTCTAGATAAGATGTAATGGCCGACTTAGCCACGTTTTAATCGCCGGCACCACGCGGTGATCGATTGCGCCACACGCGGTCTTCTTACATAATTAATTAATTACGTTGGCCCATCGATGAATTTATCGATGGCCCTGCGAAGGGCAGTTGCCCTAGATGGCACCGCCTGTACCTCCGGAGACGTTGCCGAATGTAACGTCACAAAACCCCCCACTTAGATTGGGCTTATGGCTTGTCCGAGTCATTGGTCCCATCGATCCTTTGATCATCGGCACATTCGGCCGTCACTTCCGGAAGGTACTTTTTTCATCCTATGCACTTTCTCGTGCGTCCATTTCCGGGATCCTCCTGGTTCCTCCTTTTCATGTACCTCGCCCGGGCAATTTCCTTAACTAAATCCTTAATTCTATTGTTTACATACTTCCGCTCTGTCATTCCATTCACTCGCCATAACCCATAACATCATTCATACCGTTTCAACACATTTTGCTCCAGTCTGCTGAAAATAAAAGAATGCTGAAAAATAAACATTAGTTTTGAACTAAAGTGCATGACATCACCCCTTACTCGGTGACTCATTACAACACTTTGCAACCATTTTTTCGTGCGATTCTATTCGCTATCATTATTAATCGTGCTTTCCCGTTAGAATCTTCAGTTCTATTTTTTCCGGACCATACGCTAGCAACAAAAAGACTTAGAATAGCAAGACAACATAAAGATACGACACCTAGTCGTTCATAAAGCAGACCAAAATGCGATTAAAGTACGAATATGCAGGAACAGTAGGGTTAGAGGACGCAGTGCAAACAAAGAATGCATATTTTCATACAAAACAAAATCTTAGTATTTATTAAAGCCATTGGGCATATTATCGTGAACAATAGCAGAGTGCAAAAGAAAACAATAGAAAAATAAGAAGTACAAAAATGAAATAGAAAAAAACCAAGCCATTTGTAGCCAAAATACGAACAAAAGAAATATCAAAAATTGTCAAAAAATAATAAACGTAATGAAAAAAAAACCAAGAGAAAGTAATGGAAAAAGGAGCGCGAATCCTCAATTGTATCGCCTCTTAATGTGCTCCTGCTGCTGCTGTTCCCAATGAGGGCTGCATTGGGGGCAGCTAGCCACGGTCACGTCCTTCTGACCACACAGGTAACAATACGCCCATTTTTTCGGGCGACGGCACTCGCGGTGTGAGTGCCCTCTCTCGTGGCACCTCCAACAACTTCCTCGGCCCACGATCGTCATTCCCTCCACTATCGTGGGGGTCCTTGCTGGTGGGCCCTCCCGGGTCCCCAGCCTCTCTTTGACGCTCTTAGATGTTCCCGACGTACTGGGGGCGTCCGTCCCCTCTTTCCGGGCCTGCGTGGCCACATAACAGCTTCTTAGTAGCTCTTCCAGGCTCGCCTGGAACTCCGGGGTATCTCCCACCCCTATGCCAGCGCACGCTGCTACCACGGGAAGGCTGGCCGCTGGGGGGACCCGTTTAGGGATCGCGTATCCCCTCCAGCGGTCAGGCTTTACCTCCTCCTTTTTCGACTCACGGGCTAGGGCCCTCTCCTGCCCTGCCCTGGTCTGCTCTTCAGGCAGCCGGGCCACCACCACCCGCACTGCCTGAGCTCCCGCCAACTTAGTGGCGCTGAGTCCCCCCCAATGAGGTTTGGGTGGATGCACCCGCCCCACTCGGGCTTGTCTCCTGCTCCGGACCATATTGACTCTGCAACACACAATAATTACGCAGATCAGCTATGTGGGCTTTCTTCCTCACATTCCCTTTAGCATCCTTCAATTTGTACATGACCGGAGAAATCACCTCGCTGATTTGGTACGGTCCAGTAAATTTCGGAGCCAACTTGGATGAATAGAATTGGGAGCCTTGAGACAGCTTTTTGTTCCGTTTCAAAACCCAATCTCCCACTTTGAATTGTACATTTCGTTTTCTCTTATTATAGTTTTTCGACTGTTTAATAAATCCAATTCCTAGTTGCTTCCGTACCAAATCATGCAGGTATTTCATCCTCTCGATTCGTTTTTTCCAACCATCCGGATCTCCATGAGTCATCATAGTGTTATTTTCCATCTCGTCTCTTAAATTCCGGACCGGTCGAGGATTTCTTCCCATATTCAAAAACGACGGCGAGACCCCTAACGTACTATGAACTGACGTATTAATCGCAAACGCTAATTCCGGAAGGTGAATATCCCAATCCCTTTGCCTATCCCTCAAATAGATACTTAGCATCGGCTTTAGAGTCCTATTTACTCGTTCCACCGGATTGGATTGTGGATGGTAAGGAGGTGAAGTAATATGTTTAATCCCATTCTCATTTAACTTACTCTCAAGCTCCCTATTTATAAACTCTGTGCCATGGTCCGAAAGAAGATACTGGGGTTTTCCCCATCGATTTAGTACTAGCTCGTGAAGAGCTTTCCACACAGTCTTTGCGTCGGCTTTCCTCACCGCACGCATCTCGACATATTTCGTAAAGTAGTCTTGGAAGACGATCAAATATTTATTTTGCCCCATGCTTGCGGGGAGAGGTCCCATGAAGTCCACTGCGACCATCGACCATGGGCCTTCCACCGTTCTTTCTCGCATAAACCCTCGGGGTCTTTGTTGCTCAACTTTATGCCGTTGGTAATCATCACACGAGCGCACGAACCGTGCCACCTCGTGAAACATACCAGGCCAATAAAAATCTTGGGCCAAACGATGATATGTTTTTTCCACTCCTAAATGTCCGGATTGAGGCAGTTCATGAGCGTCCTCAATTGCTCTGTGCCTTACATCCTTAGGAAGAACCAACTTCCACCCATTATCATCAGGCATGGTAGGGTCAATTTGTGGGTTAGGTTTAAGGAAGTACACCTGATCATCCACGACCCTCCATCCTGGGTTTCTATCCGGAAAGTCCAACACTTCCCTCTTTTTATGGTGATACCATTTGTCTTCGGCATCTGAAATAGCCTGTAATGCAACATTTTCATTATCGAACATGCGAGATAGTGCATCCGGAACAACATGCAAAGAACCTTTACGGTGCACAATCTTAATAGCATGAGCCTGAAGTGCCAGAGCCCATCGTGCAAGCCGACCTGATGGATTTCGGAGCCCCTTTAACCAACGGAGACTGCTGTGATCCGTAATAACGGTGAACTCGCTCCCCTCAACATACGGTCTGAATTTCTCGATGGCCCACAACACAGCTAAACATTCTCTTTCCGTAACTGTATAATTCCGCTCTGCCGGATTGAGCACCCTACTCGCATACCTAATCACATGTTCGTTACCTACTCTCGAGCCTTTTTCCTCCACGTCATTACCTAATTCCGTCGGCTGTGTTAATACCGCTCCTAGAGCAAAATCACTAGCGTCAGTTTGTATCGTAAACGGCCTACTAAAATTTGGACGAGCCAAAACTGGAGCTTCTGTTAGAGAATGTTTCATTTTCTCGAATGCTTCTTTCTGTTCCGGACCCCAATACCATTTACAATCCTTTTTTACCAATTTCAACAACGGAATCTTGTCTTCCGAAAACTTAGGCAAGAATCTAGCGTACCATCCTACGGCACCCAGAAATCGTTGCACCTCTTTTACGTTACGTGGCTCAGGCATTTTCATAATTGGCTCTATACGATCTGGATCCGGAAATAGTCCATCTTTGTTTAACTCATACCCTAAAAAAGTGACTTCTTCACAAAGAAAGTCGCACTTCTCGAGATTATTTGATAGATTAGCCTCGGTTAATTTTTTAATTACTCTTCTTATCCAAAAAACGTGTTCTTCGAACGTTCTTGTGAAGATGATAAAATCGTCGACATATTTCCGGACATTTGTGGCCCATTCCCTCGGAATTGCCAAATCTGTTAATCTTTGAAAAGATGCCGGTCCATTTCTCAAACCGTATGCCATCCTTTTGAACTGGTATAAGCCACGACCAGGCACTGCGAAAGCTGTTTTTGGTTTGCTCTCTTCATCTAGAGCAATGTGAAAGAAAGCTTGGCTCAAATCTAATTTAGAAATAATTACTCCGCCCTGAATACTATCTAGCAGTTCTTCTAAGTCCTGCATGGGCACTGAGTCGTGCTTAGTAACTTCATTTAACTTCCGAAAATCTACGCAAAATCGATATTTGCCATTGGGTTTTCGATGTAAGACCGGCCAACTACACCATGGACTGTTTGACGGCTCGATCACATCTTCCTCTAGCATTTTGTCCACCTCTTGTTGGGCGACTTTTAATATCTCCGGAGCATATCTCCGAGTTCCTTGACGAATGGGGGAATGTCCCTGCACATCAATATTGTGCTTTATCAACGGTGTGGTTCTAACCTTCGCCGGAAGTGGCGGAATTAAACCCTTCAGCATTTCCCTCATCTCGTCAATATTATCTTGCGACAGTGAAATAATGTGTATAGGCTCAGAAGAAGCGGCCTGTATTCCTGCCTGATCATCGATTTTGTGCCCATCTAACTGTACCGGAGCTAATTTGATACGAGGAATATTGTTAGAGTCACTATCTCCGGACCAGAAAGCTTTCTCTGCACCTCTGCCGGCTCTCCACTTTTTCCTACCATTATCGATTACCACATCTAACTCCGCTAAGACATCCATACCGATGACCATCTCGTACGCAATGGTGTGCGTTATCCGAATTGGCACAGTACACTGCTTCTTATCACACATGAATTTCCCTGTAATACATCCTATCACCTCGACAGTTTTTCCATCTGCGACTTTCATTGCGCCTTTCATGGGAATCAAATATGTTTCTAAATCATCAAACAAACTACTACTAGCAAAAGTCCTCGTAGCTCCAGAATCAATCAACGCCTTAAATTTACTCTTCCCCATCACTATCTGAACAAACGCCCTATTTTCAATTGGATGCTTCTTTACTGCTTTTAAAAAGTCATCAATACCAATCATCAATTCCTGTACATTACCATGAGCATTGGCTCCTAACGTTCCAATACAAAGATTTTCCTCCGCGGCATTAATCATATCCGGACTTCGAATTTTCCCAATTCCCTGTTCACGTACTGATCCCCTAGATGTACTTGGTCTCGGGCTTTCATCTCTCATCGCGCTATTTCTTACAGCAGCTCTTCCCGATTCTTTTCTATTACTATCTCTACTGTCCTTATTGGCAATTTTCCCTTTCAATCCCTCCCTCTTTTCCCCCTTCCGACCTACATCTGGACCATTCTTTTCTCGCGGCTCTCTGCAATCTCTCATGTAATGCCCTGACTTCCTACAATTGAAACATACGTATCCATCTTTTGGCGTGTTGCTTTTGTCATATCTATTCTTATCTTTTCTAACTTCATTCCGGATGCTATTTTCGTTTCGCTCGCTCGTCGCAAATGCCCTTCCGGTACTCTCAAATTTGCCTACTCGTTTATTTTGCTTTTCAAGCCTACTATATGCAGCTCCAGGGAAGAGAGTCTTCTCTGGCGGTGGAGGAGGCACGTACTCGGCGATTCGCCTTAATTCAGTTTCTACTAAATGCCCCTCATACAGCAAATCCGCGAATGACCTAATGTTCCCTATGTCCAAATGTCTGATACACTTTGGATGCATATTTCTACAAACGATTTCTACTTTTTGTTCCTCCGGAAGGTCCATCTCGAGGTTACTCAACAATATCTGCATTTTTGTAATGAACTGCGCAATCGGCTCGTGCTCGCCTTGCGTCCGTTGTTTGATCTCGTCCCACAACCTGGACTGAAGATCAACCGCTGAAAATCTCAATCTAAACTGGTATAAGAATTCTGAGTATTCGCTAAAATTATATTTCTCAGTTCTATACCATGCCATAGCAGTGGACGATAACACAAATGGGAGAATTAAAAAGATTTCTCTCTGAGTTATGCCCATTGATTCTACTGCATCAGCTAACAGTCGAAGAAATTCTTCCGGATCGTCTTTTTCGCCTCCGGAAAATTTTATGTCCATTTTTTGAAGTCTCAAGCCCAGCCGATTTACCCTCTCGGACACCACCTCCGTTGGACCTCTGGAGAATGGATTGGACCTGGACGACAAACCATCCCCATGCATGCTGGGGTAATAAATTGTTTGCCCAAACTGGGGCCTTCTATCGGAGCAGCTTCTGGAATGCCTTGGACTCCTATCATCACACCTAATCCGATCCCTATTACTTTCCCTCCACTCGGGACTATGATAACTAGATTGATCGTCATGAACTCTATGACTTGGAAACGGGGGTGGTACCCTATCACCACACCCACGCTCAACCTCTGGACCGAAAACTTCTGCGCTTCTCCTGCGAGTACTCTCTGCCTCCGGATCTCTGCTTTCAAAGTCATCTCGTCGGCTGCTTCCAGGAAATGCCGGTGCGAAAGGATTCAATTCCGACCTCCTACTACCCCTACTTTCCACAACTCGATTAGCCCTCCTACCGAATTCGTCAGCAAACGTGACCTGTACCCTACGATCTGTATGAATTGAATTTCTATCATCATTTTCTCGATGACCCCCCACTTGTGGGTCATTACGTCGAGAACAATGAATTTCATCCCCCTCATCCACCTCATCATACCTCTCAATGCTACCGTCACTCTCATCTCCAAGATCTTCGTGACCGACACCTTCACATTCTCTCGACCCCTTATTCCGGATGAATTTGTTCCCAGCTGGCTTGGCGGAAAGGTTAGGATTATTTTCCTTAATCCCCTCACCCCGACTCCCGTTCCTCATTGCGATCCCATCGTCATCAACTGATGGCTCTCGCCTCCATGCGGACACGGTTTTTGGCAAAGCCGTTCGCCTCTCGTCGTCCCGCGGACTCCAATGAGCCTCCTCTTCGCCTAGCTGTTCCCGCATTTCATATCGAATAAGCCGATCTTTCAATGTATTCATGGTGCCCTCTACACTTAAGCCTTTGAGGTCTAAATATGTGATAAGTTCATGAGGAGTCAAATCAGCAACGTTTTTCTTAATACGCGTGATTAATTTTCTATTTCTTTTTGTTGCCGGCATTTTGACGACCTACAATGTGATATCCCCTTTAATTTATAAATAAACCCGATCCGGAAAAAACTCAGTTAATAATTCCCAAAATTAGTTAACTGTACAATAAGCTCAACAAGCAATTAGCATTCAGCTCAAAATAACAATTAATCTTATTAATTGTATCAATTTAATTTAATAAACAATATTAAATATCAATGACCAACACTTGATCACTCTAAGTCCGGATGGTTGCAAAGCATTATCGTCACAAAGTAAATAATGCCCAAAACCAAAATATTTGAAATAGAAACAAAAGCTGAAAGAACAGTATTAACAACAAGCAAAGCAGTGAGAAAGTGAGCAAAATGTGTTAAATTACATAAATTTAACATAAACATGAATTATACACGTTAGGTATAATCATTCATTCAAAAATATTCAAACATTCAAAAAATAATAATAATTCAAAATTATTATAATAATCAAAATAATTCAAAAATATTGTAATAACTAATTATTATTACTATAGATATTAATTATTCATAATAATTAACAATATTTGTTTACAATAATTTCTTATTCATTATTCAAACGCTTTATTATTATTCTCTAATAATAATAATAATGATTCACAATAGTCTATTTGGTTGGCTGTAGTGCTATTTTATTTATCTCTCAATAATAATTACTATCTCACAATAATTATATTCACTAAACACGAAATTGTTATTTGTGGCACCAATTGTTTATATTTTTTCACCGATAATATTTTTATAATGGTATATTTTCAATAATATACTATTCACCAATAAAATATTTAATTTATTTTATTTTCGTTCAAAGTTTTTCGATTAATTATGATTCAATTAATTAATTATTTAACGTTTAATTGTCTTTTTATTTTTTGTTAATTATTATTGATTTGTTATTTGCCGACCTGCCTTCCCCACAAGGGATGCCATTTGTCACGTTCCTCCGGTCCCAGCTGAAATTTATAAGGATAAAAATTCTCACTTAGCTTTAGTCCCTTTATTCCGGAGAAGCGGTTGGATGTAGTTCCCTTCGGGATGCCACCTGTTTTTTATTTAAATTAAACAGGAAGAAAACAACAGGAAAAATCTTGTATCAATGGTTTCATTTATTAATAGTTCGAAATGAGTATTTATTTATTATTATTATCATTAATAAACAATTGAACTTTATTAATTGTTCACAAATATTTTATCTCTAATTTAATTGCATGGCGCGTACTATTCGTACGGCCCTGTATGTTATTTCGTTGCTCGGACGGGCAATGTGGGCAAGGAAGGCAGTGCGGGTAGAGTATGTATGCGGAGGGAGTGACGTCACTGCGTCTACGTCACCGCGCCCCACTACTGACTCTCGCGTAGTCCGACTACGCCGCAAATCTATGCATTTATAGCTTCCTACAGCCAACTTATATTGTTCTTTATTTCAAATAACTACGGAAAATAATCACAGAATATTTACTGTTTGCTGCTGAAAATCTATGGATGAGACCTCTCCTCGTATGGTGATGGTGGCGAATGCTGGTGATGGTTTCCACACGAGTTGAGAATCACACAATTCAACACTTTCGGCTAACAAATAGTTTTAATGGTTTAATGACTATAAAAGTTCACGTTATCAAATTATCACTGTTCACTTTGGCTACAATTCCTCACTATTCAATGTCACTTTGCTCTATTTAATCTCACCTTTTCGCTATTCAATACAATTTATTCAATTCACAGTATAATATAGGTACGCACGTCTGCACTCAAGGGCTAGATAAGATGTAATGGCCGACTTAGCCACGTTTTAATCGCCGGCACCACGCGGTGATCGATTGCGCCACACGCGGTCTTCTTACATAATTAATTAATTACGTTGGCCCATCGATAAATTTATCGATGGCCCTGCGAAGGGCAGTTGCCCTAGATGGCACCGCCTGTACCTCCAGAGACGTTGTCCTGTACACACGTGATATAGGTATCTCAAATTTGAAGGTTTATTGAAAGGACCATCAGATGAAAATTTCGACTAAAACGTTATTTTACTATCAAACGTCATTACAATTGAATAAAAATATAGATTCGGCTAGAACTTCATAACAGAAACAGAGTGAATGACACAAAGCCAGTTGTCTATGACACAAAAACAAAACATTGCTGAATCTACTCTAGCGCCTACTTATCGCAGCGCCTATTCATCGCGGCGCTTACTATCGGGATACTCCGATCGCAGCGCTGTCTGATTTTGGGAGAAATATTTTGGGTGGCCGTCGTCAAACATCGCAGAGTTATTTCTTACGGCTTTATCTTCAACCTGCGATATCTTCTGAAATATTTATTGAAATCGAATGATGTGAAGGGCAATTTTGTACTGAATAAAATACTTGTGATGGAGAACGTATTTATTCGGATGAGAATCAACACTATATTCATGAAAACACCCTTTGAAATAATGCTTTTTTTTTGGCAAAAATTCGATTACAATAAAAGGGTAATGGTATGTTAACCTTGAGAGATAGACATATGCTGTCGCAGACTTTTTTGTAGAACTATTAGAGAGCTACATTTTCGTTATCCATTATTTCGATGTACGTCTTACGGTTTTTGCAGCGTTCACGACAATAGCTAATAATTCCAGATTTTTTTACATTATTGAAGTTGTACTACTTATCTTCGGAATTTTCTAGTGGAAAATATAGCCTATGTCACTCGAGGATGATACAGCTTTCTGAGAGTGAAAAAATTTCTGGAATCGGTCCAGTAGTTTTTCAGTTATCTCAAAAAAATACAAATTTTCCTCTTTATATTGTTAAATGAATGGAATAAACATATCCTGGTAGACTGAATTGTGGATCTAAACCATCTTCGAGCTCAGAGGAATACAAAAAAAAAAATTTCATCAAAATCGGTCCAGCCGTTTACGAGGAGTATGATTACAAAGGTTTTTACAGAGGATTTTCATATTTCAAGATATGTAATGTCGATTTATTCTATTATTATCATGAAATGAATCGAGTAATTATAAAATGATTCATAATAAATATCCACATTGAATCATATATATATCAATATCATATCATTATAATTCTACAAATGATATAAATCAATTGTAATTTACAGATACAAAGTGAATGTTTTTAGAGAAAAAAAAACTATTATTAACATATCAATAATGATTGAATGAATAATAAACTCGTTTTATATATTTTTTTCATTTTTTTATTTTTTCAATATTTTGAGAAGCTATAGACAAAAAAGTATACCGATCGCGTAATTGAACTCCAAACCTCCCCTTCCCCTATCAGTCCACCAAGTCACTTTGTTTACTCATCAATTTAATAATTCACGCCATTACGAAATTGAAACAACTGTAAATATGAATAAATAATATTTTTATACTATCAAAATACACATACAATATCCAAGAGAAAAAAAGTTATCATTATTGTACGAATAAAATTTAATTACTGTATTTTTCATTTACTATTATGTTTTTTTTCTCATTTATTCTGGATAAAAAAAAATAATAGTAATAAATTGAAATCTTCATCGAGAACATGTCGAATGAATACGCAGCAGTTAGTTATCTATTCAAAACGCGTACTGGATATTAACTTGGTCGAATGAAAAATTGTCACTCACAATTATATATATCTTTATATATAAAAATCGTCCGTAAAAACCTTTGTAATCATACTCCTCGTAAACGGCTGGACCGATTTTGATGAAATTTTTTTTGTTGTATTCCTCTGAGCTCGAAGATGGTTTAGATCCACAATTCAGTCTACCAGGATATGTTTATTCCATTCATTTAACGATATAAAGAGAAAAATTTGTATTTTTTTGAGATAACTGAAAAACTACTGGACCGATTCCAGAAATTTTTTCACTCTCAGAAAGCTGTATCATCCTCGAGTGACATAGGCTATATTTTCTACTAGAAAATTCCGAAGATAAGTAGTACAACTTCAATAATGTAAAAAAATCTGGAATTATTAGCTATTGTCGTGAACGCTGCAAAAACCGTAAGACGTACATCGAAATAATGGATAACGAAAATGTAGCTCTCTAATAGTTCTACAAAAAAGTCTGCGATAGCATATGTCTATCTCTCAAGGTTAACATACCATTACCCTTTTATTGTAATCGAATTTTTGCCAAAAAAAAAGCATTATTTCAAAGGGTGTTTTCATGAATATAGTGTTGATTCTCATCCGAATAAATACGTTCTCCATCACAAGTATTTTATTCAGTACAAAATTGCCCTTCACATCATTCGATTTCAATGAATATTTCAGAAGATATCGCAGGTTGAAGATGAAGCCGTAAAAAAGAATTCCGCAGTGCTGGACGTTGATGGTTTTGTCCATTGCCGATATTATTATGGGAACTCTAAATAACTCAACGCCTTTTGGTGGCTCAACACCGAACTAATGGAACAAGTATGTTCGTAGCTCCCTCAACGGTAGTTGGAGTTCCCAATATCACATCCTTTTTTTCTTCTCAATTATTCGATTTTAAAATTTTTAAGGCGAAACTGGAGTCAACTTTTTTACCGACGGAATTTCCAAATCGTAGTCAACATTTTTCACCCTTTTTTCTTGCTTTTAATAAAGAATCCTTCTACAGAATTAAAGTAGAGACCCGTAAAAAGTGCGCTACGAAGCGATTTTGGCGAAAATCGACAAAAAATTGCAAAATTACAGATTTTTCACTACCGCGTGACGTCACTCGAAGTAGGAATTCTTTATATAAGACGATTCACGTCGAATATTGAAAAAAACGCTCTTTAGCGCATCTTTCGTTATATGTGTGAGTATAAATGAATTCACAAAAATCAAATTTCGCATTATATGCCAACGAAAAGTGTATATGAAAATTTTGCATACATGTGTGTGTAAAATGACGTTATTGCAGCAAAACAGAGCTGAAATTTAGTTGCTGGATTTTTTGATAGATGGTGATGCGATCGATTGAATTATAAAATCCCTATCCTAGGGAAATCATAGGAATCGCTCAATTTGTGAAGCATTGGAACTACACACAGCCAAAATCATCACGATGTTGGGTACACTGACTATCCAAATTGAAAATGTAGAGATTACCTCATTCAACTGGATATTACTTCGCTATGAAAATATGATATCGAGTATTAGAATTCGAATGCCATTACATTCGCAAATCGACAAATATAATGTTTGAAAGGCGCTTTTTTATTTCTTGTTTTGATTATGATTGATGTTATAATTATTTTTAATTCGAATAATAATCACAGCATATAATTTTTTTCAATTTTCACATACAGTTGGTTGAAGAAAAACATAATTATGTGGAAGAATCTATGAATAAAAAAAATTATTAATTGATGTACTGAAAGTAATTAAATGTATAGATTCGGAACGAAAAAAGCATACGCCATGAAAAATTTATTATAATCACTATTATTCATCCGATAAATATTCTCTGGAAAAATAATAAATAATATAATGAACATCAGATCAAATTAGTTGAGGTAATATTGTCATCATTATAAATGGTAATGATTAGGATATCAACTGAAGTTATTTTTATACTCATAAACTTTATCCCAAATAAACGAAAGTAAATTTTTGCGAGACTATTCAAAATTTGGTCGGAGTATCGTCACGTGACCAAATTTGGCGCTGAAATGAGTGTCAAGCGACACTCATATATATAATATCAATATATTATAATTATCAAACGAGATTATGATAATTTCTATTAGAATAAACGGAAATATGTTCATCCATCAAGTCTTACTCACAATCATACATGCATGCATACATACATTTATATGTACGGATATACATACCTACGTACAGACATACATATACACATTTTTTTTTTTGCATAGTATTAGGGAGCGTCTTATGACGATTTTCGAGTGCCCCTCTATAAAAAAAACAAAGAAAGAAACAAAGAAACAAAGGACGAAAGAAAGAAAGAAAGAGAGAAAGAAAGAAAGAAAGAAAGAAAGAAAAAGAGAAAGAAAGAAAGAAAGAAAGGAAGAAAAAAAGGAAGAAGGAAAGATGTTTTTAAAAAATCAAAAACAACGATAATAATAATAATAGTAATAGTAATAATAATAATAATTTTTTTTTGTTTATTTATTGTTTTTTTTCTCTATTTTTTTTTTTTTTACAACATTTTATTTTCTTGCCCCTTGGAATCCTAGAGTTGGCATATATCCCGGTGTAGGCATGTATCCTGGTGCTGGCATATATCCTGGTGTTGGCATATATCCCGGTGTTGGCAAATATCCTGGTGTGGGCATGCATCCTGGTGTGGGCATGCATCCTGGTGTTGGCATGTAGCCTCGTGTACAATGCGGCAATTTGCGCCGCTCTGCATTCAACAGGCGACGCGTTTTTTTCTCCCTTTTTTTGACGGCCTGTAATGCACGTCGCAATTTGTCTCGTTTTTTATCCTGCAAAATTGAAAAAAATTATTAGTACAATCTAAAAAAATAAAAAAATAATATTAATAGATTTGAAATACTAAAACTTACTGCTGTTTCTGGATCATCAATCGACGTCCGACGGCTTTCTACATCTACATTTGAAACCTTCATGGCTGTAAAAAAAAAAAAAAATGAAGAAATATGTTAAAATAAAATAATTAATCGATGTATAAAAATAAAAAAAAATTAAATAAAAAAATTGATGTCTTCATTCCATTACCCTTTATAAGTAGCATATTTATATTAATAATTATTTTGTTTATATTTTTTTATAATTTTTGTAAATAAATAATAAATTTATATGTTTAAATGAGAAAGGTAAACGAAAGAATTTTTTATTAAAAATTTAAAAAAAAAATCAAATATCTCAGCATATGACTACCAATTCATATATTTATTTACATTGATATTTATTTTGAAAAAATTTTTATTCTAATAAAAAGGGATATATAAATTTTGGTTTTCGGATATAATTATGAGTATTTATTTATAAATAAAATATTGAGAAAAATTTTATTTTCACATTTGTATAATTACATTTAACAATATAGTTTAAATAATTTTTACTGAAGAAATGAAATGCATATATGTTAATTTTCATTTTCTTTTGTCTTTTCAATACCAACAACAATGTATCTTGATAATCACAAAACATTTCAAACATCCCATTCCAAGTTGGGCAGGCATATATATTTATGAAATGAGACGAATTTTGTGCGCTTCCACGCATTCACGCGTTAACGATTAATATATATATTGTGATGTTGTTCCTACGGTATTCGAATTAGAATTATAAAAACGAGGTTATGTTGTCATTCAATATATTCCTTGGTCTTACCATAGGCATTACAGGGGAAATAAACGATTAAACTGAGAAATATTAACAAAAGGGGGAATTGGGATGCCACTTGATTTATTCAAAATCAAGAAAATAATTCAAATAGGGAAAAGCTGAAACAGAAAAATTACAAACACAAAAATAATATATATGGGAGTTATGGAATCTTCCAGGTCGTGAATAATGACTGAATCAACACTAGAAATGAATGTTACATCAAAACCAGTTATTTTATAATATGAGATGAATTGGATATCATTTATTATTTATGGAAATTAAATCTGAACTTGAAAATCAATGATATTATTTTACAATATAATTCACAAATATTTACTTATTCTGGAATATCAATTTTGTAGAATTATATCAAAAACGGATTTTTATCTTCAAACTTTATTTTATTTTATGATCAAATATTTCCCGAATATTCGATAAATTATAGTAATATATTTTTGTAAAATTCCAATTTACAGTATTATTTATTCCTCAATTGATAAGTATTCTTTCCTTTTATTTTACTGATAATTATTTTCTTTTTCTTCATCAATTATAACTATTTTATATTTCTTTTCTTTGAACAATTATAATTTATTATTTTTGGAAAATTTATTTTTATTTTATTATTAATTTATTTTGTTCAACAATTTGTATCTTTATTTGGTCATTTAATATTCCTCTCACAAATCAATAATTTATTATTGATTTATTCATTCATTATTTATTAATTTATCGATTCATCAATCAATTTCTATCATTTATTATTTATCAACGTTTTGTTAATTATTTTCAATGATTTATAATTTTGTTCTTTTCGTTGCTCAATATTCGTCGACCAATTTTTATTGATTTATTTCATTTTTAAATTTGTTCTAAGATTCAATAATTTATCAATAATTAATTTTTATTCATCCAATTTATCAATTAATTTTCTGTTATTTATCAATTAATACCGTAAAGGGATTGGGTAGTGAAAATGAGAATAATGAAAAATGAAGTTATTATTGCGCACAATGAATATTGGGTGATGGCGTCGCAATGCAAACGACGCTACGAACATAAAAATATTTTATGGAAAATTCACGGAATTATTATTATTAATTTTTTAATTTAATTGAATTTATAGAATTTCAAGTAAAAATTATTTAATGACTTTAATTGAATTTAAATAGGAAATTTTACCGTAAGGGGTAACAATGATTGAAAAACATAAAATATTAATTAATTCTAATCACAAAAAATATTATCCTAAATGACGCTATTATATGAAATTTGGCGGCAAGGCGGCAACACAAGATGGGTGCCGACATGTGCTAAACGGCTTGGTGCAGTAGCGGCGACACTTCTTCGTAACGATATTTTATTCCAAGACTTACTTTGGGTTTTTTGAGGTCGTAAATAGAATGAATTTGATCAATGGATTTGCTGTTGTTGGATGGATGAATGCAGTATTTGGATATTCGATGACATGCTGGCAATATGTTGGTGACGTGATGATGATATTCGGATGATGCGTTGGTGGTGTGGTGAATTGATCGCCGCGTGGTTCTGGGATGACGCTTCGCCTCGCTGTATTATCACTTCCTTTACCCACGTTTCATTCACGTTTTTATTCACGTTTCTTCTTTCACTTATATTCACTCTCAGTTTGTTATCGATTTCGCTTCACTTGAAATTTTGTTTCAATGTATTATAAATTTTATTTCACTTTTAATTTTACTTAGCTTTTCTTTATTAAGATGACGTAGGTCTTACTTATAATATTGCTGTCCTGGGAATGCGAGGCCTAATGCATTTCTAATGCATGTAGGCGTGCATGCGCCAACCGGCATGCGCCTTCATATATAAAATCTTTCATCACTCTTGCACCCGCATGATACCCTCGCGCCCTCGCAACCCTCATCGATTGGTCCTTGATGATCGATCCATGCGCCACCATGTATTCGCTACTGACCTGCCTCCTATAAGTCTCTATACCAAAGTTTTTGTTGCCAAGGGGAATGGAGGCAATATTTGAGATCATAATAATACCCCTATGGTAATATTCAACTGATGGATCACTCCATCACAATGTATATATATTGTACACGCATTCCCAGAACAGCAATATAAGAAGCAGGACCTACGTCATCTTAATAAAGAAAAGAAAATTGAAATTAAAAGTGGAATAAAATTAAAAGTGAAGTAAAATCGATAATAAGCGAAGAGTGAATAGAAGTAAAATAGAGAACGTGAATAAAACGTGAATAAAACGTGGGTAAAAAGTGATAGTACAGCGAGGCGAAGCGCCTTCCCAGATCCACGCGGCGATCAATTCGCCACACCGCTAGCACATCATCAGAACATTATCATCACGTCATCAGCATATCGTCAGCACATCATCGAATATCTACACGCTGTGTTCATCCATTCAACAACAACGAATTCATTGATTTAATTCATTCTATCTACGACCACAAAAAACCAAAGTAAGTCTTGAAATAAAATATCAATACGAAGAAGTGTCGCCGCTACTGCACCACGCCGTTCATCACGTATCGGCACCCATATTGTGTCGCCGCCTTGCCGCCAAATTTCATGGAATAGCGTCATTTAGAATAATATTTTTTGTGATTAGAATTAATTAATATTTTATGTATTTCAATTATTGTTACCCCTTACGGTAAAATTTCCCATTTAGATTCAATTGAAATTATTGAATAATTTTCACGCGAAATTCAATAAATTCAATTAAATTGAAAATTAATAAAAATAATTTCATAATTATTTCATACAAGATTTCATGATAGTAGCGTCGTTTGCATTGCGACGCAATTGTTCATATTGCGCAGCAATAATTTCCCCTTTTTCAGTATTTCTATTTTTTCACTACCCAATCCCTTTTCGGTATTAATCAATAAATAACAGAAAATTAATTGATAAATTGGATGAATAAAAATTAATTAATGATAAATTATTGAATTTTGGAAAAAATTTAAAAATAAAATAAATCAATGAAAATTGGTAAACGAATATTGAATAACGAAAAGAATAAAATTATAAATCATTGAAATTTATCAACAAATAAAATACAAGAATAAATTATAGAAATTATTCAATAAATAACAAAATAAAAATAAATCATTGTAAAATAATAAATAAGTTCTTAAAGAAATAAATGAGATTTATGGTTGATAAATAAAAAGGGAAGTAATTATTGACCATATATTCAGAAAATAATTGGTTGTAAAATAAAATGAAGTTTGAAGATAAAAAAACAATTTTGATATAGATCTACAAAATTAATATTCAAGAATAAATAAATATTTGTGAATTATTTTGCGAAACAATTATATTAATCTTGAATTTAGATTCAGTTTCCATAAATAATAAATAATATTTTATAATATTATAAAAATAACTGGTTTTGATGTGACATTTATTTCTAGTGTTGGTTCAGTCATTATTCACGACCTGGAAGATTCCATAACCCCCATATATATTATTTTTGTGTTTGTATTTTTTCATTTTCAGCTTTTCCCGATTTAAATTATTTTCTTGATTTTGACTAAATCAAGTGGCATCCCAATTCCCCCTTTTGGTAATATTTTTCAGTTTAACCGTTTATTTCCCCTGTAATGCCTATGGTAAGACCAATGAAAATATTGAATGACAACATAACCTCGTTTTTATAATTCTTATCCGAATACCGTAGGAACAACATTACAAATGGCATCCCTTGTGGGGATTGAAAGCTAGAAAGAAGTGTCACATCTCACAGTTCACATATTATTTCAAATAAAAAATTTAAATAAATAAATATTTTTTCGAACAAATTTTCACAATAATTATCCACAAATTTTTGAATTGAAACAAATTATTAAAATTTCATCGAAGATAAAATAAAAATATTGGCGTTAGTTATAAGAAAGTAAAATATAATTTGCGATATTTTGGTGCAGTTGGTCAGAGCGGTTGTTTCACTTGCATGCTATTATCTTGTCTTATATTTCATTCAATTCATGTATTCGAATTTGATGTTTTTGCATGATAAAAATTCTCAGAAATTCAAACTTGAACATTTTGTTGAATTTTTGTGCTGACTTTCGTATTGAATTTATATTTTTGGAATCGCGCATGTTTTTCGACATATTTCTTTTCATACAGGTCGTTCAGTTGCTGTGCGAGGAATCACCCCTTTTTGCCTTCTTTTGTAATATTGGGATAATTACCCATCAAAGAAGGTCAAATCGTACCACCATTTTCCCCATTCAGTAATTATCATATTTTTTTCCCATTTGAATAAATTTGGCTGGATAGTCCAAATTCCCACCCTTTTTGGTATTAATTGTGGATGAAATCAAATTTCACTAATTTTGAATTGAAATAAGAATAATTTTGAGAATTGAATTTTGGGAAACTGGATTTAAGTTGGTTGCATCGAACGGAGAAAGGACAGGTTACCTTTTCCGGGATATCAGTTGACGGAAACCACGTGGACAATATTCAGAAGCAAAGCAACGAGAATACCAGGAAATTGAAAAATTTGAGAGATTTGAGTAAATAATAAAGATTGATTTGAGAAATTTGAAAAATTTGGAAATTTAGGAAATAGAAGAGAAAGAATTTGAGTAACTTCAGAATTGGAATATTTTCGAACATTTTGAGAAATTCGAGCATAAATTGAGAATTAAAGTAGAAGTAGAGTTGAATTTTGCGTTTTTGTTGTTATAAAAGAAAATAAAGCAAAATGGATAGGATCATGAGCAATAGAAAAATGGAATACATTAGCGAGTTGGAAGTCTTGATGGGGAAAATGCCACACGGAGATTTGGTAGAATGGTTGAGCGAAAGAGAGTTAGACAGTGAAGGATCAACCGAAGAATTGCGAAATGGAATAATAACTTACGAAGTAAAGGCTAGGTTCGGGGAAAGTAATGAGAATGAAGCCGGGGCCGCGATTAATTCACCCACAGACTCAAAATCAAATAGCGATGAGCAAGTTATGTCGACGCCACCAGACAATACGGCTTGGTATACCATGAATACAAATCCTACCCCACGCGTTACTTTCAGTGAACAACTTACAATTTCACAAGATACCATAGCAATGGATAATTTGAGAAACTCTGCATGTAGGAATCCCATTCAACCCACTCCCATGTCCCACTACCAGGTACCGTCAAGTATCAGAACACCCACACACACATTCACACAACAACAATCACAACCACAACAACTGACTATACGCCAATCAGAACCTCTACACCAATCTCAACCAGTACATTATCTACACCTATCACAACCTGTGCCACAATCACACCCATCGCAGACATCACACCATTACACCATATCTCACCAACCAACTCCTACATCCACTCGCCGATCCATTAACCCATTCAAAGACACCACGTATGATATACCAGATCCATTCACTACACACCCAGCATTTCGACCGAGCTATGTATCTTCATCACCCTACATTCGGTCCAATATCGTTATTTCCCCCCCCCCCCCCCAACCCCCCCGAGTCATATCAATTTGGTAACAATATGGTAAGAAATACCGCGACAGTAAACGCAGCCCCGCGGAGTAATATGTCAACCATAAATTTTATGGATTCATCGCGCTATAACCCCTTTGTCAATAGAACGATCGAACCTGTATCGGAACGCGTGAATAAAATGAGAAAAGATCTGAGAATAAATCACGTAACATTCAGCGGTCGGTTTGGTGAAGATGTTGAAGGATTCCTAAAATCATCAGCACATACGGCAATATCATTGGGCGTCACGGAGGACGAGATGTTTCACGTACTACACTTTGTTTTAGAAAGCTCGGCATTAGATTGGTATAGGGAAGAAGTACCGCAGTTAGACAGTTATGATGATTTTCTAAACCATTTCAGACTACGTTTCTCATCAATTGATTCCCAAACGAGATTATGGGAAGATATAAGAGCGCGCACCCAAGGACCGCAAGAACCCGTGTCCAAATATTTGACGAAGTTACAGGTATTATTCGCCAGATTGGACCCCCCGCTACCTCTTAACCAACAAATAGAGTTGGCATATAAAAATCTACACCCCAAATTAATGTTCCGTATTGATTTAAACCGAATCCGGAACTATAGTGATTTTGCATATGAAGGGCAAATAATCGAGACAAAATTACGTTATATGGTAAAATACGTACCACCTCCCACACCCGAGAGAATGTCATTCCCACTAGCCGCGTGTGACAAATTGGCACGTCAACGCCCTAATGAACGCGCTAATTTAAATTTAATCAACGAAAATAATAATTTTGAGGAAAATAGAATTTTAAGTTGCAATAGTAATGAAACGAATACAAAAAGTTCAGTACCATTAAAGACAAATTTAAATAAAACGAGTTTATCCAAAACAATATCCACTCAAACAGAGAGTGATAATAATAATTTTATTAGGCCAATTACACCCACTGTATACGAACCATGCTATTATTGTGGACAGAATGGGCATTTCGCAAATAAATGCAATAAAAGACAAGCAGATTACAACAATAGAAATAGTAATAATAATCATCTCCCTCAGAGAGACTTCAACCAGAACAGTAATTTTCAGAGAAATCATAACAATAATAGTCGAAATGGTAACTTCACAAATAGAAATTTTAATAACAATAATCAACAAGATAATTCAAATCGCAGTAGGCAGTCGGGAAACGGGAGATGGGGGCAGTAGTGTCCAACCCTGCCCCCGTAAGTAATTATGATGATAACGGAAATTCAAAAAATATCCCTTCGGTAAAGAAAAGTATGAAAAAGTCCCCTACGGTAGAGAATGATGATGGAAAATCCCTTAGGGTACTAGGGAAGAAGGAAAATCCCCTTTTGGTAGATCAAAGGAAAAAACCCACTACGGTAAACGACCAGAACACGAAAAAATCCCCTTTGGTAATGAGAAAACCAGAACACACCCCTTTGGTAATGAAAGATGACAAGAAAACCTCTATTGTAAATAAAGTAATTGAAGGTATTCCCCATAATGAGAGAAATGAAAAGATTCCTGGCTTAATGGATAAAATTATTGAATGTCCCCCTACAATGGTCAAAGGAGAAAAGAAATTAGATGAGAAACACGTAACATGGAAAACGCCGTTAATAAATAAAATTCCCAAAGGAAAAGTTTCCTCCATAGAATACGGTGAATATTGCGTGTTAATGATGGAATATCCTGACGAAAATCGTATTTTCTTACAAGTAGAAATTGACAACTATACGTGGAATGCATTGGTAGATACGGGAGCCACCTGCACATTCGCGAACGCCCAGGTGTTACAGAGCTTAGGAGGAAGGATTATAATACCGGGCGGAAATATGACCATCGCGAATAAACAAACAGTTAATATCATTGATAACACACCCGTCGAATTTGAGTTCAAAGATAAAACATGTATTCTCCCCGTTAGGATCGCTAAATCCCTCGCATTTGACATAATATTTGGTATGGTTTTTATTTCAGAAATGGGTGTAGAAATTATAAAAATGTTGTACGAATGTAAAAATTTGCAACAGGTTTCAGCCCGACCAATTGAAGTCGACCCATGCGTAGATGACGGAGACGATGGCGAAGGAGAATATACTCGGACAATCACGGATGAAGAGGTCGAATATCACAAACCCCCACGTAAAAGCTTCCATGAGTCCCATACGGTAACCCCTACTGAAGAAAATACGGTACAAGATTCGGTAAAAGAAAACAATTTGGTAAAAGAAAACAATTTGGTGAATGAAAACGATTTGGTAAACGACAATGTGGTCCCCGACCCATTATCCTTTGCGAGAAATGATCCCCACAATATAATCGCGATTAGAGAATCGTTGAAAAAATTAATCCCACCCGAGCCAAAAATTGTGAGAACAACACCACATATTAAACATTCTATTGACGTACAGGGATATGCACCAATAAGACAGGGCACCAGGAGATACGCGCCTCACATTCTAAAGATTGCCCAAGATGAGGTTGATAAAATGTTAGAGGAGGGCGTAATTGAACCATCGAATAGCCCATGGTGTAGCTGGCCAGTTTTGCATAGAAAACCCAACGGTAAATTCAGATTTTGTGTTGACTTCAGAAAGGTAAATGAAGTAACAAAACATGATGCCGTACCTATGCAAAATTTGGATGAATTGTTAGATCAGGTGCAAGGTGCAAAATTTATATCAAAATTATATCTGTCCCAAGCATTTTTTCATATCGAATTAGACGAACCAAGCAAAGAAATCACCGTATTCGCCGTGCCTGGAAAATGATTATTTCAATTCAAAACAATGGCGTTTGGGTTACGAAATGGTCCCGCGTCGTTTCAACGTTTGACAGATAAAATGATTTCCCCCCGACTGGTCCCCACACGTGCGCAAATATGTGGATGATTTTATAATTTTCACCAATACCCTCGGCGAACATATAATTTGGGTAAAAAAGGTAATAGATAAATTGACTGATGCTAATTTGACCATTAATCCAGACAAGAGTGAATTTTTATGTGACGAGGTCACATTTTTGGGCTATAAAGTAAATAAAAATGGATTGATCCCCGACCCGGATAAAATTGAACCAATATTACGGTATTAGACCCCGAAAAATGCTAAACAAATTTAACGTTTTAATGGAATGGTTGGTTGGTACGCGGGATTTCTTCCCCATTTGTCACAAGATAAAATACCTCTTTTGCAATTAACAAAAAAGGGTGCGAAGTGGCAATGGACCGAGGAACACCAGCAAGCATTTGACAAATTGAAATTATCGTTGACTAAAGCCCCAGTCTTAGCACGCCCCAACTTTTCCCTTCCCTTTACCATCCAAACCGACGCAAGCGACGTAGCTATAGGTGCTGTATTGACTCAACCAAGCGAGTTTGGATCAGATGCCGAAAACAAAACATCGAAAATCGGATTTGACCACCCCATATGCTACGCAAGTCGTGTATTATCCCCCGCCGAACGTAACTGTACGGTAACAGAGAAGGAATGTCTTGCGGTATTATGGGCAGTCGAAAAATTCAGACCCTATGTAGAAGTTAGCAAATTCAACGTAATTACAGACCACAGTAGTTTGAAATGGTTGAAGACGTTGAAAAATCCCTCAGGTAGATTGGCCCGATGGGCAATGTCATTGCAGGCCCACGACATCACTATCATACACAGAAAAGGTGAATTACATGTTGTGCCCGACGCATTATCCCGCATGGAGATAGCCGCATGTAAGTCCAATAATAATAACTGGTATGAAATCCGGAAACAGAGAGTAGAAGAAGCCCCGGAAAAATATGATGATTGGGCAGTAAATAACAACCAATTATATCACCTGTTCCCCAATACCCGAATCGACCCCACTATCCGCGACCTGAACGAATGGAAAATTGTTTTACCAGTCGATAAGAGAAAACAAGCCATTGAAAATTCCCATTCCCCTTCCCAATCTGGACACTACAGTATAGAGAAAACATATCATAGGGTAGTCCAAGATTATTATTAACCCGGCATATTTCAAGATGTAGCGAAATATGTAAGAACATGTCAACAGTGTCAGATGTTTAAGGCAAGTCAAAGAGGTCCACAGGGTCTGATGCGTGAGAGATACGTGGAAGGTCCATGGACAATCGTAGCAGCTGACATTATGGGCCCATTCCCCCCAAGTGAACATGGAAAAAAATATCTGTTGGTTTTGCAGGATTATTTCACCAAATACGTCGAGATGAGAGCGTTGACAAAAGCTGACGCAAAATCAGTCTAGAAAGCGACGAATGAATTGATAATTAATCGATGGGGCAAACCAATGTATATTTTGACGGACCACTGTACGGAATTTATGGGAAAAGATCCCACTGGAAAATTGAAAACGTACGGTATCCGACATGTAATGACTCCTCCCTACCATCCCCAAGCCAACCCCGTGGAACGTGCGAATAGAAATATCAAACCCATGTTGGAAATTTACATTAGAGATAGCCAACGTGATTGGGATGTATATTTGCATAAATTCGCATTCGCTATAAATACTGCAGTGCAATCATCTACTGGTATTTTCCCTGCATTTTTGAACATGGGCCGCAATCCCAAGCCCGTGATAAGTCTTGCTGATAACATAGAATCGTCCCCTACAATTGAACCCGGCAATTCCATTTCATGGTCCGACAGAATGACTCGGTTAACGTTATTACATGATTTGGTGCATAAAAATTTGGGAGAAGCCCAAATAAAACAGTCCGCGGTGTACAACGATAGGAGGAAGGATACCCAGCTGAGAGTAGGAGATTTGGTAATGCGAAAGAATCGCAAATTATCTGCGTCCACCCAATTCTACTCAGCGAAGTTAGGTCCTCGATTCATTGGCCCATTCACCATATCAAAGATATTGTCCCCTGTAGTAGTCGAGATTTTCGACGATAAAGGTAGATCCCAAGGTAAAGTTTACATAAGCGAACAAAAAGTATTCAATTGTGAGGAAAAAGATGATGAATTTGGTAATGATATGGATGATTCGGTAATAAAAAATAAGAGAAGCGAAATAATTGATAAGGATACGGAAAATTTGGTAGAAGAGAATATAAATGATAGGGAAAATTTGGTAAAAGAGAATATGGATGATACGGAAAATAACGATTTTGACGATGTAATTAAATTTGGTATTCCCCCCCTGCATGAAAAATCCCCCCCTGAGGTCAATAATAAGCATGAGTCAGTTACTAATGACACCCACCCACCTTTTCAGGATGAACCCCGACGATCCTTCCGTATCAGGGTCACGAGTGGAAGAAGCCGTGGACATGGAGGTGGCTGCCGCTATGGATGCTGCAGTGGGGGCAGCTGGATTGGAGGAAGTTGCGGGAATAGGAGAAGCTGCGGGAATAGAAGAAGCGGCGGGAATAGAAAAAGCGGCGGGAATAGGAGAAGCGGCGGGTGCAGTAGAAGGAGGGGCAGGACTGGCTAGTCTACACGACGGGGAGGTCGCCCTCATTGATTTTGGGCTCCCGCGTGTAGAGGACCGGAACATCCCGGAGAATTGTCTACGTATAAATTTGAAGAGGAGGAGAAGGAGGGCTAGGAAAGGCCATGTGTGCAGCCTGTGGGAGGCCCTGGAGGAACCGTGTGGACGGTGGAGGCCTCTTCCTCCTTCCCCACCCCCAGGACCACCATCGGCTATACAGCCCCCCAACATGCAGTTCGATCCGGTATGGACCCAGCCGGATCGATCTCCTCCAAAGAGGTTGGATAAACCCCCCAGGGAGAGTAGAAGGGGTACTGGGTTGGTCGTGGTCAACGACAATCCGGCCCCTTACCCTGCACCCAACCCCATCCCTGCATTGATGAGCCTCAGGGTTGAGAAACCATCAATGCCTGCAGCCCCGTCCCCTGTCCGAGTAGAGGTGCCCAGGCATAGCAATGTGCCTACGGTTGTCCCAGGAATCATATACCTGGGCAACCACACTTGCTGGAGATGGGGTGAGTTAGGGCATAGTCACCGTCAATGTCGGTCGGAGAAGAGATGGAAGTACTGCTATCTGTGCGGTGCTAGATATGTGGATGTGAAAACATGTCCACAATGCGCCCCATCTTGGTGGCGCACTCACTCCTCTTAATCCCTTTGGTAATCGATGGTGGCCTTCCCCATTTTGGTATTTAATCTGGTTGACCCCTTTTCCCTCTTGGTATTTGATTTGGATATCCCTCCCTCCCCTTTTGGTATCGAATTTGGTTTCCTTTCCCCTTTTGGTAAATAATGTGCTCCCCCCCCCCCCCCCCCCCTTCTGGTATGTAACTTCGTCTCCCCCCTTTGGAATATGATTATATAACCCACTTGCAACCGAATGACGCCCGCGTACCTGATAATATAGTTATTCATGAGTATTATTAGCTTTATAATTTATATTATAAACTTTTGTATGATTCTACATGATATTCTCTTTCATATATCCATTACACAGTTGTGATTCTCTATTATTGCTCAAGTTTATGTTTTGTAATTCGAAATATTTATGTTTGATATAATGAATGCACCGATTGGATGCTAAAGTATAAATGCCTGTGTATTTCGTCATTACCAATATGAATTTCCCTTTTGGTATTAATTCCCATTTATGCATTTTTGAAATTGCTCGCACAGGACTTGAATAATTGCATGTTTGTATAATTGAAAATATATTTCATTTCAGCATTTAACAGTATAAAGAAGTAGTAACAAAATAAGACAAAATAATAGTAGAATGACCTGGCCAAAATGTAACAAATTTTAATTATCTAAATAATGTTCATACTGTATTTTGTGTTATATTGTTTGTGAATTGATCACCTTTATACTTTGTAGTATTGTATTGCGAGACGATGTGGTGGCATTATAGGTGGCAGGCGGTGGTGCAGTAAGGTGCGATATTCATTGATGTCCATGGAGGACATTAATGAAGATCTAGGAGGAAGGATTTGTGATGGAGTGATCCATCAGTTGAATATTACCATAAGGGTATTATTATAATCTCAAATATTGCCTCCCTTCCCCTTGGCAACAAAAACGTTGGTATACAGACTTATAGGAGGCAGGTCAGTAGCGAATACATGGTGGCGCATGGATCAATCATCAAGGACCAATCGATGAGGGTTGCGAGGGCGTGAGGGTATCATGCGGGTGCAAGAGTGATGAAAGATTTTATATATGAAGGCGCAAGCCGGTTGGCGCATGCACGCCTACATGCATTAGAAATGCATTAGGCCACGCATTCCCTGGACAGCAACATAAGAAGCAGGACCTACGTCATCTTAATAAAGAAAAGAAAATTAAAATTAAAAGTGTAATAAAATTAAAAGTGAAGTAAAATCGATAATAAGCAAAGAGTGAATAGAAGTGAAATAGAGAACGTGAATAAAACGTGAATAAAACGTGGGTAAAAAGTGATAGTACAGCGAGGCGAAGCGCCTTCCCAGATCCACGCGGCGATCAATTCGCCACACCGCTAGCACATCATCAGAACATTATCATCACGTCATCAGCATATCGTCAGCACATCATCGAATATCTACACGCTGTGTTCATCCATTCAACAACAACGAATTCATTGATTTAATTCATTCTATCTACGACCACAAAAAACCAAAGTAAGTCTTGAAATAAAATATCAATACGAAGAAGTGTCGCCGCTACTGCACCACGCCGTTCATCACGTATCGGCACCCATATTGTGTCGCCGCCTTGCCGCCAAATTTCATGGAATAGCGTCATTTAGAATAATATTTTTTGTGATTAGAATTAATTAATATTTTATGTATTTCAATTATTGTTACCCCTTACGGTAAAATTTCCCATTTAGATTCAATTGAAATTATTGAATAATTTTCACGCGAAATTCAATAAATTCAATTAAATTGAAAATTAATAAAAATAATTTCATAATTATTTCATACAAGATTTCATGATAGTAGCGTCGTTTGCATTGCGACGCAATTGTTCATATTGCGCAGCAATAATTTCCCCTTTTTCAGTATTTCTATTTTTTCACTACCCAATCCCTTTTCGGTATTAATCAATAAATAACAGAAAATTAATTGATAAATTGGATGAATAAAAATTAATTAATGATAAATTATTGAATTTTGGAAAAAATTTAAAAATAAAATAAATCAATGAAAATTGGTAAACGAATATTGAATAACGAAAAGAATAAAATTATAAATCATTGAAATTTATCAACAAATAAAATACAAGAATAAATTATAGAAATTATTCAATAAATAACAAAATAAAAATAAATCATTGTAAAATAATAAATAAGTTCTTAAAGAAATAAATGAGATTTATGGTTGATAAATAAAAAGGGAAGTAATTATTGACCATATATTCAGAAAATAATTGGTTGTAAAATAAAATGAAGTTTGAAGATAAAAAAACAATTTTGATATAGATCTACAAAATTAATATTCAAGAATAAATAAATATTTGTGAATTATTTTGCGAAACAATTATATTAATCTTGAATTTAGATTCAGTTTCCATAAATAATAAATAATATTTTATAATATTATAAAAATAACTGGTTTTGATGTGACATTTATTTCTAGTGTTGGTTCAGTCATTATTCACGACCTGGAAGATTCCATAACCCCCATATATATTATTTTTGTGTTTGTAATTTTTCATTTTCAGCTTTTCCCGATTTAAATTATTTTCTTGATTTTGACTAAATCAAGTGGCATCCCAATTCCCCCTTTTGGTAATATTTTTCAGTTTAACCGTTTATTTCCCCTGTAATGCCTATGGTAAGACCAATGAAAATATTGAATGACAACATAATCTCGTTTTTATAATTCTTATCCGAATACCGTAGGAACAACATTACAACATATATATATAATTAATATAACAGTTGGGTCAATATATATATATATCCGTTATAAAAGACAAGAAATTCCATATTTAATAAATAAAATACAAGAAAAAATCATTGATTCGTCTCATATATTATTGAATATAACCCTTTCAAGTAATATTGAAAATACCGAAGTTCATGAATTTGTCAGATCATTTATAGGTGTGTGTGGGTAAAAACATAAGATCCATGAAGATGAGTTGGTAAAGCATACTGTCAACTTTTCAGCCTATAAAAAAATAAACAAAAATAACATGGTGCGTTTCACACGCAGTAGGAGTGAAACCTTCAACACATGTACAACGCTTGGTAGACTAGAGTGGGGAGACTGCGAAGCACCGCACAAAGAGGAGACGAAGATAATAGGAAACACTGTATATCTGTATTTTATCTCATTCTCTCGCAGGCTAAATCCTATAGATGTATGTTCGTCGCTTTTTTGTTTCATCGAGTTTTAAATCACAACGGTGCTAGAGAAGTTTTTCGACTTCGTTCAACATCGTTCAGCCTCGTGACAGTCGGAGAACGGAGACAGAAATAGATTGTTAGGTCTTGTCTATTCTACGAAGCTAGCCGAAGCGCGCTGCTTGCATGTGCCTGGCGTGACACTTATGTACGTTACCCCCTCCATTCTTGTTACTTGCTGCTAGCATCTACAATTTATTATCACTGACCTACAGCAACCTAAAATTTTATTCTGGCATTGGTTCTAAGTATTAGTTTATATATACATATGAATGTAATACACTATTTTACTTGAACCTTTTATTAAATAATAAATATCCGAATTAAGTTTCAGTAATTGCACAACGTTAACAAAAATTTTTTTTGTGTCTGAATAATTATCATGCAATATATATTGAATCATTATTATATCTATTGAATTTATATATTAATTTATGCTGTTCAATTGAAATTATTAAATAATAAAAATACAAAACAATTTATGAATCGAAAGACGAAATACGAATTTCTGTATTCAATATATTTCATAAATTTTCATTCTTACCATTAGGCCTACTGAAAAATATTTATCACAAAAAATATTCATATGTGAACGACGGAAGTTTTCTTTCATAATAATTATAACATTATATGTAATTATTGAATCTATTTCATATTTCCCGCACCTAAAAAATATGGATGGATTGTCAATTCAAATCCTACATGCAAGCATACAGTTGTCGATGCATCGATAAACCAGTCTCTAAACACTACTATATACGAATTCTACTTACACATAGAGACATATGTATGCGCAGCAGAGCGAGCAAATGTATTAGAGAAAACAAACAAACGAAAGCCTTTCTAGTACGTCACAACGTATTGACAAAGATCGTTTGACGACATTTGTTACAATCGACATATTAAAGTAAAATATTTTCAAATAGCGAATTAATTAGATACAATTGTATTTTTGTGTCACATATTCGCACTTTGAAAAAATTATTTATTTATTTATATTGTGCATGTGTGAAATTTTTATTTGATAAAAGTTTTATGTGAAAATTTATTCTGAGGACAATGGGGAAGCTGTACAATAAACGCATGTACCCGAGTGCGCACAGAATATCCAAAAAGATTTTCTGGTTGAAAAGGTAAATAATATATATTTTCTCGAAATTACACATATGGAAAATTGTATTTTTTTTTTGTTCATAAACTTCCCGTAAAGAAGTTATTGTATTGCCCCCCGAATATGAAAAATCGAGATATCAACGTTATATCGATCGGTATCAAATATATCACAAAATTCATTATTTTTAATAAACAATAATAATAATAACAATAATAATAATGAATTCTTATTCGCTTTTCCAATATGTGTGTTTATATTTACTCAAGCATTATTCATGAATATCGTGTTTACATTGATAATGATATATATTGTATTTTTTATAATCAATATATGTTCATAATAAATTTATATAAATCAAATTGAATTTAGAAAATTAATATATATGTAGAAATGCTTTTTTTTTTTATATTTTTATATATGTATATGTTGTATATACACATATATGAATAACATATTCGCGAATAAATGGAAAAGTACGTCCCATTTTTGTCGACTGATCCACGCGTTACTATATCTATAGCGTGTCAAAGTTTTCAATGTGACAGTGGTGTTTTATGCTAATTCAAATAACATTCGTCCAATGTAATTTATTTTGTTTTCATGCATTCTATCATTTCTTTATAATTTTTATCATGGTTAGAATTATAATTCCCGACTTTTTTTTTGTTTATCATTGCGCAATTTTTTATTATATATGAATGTGTTTATTGAATTACTTCTTATAAGTGTCATCGAACAAAATTAAATTGCTAAAAGGGTTGCGTTTCAAGATGTACATCGTAGATGAATTACTGCAAAGGCACGAAGAATTATTGTCGCTATTTATCTATCTATCCATTTATCTATCTATATATCTATATACCTATTCATCTATTCATCTAGTTATTCATTCAATCCGAATGAATAAATAGGACATCATTTTCACACATAATTTTGTATGAAATTAAAATGCAAGTGATGCGTAATTGGACTACTTGTAGCTAGAGGCGGTTGAGTGCGCAACACGACCCTCAAAAAGGGATTTCTTGCGCACTCGACAAGGCTGTGTGCGTGTATACATGAGTAGCGTAAGCCCTTGCATGGCAAAGTGTGTAAATGAATATACAACAACCATATGCATGTGCAGACTGTCAAACAGTTGCTGCCAATTAGGAATAAGCTTTTTTCGAACTTTATTCCTACACAATTTATTATCTATTCATAAAGATAATAAAAAATACAAAATATATAATTAGAAATATAAATATGAAACTTCTAGAGAATAATTGGATGAATACATTTACATGTTATACGAAAAGCGCACAAATTATAAAATTTATATATATGATATATAGTTGGGGAATTGTATAAATAAACAAAAAAAGCTTGTTCGCAAATTTCTATCTCCCCGAGACAGAAGCATGTGTGAATTCTCATTATCGATAATTTACAAGAACGAAATGATCATGTTATAATTAACGTATTCATTCATATAATTGATATGAATCGAAATGAAAAAAATTGAATGAATAAAAAATGTAGTAAAATTTAAATTTATTATTATTATTTTTTCATTTATTGAAATAATAAATGACATATTTGATACCGATAGAGATAGTATCAAAACTACCGGATTCTATTGGCGCTTAAACACATATTTCAGATCAAAAATTCGGTTTTTTTCTGAAAAAAACTCTTCAATGAATGGACTGATCTGAACTAAAAAACAATATAGCACTAAGTTGCATCAAGACCTATTTATAGCGTCATAGATCACCTGAATCGGGTCATTGGTTCTCACGTAATGGAACACGAAAAATTTTGACCCCCCCCCCCCTCCCCCCTCCCTACAGACGTCCAACTAAAAATGATTGCAAATTACTCTACTGACCTTGAAATGTAAAGATTTCGTAAAAAATCGAGTTTCGATTTTCGGGGTCATTACAATAATTTCCTTACGGAAATTTAATAAACGTAAAAAAGGGAATTTATAATACACATATTGTTCATCATATCTTTTATATATTTGTATCGAATAATGTTGATGACATGAAGTTACAGTTTTTTCATTTCAGGATCTTCGTATAGGTTTTTTTTTTTTGTTTATATATTTATATTATAACTACATGATATTTCATATCAATTTAGCATTTCCCCACATGAAATTATATAAAATGAAAGAACATCAATTTCCGAATAATAATCACGCAGTCTTTTGTTTAAACATCAATGTATAAGTAAAAATTTATCATAAGTTTTATTTCTATTTTTTTGTACTGAAAAATTAAAATTATGTAGATTTAATAATAATTGTACAGTAGCATTTTGAACCAGTGGCAATTTGCTCGTATACTATTTTAATGAAAGAAAATAATCCAGAGGCAATACTTCTGTGAGCTGGATCTTTCAAATAAAAAAAAAACCAGAGGCAATAAATATGTGTGCTGGCTATTTCAATAAGAGAAAAGAATCCAGAGGCAATACTTCTGTGAGCTGGATCTTTCAAATGACAAAAAAATCCAGAGGCAATAAATATGTGTGCTGGATAACTAATATCTAACAATTTCTAATCTTATAAGTGTACTAATGAATAACATATAAAATTATATAAACGAAAGACTGCGATTATGTTCCGGAAAATTGAAGTTTCTGAACCGCTTAAAAAAAAATAGTTTATTTGTTAAAAATTTTATGTTAACTTTTTTTTTTGCTGAAATCAATATTTTTTCTTATTCTAGGCGACAACAGAGAGGCGTAAGGGTGGAAGAAATAGCCAATCAAAAAATTGCCACGGATATCAGCAATGAATCCATTGATTGCCTTCACGACACAATGGATTTTGAAGCTGAAACTCCAATAAGGCAGTTTGACGCACCATCCACAAAAAAAGGTATGTCCTATGATAGTTTTAAAAAATGCGAAGATGACAATAATTTAGTCATTGAAAATAGTCCATTGGATCGTAGATATTTCTTTTTTATTTAGTGAAATACACCGGACGTTTGATGGTCATGCACGAGGAATAGATTGCTTATTTAAAGATTGGATACTTGTGAATTCCAAACGTCGCGGATTTCTGACACATGTTTTTTAAATGTCAGATGTGTCATTATGAAACCAGTATTTGGTCCGAGCCTACGAAGCCAGAAAATCTAGATACTAATTCTGCTATCGTGGCCGGAACAATATCGGTTGGGATTGGTTTTGCACAGCTCGAAGAACTATGTACAGTTGCCAATGTTTCGTGTATGTCTGAAAAGACACATTAAATACCGTGATGACGTCATGGATCATTCCGAGAGAACAGCTGCAGAAAATATGCAAATGGCTGCTGAAGTTGAAAAACAACTTGCTCTCGAAAATAATGAGGTTATAAATGGTATCCCGTATATCAAAGTTGTAGCTGATGGTAGTTGGATGAAGAGATCATATGGGAACACGTATGAATCTTTATCCGGTGTTGGTGCCATAATAGGTTATCGCACGAAGAAGGTTATCTTCATTGGTATTCGCAATAAATATTGCGCCATATGCGATATGCAAAAAAAAAAAAATTGAAACAAAACATCATAAATGTTTCAAAAATTTTGACCAGCTAGCGAGCTCCACGCAAATGGAAAGTGACGCTATTGCAGAAGGTTTCAAAATTAGTTTAGAAATGTATGGTCTTATTTATCGAACACTGATCGCTGATGGTGATAGTAGCGTTTATCAGGCGATTATCGATAGTAAACCATATCAACAGCATATGGTGACGGTGAAAAAAATAGAATGCACAAACCATTTGCTTCGGAATTTATGCAAAAAGTTGAGGGCCGTAGCAGCTACAACTCAGTCAAGAACTGATAGAGAACGTGGCTTCATTCAGTTGCGAAATGTTGTAAAAAGCAACATTTATAATATTCGCAAAGAAATATCAAAAACAATTGATTCATGGCGAATAAAGGAACAACCGCACCATTATAAGGCGGCACAGATGCAAAAAGATATATTGAATATACCTAGCCATATATTTGGTGAGCATAAACGCTGCGAGAAATGTATTTATATGCGTAGTGGCGAAGAACAAAAAAATTATGTGCCGCTTCTTAAGGCACACGGTTTATATCAGAAAATTGAAAACGCAATTTCGTATTTAAGCGCTTATTCTGATAGTCTTTTATTTAAATTCACCAATAATCCTGCAGAATTATTCAATTCAATAATTTGTAAAGAAATTGGTGGAAAGCGAATTTTTTTCGGTCACCGGGGATCTTATAATGCTCGGATTTCTGGGGCAGTTGTGCAACATGATACACAACAAGTTCTTACAGAATATTATAAAAATATTGGAAAAAATATTCCTAGTATTGTCGAAAATTTGGGAAAGCGACGACATAAAATAGCCACAAGAGTAAAACAGTTTCGAATAACAAATCGAAAATCAGGATCTCGACAAACTATGAAAAAAACTCTCTTGAAGGAAAAATCATACACAGATGGTTATTATGGTCCACAGTCTAGAAAACCGGACTTACCATTCAATGTTTTTGAGCAGCTTCGAGAGAACCATCTACAGAAGTTGTCTGAGAACGCAAAAAGCCGTATAGAAATTGAACGCAGTACAGTTCGACAAAATGAATGTGATTTGTGACTTTCATTGAAGCGAGAGATGCTGACAGCTTCCAATTTTGGAACAGTTTGTCGCATGAGACCTACAACGTCTTGTACCGCAACTGTGAAATCAATTCTGTTCCCATCTGCGGTTGATACTGGGGCTATGAGGTACGGTCGCGAGATGGAAATAATCGCGAAAGAAGAATTAGCTGATCTTTTGCAAAAAGAAATAAAAATTTGTGGATTATTCATTGATAATGAAAATCCGTGGTTAGGTGCTCCTCCTGATGGACTTATTGATGATGATGGTATAATAGAAATAAAATGTCCGCAGTCCGTTGAAAACTCAACGGTACAAGAAGCGTTAAAAACTTTGCCTTATTTCAGAAATATTTTTAACAAAGTTAACGAAGAAAAAATGAACCAAAATCATCGGTATTTCTATCAGGTTCAAGGGCAATTAAATATACCTCAGCGAAATTATTGTATTTTCGCTCTATGGACACGAAGAGACATGAAAATAATACGTGTTGATCGAGATGAAAAATTTTGGAAAGAAGAGATGTTACCCTCATTAACACGTTTTTATTTCCATTGTATGCTGCCAGAAATTTTGGATAGTCGGCATAATAGACATATGCCGATTATAAATCCTAATTATATAATTGCAGCTCAACAAGAAGCAGCAGAAAAAGTTAGCTTCATGAAAAACAATGAAGCTGAAGAAACAAAAAAAATCGTTTGAGGGACATAAATTGACTACTGGCTCCAGTAGTCCATTCAATGAATGCATCAGTACTGCTGTTGCTGAGCAAAGCATCATGGAATATGATGACTGTTTCATTGTCAGCTGCTCTAAAAACGACACAGAGCTCAGTGAAAACATTAGGAGACATCAAAAGTATCATCTTGATGATACGTTAGCTCCATTAGAAAGAATAAAAGATAACATTTCACCGATTAATAAATGATGAATCATTGGATCGGTTTTTACGTATCATACGGGAAAGTTCTTGTTTCGAGACGCAAAGTGTATTGTATTTAGAATATCCTCATATAATTGAAGCTAGTTGTAATGACTTAGGCTTACAAATTATTGGAGGAAATTGTACAAATCACTGGCGGTGCATTTTTTTCGATAGCACTAATCTCCATGTATATGATAGCTTCCCGGGCTGTACATACGATAAATTGCATTCTGAAGAAAAAAATTACATTCGTCTTCGTTACCCACAAATACATGAAAAAGATATAATATTTGAGAAGGTTCGAAAACAACCTGATTTTGTATCTTGTGGAATTTATGCTGCAGCTTTCGCTACAACTTTAGCTCTGGGTGGAAATCCCTGTAATGAAACTTATTCTACCGATGTGGGAAGTATGAGAAAACATTTTCTAAAAATTATTGAAGAAAATGAATTACTTCCCTTTTCAAAATCGTAAGTACTTAGGATTCATTATGAGTTTTTATCAAATTAATCTCATGACTGAAATTACATTTTATCAAAAAAAATGATAAATTTCACTATTATGAAATGTGGATTATGCCTGTTGGGGAAACCACACAAAAAAAAATGCGCCCATAACTCTACCTCTGTGGTGGTGTGGAAAGGAGTTAATTCTTCGATAAAGTTCAGTAATCGACGGTAACTTTTTATTGAGTACGGTAATTATCGACTATTATTAACATATTTCTTAAGCATATTTATATTTTATCGTTTATTTGATTTTATTGAATATCTTTTTTTTTTCGATTTCATGTAATTTATTTCTATTTTATATTTTCCAATTGATTAGTTATAAGTTATAATTTAATGTCAATATATTTAACTCGCTCATGCATGCTTGATTATCTTTAAATTGATGTAATTTTTTACAATCTTTAAATCTTTGGAAGTTTATATATTATGTTATATCACGTATGCATGAATTGAATACTATTTTTCGTCTTTCAGTAGTTGATGGTGGTATGTATTTTTCTCTTCATTTCCATTATGACAAAGACGAAACAAACAACAATCCCGAGTCGAAATTTAGCGTGTCTATAGCATATCCATAGCATATCCAGGTTCTCTTTTACGTGTCGATAGAATACCTAGGTTCTCTTGAGCGTGTCACTAAGATATCCAGGTTCTCTTTAGCGCACCAATAGCACATCAAATGCTTAACTTTCAATTTTACTTTGAAATACCGTTTCAATAGTTCATCAAAATTATCAATATTTTGAAAACACCATGGGGTTTCATCGAGTCATCAAGGTTTTCAAACTTTTAAAATAATTATACTCAAATATCATAACGAAAATAACATTTCTTTTTGAAATAAAATGAAAATTATTCATTATTAAATAAAAATCCATATCAATTTTATAAAGTTTTTACGAAATATTTATACTATAATGTACACACATGTACTATTATTTAAGAATTTATTGAAACGCAAAAATAAATCTTTTAAAATTCAAAAATATATATTCATTCCAATTCTTTACTTTTTACAGGACAACTGATATAATTTTGCTTATTTACATTCATGTAAATACATACATCTGAAAGTTTTTCGATAGAAACAATTATATTATACTGCACATACGACACCGTCGTACCCTCAGCAAATTTCCCATGCATTTCCTATCAACAATCATCAACCGTATCCTCAACAAAACTTTCAAACTCCTGTGTACAACTAAAATAACACAAATGATAATCCATTTTATTATCCTTTTTAAAATTCCTTCTGGAAATCAAACAATAAATTTTAATCCGGTCCCTAACTCCGGTCCCATTAATGAAATCTCGCATAATTTTTTGTTTTTGATGAAATATACAATTGTTCCAAAAATATTACATTATTAAACGAAATTAAATTTATCACATGAATAAGTGAGAAAAAAGTTTGAATGAAGATGTGATGTCAGAATAATTTTTTTTTTCTGTTCTCGTGCAATCTTGTCATTATTGAGTAATGAATCATTGATGAAATTTAATAAATGATGAATTTAAAATATCAAAAACTGAATTATTATTATTATTATTGTTGTTGTTATAGACACAAAAATAATTGGCATTTGTTCATACGGGCGGGTATGTGTTTAAGTGTGGATACGTTTGTATAATCATGTCTTTTATAATTTAATATTTTCATTTTTCGTATGCCACGAATGGCGTATTGGGTAGCGTGTCAGTCTCTTCATGTGTCTTCCAAGGATCCCTGGTTCGAGTCTCACCATCTAACATTTCTATTTCTTCAGATTTATGTTTAATTAAAAATTTTCTATTACCTTTTCAGATTTCCAACATAATATATATGAGTGCACTACTGATTCAAATCATTCAATGTCAACCAACAGTAATCAAATATGTTGCAATGCATATACAACTCGTGTATGATTGGTGCATGTGTTCTTTTTGATTTTTGTGTTTGTGGGATTCTCAATAGCATTTCCAATCCATCAAAAATAGCATATCAATAGCGTTTCGAACGTCGGAAAAAGCCAGTGAGTAGACGCTCGAAACGCTACTGAAACGCTAAACATCATTGAGCCAACTATCCTTAAGGTTATCGTAGCGTATTCAAGAATGTCATAGAATATTGATGCATTTTTGATGCGCTAAATTTCGACTCGGGATAACTTTCACATACACAGTATATTCTAAATGTTGAAAAAAAATTTTTTAATACCCAATTACAAATTATTTTTCACTTTGCGGCTCATTTTTCTTTTAATTTTTACAGAAATATATGTATAAGTGTTATTTCAGATAGCGCATACCTCATTTATAGTGCACAAAAAAAATGCAAAAATATACGAAAAACAAACAAAAAAATTACTACTAGATACACATCAATTTGTGGGAGTTTTGCCATTGAAGCATTCATGAATCAATCACTATGGTAAGAGCAAAAGTGAACGAATCCTATGGTCTATATTTAATGATAATGACTTGATAAATTTATAAATCGCGACAAAAAAATATGAAAATCCGAAATATTTTTCAAAGTCTTGTATTGAAAATATTAGAGTTGTGCTAGTCATGAATTTGTCGTTGCTCATTTCAATTCAAGAAAAAAAAAATAACAAATTGTATTTGATGCAAAAAAGGCTTGTATTGAAGGAAATAAATGACATATAGTATGTTGTAATTATAAATAATTGATATTATTGAGTCATGTTTCAATTTTCATCTAAAATATAATCATGTTTATTTTGTGTATAAGTCCATATATATCATGGGCATTGTTTGATGTACCACTTAAAAACCTTTTTTAAGTATATGAACATGTATTTACATATACTGAACCATTAAATAATTTTGATTATGTTATAGATATTTCATCATATAATTTTTCTATCTCATCGATTTATATTAATATGCATTAATGATATTTGTAAATACAAAATATTTTGAAAATTTTCAAGTCTGTATAAACAAATAAAAACGCATGCCAGTAAGAAAGTTACAAACCACATATGCCATAATACACAATCAAACAGAAAAAATGTTGAAGCTTCATCATAATTATATTCGTGATTTAAACGGTGTGAACAAATGTATTCGGTTGTACACAATTTTGAAACTTCTATCCAAAATTCTTTATTTTTTTGTTCAATAAATTTGAGAATTACACATTTTTCTAAACATTTTTAAAATTCAAATTTCTTAAAAATATCGTTTCATATGGCCAGATGGCGTATCTCGCACCACCAGATTCCATTATATTTTTCTATTCAACAAAAAAAATTAATGTGAAATGAAATGAATATGATCAAATTCATTAAATTCATTAAACAGCCGTATATTTATCATGTCAGTTATATTAATCTTTCATTTTAATAATAATTACATTTTTTCATTGATTCATTCAAAACTGTATGAATCTGAGAAGATGGCGGCTATTGCAGCTGCGTTCCGTTCGATAGCTAATTACTTGTCAATAGTTATCTGCTTATACAAAGTTGGTACGACTTGAAATCTGTTTCACGACAATTTTATGGATAACTCGTTTTTAGCGCTACCTGCATACCGACATTTTTAGTTCCTCTCAGATGAGAGCGTTTTCACGTCGGAGTTCGGCTATGACTCCAGTTTCGCCTCAATTGTCACTTTTACGAACTCTTTCACGAACCCTCTGGTAACTTTGATAACATTCAGGGATATCTCTTATAACTAATTTTTCCCAAGATCAGACAGCGCTGCGATCGGAGTATCCCGATAGCAGGCGCTGCGATAAGAAGGCGCTGCGATAACTAGGCGCTAGAGTAGATTCAGCAATGTTTTGTTTCTGTGTCATAGACAACTGGCTTTGTGTTATTTACTCTGTTCCTGTTATAAAGTTCTAGTTAAATTTATATTTCCATTAAATTGTAATGACGTTTAATAGTATAATAACCTTTTTGGTAAAAATTTTCATCTGATGGTCCTTTCAATAAACTTTCAAATTTGAGATACCTATATCACATGTGTACAGGACAATGTCTGTCGGGTCCGCTAGTAATATATGTTAGTGATGCCAGAAATGAGACGCTGGCAACATAAAAAGCAACATGAAATTGAGTGGAGGGGATACACACACAAGTGCAGGCAGCGCGCTTCGGCTAGCTTTGTGTAGTAGGAGAGAGCGGACAATTTATGTCTGTCTCCATTCTCCGAACTAAAACGAAGCCATACGACGTTGAACGATTTCGATGACGACTCGTTGCTTCCTAGAGGGCTAAGAAATTGTCGGTAAAATAATTTATGGTTTTACCAACATGCTTATATGAGACTCATGATTTTATCGACTTGCTCATATGAATGACCGCCAAAAATATTCGAATTTTCTTAGCTTTTAATACAGAAAAATAATATATTTTTTTCAAATCATGCAGAATATATATTTTCAGTTGATCAATTTATATTTTATATCATTTCCCTTCATTTGAATGAAAATAGAAAGCAATTCATTTATAAATATTAACAAAAATGTAGATATATAATTGTTAATCGTATATATAACATTTATGCGGAAAAAGTTTCTTTCTGTTTAACATGCGTAAGGAACGCATATAATTACAATAATTTCATATTCTACATTCGTGATTAAAGAATTAATCTATGAAAATATATTCGAGATGTATTGAATGTACATGCAATCCATGTATATAATATATATATCGAATCGATTGTCAATGCATAACAATAACGTATTATTTCACATTAAAACAATTGTGTATCATATATTTAAATAGTATATATGAATATACACACATACACATATAGAGAAAATTCCATTTTTAATCATACATATATATTTGCATATGTATCTTTCTCTTTCTTTCTTATCATTGATTCTGAATAAGACTTGCACACTACTGTGAAGTTTAAACACATGGATGAGGCGTCAAGACCCTTTTACTAATTTCCCCGTATACCTGGAATGTATACTTTTACATACAACAATTATTCATGTTCAGAAAATATAAAATTCATACTCCACTGAAAATGATTATGTGATATTTTTCTGTATTAAATGAAAAAATATTATTTGTAAATTTTAAATTATTTACAGAAACATATTTCATGGTTTTGTACCTTAAATGAATGCATTCTACAACATATATTTTTATACAACATCATCATATGTGGACAATTTTTTTATCTTCATTATAAATACCAAAATTATTATTATTATTATTATTATTATTATTATTATATATTTTTTTTTTTTCTCAAATTTAAGTCGAAGCAACCGGCAAATAATAATAGTGACGCACTACGTTATCTAGAAACTATTATGAACCATACATTTATATAATATATACAAATACACAATATTCGTACATATATTCATACATACAAATATGTAAGAAAATTCATTCATACTTGTATATATCTTCCTTTTCACAGTTCTATATCTTTCTCTCTCTTTTTCACTGCCGTTATTGCATACAGACTTGTACACTTCCATATAATGAGTGTTAAATATTCAACCAATATTTAATTATTCTTCTTTTCACGGGTTGATGGCAACTTATCCTGGATGCTCAACTGCTCCTCCCACACGCGGGGAGGGGGTGCGCAATTGACCAATTTTGGTCAATTGCACCGAAGGGAACGTCGCGCGCATTGATCTCAAGACAATGCGTCGATATCGCGTGTAAATGAATCGACTGTTCTCACCGTGTCACACAGCATACAACTGTGTTTCATAATCTCACCAAAATTCTCAACACAAATCTCAAATTATTTCATTAATTTATATAACTCAACATTGCATGAATATCTCACAATTCCAAGTGGATAAATATTATCCTCCTTGGTGATGGTTCATTTACTCCAAAGATGAATAATTCATCAGTCCACATCTCATCTCTCATGCAAATATATTGATCAATAATATCAATACATCTCTCATCTCTATCCCAACAATTGTCTCATCATCTCACAAAAAATACAGTGTACAAAGTGTAAAGATAGTGTTAAGTGCGTCTCAATAGAGTTGTATATATTTCACGCATAAAATCAGTACAACTGTCCACTACGATTATTGCAATTCCAACAGCAATTCAACCCGGCTTCTCATCCCATTCCAACATTATACAGTCCACTAAAATTCTCATCAGATTTTTTACATTTTTTGGTCTTTCGAGCCGGATCGTGGTGCATTTGTGTGTGTTTTGTGCAAGTGAAAATCTCATCGAAAAGTACTTCGCATTATATTTGCCACGCGTTCAGTGTATAAGGTGAACTCAAGGTCAAGGGATAGTCTCATTGTGCGCATATTAATTGTGTAGTGCGGCACATTTCAAATAATTTTCGGCACTCACTTGCAAAACAATAACATTACGCCGAGTTATTTCTTTGCTGCATTTCCAGTGAAAAATTTTCATTGTTCACAGTGCTTCTCATTGTGTAGTGGTGCTCAAATTAATTTTGAACAATTAATTTTCATCAAACTTCAATTTTTTTCACTCAATTTCCTCATTGAATAATTAATTAATTAATTAAATAATCAATTTCTCAAAATTTAATTTTTTTGTGTGAATTCTGTCTCTCATCATTCATCATGAGTGAAAAAAGTGCAAGCTCAACCAAATCTTCCAAAAAAGTGGAAGATATTTCGTCGAGACCAACAACACCGGGGTCATCTCAAACATCTCAACCACTATGCGTAGCTGCAGCCAATCTCACGGTGCCAGGCCCATCTCATTCAACCGACGGGCGCTCAACACGCTCATGTTCACCTTTGGGTTTGCCCTCTGAATTAATTTGCAAATACAATTCACAATTATCTCGTATTGAACTTATCAACAGAGTTCACGTCAAGGTGCCCAACGATGATGACATTGAAAAAATTGAGAACAGGCCCACATCTGCCATCAAAACATTGTTGGCAGAAATAATCTCATTAATTACTCAACTCGATGAAACTCACAAGGTGTTTCAAAAGGAACATCAGTACATAGAGGCGAGCTGGCCTGCCGCTCACCCCTCACATGACTATTTTACTGATCAATGTTTTGATGTAGAAACTGAAGCATATCTCACAGTAAATCAGCAGCTCATACGATGCAAGGCTCATCTGGAATGTCTCACTGAATCTCAACCAACATCAGCTCATCAAAACAATGTCGAACGATTGCATCATCTGCGCTCAAGCCTAAATGGTGAACCGGCATATCTTATCTCATCGCTCTCGATCACACATGAATCATCCGCACTAGCATGGCAATCACTTGTAGAACGATACCAAAATAAACGAATTGTCATGCAATATCAACTGGATAAACTCCATAGCATGCGACCAGTCACAAGCAAAAGTGCTGCTGCCTACGACCATCTCACCCGCACAGTAAAGGGAGTGCTACATGCATTTTTAAGGCTGGGCATTCACGACATAACATCGTCAGTGCTCATTTATCAAATAGTGAAAAATTTAGATAAACCAACGAGAGAGGCATGGGAGCTTTCTCTTATAAATTCTCAAGAGATGCCGAATATGGAACAACTCATTAACTTTATCAACATGAAGGCTAGAGCCATTGAGTGCATTGAAGCACCGTCTCATCCATCTAGTCGAAAAAAGGCATCCTATCTGCAATCCTAAACTCAACTTCAATCACATCTCAAATCTCAAAACGCCTCAATTTAACTCAAGTAGCACAAAATATTTGATCCATTGGGTTTTCCATCACCTGTCATAATTCAATCAAAATTCTTGTTGCAAGAATTATGGCTGCTCAAAATCAACTGGGATAATCCACTCCCAACTCACCTTTCAACAAGGTGGCTCACGCTCAGAAAAGATCTCAATTGTCTGGCCAGACTGTCAATATCACGATGGTTCAATATTCAAACAACTTCAATAATTGAACTACATGGATTCTCTGATGTTTCTCAACTCGCCATGGCGGCAGTGATGTACATCACTGTCTTCTCACCGTCCACAAACACAAAAAGTGACGTCACAAGTGTGCTCGAAAACACGAGTAGCACCTCTCAAAAAAAATCTCAATCCCGAGATTAGAGCTCTCAGCAGCTCTAATGCTTGCCAAGCTGTCAAGCCATGTTCAAGCTACACTCAAACTCATCAATGCTACAACTCATCTGTGGACGGAATCTCAAGTCTCATTATCATGGATCAACACTCATGCATCACGCTGGAAAGAGTTTGTAAAAAACAGAGTGTCAGTAATACAGGAGCTGACCTCAACTGCACAGTGCAGATATGTGCCAGGAAGTTCAAACCCAGCTGATTGCGCATCACGAGGCCTCTCAACAACTCAGCTTGAACATCATAAGCTATGGTGGACGGGACCACCATGGCTATCTCAATCCAGTGACTCATGGCCGGTACAGCCAAAACTCAAGGACGCCTCAACTGCAGTAGAAGCGCGTCCACCAATTTCAAATTTGCTCGCAACTAAAAAACAAGAGTATCACTGAAATCTCACATAAATATTCAAATCTCATGAAACTTTTTACCATCACAGCTTTTGTTTCAGATTTATCTCAAGGTTGAAGAAACTCGACACTCAATTTCAATGACGAGCAACATTGAAAATCACATACTGCATTATGTAACGTGTGCTCGTCAAAGGGGGATCCGTGCCCATCAACTGATGAGCCAACTACCTCTCTCACGAGTTACACCGTCTCATTCACCACCACACTCACCAGGCCTATCATAAGCTGTCCATACCACCCATCTCAAGATTATCAACATCAAGCTGTTGATGGCGGGGAGAATGTCAAATATTCAACCAATATCTAATTATTTTTCTTTTCACGGGTTGATGGCAACTTATCCTGGATGCTCAACTGCTCCTCCCACACGCAGGGAGGGGGTGCGAAATTGACTCATTTTGGTAAATTGCACAGAAAAGATCGACGCGCGCATTGATCTCGAGACAATGCGTCGATACCGCGTGGGAAAAATCATTAGTCTAACTACGTATACAACGCAGCAACCACACACCTCAGTGATCTTGACATACATATTCACGTCTCATCACATACACTCAATGTGAATTACGTTATCTCATTGAAAATCATCTCAGAATTCCAAGTGGATCAGTAACATCTTTCTTGGTGGTAAATTTACAATTAACGCAATCAACTGATCAATAATATCAGTTTTCTCATCAACATTCTCAAGTGAATTAAAGTGATTTCATTGTTCAATTGTATGAATATGAAGTAAAGTGTTTTTTCTCAATAAATTGTACATATGTTATACATAGAATATCCGTCCATTTGTACACCGCAAGTGCTTTACCATCACGCACATTTTCCCGGCATCTCATCCAACATCCCTACACATACAGTCCACTCTCATTCATATAAAATAAATTCATTATTTTATTTCTCATTTAATTCCAAACATTATTATTATTATTATTATTATTATTATTATTATTATTTCTCTTCACTCTATATCGACGTAGATAATGAATTTTTTTCCGATTATATGAAATACATTATGATAATATAACAATCAAATCAAATCCAATTTGATATTATGCAATTGGTGGAGAGAGAGAGATAGGGGGGGGGGGGGGGATTGTATACAATATCATGATTATTTTTATTTTTTAATTAATGGCTGTTCACAATTGACATCGATTCATATTCGCGGATGGCAGCACCTTTCACTTAATTAATTCCTGGACGGATCTATTTGATTGCATTGACCAATCAACTAACTACAATAGGTGAGAGGGTGCTCTGCCTATTGTCGTGAGCATGAATACATTGGTGTTGGCGTGCAACACCATACGCAGTAAGCCAATCACAGAATTGGTCAGTTTGAATTGGTGCCATCTTGGTGTGCAGCTGCCGGAATGCGCAACCGATCACAACCACTGAAATCTCCAACAAAGAAAATGTGTCTTATGCAAACCATGAGGGAACACATTTCCACGGTTAGTCTTTTTTCATTATTCTTCGCGTATAGAAAATTCTCAATCTTTTCAATCTGTTTTTTAGTGCTGCTCAAAATTGTTAGCAATTTGTAATCTATCAACGGAACTAATCACTCAACAATAAAAGATACACTACCACGTCAAATCAAGTAACATATCAAGGTTTGTTTTGTGCGGATCAGTAAAGTGTATAAAATCACCAGCCTCGTGCGTTGCAACCACGAGGCGGCAGCCATATTTTATTGGCAAACAACCACGTGCTGATCGCCAATTCATGTTAGTGGAGATCAACATAAACTAATTATCTCTGTGATAAAGAATTAAAATTATACCAAATGATATTTTCTGTGATAAATTAAAAAATGAACCACAATCAAATTTTTGTAATCAAGTATACGATTCTTTTGCATCGTCACCAGAAAACCTTAGTGCTAATCATTTGTACCTCATCATTTCATCCTTTCAAATAATACAGTCCACTGTAAACATCTTTTCTCCTCGCACCAAACATATATACAACAATGACTTGTTTGAGAATGCAACAAGATGTTGCTAATTCCAATTCAACGGAAGGCTCAGTGGCGCTCCCGGTCGTTCGTGTTGGGGAGCGCCCAACGACAAATCACTATCTCAATTGACTCTGCATTGAAAGCATCACTGCTATTTCGTGTTCAATTAAAAGCGCTCTTCTCCAGTTTGCCTACTCAAATTGAAGCCTCACTTCAATCAAATTAATGTGCTCAATTGCCTACTCATTTTCAACTAAACTTTGTGTTCAATCACGCGACTATTTTTCATATTACAATTACTTTTCCATCCGACGGCACGTGGCTTTACGACCCACGTGCAGCCGCCACGTTTGTGTAAATTGTAAAATTGGTGTACATAAATTTTGTGATTTAAGAATAAACTTTTTCATTTAAATTTACAAACTCTCGAGCCATTTCAGTCGCATTACTATTGCCTCCTCCGCCAAATCAAACCATCTAATTCTAGCTATAAATTTTTAAATTGCAATCCGCAACATTAATGATCCTTCGAGCTGGAAGATTTGGTGACTTTAGTGCGAAAATTGAAGTGAATTGTGCCCTGTGAAATACATCAAAAAGTTGTGTGCTGTGAAACTCAAGAAAAAACAAATCTGAAAAACATTAAATTCAATTGCTGCCTATTGAACCATCGCGCATCCGCGTGTGCGTAATCTAGAAATTTCTGGAACATTCCATTCAACGGTCATACAGCCGTTGTGCTGGTGCGTGTGTGCGGTGTCCCCTCTATCGAAGTGAGTGCTCCCCTCCGAGCGGCGTCCCCACCTCTCGACGCTCGAGCGGTGAAGCGGTCGAGCCGCCGACTGCCGGCTCGCTAGTGCGGTACGCTAAACGAGGATCAGCTGTAACGTCAGCGGTCAATCACCTCTCGAAAACTTTCGTGCGTGTATATAGATATACAAACTGTGCTATTCAACCGGTATTCGTGCTGCAATCTCATTCAGTGAATTATCACACACTGTTTCAAGGTGAAAGTGTTCCTCAAATCAATTATTAAATACAGAGTGACTTCTCAGTGAACTGTTGGTGAAATATCAGTGCAAAATTTGTAACAATTTGTGCACATTTGTGACACTTCAACATTCTGTGCCTCATTGTGACATTTTATTTTTTTTTGGTGCAATTCATGACACTCATTCAATTTTTTTTGGTATAAATTTTTGCGTTCTCTTGTGTGAAAATCCCTTTTTTCATTCTCCCTTTTGGCACAATATTTTCAATTTGAATTTTCTTGATAATGTAAGAGAAAGTGGTGTGACGATCTTCACATTATAGTTCAAGTGCAAAAAACATTGGCAATTTTTGTGAATTATTTTCTGACTTAAATTCTGTGTGAAAAAGTGCAATATGTCTGACTCTGGCAGGAAATCTCCTGCAATCTCCGACGATGGAAAGAAGAGCCCCATCGCTCCTCCTACACTGGTGTTGCCAGGCTCACCAGCTACGACCGAGACCACACCAACGGCATTGACCAGCGACGTGAGACGCTTGAGAACATCATCTCCAACAGGCCTGCCGTCCGAATTGATGCTCAAGGTGCAGACCCAGATGTCCAGGCTGGCTCAAATCAAAACCATTACATGTGAGTTAAACAATCCTGCCATTAGCTCTTCATTAGCAGCTCTTGACCAATTGCCCAAGAATGTGGAAACGATTGTGAAGGCATTTGAAAAAGAACATGCCTACTTTGAAATGACATGGCCCAAGGAGCATCTCAGTCACAAGTACTTTGCCGACGAATTTTACCAACAAATGGGCCAAACAGCTGGTCATGCCAAAGTTCAACTGTTGATAGAAAGGGAAAAGATCACACCACAGGTCTCATCAACTGCCTCCACTTGTGAAACAAAGTTACCTGATCTAACATTACCTGATTTCAAGGGTGATGTTACAGAATGGCCTGCATTCAAAGAGCTGTACAGCATTGCGATCCTCAACAACAAAAAACTATCTGATATTCAAAAACTGGAATATCTGCGTAGCTATCTAAAAGGGTCGGCATTGCAATTGATTTCATCGCTGCTTCTTCAAGCTGCATCTCTCACGTCATCATGGGAACTCCTCTCAACCAGATACGAAAATAAACGTGTTCCATTCCAAGCTCATCTGGACAGAATAATCGGCATCGAGCCGATCAACTCTCCATCGCCTGAACATCTGAAGCAGATGGTAAACAGAATTACTGAATCACATCAAGCAATAATAACATTGGACGTTGCTGAACAACTGGGAGATTGTCTCCTCACCACATTGACCATGAGTAAATTGGATCGTGCTACAAGGTTGGCGTGGGAACCAAGCCTTGGGTCATCCAGGGAATACCCAAAACTCAAAGATCTGCTGAAGTTCATAGAGAACAGAGCTGTGGCATTTGCAAATGCCAAATCTGGAACAACAACTGGCAGCGCACGAGCAAGTGGCCCATCATCAAGGCCAACCATGAAAAGATCCAGTCTGTCTGCCACTGCCCCCGCATCACGGGCTGCAACCACTCCAAAGTCAACAGAGGAGTGTGACGATTGTCATAAAAGACACTACATTGCATCCTGCCCAGCATTCCGTGACCTGGATGTTGATGCGAGAAAGAAGCGAGTCATTTTGAGCCGCTCATGTTTTAACTGCTTGGGGCGACATTCTTCAAAGGATTGTCGCACTACACAAACCTGCAAAACATGTGGAGTGTGACACCACACGCTGCTCCACGGCTCAAAATACATGGAAAACCTGCCACCACGCAACAATGACTCCTCAACAACAAAGCCATCAACCTCAACTGCATCTACATCAATATCAACTCAATGAGGACTCTGTACAGTCGGTGAAAACACTGCCTCCTCATCCGTAAGCTCAACTGACACCTCACTGACAACGCTACTAGCCACTGCAATCACTCTCTTGCCTACTCCTGCTGTCAATCTAACAGTGCGTTTGCTCATCGATCCTGGGTCAGAACTGTCATTCATCTCTGAAAACATCATTGCCAAACTCCAAGTTCAACGCAGCCATTCATCTATAAATATCTGTGGCATTGGGGGTGGCAAGGCCACTCAAACAAGAAGCAAGGTTAACATCAAGTTGTGTTTGCTCCACAATGAATCATCAATCACTGTTGACGTCCATATACTGAAAAAAGTGGCAATATAAATGCCAACCTTTGCCTCAAAACCTCAACACTGGCCACATCTGGAAAACATTAAACTAGCTGACCCCGACTTCTTGATACCTCGAGCTGTGAACATCATCATCAGTGCTAATGCATATGGGCAAGTGATCCTTTCCCAAAATGATCACGGCTAACACAAACATGCCTACTGCTCAGTTGTCAATATTTGGTTGGCTTGTGCTTGGTTCAATCGGCACCAATCCTGAATCAAAGATGATGTCATCTCATGTTGCAGCAAGAGTCACAGCTGAATCTGAATCTAACCTCCAAGAGCTTCTCACAAAATTTTGGACACAAGAAGCGTTGCCCAATGACCAACAAGCAAGTCTCACAGTAGGAGAAAAAGAATGTGAGGAACACTTCGAGGCAACTCATCGAAGAGATTCAGATGGAAGATACATTGTCCGTCCACCACTGGAATCATCAACAAGGCTCTTGGGAAATTCATACCTGGCAGCGCACAAGGCCTTGCAACGGGCAATAAAGCGACTTGCCAACGATCAAGAATACAGCAAACTGTACTTTGGATTCATGAGCGAATATGAGGAATTGAAACACATGGTGAGAGCAGAAAATACAACTTCATCAACATCAGTTGTCTATTACTTGCCTCATCATGGTGTGTTGAGACCTGACAAAGAGACAACCAAGCTCAGGGTCGTTTTCAATGGATCATGTGCCACCTCAACTGGAGTCTCGATCAATGACCTCATGCACACTGGACCCAATCTGCTACTGGACATCTTCGATGTGCTCATCTGGCTTCGTTCACATCGATACATCTTCGCTACTGACATCACCAAGATGTATAGACAAATTGCTGTCGACGAAGCAGATTGGGATCTCCAGCGAATATTATGGGTGAATCGAGATCACCAAGAGGTGCCATTTCAACTCACCACGGTGACATATGGCACAAAAGCAGCACCATACCTTGCTGTAAGAGCACTCATTCAACTTGCTGAAGATAAAGGAAAAAAATTTCCTCTGGCAGTGCCATTAATTCTCAAGGGCCGCTCCGTCGATGACATATTGGCGAAGCGGACACTGGGCAACAACTCACTGAAATTGCCAAACAACTGATTGATCTCTGCAGCGCTGGTTGCTTTCCTCTAGCAAAATGGCACACATCTCATCCTGAACTACTAGCGAATTTATCTCATGACAACTCAACCTGTTCCCAAGTAAATTTCATCGACTGTAATACAAAAATACTCGGAGTAAGCTGGAATCCTCAATCTGACACTTTTACATTCTCTTCCAAGTTTCAATCTGCACCTACAAAAATCTCCAAACGCTCTATACTGTCTGAAATAGCTCGAATATTTGACCCATTAGGGTTTATCTCGCCAGTAATCATTAAATCAAAAATTCTTTTACAGGAGCTTTGGCTGCACAAGCTCAACTGGGACGATCCACTGCTACCACAATTGACTCAACGCTGGCTCTTAATCAGCGAAAAACTGAAAATCCTGGCCAGGATATCTGTTCCACGGTGGCTCAACACCTGGAGTTTATCAAAAGTCGAGCTACACGGCTTCTCTGATGTATCGCAATATGCGATGGCTGCTGTTATATATCTAACTGTCGCTTCTGAGTTCACAGAAACTGTCTCCGCTCGTGTGCTCGAAAGCCAGGGTAGCACCACTCAAGAAATTAACAATTCCTCGACTCGAACTGTCTGCTGCGCTCATGCTATCAAAACTGGTGACCCATGTTCAAAAAACTGTCAATTTGGACATTGGCCAAATCAATCTGTGGACTGACTCAACTGTGACATTGACATGGTAGAAGGCACACCCAGCTCGATGGAAAGAATATGTGAAAAATCGAGTGTCAATGAGCAATGAACTGACGCCAACTGCTGTTTGGAGACACGTACCTGGCACTTTAAATCCAGCTGACTGCGCTTCCCATGGTATTCCTCCAGTGCAACTACAAAATCACAAGCTCTGGTGGTCTGGACCAACCTGGCTCACTCAAAATGAATCAAACTGGCCTGATCAACCTCAAGATGTTGACCCCTCATGCGAAAGAGAAGCTCGTCCAGGCGTTGCACTGCTGTCATCATCTGCCAAACCTGAGTATCACTGGGATCTTTTTTATCATGCCAACTCACTACATAAACTGTTTCGACTCACTGCAATTTGTTTCAGAGTGCTGTATCGATTGAAAAAGGTACGATTCCAACCTCCAATTAATTGTGTGCCATTATCAGACATGCTCAAGGCCAAACTCTACTGAATCAAGGCAACACAGGAAGTATTCTTCTCCACTGAGCTAAAAAACATAAGAAGCAACTCATTGCCATCTTATCACAACTTCAACGAGTTGACTGCATTCATCGATGGAATCCTGAGAGTTGGAGGACGATTGAGAAATTCAGCACTATCACTTGAAAACAAACATCCAGCAATACTGCCTCGGAGATCACGATTAACATCACTTGTTTTGGACGATGCCCACAAGCGAACTCTTCATGGAGGAACTCAACTGACTCTTGCCTTCACAAGGCGAGCCTACTGGATTGTCGAAGGCCGAGGTTCTGTGAAATGGCACATTTAGCACTGTGTGATGTGTGCTCGACAAAAGGGGATCTGTGCCCATCAAATGATGGGTCAACCACCTCTTTCGAGAGTTACACCCTCACGTGCATGTTCAATCATAGGAGTTGACTACGCTGGCCCGATAACAATCAAAATCTGGAAGGGTAGAGGAAGCAAAACATCCAAGGGATGGATATGCTTGTTCGTTTGCTTCACTACCTCTGCTGTTCATCTGGAGGCAGTAACTGACTGCTCAACTGATACCTTTCTTGCCGCTCTTCGTCGCTTCTCATCACGATGAGGCCCTCAAGCAGTCATATATTCTGATTGCGGCACCAATTTCATTGGCGCCAGCGAGGAGTTGTAAAAATTGTTTGCACAATATTCCAAAGATCACCAAGAAATAGAGGCCTCATTGTCAGCTCAAGGTACTGAATGGAGATTCATCCACCTGCCACACCACATATGGGTGGAAAATGGAAAGCGGCGGTGAAATCTGTAAAGCATCATCTCCGAAGAACGGTGGGAAAAACACTCCTAACGTTTGAGGAATTAAGTACAATGCTTGCTCAAGTGGAAGCGGTATTGAATTCTCGACCACTGGAGCCACTAAGTGATGACCCCGCTGACGTGTGTGCATTAACACCTGCACATTTTTTAACTGGATCAACAATTACAACAATACCTGAACCTTCATTGCAAGATTTGGCACTGACAAGGCTATCCAGATGGCAACTCATTCAAAAAATGACTCAAGAATTTTGGGAGAATTGATCATCACACTATTTGCAACAACAACAATCAATATCAAAGTGGTTCCACCCAAGAAATGACGTCAAGATTTAAACAATGGTACTCCTCACTGATGAAAGGTTACCTCCCAGCAAGTGGCCTCTTGCTCGAGTCGTGGATTTACACCCAGGACCCTACGGACTCACCAGGGTGGTAACTCTGAAAACTGCGACCACGACACTGACACGACCAATCTCAAAATTATGCATATTGCTTGTGCATCAAACCAACGACAGCTCATGAATCAACGGTGCCCGTTGATGGTGGGAGAATGTTTGAGAATGCGACAAGAAAAAACGTTGCTAATTCCAATTCAACGGAAGGCTCAGTGGCGCTCCCGGTCGTTTGTGTTGGGAAGCGCCCAACGACAAATCACTATCTCAATTGATTCTGCATTGAAAGCATCACTGCTATTTCGTGTTCAATTGAAAGCGCTTTTCTCCAGTTTGCCTACTCAAATTGAAGCCTCACTTCAATCAAATTAATGTGCTCAATCGCCTACTCATTTTCAACTAAACTTTGTGTTCAATTACGCGACTATTTTTCATATTACAATTACTTTTCCATCCGACGGCACGTGGCTTTACAACCCACGTGCAGCCGCCACGTTTGTGTAAATTGTAAAATTGGTGTACATAAATTTTGTGATTTAAGAATAAACTTTTTCATTTAAATTTACAAACTCTCGAGCCATTTCAGTCGCATTACTATTGCCTCCTCCACCAAATCAAACCATCTAATTTCAGCTATAAATTTTCAAGTTGCAATCCGCAACAATGACTCATGGAATATTATTGATAATAATTAAAATATTCGACCTTGGCTTATCGACATTCAAAGTACTCAGTAAGTTAATGAACAATACGAAGAAACTCACAAGTTAATGAAGAAAATAGAGGGAAAAAAAAATTCCAGGCAAAAAAAAGTAAAGGTACCAAGGGAAAAGAAGAAAATAAAATACAAGTGTTTACACGAGTGAGCATGAGCACTAGTAAGAATTACGAGTCACTGATTTGAAATTTGCTGACGGTGTGTTAGTGAATTGAGAAAAAAAAAAAAAAAAAATGAAGTGAGAAAGGAGAAAGAAAAAAGGGGAAAAATATTCTTGAGTGATTTTTTCTTTATTTGTTCAAATTTTTTTATATACCTGTACATGCGGTGTATGTGAATAATATGCGATTTTCGAGATTGATAGGTGCTGTTGATAATTTCAATTAAATAGAATAACACGAATCAATGTATAATATAATTCCTGTTTCTATTCACCACAACTCGCCGTTACTTTATCAATAATAATCGGATGATGTTACAAATATTTTTGGTATACTGATACTCGTGGAATTTTTATGAAAAGACACATGGAATAAAAAACTATGATTTCATTGTTCTCATTATAAAAGAAAATATAGGCAAAACCAGGAATAAACGAATACACATATGTGTATTATGTTCAATCATTAATAATATTTTTCACTCATGTTTGATATGACACTTCTGAAAAAGTTATATTCATAAATCTACATCGGTAATATTTGAATTAGGAAGATATTTTCTCAATTATCATTTTTATCAAACAAAAAAAAATTAAAAATAATAAATGAGATTTTTCTCGTCATTTTTCTTTTTATAGAGAAGGAAGAGAAAATTATATAATCAATATTATAATGGCAATGATAATTTGGGTATTTTTTTTTCGTTTGCTTGTTTGTTTCCTATTTACCCTCTACGTATTTGAATACATGCTTCAATGATGCTCGGATGATGCATTGCCGTGCACAAGATCTTGTTAACTCCCCGCAAGAATGTTATTGTAATCACCCCGAAAATCGAAACTCGATTTTCTATAAAATCTTCACATTTCAAGGTCCATAAAGTAATTTGCAATCATTTTCAGTTGGGCGTCTGTATGTATGTATGCGTGTGTGTATGTATGTGCGTCGCGATGTGGTCATAATTTTTCGTTTTCCATTACGTGAGAACCAATGACCTGATTCAGGTGATCTATGACGTCATCGCTAGGTCTTGATGCAACTTAGTGCTGTATTGTTTTTTGGTCTAGATCGGTTCATTCATTGGGGAGTTTTTTTAGGAAGAACAGAATTTTACAGCTGAAATATGCGTTCAAGTGCAAATAGAATCGGGTAGTTTTGATACTATCTCTATCGGTATCGAATATATGATTCATCATTCCAATAAATGAGAAAAAAATAATAATAAATTTGAATTTTACTACATTCTTGACTCATTCAATTATTATTATTTTTTTTATTTCGATTCATATGAATCATATGAATAAATACGTGAATTATAACATAATAATTTCGTTCTTATATATTATCGACAATGCGAATTCACACGCGCTTTTTTTTGTTTGTCTGTCCTGGGGAGATAGAAATTCGCGAACGAGCTTTTAAGCGCCAATAAAATCGGGAAGTTTCTAATATGATACCGATCGGTATCAAATACGTAACAGCAAGTAAGCAACAGCGCAAACGAACTCGCGAGCGAGCGAAGCAAGCGAGCAGACAAGCACCCCTAGTTAATTTATTGTTTTCCCCCTCCCTGTGTGTCAAATTATCACTATCAAAATCAAGAGTGGAAATGAAAAAATAATATTTTCCACCACTTTTTTCATTAAAGCACCCGCGATACGCACGCATGTCTCTAGGAGATAATTTCTCATTCTTTTTCATGAAAAAAAAAACACAAAAATTTTGAGAAATGATTCTTCACAATAAAATAAAACGGTAATAATCGCTTTGAGAAACTAATTCTTCACAGGACAGTTTTGCATTATGTGTAACGACCTTTTGTTTGTGTTTTGTTTTTTATTCATAACTCCGCTCTTTTCTTAAATGCATTGGGAATAAGCGCGTGGAAAATCTTCGGGGGAGTATTTATATGTCAAATATATAGGATTTTTAGAAACTTACAATTTTCTGTCAAATAAAAAAAAATCCATTGATTAATATGACATCAATTAATTTCTCAGGCATATCGGCGGGATATTAAAATTAAATCAAAATATTGATTGAATGTTATTAGATTCTTATTCAAAATAATAATAATCAATTTTTTAAATATCATTTTTTGTATTTATGGTCGATATTTATAAAATTATAAAACAACTTTTGTGATTATTTAAATCCGAACTTCATTCGTTTAATCCTAGAATTGAGAAACCTTGTAGAGGAATAACCGTTGGTCACCTAGATGCCCTGTTGTACTTACAGGGAGTGTCAAATTTTTAGTCCGTGACACTGACCCTAGGTTCTTTGATGACGATTATTTTCTACAGGCATTGCACATCTCCCCCTTAACCTCTGCTAATAGTATGTATGCATTGTAATGTTGTTCCTACAGGATTCAAATCTGAATTATATAAACAAGGTTATGTTGTCATTTAATATATTTCTTGGTCTTACCATAGGCATACCAGGGGAAATAAATTGTTAAAACTGAAAATATTACCAAAAGGGGAAATTGGGATGCCCCTTGATTTATTCAAAATCAAGAAAATAATTTAAATCTGGAAAAAATCTGAAACAGAAAAGTTACAAACACAAAAATAATATATGGGGGTTATGAATTCTTTCAGGTCGTGAATAGTGATTGAATCTACACTAGAAATAAATGCCACATCAAAACCAGTTATTCTTATAATATGAAATGGATTGAATATTATTTATTATTTATGGCAATTAAATCTAAATTCAAAATTAATGAAATTGTTCCACAAAATAATTCACAAATATTGATTGATTGTTGGATCTTAATTTCATAAATCTATTTCAAAATTGACTTTCTGATTTTCAACCTTTATTTTATTTTATGCTCAATTATTTTCTGAATATTCGATGAATTATGGTAATAGACTCCTCCGAAATTTTAATTCATAATATTATTTCTTCTTCAATTGACAAATGTTCTTTCCTTTCCTTTCACTGATAATTATTATTCGTTATTTTGGACAGATTGATTTTTATAATTGATTAGTTAATTATTCAATAATTTATTATTTATTTTATTTATTTGCTAGTAAATTTCGATGAATAATTATTTTATTTACTTGTTGTTAACTGTTTATGTTTGACTTTTATTCATAGGAAAATATGTGAGTGATTCACATATTTTCTTGGAGTGACTTCGTTTACTTATGATAATTTTTGAGTTGGCTTGCTCCATTTTTATATTGATATGTGGTCGATATAATCTAAATGTATATAATTCATAATTTATTGTTAACATTCATTCGTCGAAAAAAAATGTTTTTCTTTTTTTTTGTTTACGTATTTTTTGGGATGTTTTAATTTATTTTGATAATATAAATCCATAAGTTAGTTTTCTGTTTCAGATCAAATGTTTTGTTTATTGTATGTGTCAGAGGTTATTTTCCTGCTTTCTTATATATTTACTTTTTTATGTATTTACATCTATTTCGTTAGAAGTGGACTTAGCTTGGGAAAGAAAGTAAACGTCTCCTGTTATCGCATTTTGAATTTTATGGCGGCTAAACGTATCTCTATATACATATGCGTTCGAGGTGCGCTCTGGATACATTCCTATGTTTGGGGATATAACACAGCAGCGGCGTCACTACGTTGTATCAATATTTTTTGAGACTTACTTTTATGTTGTCGTAGAATGAAAGAATTGAATTAATGTTTTTATCGATGCTGAATATAGGACTGCGGCGTTGAAATATTGGAAGTTGGGCTGGTGATGTGAAGATGATGATCGTAGCGTGGGAATGTTCGATGCTGGGCTGAAGACGGGATTGAGATGTTCGTAGCGGATCCGGTGGACACAGCTTCTCTTCACCTTATTATCACTTTTATCACTTTTATAATAGTTTTTCAGTAACTTTGTCACTTTCAGTTCATTCTTCATTCTTCACTCTATTAAGTTATCTGTTCGCTTTTATTTATTTTTAGCTTATTACTGATTTTATTCCACTTTTAACTTTGATTGTACTTTCTCTATCAATGCGACACAGGTCCTACTTGCTATACTGCTATTCAGGGAATGCGTGGCCTAATGCATTTCTAATGCATGTAGGCGTGCATGCGCCTTCATATATAAAATCTTCCATCACACTTGCACCCGCATGATACCTTCGCGCCTTCGTAACTCCCATCGATTGGTCCTCGTATATCGATCAATGCGCCACCACGCTCTCGCTATCGACCTGCCTCCTATAAGTCACTGTACCAAAGTTTCGTTGCCAAGGGGAATGGAGGCAATATTTGAAATACTGGGGATATTTTATTATAGTAGCGTTCATCTGATGGATCACTTCATCACAGCATGTAAATAAAGATAGATTGATGTACGTGGTATGCATGCACTTCAATAATGATCATAATAATCTTGTTCAATAATTATGACAGATTGATATCATGTATATGGAAGTATTGTCACATGTATCGCTTAATGTGTTACTTAAATACCTATAAATCTGACAAATTCAGGAATTTAGGTCATTTCAATACTACTTTGAAAAATCAAATTCAATGATGTCTGGGATGGACTCATGATTTTTACTTTGGTCCATAGAGAGAATTGTAGTGAAATTCGGTAAGCCTGTCACATCGCAGCTGATCCATAATACTGGTAATACAGGAATATTTTTCGGTAACACAGTTTCAATTTACTGAGCTGCACGGTGAAAACTATTTGAGATGACTGAAAAAATTGCTACGAAGTAGTATAAAAATTAACATTTTATGCTAGTGAAATTTAGAGTTTTGATCATGTAAAATTTGCATATATGTCCAATAATTTATATTATGAAAAAAGATAATTTCAAATGAAAAAGTCTCTTGTGCTCAAGATTACAAAAATTTATTTGATTCCACATTTTTTTTATTTTAAATTTCACGCATTTATTGATTCACAAACAATTATTCACATGAATCAAAATGTTCACAATTATTTACGTATGTTGACTTGAAAATAATTATGATTTAATGTTATTTGGTCACTACATACTGACGACCATTACTGGTCCGTATTACATGTGTTGATATACAACAATTTATATCATGAGGTATGTATTTTTTGTCACAATTATACTACTCGCACATGACACTGCCTACAAGACACTGGCCCAATGCCGAAAATATATGAATACTCTTCCCTTTTTTTTTTCACATTATTGCGTTCTCTGTTCGATTACCAATTGAACTATGAAAGAAAAATCTTTTACAAACTATAAAAAAAGTGTAGGACAAAAGCGTGCTGTTCACACTGCAACGGGTTCACAATGCCGCGATTGTAGGTGCGTCATACGAACATTGTCGAAGATGATCGAAGACATCGGCTGTCCGTCGCACGAGACGAAAATGACCGCAGAAAATTACCGTGCAGTATAAAGAAATTCATTCATTTGCTCAATGTAGAAATTGGCGTTGTGACGCAACATATTTTGATGGCACATACATAAATTTAATTGTGTAGAATTATTCACAGTGCAGTTCGGTAAAAATTGATTAGCATTTTCATGAATTTTACTGAATTATAAATAATATTTTGAATGAATCCTGTAATATTTATTTGAAAATTCCAATGTTCCAATGTTACCGTGAATTTCACGAGAATTTTTATGGAAAAATTCTTTCAGTGTATTATATTTATTATGTAAGACATTTTTTTTGTTCATGAATTTTGTTTTTTTTTTCAATAAAAATTATATTGATGAGAATTTTTAACTGAATAAAATTTTGGATAGTTTTTGAGTAAAATGTTTCTCAAACTTGAATTTGTAAATAAGTAAAACACTCATAACTATATCGAAACGCAAAATTTATATACATTTTTCTATTAGAATTGAAAAAAATTATCTTAGATAAATATCAATATAAATAAATATCCATAATTGGTCGTATGCTGAAATATTTAATTTATTATTTTTATTATTTTCATTTTTGATAATAAATTTTTGTTTTTCTTATCCTTATTTAAACATATAAATTAACTGTATATTTATAAAAATGATGGAAAATACAAAATATATAATTATAAGTATGAATAAGATTCTTATGAAGAGTAATTGGATAAATACATTCATAGATAAGAGAAAGTGCACAATAATATAATTCAGGTGCGTGAGAAATAATCAAGAAAATGTGTAAAATAGAGAAAAAAATTATTCATCGCTCAATCTTATCTTTTTCGGAGTGAAATAGATCAACGATAAAAAAAAAATCATAATAATTTCAATCGATTTTCCATGTATTTCCTCAATTATTGTTCATAAACATAAATTTTATTATTGTGCACTTTCCTTTTTTATACAGGTACGTTATATACAACGCAGCACGCCCACCAAGGCGCAACACTAGGATACACGACAACACCGAAGATATATGCCAACATCGGGATACATGTCATCACCAGGATGCCAATGAAATAAAAAGTTTAGAGAAAAATTGAAGAATGAAAAATAACGAATAAAAGAAATATAGTAAAGTTTGAAAACCAAAATTATTATAATTATTATTATTATTATTATTGTTATTGTTATTGAGATATTATGCATTCAGAAAAAAAATTTAAAAAATGCAAAAAAAAAAATATTATAATCCCCCCCCTTCAATAACCAACAATCGCTAAACGGATTATTATATCCAAAAAATTAATATATTCAATCATTCAAATATATTAATGTGTGAGTGACGAGGTCCCAAAGATAAACACAATGATCATTAATTGTCGATATCTAATTATTTATCAAATAGAAAATGTGTAGCATTGCGGAAGACCTCGATTTCCGCTATCTTCATAAACGTCGGTAAAATAAGACGAAATCGCAAATTTATCGATGAAATCGCAAATTAGGGATTAACTTGGGATTCAACCCAAGGATTTTGAGACCCAAAGCGACCCAAAACCGAACCGAGACCGGACCGTAAGTGTTCATAAATGAGACCGTGACTGGACCGTGACCGTAGATGTGCATGCTTATACGTAATCCCCATTCATAAATTCTTATCAGGTCAAGGTTGGACCGAGACTAGACCGTAGATGTGTTAAGATCCTTATAGTGGATAATATATGGGTTATTCCACGCCAAGTCGACCCAGTTTTGGAAGATCCCCCGCGATTCAGTCCAAAGTTTTTTACCACATTCTACATGAAAAATGAGAAGACTCGTATTTTTTGGTTAGTCGATTTAGTCACTTTCAGCGGGCATGATTTGTTGAATTTGAGGGTTGCGTCAAAACAGGAAAAGTATTGGTAGTCCAGTCATTTTAGGCATTTTAAACCTCTATCTGCGGAAAAATTCCTAGTGAGCTAAATTTACTTTCTACTGGACACAATCTTTTGTAATTGTACAAAAGGTTGTGGCGGCAAATGTGGATGCAAAAAAATTGGATTAAGATGTTCAAAAGTTTGTGGACATTGCCGTGGCCAGTCATGCTTGAACGCAGAGTCAACCAATGATGAAAATAATGAAGATGTCGATTTAAATATAGAAATGAGTCCACTTGACGTTTTGTCAGCAACTTTTCATGATATAGAAACTGGAGATATCGACAATAAATGACAAAAAAAATTATATACTAAAGTTTACTTTTTCTGTATTTTTCTGAAAAATGGATACTTGTTGAGGCTATCAGTCGAGTATATTTTTGTTTCAACATATTTTTTTCCTGGTTTTTAAAAAACAATTGATGTAGGTTGATCAAGTATTTGTGTGCGTGCTATGAGAAGTACCAACAGATCTATGTCTTCGCCAACGATAATTGTAATATTATTTATTGATTTTTCAATCGCTGTTTCAACTATTAAGACGTCAGCATCATCACTTTTTCTGTATTTTTCAGTATTCAAATAAAAAATTATTCACTCCTAAATAAAAAAAAACCTCTCATTACATATCATGGATTATGCCTACGGGAAAAACCATGTAAAAAAAACGCGCCTTGCATTCTACCTCGAAGGTGGTGAGGAAACGAGTGCATCGTCATAATGTGGTCGCTTTCTCAGCGCTCTACTCCAAAAACGGTTAATTTTACAGAAAAATGCAAAGGACATTTTTTGTAGATAATTTCACGACAAATAATTTTTATGATGACTTCTATTGACCCCCGAGCAATAGATCGCGAAATATTTGCGAAAAACTGACTTTCGTGATCTTTTGACCTCTATAACTTTTTTAGCCGGCACGATATCAATGTCGATTTTTCACATCTTCATTACAATGCCGTAATAAAGGTGTATACCAAAATCCAGCTCACTAGGAATTTTCCGCAGATAAAACCTGAAATGACTGGACTATGGCAAAAGCTTATACGGAAAGACATGTAAATTGGAATCAGTATCTAAAACACAAAAGAAATAGAAATAAATATTGTATAACAGTAATCACAATCATGATGATTTAATTTTTCGCCCTTTGTTTACCTTGGACATATGTGTTTTGAAAAAGTAGATTTAAATAAGAACCAAAAAAACGTTATAAAGTGAAAAAACCAATATGAAAATTGATAAAAATTTTTTTTTAATGAATGTATTTTGAAGCAAAATTTAATGAAAAATATTTTGCCAATGTAACTTTTTTTTTTGTAGGACCAAGTGTTTCGAAGATATTTGCAATTTTCCAGATTTTTAACGAATTTTACGGCTTTACCAATTTTTAATTTAACATCACTTCTGTTTAAATCATTTTGATGTTAATTTTTTGAACATCTCTGATCATTTAGAGTCTCAGAACATCATTTCCGACGTATTTTTTCCTCCTCTTTTCGAAAAAATCATCAAAATTGTAAAAAAGTTTTTTTTGTTTGAATTATATTTCAATGGCGCGTGTCATCAGATATGAATGTCTATATATAATATATGTTTGAAAAAAAATTCTTTTATTTGTAAATTAATGTTCTGTTTAGGAGTAACTGAACAAAAAAAATTTCAAATAAATAAGTTCATATAATAATGTCTTTTATTATCTACTATTTATTATAATTTGAAGACATTTATGGATGGCACAGTGGTTAACGTGCCAGTCTCTTTGTATCCAGTCCAAGGGTTCCAGGCTCAAGTCTTACCATCTATATTCTGTTTTGTTTCCAGATTTAAGTTTAAAGTTTAATTTCCAATTTTCAACTATATTCCAGGTTCTCAACTTGAATATAACATCTGATTATCATAATGATTATTAATAATCTAAATGTAAAATTAATACTTATAATACAGCAACTGTTGGGATCTATCTAAAAAATATAAATATATATTTCTGTAATTTTCCTTAATCACAAAAAAAGCGTTACATATATGAATAATTACTCACATTCTTAACACTAAACCTATCGACGTATTATATATACCTATTTCTACAGATGGCAGTCAAATGACCGCTTTTGAAATAAACATTATAGTCTTTTCCAGTTGATTGTAATTAATACAGAATTTAGCATAAACAATAAACACAAAATAATTATCATATAATAATTAAAAAACATTTATTTTTCGGGTCTCAAAAGCGGTCATTTGACCGCTCTGGTAGGTTTAGTGTTAAAATGGCAAGCACATTAATTATATTATTAATTCGCAATCATTTTCGGGTCGACATCTTTCGATAAATTCGATAAACGAAAAAAAAAGTGAGCAGTCCGGACAAAATTTTTCGGAAGTTCCCCACGCGCCCGCACGTGGAAAAACTCGCTTCGTCCGTGCCACCAACGTCACCCTCGTCTGGATTCACCAATTTCTCACGAGTTGGACATTATACTTTTTGTAACGATCACAAAAAAATAGGTAATTTTCAAATATGTTTCTAGTAAGCAAAATTAATAATTTTACAAGAGTTCAAAAAGGATAGTTAGGTATGCGCATTTTTTCCCAAAACGCAAAAAACAGTGAAAAAAATGAAAAACAATAATTACAAACACTGAAGAACAAATTTTTTTCTTACACAGTGAGGTTATGAAGGAAAGTACACATGTGTGATCATCATTTCAAAACTTCCGTGAAATTGGCAACTTTGTCTACCAAAAACACATTCAAAAAGTACCTTTTTTCTTGCACATGTAGTAAAATAATATTCCCTTATATCTACTTGCTGAACATTTCCTGAATGACGCAATAGAAAGTCTATCTATCGAAGAAATATAATACATAAGTTAATATATGCATATATTTATATATGATTCAATAATTTTTTTGTTATATGAAAAATGAAATGTTGAATTCATTCGAACGTATGCGATTTCATTTGGTTTTATTCAGATGATTCCAACTACAGTTATATGATATATTTCAAATAAATCCATTGATTAATGAGTTATTTTCAAACCTATTATTAACCAAGTGCGATGAAATTCGTAGCACTCATACGTTTATCAGGTTCACTATCAATATCAGCTTCAACCCCTAAAAAGCATGTAAATACAAATATATATGAAAGATGCCATTTAGTTTTCGCCATCCAAAAACTATGCCATACTCACATCGTTCGTCAGAAGAAAATCCCAAAATCCAACCATTCCCACCATTATTGACACTCGTTACGTAAGAGACTTTAACGTCGTTCCATAAACCATGAAATTTTGACGGATTATCCTGAATTCATAATAGGAAAAATAGATGTTAGTAAGTAAACTTATCTTATACTTCTCATCCCAATTCGACCATATGAAATGCTGTAGACAACATACTTTTATGATTTCATTTTATCAGATGCATCTCATGATTACTCGGTTTAATCAAAATATGGGAGGATGATTGAACATGTAGAGTTGGGGGAATGATGGGGGGGGGGGGGGGGGGGGGAGCAGAATGAAAAAGTTTTTCGAATTTAGTGTCGTCTAAAATATTGTGAAATTACCAAATAAATAAAAAAAAGTACCATAGTTCTTTAACCATTGCGTGATAAAAAGTAAGAAAATAATAAAATGGAAAAAAGAAAAAAACAAGCCCTAATAAATGATCACCGCGTTCGTTTATTCAAGGTCGAATCGAACAAACCATATTCGCTGAAAATCGATATAATCTGACACAATTGCGTATTGAAATAAGTAGGATGATGTAAATCGAGAAATATTCTCGATTCGATGTGAATAATCTAGAATTCTTCCTGTTGGCCTTCAATCACTCTTTAAATAATATCGACGAAAAATTACCATTTCATTTGTATATGTTCATTTTCATGGAAAATTCTAAGAAATGTCTACAACTTTGCACTCTTCTCTAAAATGAGGTAAGAACATGAATGCTTGTTTAACCCTTTCAATCCGACTTTTTTTTTTCAGTTCTTGGTCATTTTTTTGAAGTGGACGAGGAAGATATTACAAGACAGAATATAAATACAGTGGAATTCGTTTAATTTTTCATTTAATTTTCACAAAAAAAGTAGGACCAATATGTTCCATCAATATCTAAGACTAACAATGAAATGGTGGGAAACAATCCATACATGGTGGTAAATTGCTCCTGAATCTCGTAAAATTTCAGGGGTCTTTTTCGTTTATTCATTCTGAAAAAAATGATACTCTCATGAAAGTCGACTACACCTAACAGTAAACGATTTCGAACACAACTGACATAATATTGAAAAAATAACACGTATGCATATTTCCCATGTTACCGCGCATTATGAAATTAAAGTATGAATATAGACTAATGAATTATCTCAGTTATAGGTATTTTGCATTAACCTCAGCCGCTACAAAAATTGATGAGCATACGAGGTGGGATATATATATCCCTACAGGAGCAAAAGGGTTAGCTCTAAAATCACGTACTTGGGGACTTATAAACCTCAATACTATCTTCAATATAAAATTCAAACAAGAACGTACTTGAATCAGTATCTGTAGTGCCATACATTGCTAGATTGTGGTATTACTTGTAAATCCGAACTATTATGGTTAAGTTCAAAGCGTCAGTAACACTTTGCAACTGAAAAGGAGTTATTAACAAATTTTAGAGTCTCAGAGCCCTCATGTGAGAATTGTAGTTGCCGAACATCCAAATAACAAATTTTATAATTGTATTTTCTTGAGTGAATATTATTGTATTTCTGATGTGGCAATTATAAAGTTCATGTGATGACCATTCTTAAGATGTATTTGAATTGATTATTTTTACACATGGTTATTATTTTGTGATTTATTTTCTTTCTTCTTGAGGGTTCGAGCGGATAGAGCCAAGTGAGGACGAGAGTAGGAAATTCGGTAAGTTTACAGGCGAATATAATCGAGATTGCCCGAAGGGCCAATTTACAATTACAATGGACTAGTCTTAAGGCATGGGTTTACAATTAATATCGCCCTAGCGACGTGTGACTTTAGGTTTAAGGATGGTTCACAAATTTTCCGATGACAATTATACAGTATCCAATAATATTCACTTTTTTCAGAATTTTTGTACTTCATATTTTCTTTTTTTTATATGCAAAATGATTTGCCATCGTCACAAGCCCACTTAGATAAATAAAAAATGATTTAAAGATTGAAATCATAATAATTGTATAGTCTAAAGAGCAGTGAACTGAGCTATTTCTTTTTTTTATTGAAACATGACGTCTAAATAAATGTCGACCGTTTATGCACTTGCCCTATTTCACTCTATATGTACCACCAAGAAGAAGTTTGAGCCCATATACGACATATTTGGAGGTATTCTGTGGACAATTATCAATTTCTGGTATTATCGGAAGTAGGATTTTACACGGAATAGATCGTGAATGAGAAGAATGTATGAACGATACGTCATAAAAGAATTTATGCCCAAATATAACGTGTTTCGGGTAATTGTGGTGAATTTCATCTCGATTTCCGGTTTAAACGGAAGTGCGTGATAAACTAAAATAGCCATATTTATTTGACTCAAATATCTATTCGATCAAGATGAAAAAAGAGGTTGGAAAAGCATAAATCTGTTCTTGAGATTTCGTGAATAAACCGATTCTTAAATGTAGGTAATTTCCAGTATAACAGGAAAGACAATCGAGTTCAATAACAATAGTGATCTTTCCTTTTTGATGAGAAATCAGCTCTCATGATGTTTTGTGATGGCTCGTGAGAATAACTGTGAATCGACTAGCATGAATAATAATTTAGTTGAAGTGTGACGATGTGATAATTCGACACCGATTTATTTATCTCTTTACAGTATCATGTATTTATTAATGAATTTTTTGCAAATATTCATGTGTGATTAATGTTTATTTTGGACTTATTTCATTACGTTCATTATAGCGTTGATAGTAATTTTGAATTAATTCATACGTTCTTCATAGTAGCGAATTCTACTTATTTGTTTATAAATTATTTATTTGTAATTACATTCAACCTTCTCATGATTTAAAATATAGATTTAATATAACATTTGACATGTGTTATATAATTAATTAACGACCCCCGAAAGAGCTACTGATGACCACCTCGTATGCATTCATGAGTCTGGTACAGATTTAGCTTTAACACTTTACCGACCGCTAGCGTTTCAACAGCATACGCACGTCCGACCGCAAATAAAAAAATCCGGCTGCTCAGCCACAGGTTCTCTCTGGCGCGATTAATCGGCTATCGGTCGATAAGCGTTGGCAACAAAAAAAAATTTGGCGTCCTATGAAGCGATAGAAAAAATTCTGTTCAAGAAACCTGGATTTCGAGACTGAGAATGAACCGATAGTGGAGCGGCAGTCTACATAGTCACTTATTGTAGTTAAACATTTTTAAATAACGTCCCCACATTGACGACTCTACAATAAGGTAAAAGGCCATATTTTGGAACAATGTCCCGGTTTATGAAACATATGATAAAAATCTGATTTACAAATAATTTTTAGCTTATTCTTTAATAATAATATTATATTTATAATTATTAATAACTATTGTAATACTTACATTAATTTATTTTCATGAATGTTTTTTTTGTTTAGAAAAAAAAAATAGATTAAATATTCATGTCAGATTACATTAAGAATAACATTGTTTTCGAGTAAATCAGTGACTAGTGTCATTGCGGCTGCTTGAAGTTTTTTGGTATATATATTAATGATATCTGGATAAATATCTGGAATATGTCAATCAAAAGTTTTGCTTATTATTTACCCATTGCTAACAAATTTTAAATAGTTTGATGAAGTATTTATTTTTATTTTAGGTGTTTCACAATTGGTACAATAATTTTTAAATAGTCCGCGTTCATGAAAAAGTATATTCAGTGTTCCATGTTCCACGTACGTTTATTTTTCCATGTGGTCCTTAATTATGAAACAGTCATTCGTGATAGCATTATTTATTCAATTTGGTGTGAACAATTTTTAATTATTCATAAAAGAACAATTTTCGTGAAATACATGTTAATATAGTGTATATTTCTATGAATTTTCCTTTAGGTAAGTACTCAAATTCGAAAATCATATCAAGATTAAAAACTAATCTCTAAAATTTTGTAAGTTGAATAGTAAATAATAAGTAGTTTTATGTTAATTAAATTGATAATTATTAGTTTCAGATAAGAATTTTCATGTCATAAATATGGGAAAACCAAGAAAAAAACAAAAGTGAATAACTCGAGCCAAAAAAATAACATTAAATCCGTAAATATATGTGAAAATAACTCCAAGGCTCCAAAGAAGGCTGTAGTTTTAGTTGATACTTCCAAAAAGGTGTCGAAGAAAAAGAAACTTACACGACTGAATTATTCTGCTGATGATGTAGTTAATGCTCTGAAAGCTGTGGACATAGGTCTTTCATTGAGAAAAGCTGCTGTTGCTTACGGAGTACCTATAACTACGCTCTCTCGAAAAAAAAGCAACCCTGAGACATCTAAACAAAAAACTGGACCTGCAACAGTTTTCTCTCAGATTGAAGAACAGAAAATAGTTTACTGGATATTTTTCAGAGCTCAGCGTGGTTTACCAGTTACAAAAACAGATGTGTTAAATTCAATTCAACAGTATGTAAAACTATCAAAAAAAAAACTCCGTTTATTGACAGTCGACCAAGTCGTCATTGATACGAGGGCTTCAGAAACCGACATCCTCCGTTGTCTATCAGGAAACCACAAAACTCAACTCTAAGTAGAGCAGCAGTCACAAGTGATGACCTAAAAGAGGTTTGAAGAACAATCAAAGTATTTAACTGAAAAAAATTTGATTAATATTCCTCCTGCGAGAATTTTCAATTATGGCGAGACATACGTAAATTTATGTCCTCCATCAGAAAAAGTTTTATTAGAAGAAGGGTCTCGCTCTGCATATAAGGTGGTGGACTCTGATAAAGAAGGCTTTACTGTTTTATTCATGTACAGTGTTAATGGTGACCGTGCACCACCTATGCTAATGTTTTCTTACAAAGAAGAAGTGCCAAAGAAAATAGTTGAGAATTACCCTATAGGTTGGGGCATTGGTCTTTCAAATAATGGCTGGATGACTTCTGAGTCATTCTATGAATATATAACAAATATATTTTATCCATGGTTAGTTAAACAAGGAACTCAGTTTCCAATTGTGATATTCTTGGAAAATCATTCATCGCACATGACTTTGCCTTGAGTTTCATTCTGTCGAGAAAAAAGTATTGAGTTGATTGGCCTTTTTCCTAACTCAACTCACATAATGCAACCACTTGACATTAGTTATTTTCACCTATTTAAAGAAACATGGAAGAGAGCGGTGCCAAGATAGAAAAATTCTAAGGGTGTTATGCGAGTAAAGAAGGAAGACTTCCCATTAGTTCTCAAGTTTGCTTTGGATTACATGAATGAAGAAAAAAAAGCTGTTATCAGTGGATTCAAAGCTACAGGCTTGCCTCCATTCGACTTTTCTGTCATTGATTATGATCTGTTCAATAAAAGAAAGAAAACTAAAACAACTGTTACGGAACAAAAAATGCAAGATGAATTAACAGAAGACAAACAAAAGCATTTATTAACTTCTGGAAAAAATCTATCAGAGGAACTTCTTGAAGAATTTAGGAGTGCTTGGTTGAATCAGACATGGCCCAGGGATCTGCAATTGAGAGGCTTGTTCGAATACTGGCTAGATATCAATGGAAGATCTGGTAAAAAGATTGATAAGACTTTATTTTAATCATTATTTTTACGGTATACATGTTACATTTTTACGGACAACTATTTTTTTTCATTAATGAAACTGATTTTTTTTCATTAATGGTTATACTGATATTTTTAAACAAAAAAATTTTTTTGTATAATTTCTGATTTGGTATATAGATTATCATGAAAAAAATAAACCAACTGTCAAAGAAGTGACATTGGTGAATATAAATTTAAATAAAATAAGACGAGAACAGTCTGTAGGAAATTTGAATAATTATCAAGCTTCTACTTCGAATAATGATATGAATTTCAACGATCATAGTCATTCTTCTAGTCAAAAGTTTCCTTTACTGATAAATAATTCTGTATTAAACAGAGCATCAGCTCCTGAAATATTATATGAAATTGTAGTAGAAAATGATCCTGTAGAAATTGTCCCTCGATCTCAATCACGTGCAGATGAAAATAGTGATTTGAATTTGTTAGAGTTAGCTGATGTTCTAAAAGATAATAACATTCCAATAAAAAATTCAAAGAATATTCCAACAGAAATTTGTAATGAATTAATATTTGATTCAAATGTGTTGGATATTAATGATCGAACATGTTTGTAAACAAATTAAAAAACGATATCTTACACTTAATATGTATTTAAGAATAAAAAAATATGAAAATATTTTTTCAGATTTTATTGACACTACTTCTACTATTACTACTACTACGTTTGCTACCCCAACTACCAATAAATATATAGAAGTTCAAAGATCTGAAACTTTTAGTCCATCGGTTATTGGCAAAGAAAATGACTCTGCAACTGTTAATACAAGTTAACAAAATAACATTCAAAAATTATTGTAAAATAACATTCACATCAATAATAATATTCGTAATATTTTTCAGGGGTACTGATGCTGGGAGTCCTTTCGACAATGCTTTTACACTGCCAACAAATTACTAACTGAAGAAGAAGAGAATGAAAGTAGAATCGTCAGGTAAACCAAAACTACCTGCTGCTGGTACATCCGATCAGTGGATGCAATACCATATAAAAAGAGGAAATGAACGAAAACTAAAAGAAGAGAAGTTACAACAAAGAAAAAAATTACAAGAAGAGAAGAAACTTTTAGCTGAAGATAAGAAAAAACTGCAAGATAAAATGAGAGAAATACAGAAAAAGATTAAATAAGAAACGAAATAGTCAAAATTTATAATTTCAAATACATATTGTCTTCGTTGATTATTTATTCAAAGATTTGGAACTGTTGTTGTCATGCTCGTTTCGTAAGTGAATGTTCATTTAAGGTTGATTAATTCGTCCAATCCTTTAAATATTACTGTTTAAATTCTCGGTAATAATATCAAACAACTTTTCATACCATGAATTAATGAATTGATCACTCAATAAAAATGTTAAAGTTGAAATGTTTCAATTTATTTTGTGTTCTATGATTTGGGACATACTTTATGAAACACCTGGACATGTTGCTTCACACTGTTTTATAAATACGGCCGTAATTACCTATCTCTATTTTATTTATTTTTATTCATATTTCCCGTTAAAACTAACTTTATAAAAGCTGTTTACACTTCAGTAGACGTCAGGTAAATAATTAACATGAAAAAATTACATTTTTAAGCCTAACTTTCTTTTAAATAATAGAAAATATATAACTCCTATTCATAAAGTGTTTCATAATATGGCCCCTTACCTTAGAACCCCCAACAGCTTTACCAATTTAAAATTTGACATCTTTATATGTTTCAGTTGCATTATTGACAATACCTAGTAATTTTGTTTTATCGTCTTTGACTACGTTATTATGGAAAAATACTAGCGGTCAATTATAATAGATAATACGAGCAATCGTACCATTGTACATAGATCTAACTTTTATCTTATCATGATTTAATTATGTTAGCAATTTACTATCTACCAAAGTTGTTTTCCACGTGAATAATAATCTATTGCCTTGTTTATTACTTCCTCATCCTTTCAATTTTACTTTCGAACCAACTTATGGTATTTATTTTTATTTAGATATAGTATCAGTAATATGCTCGAGTGCAATATCGCCATGTATATGATATCCAATTCAATGTTAACATACATACATCTTCGGTTATATTCAAAATATTCGATACTAAAGGTTGCAATAATGGCTGATCTGGATGAATACATATACTTATGAGAAAATTTGTTTCAATTACCTCCTGTGAATAAAGATCCCTTTTTCGTAAATTTGCAAAGAGAAAAATCATTAATATTGTGACATGGAGGATGCCCACCCGCCGTTTCTCGACTATGTCGCCTCGGTACAGCAGAGGCTAACTAAATAAAATGTTAAAAAATTAAAATTCACACCCGTGCAGATGCTATGTCGAGACAGGGATATATCTATTGATTACTTATTATGTATGATTAATGGCCACGCGGGCGTCGAAAAATTAATTCTTCTTAGGTACACACCGCGAGGAGAGAGATGGCGCCGAGGGATCTTGTCGCGCATTCAACGACTCGAATAGAACGTTGGCAACCGTCGAGTGCAATTTTGTGTACGTGAGCGGTGGGGGCCTCGTTCGCATAGGAAGCATGGGATGCAATAGGCGATCAAGATGGCGGGACCACATGTTAATTTATTGTACAGGAATCACGCGATATGGAATGATTATGTAACTTCACTTGAAAGAATGAATGAGGCGCGGGAATTGTAAAAAAAGCGTTATGTATGTTGTATGAAGTAGTTTTAAGATGATACTTGTATGTTTCGAGAGATTCTTGTTAAAATAAAAGTTATTATGACGTCATAATCACCGACAGGGTGATGTGTGGCATGATTGATTGCGGGTACATACTGCCCTATCAATTAATAAATGATGGAATGTGAACAGTGACCATGAAGTCATGAGAACAAGGGCTTCTTATTCATTCTTGTACCGGCGGCGTATCTGTACGCGTGTGTATGCTTGGCAAAGTAAGCCCGTGAGAGTATTCCGAATCCATTCGTGAGATCGAAGGAGGAATACAGATTAGCAAGTGCATCAGGCTGTAGAAGACCACACCTCTCACCAATCAGTTGGGCGATTCGGTTGGAATCATTTGAGTTGTGCAATCCGATCTGAGGAGTACAGCGAGGGGAGGCGATGGACAAACCATCGACGGAATAGTTTCTTTGTGCGATTACGGTAATTCCATCCATGATCTGTCACGTACTAATTAATTAAAGACTTGATAACTAAACGTGTGCATGAATTAGTATGAGTGGAGGGTGAAGCTGTGAATCGCTCACTATTAACGATTATCGAGTATTTGGCGAGTACGGGTATGTCGTGATCTCGTGAAAAGAGTGCCGTATGATAAATGTATTGTAATCATCAAGTTTACATCAGTGTGCTGTGTGATGCTAAGGAATGAATAATTGCAAAGTCTTCCATCGCTATGTACGCGATCGTGACATCATAACGAAATTGCTTCGCGTAGTAACGAGAAAGATAAATGAGAATTAAATTAATTGCGAATTTCTCGTAGTATGAAATGCTTCTTTTCGAATGAACTGATTGAGTTGTGGCTTGAATATTATTTTTTTTGTCGCTTATGAAAGCTTTTTTTTATGTCAAGAACTTTCTATTATATGCAATAATTATAATTTAGTTCATCCAGTCCTTTGTTTTGGATTGATGTTGATTAGCCAAGAGTCAAACGATAATAGAATTAAACATTAAGTAGATTCAAAATATTGGGTCTCATTTTTTTTTTCTTTTGTGGGTCTTCGCGCTATATTTCTTTTCATGCTAGAATCATCGAATCAGGACGTAAAGGGAAATCCAGTCTCAATATATAATATGATATTTCTATAGGAATATTGGCGAAATCTGATTTTGAAATCCTTTCCGGGAGATGAATCAAATTTAAAGCTCACTTTTTTGAAACTCAATTGAATAAATCATGTGATTGCATTGTAACGTGTTAAATTGTACTGCATTGAACTCAGGTGCCAAGATTCATAAAATAATACGTTTACTCTTCGTTCTTTATTGATTCATAAAAGTAGAGAAATCCCTATGAGTATTCTATCCGGTGTATTTTCAATTGAATGATCTTTAGTGTACAACGACACGCTTATATAGACGGTCAAACTACAAACAACTCTTTCATTTAATCATCGCAAGTGTCAGTTGTAGGAAAGTGACATAGGCTTCCGCGAAAATGCGAGAAATAACAATTACCCTGTTACCTTGTGTATGTAACAGGGTACTATAAGACCCTATGACCCTATTTCTAAGTGATTTCCGCGTTACTGTGAGTCCCGATAGTAAACATGTATCGCTGAAGCCAGCGTATCTATATTCAAATGCCCCGCCAAATCTAGCAAAGTCATAAATAAACTCTCGCCGAAACCAGCGTTGAATAAACAATATTTATCAACAAACAATTTCAATTATTGATTCTGCCGTAGCCGGTGATTATAAATCTCAAAGAGGTCTTTCGACTACACTGGGTGGAGCCCCTATACTTCATTATCAGCCGAAATCGGCGACAAAATTCTCAGCTGTAATAAATCAAAAACAGTTAAAGTGAGATAATAACACATAAACTGAGCCTTACTTCTCCTAAAAAAGCTACTATGTGGATCGGATTCGATACCACAGCATTTTCACAAGTCAGATCTAAAGAAGATTTAAATAAAGAAAAAAAAAATCTAAAAAAGTTAGCTAAAATCTAGCGTATGCTTCCTAGAGGACTCGGTCCTCTCCTTGTGTGAGTAATCACACAGAAAATAATTATCAAAGTTTTGTGTATGGCAAATACTCAATCTGAGCACAAGAGAAATCCCAAAGACGACTGTATACGAATCGTTGACGCCTTTCCATGCCCGCGTCAGACCATTCTGTACGCGAAAATATCTGCGACGCGAGTCTTCTCACATTCGATAGCTGAACTAAACTTTTACGGTCCCAGCATCCCTCGACCGCGAATATGTTGAACCCCGTGTAAAAAAACGGTATATCCGTCTCTTTTCTATTCCTATTCTTTCTCTTCTCTTACTAATCCCTACTCTTCGACGGTCGTGTCGAGAGTGACTTATGCTACTATACGGGCCTCACTTCGTTGCGACCTTTTCCTCTTTTATCTGCCTCCCTGTTAGTGACGCACAACATTAGTAATTTACCTTCAGATGTTGTTCATTGTTACTATTCACTTGTTAAATGTGTCATTCTCTGAATACTGCAGTGTTGAGCCATATTGCTTCAAAAGGAATACTACTTATAGCTGACGATAATGTTGATTATATCTCATATAAGGAAAAAAAAGTAATGAAATCATTTTCATATAATGATGATGATAACTTTAGAACAGCTGGACTTTCAAAAGTCATAACCATCAGAATTGAGCGAACATAATGATAATACGTAATATTGATACTACTTTGGATGTCGTAAACGATACAATTGCTGAAGTGATTTTAGTAGTATCAGATTTATTTTCGTGATGTGTGGATAAGATGAAACTACTTTTATCGCCTGGACTTCAATACAAGATTACAAGAGTGTCAGAGATTGAAAGAGTCAGTATCAAATTTGAAGTGAAAGCATTTACGATATAAGAACAATTCCCAAAATCAAGGATTGAGTTTAGAGCATGCCATTATTAATATAAGTAATGAAATATTCAATTATGGTCAAATTTAAGTAGCATTCTTGAGTCAAAATTTTTCGCCCGGAACTAGACTTCTCAGAGAGGACATTTTTATTGCACCGAGGATTAATTCCAATCTTTACTGCGTTGAACCGTACAATAATTTCGGGCCACCTGGGCCTGAATCGGATGTCCGAAGTGGTTCTTATTTCCCTTTTCTCCACTCTGAAGACCAAACGCGATCTAGAAAAAAACGTCTACTGATGATTTAAGACCCATTTTTTTCTATGTATCCAATGTTTATGACATTCAGGTAGAGTCATATACTTATGCGTTGCTCGCATTCATTTTCGTGTATCGAATTTATCGATAAGTGGTAAACGCTTTCATTGATAAAGAAGCAAAATGAAAAAAAAAACATTACACAATTAATTACAAGTCGTATGTGTGATTGTTGCTCATTTTATTCATATCAATTTTGCATTGAATTATTAGTCACTAGTCAGATGTTATATTTTATGTTGTGAATCGGAAGTATAATTTAAAATTTAAAATTGAACAACAAACATAAATCTGAAAACACAGAATTATATTGGGTGGCGAGATTCAAACCTGAAACCCTCGGACTGCATAATATGATACTAGCAAGCTACCCAACACGCCATTCATGCATGCCTCAATATAAGAGTAAATAGTAAATGATGGAAGACATCATGATATGCATATAAACTTATTTATTTGGAATTTTTTTTATGCATATACAGACATATGTACATACATACGACATACATGTCAGTGGAGCCAAAGTTCCAGGTTCGAGTTCTGGCGCAAACCAAAAATGTTTTCGATTATGTGTAATGTTTAATTTTCATTATTCTTAATTTAGGAATGATGTATATGTAATACACAAATATGTAATACATATATACTTAATGTATATATGTGTATTTTTTTCAAATTCATTGATTTTCTATAAATTATATATACATAAGAATATTTATATTAAAAATTCACTGAATATCAATATATATTTTCGCTCGAGGAAAAAAGTATGTCTTCATTTATTAATTCATCAAAAAAAATTATTTCGGATATTTTTCGTTAAAAAATTTTTATGGGATATCATAAAATTGCTTCGAGCAGACGAAAATCGAAAATTTTATAGTTTCAATCTATATTAAGGCCACATCGGTTTATTTACAGTCCGCAATTTTATAATTTGGACCGGCAGTGCGGCCTAGAATTTTTCGATAATCCCCTTCCGATACGGAAGAACAAAAGAAATGCATCTCGGAGAGCTCCAAGTTCGGGGGAAAATTTTAACTTGGGCATATAGATAATATTTTTCGGTGATTATACCATCAAATGTAGAAGCAGATTCAGCGTAGTCGAAGGATTATCGTCAACCTTATGATAAAATTATAGAAATATGGAAGAAAAACGAAACACACATTCATATCAATTTCAGGAATTTAACCAATTAAATGTATCAGATTATTTGAACAAATTTATGTATTTGAAAAGAGAAGATGATCATATTTTGATGAGATTGATATATCTTATTGAAATTGATATTCAACTTATGAATCAAACATTATAGGATCTTTTAGATCCACATCGATTTCCTATTTTTACATGAGGAATGTTGTGAAAATTTATTAATTCATTGGTCAGTAATTGCTCGACATATTCTCATTGTTGCCAAACAGGGAAACAATAAAGATATTGATATAAAACAGTTTTTTGAAAATCATTGTAACTATGATAAACAGACAAATTTTTGAAATTTTGGATGTAAAATGGATTGAAAATGAATGAGCTAATTCTTTTTTAATTTTCAAGAAATACAGAAATATCAGCTTTTTCAATATTACCGCTCCTCTTAGGGATGTTAACATATGAAAATAAACGAAAAAATAGTGGTAAGTAAACTACCCTGGTCTTTTCATTACGCGTCGATAAATAACAATGTAAACAATATTTCGTTATTCATAATTTCATTGATTGAACAATATGAAGAGAGAAAAATGATAATAACGCGCTAATTCTGTTGATTACTCAATTGGTGTTTGTAATTGAGCCAAATTTAGAACCTGAATGATTCAAAGTGATTTCGGTTTGTTCCCACATTTCCTACAGTCGTGCAAAATGATAATACTAAGGTCTTATAGGTCAGGAATTTTTCAAAATATGCAAGTAAATAAGAAATAGCCAAACATGCATTTCCTCTTATAAATCGAATTTTCATGCGAAACAAATATTTGAGTTTGATGAAATATATCAATTACTCAAGCTCAATATGCCTTGTATATAATACTTATAATTTGAGTGTACATGCTACTTGGAAGGAACATGAGATGATAAAATAATTGATGACTTTGTTAGCGATTTAATAACAAATAATAAATATTCTTTACTTGACATATTATATGATTAGAAGTGTATTGCTGATGATGGAGGTAGTAATTGAAATATTCTAAAAATACCCAAGATAAAAAATTCAGTTCAGTCAGGTAAATCTTTCTGCTCCGTGCTTGAATTTTCTTGAAGAATTTATATTTGTTTATGAATAATTACATTATTTTCAGAAATGTGAAATTTTTCTAAGTTTCCGACTGAAAATTATTATCATTACCCGAGTCGAAATTTAGCGTATCAATAAGATATCCAGGTTCTCTTTAGCGCATCAATAGCACGTCAAATGCATAACTTTCAATTTCACTCTAAAATTCCGTTTCAATAGGTCATCAAAATCATCTATATTTTAATAAAACCATAGGGTTTCAGTCGAAAATTTTGAGTAAATACATACAGGTCCGAAACGCGCCCAATACACGCCCGTGGTATTTTTGAAAGAGGTCATCAAGCATAAACTGCCCACTGTCCTAATCTTTTAATGAGGGTTCGTTTTATTACATTAAATATCTAACACGAAATGTGCACTAGATAGTCTAGTTGTCAGCATTGCATATAAAAAAACATGTACCCATACATATATACACGTATATATACATGAACACATTCGGAATTTGCATTGTATTTATGTATGTATGCGTGTATGTATAAATATATATAAATGACAATAAATATAAATATAAAAAAATAAAATGAATGAAAATGAATATAAAATATAATGAACATCTAGCTTAGGATTGATATAAAAAATTTATATTTATATTCAAATTATATTTCAATAAAATAATTTATTTATTTTATTTTTATATTTATTCACAAAATTCAATATCATTAACGGGTTTTATTATGTGTGTTTTTTTATTTATTTTTACAATAAAACATAAATATAAGATTGAATTTACCTCAATCAATATTTGAGATGGATGTGCTGTTTTGAGATTCCATACATATGGAATTGTAACTTGAATTATATTATTATCTACATAATTATCAACATTTGATTCTATAAAATATAATGCGGATCTCAATTGATAAAATTTTTGACAAATTGCCTCTTGGAAAAAAGCATAAAATTTCGAATTTGTACCATTCAAGTGACAGTTAATTATAGCACAACTACATACTTTTATAAAATATTCAATAAATCCAATTTTTGAACCTTCTTTAGTCATAATTTTGAAGCAATAAGAATCTGACTTAGTTTTTCTTATATAACACTTAGAATCAATGATTTGATTTTCTATTTTAATCTTGAAAATTTGAATATTTTTGGATTGCTTCGATTTATTATTTCTCCAATACTGTGGAGTGTTATCTCCAAATTATAAAGTATATTATAATAAAAAAGCATTTTTCCAAGAGCATAAATTTGTACTCCTATTCGCCGAAGATTGACTCTTTTTCCAATTGTTTTTTATCTATTACAATATTTGAAAGCATCAGTTTTTAGTTAGTAATTTATCAGTAATTTATATTCTTTAATTCATTTGCGACTATTGAATTATATGATATTTTTGAATATATTTGTAATCCAATGCAACGTGTACCATGAACATAATTTTTTATTTTTCCAAAAACGCTTTCAAAAGTAACGAATGCTGTTAAAAGTTTTTTACTCAAATTAATATCATCCAGTGTTATTGATTTTTGATTCAATAAATATATGCCTGATACTAATTCTGAATAACGATTCAAATATTTTTTTTCCCTCAAATCTTCAAAAATAAGGAATGAATAAAAATAGAAGGAAAATTATAAAAAAGATTTGGTCATATATTTTCAAACATGTAATAACTCATGTTTAATATTATGTATTATGTATATTTTTTTCTATTTCATTTCTTATTGAACTAATTCAATAAAAATATAATTCTTCATTAATTCATTGGATTCTAAACAAAAAAAATTATTGGCATTTATTTATAAGGGCGGGTATGTGTTTAAGTGTGAATAAGTTTGCATAATAATGTCTTTTATAATTTAATATTTACATTTATATTTATACGTACACGAATGGCGTATTGAGTAGTGTGTCAGTCTCATAATGTGCCGTCCAAGGATCCCTGGTTCGAGTCTCACCATCCCATCATTTCTATTCTTTCAGATTTATGTCTAATTTCAAATTTTCAATTACCTTTCAGATTTCCAACATAATACGTATATATAGAAGTGCACTTGTATGATTGAAATTATTCAATGTAAAATCAACAGTAATTAAATAATTTGCAACACATATACGACTCGTGCTTGATTTTGGGATGTGTTCTTTCTTAATTTTTGTTCATTTATTATTATAAAATTAGAATTATGAATTCATAAAATTATGTTCATAACATTGCAAAGTGATTTTTTTGCACAATCACTTTATAAAGTTATGTCATTTTCAACAGAGAAAAGTTTACACTCGGGATACTCTTGAACTGCTATGAAAACCTAATTTTCAAAAAAAGCGTCTCAACAGCATTTCCAAGTCATCAAATATAGGATATCAATAGCGTTTCGAACGTCGGAAAAGCCAGTAAGTAGACGCTCGAAACGCTACTGAAACACTAAATACCATTGAGCCAACTATCCTCAAGGTTATCGTTAGCGTATCCAAGGAATCAATTTTGTAGAATATTAATGCGTTGATGATGAGCTAAATTTCGACTCGGGTATCATCTCCGACAAGAATTCAAAAACTCATATTATGACCCTTTATGGAATTCCTATATTTAGTATATTGATGTTTACATATCAATATGCTTTTTTTTACGATGATTATCAATTCATCAATTTACTTTACCATCATGAATCAGCGTAAACAAAAAAAAATCTTAATCAACATATTATTTATTAAGTTTTGTAGTATGAACAGTAAAAATGTATGTATATCGTCTATATGCGTTCCTCAATCCAATCATTTTTATACAGTTCTTCAATCAAAAACTGTATAAGGACTGCGAATCGTCTTCATTCATGCATGTATGCATGTACAGAAATCTAAATCTTTCTTCGGGATTGATAATATTTGCGAAACGGATAAGGCTTGAGTCTTTGGTTCTGCAATTCGCAAGAACTGAGATTTTCGAAATAGTCATCATATATTCCTATATTGAAGGACTGAAAAAGAAAATGTGGAAAATAATACAGATCGATGCCGTACGATATGAAGATTGTGAAAGATTCTTGAAAACTCATAAAGACTGTATGCAGACTGAAGAGTTTTATCTCGGGTATTCGTATAACATTTTGAGATATTTCATGGCATATTATCGCGGTTCACTATAATTTGGAATACTGTGAAAATATTCTTTGAATATTTCAATGGAATCTTTTTCTTTTTTTTGAAAATCATTTCAAAAATGTTTTAAAAGTTTTTACAATATATTTAAAATATTTTCTCAATATTTTTTTGCTATTAGGGTGTCCGAGCCTGATAAAGCATATCAATTTCTCAAGTACTATTTGCCCGGAATATCCCCACAGAACGGAGAATAATTTGACTGTGTCATTGTTGCCGATAGTCACTACCCATTTTTTTTTTTTTTTTTTTTTTTTTTGATATCTCAACCTAATTTTTGATTCGAATGATTTAAAGCTTTTTCTATTTCACAAAATGCGACTTCCAGTATGTAAAACAATAGAACTGTTGAAAATTCAATATTTTTCTTGCCTCATCTATTCTTATTGGTGGCAGCACATTCTGGACGTGCGAGTTGCATGTTCAGGACGCTTGACCACTGCTCTCCGCACGCGGGGAGGGTGTGCGCAATTGACCAATTTTGGTCAATTTCACAGAAAAGATCGACTCGCGCATTGATCTTGAGACAATGCGTCGATACCGCGTGCAAAAATCTTACTCATTCTCATCGAGTCTTGCTACGCATACAACGCAGCTAGTACATCTCAGTATTCTCAACCAAACATATTCTGTTCTCAACACATAAACTCAATGTAAAGTACAGAATCTCATCAAAAATCATCTCAAAATTCCAAGTGGATCAATAATATTCTTCTTGGTGGTAAATTTACAAGTAAAGTTAAATTTATCAGTCCACAGCTCAAAACTCAAACGTACCCAACTGATCAATAATATAAGTTGATCTCAGTTTTCTCATTAACGTTCTTAAGTAAATCAAAGTGAATTCATCGTTCAATTGTGTAAATATAAAGTTAAGTGTCTTTTTTCAATAAATAGTACATATTTTATCCATAAAATATTCGTTCATTTGTACACTGCGAGTGGCTTCACCATCACGCACATTTTCCCAGCATCTCATCCAACTTCCTCACACATACAGTCCACTCTCATTCAAATAAAATAAATTCATTATTTTATTCCTTACCCAATTTCAAACAAGAACGATTGGTGAAAACACTTCCAAAATAATGCAGATGATATAAAATTGAAAAAACTAAGCCAAATTGAGCAAATTATATAATTGTTATTTTCCGCTAAACCGAAATTTAGAAATATTTGGTATCACGGTATTCAAGTTTAACTACTTGCGCTGGCAAAAAATTCACCGACACGTGTACCAGAACGGTCCAGTGTAACTCGCTGGGAGGCGTCACACAGTATTTGATGCCTCAGAAAAATCGGAAAAAGATTTATATTTTCTAAACTAATTTATTTTTGTTTCTGTGACAATCGCATGACGACGTACATACCACGTCGTTGGCGATTCTGTGACAAAAGTATTACGACGTGCATGGCACGTCTTTCCAGCGCAAGTGGTTAAACGGTAATATGATTTTCAGATTCGGCGTCGTCTATAACAATCAATAGCAACATTAGAAAAAGACAAATTTCGGACGAATCCAATACTTTTTCATATATTGCCTGATGAAAATTTGAAAAAGGTCATAAGATATTTTTCAAAAAGGAAAATTTTTAATATCATGCAGTAATAATTGCTATCTAGTTAACTTACATTTGGACAATAGGTTAATGTGCGGTATACGGTGTTCTTCATGTCACTGATCGAAAGGTAATCAGTACTGCAATCGCCTGATCCAATATTGAAGAATAAGAATTCTAATGTAATCCTGAATCCACGTGGTACGCTTACATCCCATACACATGTACTTGCATTACGATAATTATTCGGATAGAGAGGTGAAGTGAATCTTCCGGCGTAATTGAAAATTTTTCCACCGCATCCTCGCCCTATTACAAAAATGAATATCAAAAAAATGAAAATTATATACTGAATTTGAACAGGAACAATGCAATTATTACCTTGATCAGTTGATGTGTATATAATGTCGTAATTTTCCCATGTAACACCATGCTCAGATACGGAATGTAAACTTAATTTATTTCCAGTACTAAACACAGGCGATGGTGTTTGCATACCACATAATGTTGCTAAAAGTGGTGCACTAAAATCACCATCGTGAATTTGTAAATTACTTCTTGCGCACTTATTTACATCAAAAAGTCTAATGCCATTGAAATAAAGTGAAATCGTATTTCCAGCTGGTACAGTTATTGTTATCCAACAATCCGCAAATCCTTGATGAATGATTCTACCTTGTAGACTTGTGTAATTTCGATTGCAATCTGCCAATCCAACATCAAATCTGAATTTTCGTGATTTCATATTATCACTCGATGTAGTCTTCAACACTATTTCTATTTCATCACTACCGCTGCAAAAATATTAGAAACTTAGCGTGTATTTCACCCGTATAATGCTTGGCGTAAGGGAGGGGGGGGGGGGGGGTGCATTATGAAGTGGAATGGACTCATAGTTTTTACATGTTTAACCAATCAACCCTACCGACAATATCTTGAGAACCGATAAAAATGAGAAAAATGTGAAGCGTCCGAATTCGCTTATAAAGTTATATTTCAAAAATTTATTGTGCGCTACACCCGTATAAATACATATCGTATATACCAGCATATGAGATGATCGGCGTATGAGACGCCTACTAAATCTCAACCTAAAATTTCGGTATTTCTAAATATTGGGAATACAAGACTTCTAGTCTTCAAGGGTCGTCTCATACGCCAATATATGCGGTAATTAAAGTGAAACTTCGTTCTTGTAACAAAACGACAAGTTTCAAAACATATACAATACACATCATAAGGTTATATATTAGACCCCATAGAAACCTAGCAAATGAGAAATTCGAAACTCTAAGTGAGTGAATATGCGTGTAGCGATTATTATAATTTTACCTTTTGATAATTCAAACCTCATCGCAATCAAACTCGTATACACTACATATATACATTCGCGAACACTATGCTCCGTCACACATACATACAATTTCATACTCGCATGGGATGATTTGCAATCTATGTTGTCTCTGGTTAAAATATCCACATAAGTAATACGGATACATATTCACTTTCTACTCTATTGAAATTAATAAATAATACTTTTATTGATATTTTTGTTCTTATGCCAATTCATGAAAGTAACGTAGATTGACCCACTAGCAGCAATTACAAAAAATATATATATTTATGTATATACACCTCCTATGTGTACAGACATATCGCAATAAATTCCATTCACCTGTTATATGAATTAATGTGTTTTAATGCTGTAGCTTATTATGATAAATTTTCATATTAAAATATCAGTGACATATATTGGACGTCTGAAATGATTTTAAAATTTAACATTAAACATAATTTGGAAAAATGTCATAGCAGCGGTGGTATGCCAAACTGAAACCTTTGAACTGTAGATATTGAAACGTGAATGATGCTAATAGAGACTCCGCAATCGTTATAATATAAAATAATACATTACAAATATTATGGGTTACATTGGATGGAGAGGCGCATATAAACGATACATCTTTACTTATCATACCATCAAAATTAATCAATAATATTTCAATTAACATTTTTTTTGTTCATCCCTATTCATTAAGGTAATATAGATCGACAAATCAGGAACAGTTGTGAAAAGAAACATTATTTGAATTTGGGACCTTTGATCTGCACATATTGGAATGTAAACGATGCCTACTAAGCTACCGAAATTACTCATCATATGCTGCAATCATTATATATATCTCATTATAACATACTTGATTTTGAATTTATATTATGATCAATTATAACTCATCATCTGAAAATTCAAATATAAAAATCATTTCACAAAAATTAAAGAAAAAAGATACTATATATAATTGATATCCCAAATCTTATACGTGTATTTTTATATGAAGGTAAAATCATCATCAAATATTGAATATATTATGAAGCCAATTAATTCAACAGAAATGAAATGAATACATACATACATTTCTCACGGTGCTAATAGAAGATATTATATGTTATGTTATATAATATTCATTTATTCATGAATTCATTGTATTTGTTCATATTGTATTATTATAAATAAATATATTGTGCTCAAAGTTTCCATCATGTGAAATTTTTCAAAATCCCCGACCGAAAATTATCAACATGATGATCTCCGACAAGAGAAAAATTTATTCTACTTTTTATACAATTCCTATACTTATACTTGTCTAAATGTATATCTCAATCCAATTGTCTTCATACAGTCCTTGAAATTAGTACTGTATACGGACAATTTGGTTTTTATATATAAATTCATATATAGTATGAGTGGGGAACGGGCTTTGCTCTGTGTCTATGCGTTGTCGCGATTGCTTGCAAAAGGTGCGAGCGAGTCAGCTGAATTTTGTCATATGACTGCCTGTGGAAGGAGAAGGAGACTGTACAAGGAACAGTGCGGGAAGACAGCGATGGAAGGGATGTCACTGCATCGGCCAGCCGCACGTGTTGACTAGTCGACGAAATTAAGGATTGAATTTATTTTATGTTTAATTAATGATTATACGTTTTCAGTGTATCAATTGTAAGAATTACGCATAACGAATGAACGGAGGAAAACCGTGATTATGTTTGTTTTGGTAGGGGCGTAGTATAGCGCATACTTATTGTATGGACTGTTTATGATTGTAGAAATTGTATTAATTTCGATTGTAAGCGAATAGATGGAATATTCATCTATGGAATTGGAATAATAGGTGAGTGTCATGTTGGTCACGTGATGGGTAGATCTAGCTCTTACATTCACATTTCTTGTTGCAAAAGCAACGACGAATCACTCTTATCTGAGCTGTTGGTAAGTCTGGGATTGTGTTGGAACTTTTTAGCTGCCAATTCATTCGTACGTGTGTCGTACGTCTTTCACGTGATTTTGACTGCGAATTATAGTGTGATTTGTATTAGATTAAATGATAATAATTGCTAATGAAAAGTACTTGCGTAATCAGTAACGTGCACAAAAGACAGCATAAAGTAAAGTGAATTAAGGGACAAATCCAGTTCAGAGATCTACACTGCTGAAAATGCTATACATCTCGAGAATTTTAGGGAAGAGATCGTAACTACGTGGTGTGCGAATGTTCATTTATGTGCTCGCGGTTGCAGCTTTCTTCATTCTTTCGTTCTTAAATATTAATTGATGATAATGGTTATGAGTTACATGTGTGATAAATTTGTCGTATAATTGCTTCGAATGCGTTATAGTAAATTACTAATTAAAGTTACTCGTTGCTCGTGTATTGATATGTTACTTATAGTTGAGTATTCACCGTTGAGGACCAGGTATGGCTATATATATTTTGTTGTTTATTCGATTTACGTTTCGCGGATCGATACTATTTTTCAGGAGAGACGCAGAGAGTGATTCCCTAAAGGAATCTGGCGCCCGACATTATCACCCGAAGGTGATAATAATCAATGATAAAATATTTCGTGTTTTATTTTGTTCATTTGCAAGCCGAAAACCAACTGTAACATGAGAAACGCGAAGGTTGAACGCGTTTTCCATCACAATATATATAGATACTAGCTGATACCCGTCCACTTCGCTAGACGTAAGATAAAATTGAATCATGAGATATTGTTTTTGTATTGTTAGGCGAAATCCAAGTTTATAGGTATGATAATTTATCAGTTATAGTGATTAGGAAATTAGTCAGTGAGTAGGAGAATCTATCGTTACACAGATTTCCATATCACTCATGAAGTACTGTGTCGTAGGATGCGTTTCCATTATTTTACATGGCGGGTCCCCAGTAGGCCTAACCATGAATGACTTACGAAGATGAAATTACAAACACATTTAATTCAATACAAAAATATACGATGAATTCTTGATATCCGTGGAAATGAATGGAATAATATGATTATATACTGATAATTTCTTAAACAACATTGTTTGTTCGTTTTTCTGGTTGAAGAATGACCAGGGCGTCAGGTGAACTTACTCTTGAGCATGCTACATAATATTGACCATGGGAGAAACAGTCACTTCTCAAATCCACTCCGGCCACTTTCAAACTCTGTCCTTGAGCTTAATTGATAGTCAACGCGAAGCAAACTCTGACCGAAAATTGTGTTCGTTTGAATTCGAATGGTAGTCTGATGGAAGCAAGAGTATTCTCATAATAGATACATTTACTCCAACATATTTTCCGGTGAAAATTGTAGCTGTGATTACGTTTTTCTGCGAAGATGTTACTTGAAGTCTGGTACCATTACACAATTTAGGAGGGTTCAAATTTCGCAACAACATGATGGGTGTACTAATCTTGAGGGAAAGAATGTGAGGTGGTGTACTTAGTGGATTGAGCATGTGCAGAAACTTTACAGGATAGTGAACAGCATCTACTACTTCCATAACTGTATCCACAGATAAATATTTCATATGCTTATTTGGCAGCTTCCCAAGTAAAAAAAAATTGATGCTATGAGCTGAGTCATTTGTTGGAGTGAGAATAGCTCTTTCTCTCAACCATGACATACTCTCTCTTCCATCATGCTGAATGTTAGGATATATTCCATCAGTTAAAGTAACCAAATCGCTTATAATATTACAAAGGTTCACTCGGAACATTCATCCCTCCTTCTTCTTCCAGGATATCCCTGTTACCTATATCAATTAATAATTTCGAAAATTCCTTCGCTTTCGAGTCATCATAAAGACACACTCGCATGTTGACTTCCAAAGATAAAACTTTTACATTAGGCCGTAAAATAGATGATTTCAAACACGCTTTGATTTCATCTGCACGCGTTCCTCGCAGTACAACAGGCAAAGTTTGTCTGAAGTCGCCAACTAAAAGAACAGTCATTCTACCTGTAAGTCGATTACAACCTCTAATATCTCGGAAAGTCCTATTCAATGCCTCAATACCTTTCTTGTGAGCTATAGTACACTCATCCCACACAATAATTTTTGCTTCCCTCAGCACATGTGCCATATCACTTCGTTTGGAGATGTTGCAAATAGCATTTTTCGAATGATTTGGATCGAGAGGTAGTTTAGAAGACGAATAAGCCGTCTTGCTCTCTTCGATCGAAGTAGCTGCAATACCTGACAAAGCAACAGCAACAGCGATATTTTTCTCACTTCTAATCTTAGCGAGAAGCGAGTTAGTCAAGAATATTTTTCCAGTGCCGCCAGGAGCATTGAGATCCAGTTTTGAAATATCTGCAGCTACTACTTTGGTTAACTAAGCTACATCGTAAGCTAATTCACTTAGGTACTGACGGTTATTGATTATTGAACTTAGCTCTCTTGACGGTTTTGGGAGTCTGAATTGTACCAATGTTTTACCTGACATTGATATAACAATATCTTTAAGAAGAATAAGACATTGATTACAAATGATATTAAGGTTCAGTTTGATACTTCCACGGTCTCTTTACATTTGTATTTCAATGTCTTCTGCCAAACCTCCACGGTATTTTGGCTACAATGTTATCGGATCTCCAACTTGACAAAAAACTAACATTACAGCGAATAACTCTCTAATTTTGTTGGGAAAATCAGAAATAGAGGCTTCTTCCACAGTACGATCCCAGAGAACATCATCTTCCAGTAAACCAAGTGCTCTGCAAGCTTCCAGAAAAGTCGGCTGCACCACTCCTGATACAGTTTTTAGGATATCAAATGAAGTGGGACCTCGAATTTCATGTAAGAGAAGGCGCAAATAGTAGCACTCACTATTACCGGGATGAACGGTATATACTCTATCCAACACATGCTCTTTCTTCATTTCTAAATAACCTGGCACGATTTCTCCTTTTTTTCTCCTATGGAATTGGTTGTTCCTCCATATATTGTAACGCTCACCCTTCCCGTGAGTGTTCACTACCTGAGAGAGAGCGAGGTTACTGGGGAATTGGAGGGGGAGAAGAGATGCCACCTTATTTTGCTCTTCAGAAGGAACAGCTTGTATGAAAAATAAGGAAACTGATTATTGAACTCTAACTCGATTATGAATCCTCGATATCTTACAAATTTGACCGAAGTGTCAAATTTATTCACTTTATTCTGATTAAAAAACTGCAAATGAAATACGCGATAACAAAAATATCATAAATCCAAGACCACAAAAATATTCTAAGTCCGAAGTGACGAAAATATTCCAAGTCCCGACGCTCGGAATTCCTCTAAGTCCCGCGAGTCAATGACGTCACGGCAACTTCGTTGCAGTTTCTCGTACCAAAGGGGGGGAAAGATTGGTTATACAATCACCGGTGAATCATTTAAATGGGTAGGAAAATAATCCCAATTTATTTGTGATTTTTGATTTAAATAATTATTTGTCTTTAATAATTATTCCGGATGGGGAAAGATTCCACAAGGGCCGCGTGTCATACGGGTATCATTCCAAATGGTGGGGAAATTAATTAATAATATATTAATTAATTTTTGAACAATTATAATCGACAAACGAACGAACTGGTCGTATTTTTTGGAACTTCTCATTAATTATCTATGATAAATGCGTACAATTTCACACAACAAAATTACAAAGTGCATGCATACAGTGAGTTTATATAATTCAATTCCAGATTATTTTTATTAACAATTTAATCCCAGACACGTAGAATCTACTTACAATAATCGTTGGTATGTCAAAAAAGGATGTTGACAATAATTCACAACTCTTGCACTTGATTGATAATGTTTTTAATTAATTAATGTCACGTATAAGATGTATTTATTCACTTTCTTCTTCTACAATACCACAAAAATTCTATCTTTGGTCAATCTTCCTTTATGGGACGGGTTCTGACTCGATAGTTTTTCTATGAGGATTTTTTCGTAATCGTTTCTTTTTGAGAAGTGTCGTAATGATTTTTCTATGAGAAGTGTCGCACAAAGGGCAAGGGGCCGTACTTATAGATGCATTTTTGCAACAGCTTTTCCTCCCACTCGGTCCATCATGCGACAATAACCTTGAGTGATTGGCCCAAGACGTTCTTTGTCTTGACAAATGACCAATCACTCCCTTCAAAGGGGTCCAACGAACAAAACCCCTTCCATTTTCCGGGGAGAACAACGACACACTTTATCGATGTTTGCGTCGACCGGCGACACGTGCCTGCAATCTCCCCACCACGGTATCCACTCAGTGCATGGAAAATTCCATCGATGCTCGAGTGTCGGTTGACAATGGGCTTGCCTATGCGTCGTAGATTGCCAAAACATATGCACAACATCTGTGATGATGCATCATCACAATATAAAATTCTGGAACTTCACAATATAAAAGAGCTTGTGCGAACTTATCTACTTGACACAATTCGAAAAAACCCATGAGTGTTGTTTTCATTGGATTATTTATCCTGTTAATGACATTCTCTTTCGTGAAATGAACTCTTTGGCCATTTTCAAGATGAACAGCAAGATGAACAACAGGCGGAAACCTCTCATGAATCGGAAAACCAAGAATACGCCAAGCTGCTCCGGAACTACTTATGTATCGTCCTGCTTCATATCTAGAAATCTCATCTAGAGCTCTAACGGTAAATGCTGCCTGATCAGATCCCTTATTTACGTACTTACAGATATATTTCATAGATTAAACTGAATTGCAGTACTCGACATTGATGTGAGCTTTAAAAGTACGGGACAGAACTGGATTATATGGAACCACCCACCTATTGTCAATATAAATTCCACTGATTTTCACCATTATTCCACCATCCAATTTCGATCGTCTACGATACTGAGGATAGCCATCCTTGCCTGTTTGAGTTTCTTTCAAAAAACGTTTTGGATAATGTTTTGTACAAACACCAGATACCATGCAAGATGAAGTTAGGTTGGAGAGTCCACATGGACCATTAATCATTGTTGATTTTATAATTTCATGAAGATCTGGATCCTGATCGGGGTCAGGTAATTCAGCCCTAATAATTTCATCAATAGAATCTGGTCTGATTTTTTTCTGCAACCAGAGCAGAATATGAACATGAGGGAGTCTACGCTTCTGCCATTCCACAGTATACATATAACACTAGTTATTGCCAAAGATACAACGTTTTGTTAGCAGCTTGATCATGTGTTTAACTTTCAAATGAAACACCCTCGCTATAATGTCATGTCTATCATGAGATTTTTGATTTTGACCCAAAAGCTCTTGGATTTCTGACCATTCAGGATTGCAAGTGAATGTTATGAAAAAATCCAGCCTTCCAAAATAGCGTACATACGTCATCGCATCTTGAGTTCGTTCATGCATATAGCGAGGTCCTCCAATGAAAGAAGAGGGCAACACAACTCTTTTGCCAATTTCTGAAAACTCAACGTCAGTTCGTGTCTTCTCAGCTTTTTTTGATTATCCCGAATCCAATTGAATCTTTCAGTTTCTATTTTTGCATACATATCCACCAAAAATTGATTGGAAAGATTGCGAAACAGCACTAAATAGCATGGTAGACCCTCACGTTCTATTATCCTATAACTATAAAATTCAGAAGTAGGGACGGTCTTATCAAGAGGATCCTTAGTCTTTGCATCACGTTTAGGTATATTGATATGATAACCATCTTCTCCATGGAAAAACATTAGAGGATACTGCAGAGGATCATAGGCACGATGTGTCTCACTTATTCGTACGAATTTGTTGTCTCTACTATACACAACGATATCTCGTTTTTCAAAATCCTGTCCGACAATAAGAACTGCTACTTCTTTCGATTGAGGAACATTAAAACGACCTTTGTGTGCTCGAGCCGGTTTTTTATCCGCATTGATTATAACCTGAAAATCTTTTTGCTCCTTAGGGACTGAATCAACAGCAGCCTTAAAATCTCGAATATATCTGTTGTTCTCATGCAATGAATTCTGCAGTTGCCTAACCGATTCCGGCTTAATGCCAGGGTAGATTCCACAACGGATAACTTCTTCACGTTTATCATCACCAATAAAATATATCTGTAGAAATGAGGGCTGCTGAAGAAAACCAGCTATGAGACTTCCTATTCTATGGTATACTAGCCCCTGAACTTTGAATGTTGACATAAAATTTCCTTCTTTTATCTCTTTAGCTCCAAAGGATGTCGTTTGGAAACAATCATTATACTTTCGAATAGTTGAAAGAAAATGTTCTGAAAGCAGATCTCGATGGGTGAGGAGACTGTACAAAGGTTCAGGATGAGGTTCAATGGTGGGAAGCTGGACTGTACCGCTACTGCAACACATTCCTTGAGCTTCGTCCTTCCATTTCAAAGCACGATACCAAGAACAGGGTAACATAATTTCTAGATTTACAATTTTATCCTTGGAATAATCGATATGCGGTTCATATTTGTAACCAGCCATATATTTCGTTGTCCAGGGCAATAATTTATGTTGTAATCTCCTCGCATTGTATCTCATAGTAGCCATCTTATTGACGTCAGGATGATTTTCTCTATAATGTCGTACGGCCGTTCTATTTACTTCAGAATGATTCCTATTATATTTTTTCACTGCCATTCTATGGACTTCAGGATAACTTTTAACATATTGCGACGCAAATTTTCTAGCTTGTTTATTTTTGATTGAGTTTGTGAATCTTTTTCTTCTTTTTTTTTTTCTTTTTCTGATTGGAGTGGTCCTTCAATAGTAATGATAGATTCATTTAAACTCGTTGAATCATCATCAAAAATATTTCGAGGCTGTGATACTGGAATCGAAAGATTTTTTTCACGATTTTCTACGTAATCATCACTACTTGGAAGAATATTATCACTATTCATTTTTTCCGTTGCTCCGATAAAAACGTCAAATAGACCACTATTGAAGTGTCCCGTAAATCTTAATATTTTCACTCCTAGTGTTGCTTCGCCAACGGAAGCCATGAGGCAGCCACCTTGATACACATGAAACTGATAAGGAAATATCTATCCAGCCACCATGATTTCATAAATAGATCTATATGCACAAGGCTTAAGCATTTCCGTACAGTACAAATGTTTGGTATCGTAAGGAGCGCCAGATAATTGTTGAGTAAAACATTTGAACCGATCCCAGTTGTTGGATATGTGAATGACAATATTTTTCCTAATATTGTTCGCCATTGATATATTGCCGTACATTAGGAAAGACAATGACGAAAACAAACACACACCATCACCAGGAATGTTAATTATTTTGAAAGGAATTGATATTCCATCAATAAGAATATGTTCCAAATCCATAATAATCAAATTTACTTTGTGAAAAGAAATAAAATAATTTTGATGGAATATTACTTTGAAGTAGTTCACTAACTCCGATGAGAATGTACAAAATTGGATCTAATGATATGATTATGAAGAATTTTCGAAATTATGTAATAATCAGAAGGTATAGAAATTTTAATGTGAATAAATGATGATTATTTTTCGTTATATATATTTGAATAACTATACTATCGTAACGGGAAATTAATATGATAATTCTAATGTGAATGAGTAGATGGAAAACGGATGCAGGAATGTGTCATTCTGATAAAAAACAAATATCAAAAATGCAATATTATATGATTATGATTAATTTTTAATCGGAAGAAATGAAAAGTTTGGATAATAATTCTCATGCGAATGAGTGAATGAAAAAACGAATACGACTATTTGTTATTCTCATGCCTGATACATATCTGAAATGCCATGTAGTATGATTATGATTAACTTTTCTTAGAGAATAACGAAAAATTTGAATGATAATTCTAAGTTGAATGAGTATACGAAAAAACAAATATAACGATTTGTTATTCTGATAACTGATTAGTTTCTGAAATCTAATATTATGTAATGATTATTAACTTCCAATTGGAATTAACTCACCAACACTGATGAAAATAAATACAATTATATCACAAATGTTCTAACTTCTTAAACTAAGTACTGAATAATCGACGTAACGATATTTTCATGATAAAATTATTGAACAATATATTTTCCTTTGAGGTTTGTATGACAGCTGTTATTTTATCAACAATATGAAACATAAAACGTCTCCGATATATACGAATAATATATTGAAGTTGCAGAGTCAATCATCTGTTTCTGCTTCATTACAATGGAAAATCAATATTGAGAAATCAATATTACATGATAATGATGAATATTCAAATTAATAATGATCATGAAACATGAAAAAATATGATGTGAATTCGATATTTTTTGTTATTTTTTTCCATGATGGATGATCAACATCCTTTAATTATCATAGCAATTCAAGAATAAATAACAAAAAATGAAAATTATAAATACAATTTGAAAGAGTGAATGAAAGGAAAAATTCCACGGTTTTGTGTTGTAATGAATGATAAATATTTGAGATTCGATATTATATGATCATGCTGAATATTTGATTTCATATAATTTGAAATTGAAAAATAATCGAAACTATGGAATCACTTCATTATTTTCATCATTTCTTATCAAGATATTGTAGTCATCGAATATATGATATGCAAAATTGAAATAACAGTTACAATCCATATGAATGAATGGAATAACGAAAATTAATATTTGTCATTCTCATAAATGAAAAAAAAAAAAAAAATGGAATTCAATATTATACGATTATCCTGAATAAATATACATGAACAAAACATACAGAGACCCGCCATGTAAAACAACGGGAACGTATCCCACTACACAGTACTTTATCGGTGATGTGGAACTCTGTGTTTCGACAGATTCTTCCACTTATTGACTGATTTCGTTCTCACTTTAGGTGATAAATTATCATACTGCTCTACTCGAAATTCGCCTACTAATATGAAAACTACAGTTTATGAATCAATTTCATCTCACGTCCAGCGAAGTGGAGGGGTATCAGCTGGTATAAGATAATTCTTTCGATTCCGACTCAAAAAACCTGTGTTCAATCATTTTCGATCGCCAGTTTGTCAGTTCTTGTTATCGTCTCTATGAGGAGTATGATCTTCACATTTCAATTCATTCGAATATTTCGAATTCAATGAATGTTTTGAGTTTCTACCTTCACTCACCTATAGGATAATCAACTACGTATTATAAAATGCAAGAATAATAAGTTCAGTTTCAAAAAACATTCATCGAAACAGCAACGGTTACCAAGAATAATGATTATCATAGTAACGGTTATCAATACCAACCGCTACCAAGGAAACTATCACCATAGCAACCATCGCCAAGGAAATTATCACCATGGCAACCGTTGCCTAGGACAACCATCAGCACAACATACGTTGCCAAGGACAACTATTAGCATAGCAACGCTCACACGATCAAACATCAACATAGCAGCCGTTGCCATCTCATTTCCGGTCATAATGAATTTTCGAAAAAGAAAATTTTCCTGTTGGAGTTTCACAAAATCCGTTCTTAGTGAGCGTCTACGTCATATGAGCAGCCTCTATGCCAAATTTCAAGTCAATAGGAATATTAGTTTCGCCGGTTCGAACATGAGTCAGTGAGTGGTAAATCGCTTATATATATATAGATATCGAAGAAGTTTATGATATTTATGGAACGGATAAGAATTCAGTCCTTATATGAAAAATTAATTAGGACTCATGAGTTCTTGATATAAGAACAGTATAATGACGATTATATAAGATGATATAAGGAGTATGAAAGATTTTGAAGTGCTCATAAGGACTGTATGAGGACAAAGAATTTGATCTCGGGTTCGGCAATAAGTTTATACTTTTAACAGGAATATACATAAATATAATTTTTTCTTCTTCAATCATTGCTAATTTTCCAATCTACATTTCCTTCATATACTAATAATAGAGTAAAAGAAAATGTCAATTAATAGTACACTAGCTGACTCGTTCGCAACTTCGTCTGCGAGTGACTGTTTCCTGAGATATTTTAGTCTGACGTGACAATGAAATGTCACGAAATTCAGCAACAGCGACAGAAATGACTCACGATGAAGTAGCTACGTTGGTTAGTAGGTTCGAGTTCTCAGGAGCCTCACAGAAATAGGGATGAAGCCCTATAAAAAGTCGCTTGGGTGTTATTTTAGATTATGGTCTACATCCATGCCAATTTTCATGGTAATGCGTTCAGTAATTCGCGCGTTTAGTAGTAACAAAAATACATCCATCCGTAGTTCCGCCTTTATACTAGCTGTTACCCGCGACTTCGTTCGCGTGGAATTGGTATGACGTGATAGTGACTAAGTGACTTTCGAAATTAAGAAATAAAATTTCAACTAATTTAACAAAAAAATAAATAAAAAATAATGAACAATATTCGCGAAAATATGTTACAAAAATTTTTTTTATAACGTTTTCTATGCGAGGCGTACTTTTCTTTGAAAAAAAAAGAATTCACTTAAATCACAGCCTATACGATGAGAACGTAATCAAACCTTAAAACTTGAAAAAAAACAACAACTACAATAAAAAAGAAAGAATATGGGCATGAAAAATTGAAAACGTCAGATAAGTTATTTTTAAAATAATTCGTGTGATGGTGACTGAATATTTTTAGTTATCTATATTATCTGGAACAATCCTTGATTTCCAACAAATCAGCACAAAAAATTCCGAACAAAATAATGATAGGAATAAATAAAATTGAGGAAAATATGTCACAAATATCATTCGTATAACTTTTCGTATGCAGTCCGTACTTTTATTCGAAGGAAAGAAGAACTCAATGATATCACAGCATATATGATAAAAATGTCATTGAATCTCTGAAGTGAAGAAAGTGAATATGTAATTGAATCTGTGAAAGGAGAAAACAAAAAAATTTCCGAAAAAATATTGTGAGAAAATACCTTCTAATAATTTTGATGGAGGATATAATCTAATACTTGGAAAGAAACAACAATTACAGATATAGAAGAAAGAAAATGAATATGAAAAATTGAATATGTCAAATAAATTATTTCGAAAATAATTTTTATGATGATGACTAAATATTTTCACTCATCTATATTATCTGGAACAATCCTTGATTTCCAACCAATCAGCACAGAAAATTTCAACCAAAACATTGATAGGAATGAAAAGTACTGACGAATATTATTTATATAATTTCTTTTATGCAGTCCGTACTTTTATTTGAAGAAAATAACAACTCAATGAATAATTGAATCTGTAAACTGACAACAACAAAAAATTTTCAAACGAAAATTTTGGAAAAATATCTTATAATAATTTAAATAAAAAATATAATACAAGAGTTGAAAGAAAGAGACAACGAAAAAAGAAAAAAAAGTTGGAACTAAAAATTAAATATGTCAAATTAACTATTTTAAAAATATTTGCTATGCTTATGATTAACACGTTGACTGCCATGGGGGTCACCGGTGACCGGTGATCGCATAATGAAAAGTTTACGTCGGCGCCTTGGGCAAACCACTGAAAATGCGTCTGGCCGTCAACGTGTTAAATATTTTGACTTATTTATATCATACGAAATAATCTTTAACGTTCAATGGAACAGCAAGAAATATTTAAACCAAAATAATGATGAAAATGAACAATATTCATAAAAGTATGCGAGATAGATTATTTTTCTGACGTTTTTTATGTGAGGCGTATTTTCCTTTCCTTCCTAAACAAAAAAAAGAAAAATTGCCTAATATCACATCATTTGTGAAGTGAATATATTAGAATCTTAGAATTGTCATATTTTTGGTTGAAGAAAAGAACAATTGCCTAATATTACATCATATGCGATGTGGATGTATTTGAACCTAAGAATTGTTAACCGAAAAAAAAAAAATTCAAACAAAAATTATAGGAAAATATATTGTGATATTGTTCATAAAATATAACCTTTTATAGAATTTTTATCATTAATTTTTTTTTCTCTATTTTCATCATGACTTCGAATATATAACCCAAAAATAATATTTTTGAATGCGCTACATTCTTTTATTTTGGGCGCATTGAAACTTCCACCCGCTATTCCACCCTTTCGAGGGTTTATCGAAAAAAAAAAGTAGCCTATGTTCTTCTCCTCAGCATTCAAGCTATCTCTATACCAAATTTCATATAAATTCGTGCAGTAGTTCAGCCGTGATAACGTAACAGACAGACAAACAGACAGAGTTACATTCGCGTGTATAATATACCTATATATGGATAAAGCGTGTGCCCTACCACAGATTGCTTGAATGATTTATTCTTATAAAGATCAACATATTGTACTTGATAAGTTCACTCAAAAATAACCTCAAAATATTTTGTTTATTTTTGATATTAAAAGCGCTGTTGTGGCTTGATTATAAAAACTAGGTATAGTGTCGCTGATTTTTTTGTGGATCTACAGGTGACTAATGATTTTGTAGTACATTATTTTCATATACACCAAATCGTTTAGTCAGTTCATGTTGATAAATCACTCAAGCAGCGCTTTTTCTTCCGACTTGCTTCGCAAATATTGCGATTGCGACGAAATGGTGACGAAATGGTGACGAAATGTTTCATTAGGATAAGTGAAAAATTGCCACGTCGACAGTAATGAGTTAGTCGAAAATTGTTGACTTTTCATCAAAAAGTTTTCCTTTACAATAATGAAAACAACCTATTGAATATTCAAATTATTAAGCATGGAGTCTGCAACCTTTTTTTTTCATGCAAAATAAAAAAAAAAGTTAGTTTTTGCCGTATAAGATTGTGACACTTTCTTGAAATATCACTATTTTGGTGGTTAAAGATTGTGCCAAGTGCATTTTCATCGATTCGATTCAAATCTAATGTTGATGTAGTCATTTTCACGACCGGTTTATGTCGAACCAACTTATTCTTTCAGTATTAATATTCTTAGGCAATATGCCGTAAAGCTCACTGAATTTGGCCGCTCATTTTCTAGTCTGTTTTTTTTACATTTTACAATATGGCCGGCTTTGAGAATCCTCTTTTTTTTTTTGAGAATTCTCTTTCAAAAAAATTTTTTTGTATAAGATTCGTACCGGCTCAATTAAAAATTGCACTGATAATCATTATTCTTCATCACTTCGAAAATTTCAAGATTGCACGTGAAATTATACCCCGTATTTGAAATTTTCCCTTAGCTTCGCCATGTTTTTCAAGCCTCTCCCACCTGACAGATCCGAATAGCACTCAGGGATAACGTATCTATTAGTGAAAGAATTTGTGAAACCGGTTCAATAGTTCCAGAGATTACCCCTTACATACAAATGAACAAAATTACAAATTTCAACTCTTTTTTATAACATTAGTGCAAAAGTTTAGATTGTGCAATGAGATGGAAAATTTGGTGAATCCTGATTAATGTGAAGTTGGCGGCACGAGCGAAGCAAGCTTACATATTATCTAAATGAAGTCTGTTAGTCTATATACTAGTCTATATCTTGACTATTTTATGAGAGATTTCGTTTTCCTAATAAATACGTTAGCCATAACATATGTATCTTTTCGCGCGCTTACCCCTACAATATTCTGGGCTCAGAGTAAATTGATACAAATTACACGGATACGTAATTGCTTTCGGTATCGGCCAGAGAAGTATATGGCTTTGTCCCCTCCAACCGCAATGTTTCACTTTTCTCCTCTACGGTTACAATAGAAATTGAAAAAGCGAACTATGAGCGCATGATGTAGCTTGTTATTCATTAAATATACCTGTAATAATCATACGAATTCCATTTTGCACAAAAAGCATATGCCGCTGTAGGATTATGATGACTCTAAAAATAATTTCAAAATTTACTTATTTATCATTCCTTAATACATAATATTATATGTATTATACAATATTTACAAATATTGTGTGAGCAAGTGAAATTTTTTTAGAGACATAAATATTCGGTCATACCGTCCTGACAATTTCATGACGTCCGTGTTCACCATTATAAATATAATCTTCCCCAAAATCTTGACTTATATGCTTATTAATCTAAACAAAAAAAAGCGAAAGAAAAAAAATTTATTAACCAATTCACGTTTTATAAGCTGCGAATATATTACCGTTTTATCAATAATAATCAAGCGATCGCCAGAACAATCAATCGAATCTTCCATATCAACATCCCTAAAGTGAACATGAATGTTATAACCGACTGGCGCTGTAATAATCCATTTGCATTGAATTGCTGTAGGATAATTTTCAGGATACCCAGGGGATGTCACAGTTTGAGTGGTGTTGACTAAATGTAATACTGTTTTGCCGCAAGGAGCTGAAAAAGAATTTATTATTCAGTAATTTTGCAACTTCCTTACTATTGCAAATTTCGAATGAAATGCAAAATGAAAGACACGAACAATCTATTATATCAAAATTAGCTGTCACGCCGGTTCCTTCAAATTCGCCATCAGTATAAAATCTTATCCACAGGGTATTCAATGAAGAGATTATGGGTTGTGGCACAGAATTTCCACAATATCGACCAATTAACTCTGAGAACGGTCCTCTGCCGTCACGTACCTATCATGAAATTATGAGTTTTATTATAATGCAATAGTTAAATGATAAAAATTATGGATAAAATATTTATTATTACCTCTAAGTAATCGCCATTACAAGGGGCATTATGGGATACAAATGTTTTGTTCGGTGAATTTTTCACATCCATACTGGTAATAGTTAATTTTATATTTTTATCAGATATAGTTGTAACTGTCCATAAACAATCTTCGAAACTATCATAAATTGATTTTGTATTCGTTTTCCATGTTCGTGAACTTGTTAAATTAATATTACCACCGCAACCCGATGCAATACTTCTACTAAATAGAATCTATAAAATAAATCTGTCATTTAGTTATGAAAATTTATTATATTCATGTTATTATGAGAGATGAAATCAAATTTTAATTGAACTGACCGCAGCGGAAAACCCTTTAAAGTGGTGATTATCATCGGAATAAAAACTCAATGTCATTGTATTATGAATTGATTGAAGTACGGGAAGTGATTCTGTTAAGTTCCCACAAAGTGTTGCTAATTTCTGAGTATCGTTAGTCCAAGAACCTTCATATGCCACCACACGATCGAAATAACATCTAATTTAATGATAGTTACATGTAATTATACGTAGAAATTAATGGGAACAAAAAATTGCATTTCGATAAATGGTTTTTAATTTATTTGAAAAATATTTACTGATTACTATATTCCAATTCAAATGAATTGAATCGTAGAGTTATACTTTTATCTTCAGGTGCGTGAATAATCCAGGTACAATTGAGTCTGCTGAAATATTCAGATGAACCTTTTGAAATTGGTGGACTCAAAACTTCCTCATTATAAATTTCCCCACCACATTCTGTAAAAAAAATTAAAAATACCTAAGTTACGTCAACAATCTTTTAAATATTTACAAATAAATCTTAAAAAATTACCATTTATAAAATAATTGAATTGAAATCCACGTTTCTGTACATACGCATCAGTTTTGAATATTATAACCATATGAGTTTCTGATATTTGAGTTGGGAGTTTTTTTTCACCACAATAAGTTGCGCCGGGTGCTTTCCATCCATACTGAGTAATTTCAATTGTCAAATTGTCATATTTACAATTCATGTAATCTATACGACCGATTCAACGATAAATTTTTAAGTTATTTATATATTATTCAGAATGAATGAATTGAAATACTACTGGTATTATTGAAATAAACAGTTTAATAAACTTACCGGCTTCTAATTGAAATTCGTTAAATTCAACTAATATAGATTTTCCTTCTGGAGCAGTAATAGTATAATTACAAACAAGATTTTTTGCATAAAAATTTGGATAATTTGGTGATTCAATTGTTTGGTGATATTTTGTAGCAGAAAAAATTCCCCCACAATTTCGATTCCACAATGCATGAAATCCATCTCCCTGAATAACTTCGTTTGATCGAAACAATACCTTCATACGATTCGATGTGGTATTGAAAGGTGAAGGAACATTTCGGCCGCATACTTTACCCAGTGACTTCCATAATCCTCCATTTCCACTTTCCCAATCAAATATCTACAATTTTTTTCTTATTTTACCATAAATTCTATTCGCGAATCAGTGAGAAGAATACAATGATAGAATGAAAAATTCGAATGAATGTGAAAATAGGCATTGCTAAAATGATTATAAAGTTTTATACCTGTATAAAATCTTTTATGCACCCTGGGCTTGTTTCCAAATTGAATCGATCAACAAATGACAGTCCTATATGATATCCAGTTTCTGCAGTAATTTCCCATATGCATTCTGCATTATTTGAATACTGTCCCGGAAATCTGTATCCGTGTAATTAATGATTAATGCAGACATTGAAGGTAAAATTACATTGAAGTGAATAAAATATATATAATGCATGAGAGACGTTTTACGTTAAATCACCGAGTCAATCCCCCCCAATTTTTTTTTGTTATGAAACCAAAATTTGAAATTAAATTTTTTGGAATTTTTAGATTATTTTTGCAACTTGAAAGATATTTTACCTCATTTATACATATCTAAAGAGCAATTGAATTTGATAAGGTCATTGAAAGAATCTTTGCCGCAAGATGAGTTGATTATCGTCTGTAATTTTACGGAAAATTATGTCCTGGTCACAAAAGCATGGTCATTATATTAGATTGTACTTATCAAGATTCGATTGCAGTACATGTTTTTTTTTTCTTTCAAATAATAACCAGTTTTATAAAAACAATTACAAAACGATAAAAAAATTTATTATTTTTTCGATGTCACTCCTCAACACTTTAGGAATTATAAGAACTTTGTCAATGTGTGTTATCATGAAAATGATTTTGGAATATTGGTTCAGTGGTATTTCTTCGCAACAACTCATGCGAAAGGATCATGTGACCTTGTTGATGGGGCAGTGAAAAAACTGGCCGCAAGAGCTAGTCTCCAGTCGCAGTCATTCAACAAATTACAACTTCCACTCAACTGTACGAATAGGCTTCAAAACCAGATAATTTACCGAATATCACAATTAAATTTTTATCGATAAATGAACACAATGAGACCGTGAATAGACTTGGTGAACGATTTAAAATCACACACAAAAAAACGGTTTCAGGTACTCAAAAATTATATAGTGTAATACCAGAAAAAAATTCTACTTTACATGTCAAAGAATTTTCTAACTCTTAACTATCCCGAGTATGTAAACTTTTCAAACGTGAGAGAAAGTGAATTAAACAAATGATAATGAAAAACAGAACATTTTTTTTTTTTCAGATCTATAATGTGTAGTGTTCTTTACGAAAATATCTTGATTGATACCCGACCTCACGATATTTTTTCACGCGAAATAATCGACTCTTTTAAGCAATTCGACTCAGCCTTTCAGGATTTACCATAGGCGGGGTGGATTGTACACAATTAATAGCACAATACAATTCTTCATGTTTTCATTTATTACTTCCGCAGTTATCCTGTTTATGAACTTCGTTCACGATAAATTATTGCTGTTATCTCGCGGCAATGTGCATGAAAGTGAACTGCATACTTTTACAAAAATATACTTATGGTATATTTTCACTGAGCATACTTTGATCTGATTTTATTTCTTCCCGTGACTTTATTCTTTTTATCCCGTGATGTTAATCATCCCGTGATTCTATTATTCGTGATTTAACAATTAACCCACAATTAACATTAACGCACAATTAACCCACAAAAGGTAGAGGGACCCCTTTTTATAATCAATTGAGCGGAGTTAAATAATTGACAGGCTCGCTTCAGTGAATTAAATGTGGTGTGCTAACTCGGGATTCTGACTGATTATTTCTCGCTGGATCCTCCGTGGTTAAGGACGGCCCGCTTGTTCCGCGGTAGTGAGATATCCATCGATCGTGCGCGTCTATACGGAGAAAATTTTTGAGTATTTTTTACCACAAAAATTTAGGAAAAAATTATTATACTTTTAGTAACTGGCGGATATTATTGCAGTATATCAAAAATTATCGATAATGTAGGTATTTTTCATGTTTGCACGACAAAATTTACCATGCAGTATTGTAAAAATTATTCAGTATCAACTTTTTTTTTATTTGGCATGGCAAGAAACAAATGCAATCAATTACAAAGCGCATTATAATTTTTACTATACCGCTGTAATATATATTATAATTATATTATAACATATATATCTTAAACTTATAACTTATACTTATAACTTATGTAATTTCAAAATTGATTACAAATCGTCCATGATTTCCACAAGAAAAACAGAAACGTCAAGATAACCTACGACCAAATTTGACCAATTGTGACATGAAATGAAAATAAAAGGAAAATTGCATTGAAAATTTTACAATGCAGTCCTGTAAAATTTGTTAGAATTTAACATATTTTGTCCAGTGTCCCCTATCGAGTGAAATAAGTCCCTTGCAGTATAGTAAAATGTACCCAAATGCTTCACAATTTTTGTAAAGCACATCATAAATTTTCCCTTTTGGTGATGAAATACTACATAAAAATCATGCATTTTTTGTTATGTTAGAAATTTTACTCTACAGTATAGTAAAATTTCTTATATTGAATTTTAATTTCTTTTAGATTTCTTTTAAAAATTTCCACACAATAATGTATTATTCCTTAGAATATTTAGTTGTCCCTTCAGTACCTAAATGTTTTATGTAATTTTTACTAGAAAATTTTCTCCGTGTAGTAGGTGTCGCGATTACAACTCGTGAGCGCGACTGTGTGTGCGGCACTCACACATACGCGCTCCCCACTCTTGTTTCCTGCGGGTATGCCTACGACAGCCCGCATAGGTATCCCATCCCTTACCGCCGTTTCTCTCGTGGTTTCTCCCTTGCTCGTGTAATGCCTCGAGTCTTTTATCTTTATTTTTCAAACATAAAATATATATTTTATTTATATATATTTTCTCTTCTCCTATGGGTTAGTAACCGTTCGTCACAAATGAGATATTATATAGCACATAATAAGATGTAAGATGCTAAATTTCCAATTAATTACTCTTTATACTTAATTTAAATTACAATAAAAAGGGAAAAAAACCCGGATTTTTTCTGAAATAAATAGAACGATACAATTTTCCAATTCTGAAAAATCGGGAAGAAATTAAAATTCTACGTTTAGCGTGGGCTCAAAGTTTTCAGAATGAATTGAAGTTTAAAAAAAAAAAGGCAAAAAATGGCGAACCTTTAGTAAAGATCGATTTATTGCGAAAATCATTCAAAAACAGTAACTGAATTTTTTCGATTTTTTTTTTTTTCAGAAACTACAGTTCAAAACGAAACAAAAAAAGTATCGGAGATAAATACGCTATCATCATATGTTCGAAAGTTATCTGCAATTGAACATTTTTGGGTCAAAATCTTAAAAAATTCATAACTTATTGACCCTTTTGCTACGGACGCATTCTGCGTCGCGCTTTTTTGTAGTCACCGCTCGTAGCCAAAGGGTTAATGAATTGAGTTTAAGGGCTAAAATTTTGTATAGAGATTCATTCGATAGATAGAGAATTATATACAAGAAGTAAGAAAAACGAAAAGAGTAAGTTTTTTTGGCTTGATGATCTAGCGTGGAATACCCCATATGAAAAATAAAATATTACCCTGGAGATGTTATTTCTCGGCTTGGTCCACGCATTACACCCCCACATCCATCCGAAACAACATCTAATCGAAATTCAAAATCACTTGGCGCTTCATTTGCCCAATACTCAATCCATAATTTATGACTTGAACTGGTAATATTGTGGGGTTTTATATTTCCACAAAATTTTCCCACTTCTGGTGACATTGGCCCACCATTTCTGTAGTTAAATAATTCAAGTTCATTCTTAAAACAATTCATAAAACAAAAAAAAAAGAAATAAATTGTAATTTGAATCAAGCCGTATTGCTGAAAAATAGTACAAGTAAATACCTTATAATAATGTATCCTTTCTCACAATTGCCAACGTTGAATCGAGTGAATGTCAAATGAATAACTTCACCATTGTCAGGATATTCGACTCGCCATCCACAACTTTTAGGATATTCAATGTCATTCGGCGCGCTCATGATGTGTGATGGGCCGGTGAGTACCCCACCACACTTTTGCCACTTATACAATATGTCAAATTTCATAGCAGCACCATAAGTACTATTGAGGGCCTGAAAACGAAAACAAAATGAATATAGTTTTGGATAAATAAGCGAATATTGAACAGAAAAATTAATAGCAAATATGTATATGAGAGATAATGTAAAATACCGTAATAATGTTCAGCGGTGAGGGACTCCGAATAATAAATGGTTGTTGTGTTACATTACCACAAATCATACCAACAATATTTTTTGAATCTGTTGGAATAAGAATTAGAAACGACTGTGTTTTGCGTATTGTAAGTTAATAAATTATTCAATTTCAGGAACTTTTCTCTCACTCACCTGTGACCATGATATATTTCATAAGATAAGAACATGAGCGAGTTTGTCGACTGTAACGTCCGATAATTCCCGAAATCGTAACTGTTAATGTGACTTTCGTACCTAATGCGCCTTCAGTCAATAGAGTATCAGGAGCTTTGACGGACCATCGACAATAAAATGATGATTGATTGAATGGCGGTATTGTTGGTGCAAGCAGGAAACCTTCAAGGTTTTCTATGATGCCTCCGCAAGCTATTGTGAAGCATTAAAATGAAGTTATGAAATAAAATTGAAATGACTCTAATATGGAACAAGCCACATTATATGGTCGCCACGTGTACTTTTTGGACCGCGATTTCAATGAACCGTTTATACTAAAAATCGAAATAATATCCAAATGACTGAGAAAAGTAGCAGAGGAATACCCGGGTCGAAATTTTCTCCCTACCTTGGCGCTCTCCGGGCCGCATTTTTTTTGTTCCTCCCCATTGAAAGAGGATTATGGAGAAATTTTGGGCCGCAAACAAACCGACAGGGCTGCAATTTGGTTTAAAACAATAAAATTCTTAATTCTCGTCGGCTTGAAGCTATTTTACGATACCCCATGAAAGTTTCTGAACGAAGAATATTTAAAGTAATTTTTATGGGGTATCATAAAATTGCTTCAAGCAGACGAAAATCGACAATTTCATTGTTTAAACCCACATTGTGGCCCTATTAGTCTATTTGCAGTCCGTAATTTTATGAATCAGTTGTAATAGAGCATCAAATAAAGATATGGACGTACGTTTTCATTATTTTTCAATGAAATCAAATTATTTTGTGTCCGTCTGAAATATATTTAGAAAAATAGAATAATTAAAGGCTTGGATAAACACTTTGAATGTGAAAGTTGTCAATTCCGGAATAGAAGTATGTTTACGTTATTTTTATGTAAATGATTTCATATTACCAAGTAAATTTTTTCATATGTAATTTGACTCGTCTATATCATTTTCCCATGAGTTATTCCAAAGTATTAAACTGTCTCTTTTCGAGTGGTGTTAAGATAAATATAAAATTAATACGAAATATCACCACTCAAACTTGGTTGACCGCTTATTTCGAGGGGATATTTTTCATGTTGAATATTTGTAAGTAATATGCAGTAAAATTCACTAGATCTGAGCATTTACTTTCTTTTTTATTTTTACCACATTTGATAATATAATTAGCATCTAAAAGTTTTTCACTCTCTACAAAATTCATTTACTTTAGATTGATACCAGCCTAATCACAAATTGCACTTATATTCAACATTATTTTCACTATGAAAAATACTACGGAGTACTATGGAACGTTTTCAAATCTTTCTTTCAACTGTCCTATATTTGTTAGGCTCCACCTATTTAAAAGATGCCAATAATATATTTATGTCTCAATGAAATCACAGGTACATATGAGGCGCTGAGAACCAGAGTGGTCCAAGTCAAAAAAGTAATTTTGAGATATTTAAGCCCAAAGTTGAACATGGATAGAAAAATCTCAAACACATCCATGTTAGTAGAGACATCTATTAGTATTATATTGAAAATACAAATTTCATGTTTTGTCCAAAGATAGATTACTTCGTAAATCATACAATGAACTGAGGGAACGGAAAACCGAGCAAACTGACTTGGACCACTCCGGCTTTCATAGGCTCATATATCTAATGATTCGAAATGATCTGAAATATCAGAAAATATAAAATATATACCTATATAAATTAATGTAATGTTAAAGGGACCAAATCTTTTGTGTAAATTTCTATTAAGTGAAAATTTGAATTTTAATCGTGCCAATAGGGAGCTATTTGGAACGTCATATTTCCGAAACTATCCATCGGTCCAATGAATTTTTTTTTTCTATTTATGAAAACATAAGCGCTAATTTTTCACTAGCTAGATTTTAATTTTTGACCACAAAAAAGCAGTCGAACAATTATATTCCGAAATATTTATATGCGGAACATTGTAAGTACTCATTTTATCAATTTTTTTATCCAGGACATTTTATGTCATTAGACTATGTATCGCGAAATACATATTTTTCGAGATGCGATGCGAAAATGAGGGAAAACACCAATTAAATGCCAAATGACATAATTCTGGCTATTTAGGAGATACTTCAAGGAGTCACATCTTGGATTCTATTCATGGTATCAACATGAACTTTTCTTCATTTTATTTCTTATATAATAGATTTTAATTATGTTGTAAAAATTTGAGTATGAGACTCTTCATACCCTAGTTATGAGATGAGTAGTAAGAAGGAGCTATTTTTGCACGTTTTTTTTTTGCTTTTATAACCTAAATTTGTGAAACTATATCTCGGAAACTATTCATTGCATGTAGTGATGGACGATTTTTGTTGATTTCTCAAATAAATCGATTGTGAGGGATGATTTTTTCGAACTTCGATCAATTTCACCAATGATAATAGATTATTGGTCGTCTTTATGGCGACGCCCCAGTCTCATGCGGAATTTCCGGTTTCTCAACGGATATTATTAATCTCTCTTCCGATACGGGCCAAATCGTTAGTTTGCATGAAAATACATGTAATAATCATTTTTAAGACTAATATTCGGATACATTTCTATTCTTATTTGATTATCTTAAAAAATATAATCTTTAACAATTAATGGTATGTGAGCACTGATTATAGTGAAGGTGTTCCCTCATTTGAGGAGATTTGATGTAGTGTAGCCAGATCGAGGATACTGGAACTTCCATAAACATATTTCTATTCCGGAATTAACAACTTTCACATTCAAAGTTTTCATCCAAGCTTCCAACTATTATCTTCTTTTTATTTTTCTGAATATATTTTGGACAGACACAAAACGATTTGATTTCATTCAAAAATAATGAAAACGTACGTCCATACCTTTATTTGATGCATTATTACAGCTCTTTACCACATAACAGTACATTGCGCAACGAGTGGGAAAAGTTTTTTACATGTATAACCATTTCTAAACTCTTATGAAATTAGCAACTTCTTGAATAACTTTTTAGTGAAAAAAGTTTCTGATTATACGAGAGTTTAGATGATCGCGCATGTGCACTCATCTTCATTTTCTCACTGAGCGAAGAGAAAAAAGAGAAAAATAAGCAGAATTCCTTTTCAATAATTTTGTTTTGTTATATTAATTTTGATACAGTAATAAACAATATCAAGAATTATTTACTACTGACAGAGTATTAACATTTGAAACCAGATGTCATATGTCAATTTGACAGATCATAATAGAAAAAACAAGATATAAATTATTTTATTGTTTCTGACATATTTCATATGTAATTTTCGAAAGTGGTGAATAATATCAAATATTTATTTATATTTTATATCACTTAAGAGAACAAAGTATTCATTTTTTCTCTAAACAAAAAAAAAATAATTTTCTATGAGAATATTAGAGGAAGAAAGGGGGGGGGGGGTGTCTCGGTAGGAAAGAGCTTTGCATACACTCAGTTTATTCATTTTTTATTCAAAATATTTCATATCATTAAACTAAATATCATAAAATGCATATTGTTCAAAATAAAATTTAAGTATGCAGGAACTTACAAAAGGCCAAATTACGCAATTTAGGCCATTTACGGGGCACACTAATGGATCAAATCTCGGATCCTATTCATCGGATAACATGAACTATTCTTCAATTCATTTTTCGTATAGTGGACTATCACTATTTTATAGGAATTATAGTGAGGGATGCTACAAAACAAAGTTATTCATAATTGTGTATTCATACTGTTTAGTCATGACTGTTTATTCATAATTTTATAGAGAACATTTCATTATACCACTTTCATTATATATAACTCTATATCCTATTGTTTCGGAAACAACTGCTTTGTCTCGAAGATAACACATATAATGAAGATCGCTTTAACATAACGGTTACGTTAGAAAAGCGTCAAAATTTAGTTTTGAGTTATAACGCTGTTATAACCCACAGTGTACCAAAATTTAACGTTTAGTTTGGAGATTTTTACAACTGAAAGTAGCTAACAGGGAAGGTATCACAGGTGGTTACCCCCAATATCCGTGACATTCAAGTAGAGTCGTTCATTTTTGCGTTGCGCACATTTATTTTCCTGTATCGAATTTATCGATAGATGGCGAACGTTTCATTGGTGAGGTAGCGAAATTTAAAAAAAACATATCACGCAATTAATTAGGCGTTGTATATGTAATTGTTACTTATTTTATTATCGTCAGAAATAAGAAAAACTCAATGAAATAAAGAATATTGTTTATTTCTCAAAAAAAACTATAACGATGGGCAGAGCAGAAAAAAACAGGAAATACCTGTTTTTGTGTTGAAAGAAACATGTACATACATATTTAAAGTGTAAACGGCCGATGAAAAAGAGTATATCTTTCTTTGATGTATATATAAATCATTATATTCATAATCATTCACATATATGCATGGAATTGAACATTTCTTCTTGTAAAAAATTTCAATTATAATGACTCTTACTCATCATTTAATGCAAATCATATTCCTGTTATTTCCGCTGAGTGATACATCAACAACTTATGAAGATTCAGATACGATGTTAAAATTGTGATGAAAATAATAATTTTGACTTCCGACATGACTGTTGATTAAAAACTGGTAGGATCTGTGTACATGGAAAATCTTCAGGCAGTTTATCACGTTATTTGCCGGCGATTGAACGATTTCTGCCTTGCCTTATTATTTACATTTATATTCTGAAAATGAGAGTAAATCCTATAAACGTTATCCAAATACTTTTGGCAACATTTCAAACCATGAATATTCCAAATTTAGCTATAAATAATGAATAAATGCAATTGAAAAATAGTTTGGAAAGTATATTAATATCCGCGATGAATGAATATACTGAAATCAAAGTAATACAAGATTTTCTGCACTTTAATGAACCATTCAAAGATTGGGAAATGGGAATTGTAGAAGACAATGAATATACATCTGCCCTATATGAATCAGAGTTATCCGATGACGCACGTAGCGTCAATGACGAACATGTAACGTGTTAAATTGGTATTGCATTGAGCTCAGGTGCCCAGATTCGTTAAACAACACGTTTACTCTTTATTTCCCTTGCGAAGCATAAAAGTAGCGGAATCCCTATGAGTTTTTATCCGGCGTACTCTCAATTAAATTGATCTTCTCGCGTGCAACAACTCGCTCATTCAGATGGGTTAAACTGTTGGTTAACCCTTTGGTTTAATCATCGCAAGGGTCAGTTGCAGGGAGGTGTCATAGGTGTCCGCGTGAGCGCGAAAGTTAGCCAGTTATATCCCCGCGTAGGTATTATGGTACTATAATGCACTATGAAACTGTTCCCTTACACCACTGAGTTACTTGAGTTCCCAAAACTAGTGGGCGTGTCTATTCTTCAATATCTCGCCGAAACCAGCGTTATTATAAACAAATACTTATTCAACCCTTTCGCCGAATCCAGCGGTATTGTACACGGATACTCGCCGAATCCAGCGGTATTATACACGAATACTCGCCGAAACCAGCGGTGTTAATTGACCCTTTCGCCGAAACCAGCAATATTATAAACAAATATCCGCGGAAACCAGCGATATTACTGATTCAACCCTTGCGCCGAATCCAGCGGTATTGTACACGAATACTCGCCGAAACCAGCGGTGTTAGTTAACCCCTTCGCCGAATCCAGCGATATTATACACGAATACTCGCCGAAACCAGCGGTGTTAATTAACCCTTTCACCGAATCCAGCGATATTGTTTATTGCAAAATATGACAATAACAAATATAAATTTAGATTCTGCCGTATTCGGCAATTATGAATCTACAAGAGGTACACCAACCACACTGGGTGGCTACCTTAGACTTTTATGGCTAGCCGAAGCTATTATTGGGCCCCAGGTACGTTAGGGGTGTGCCAATGTCACTTAAATACTGTACTGACAACACCAAATACAAATTTATAATACAACAGGAGATAGTAACGCCTAGACCGGGCGTTACTTCTTTTAGAAAGGCTATACGTGGATCAGAGTCGAAACCACAGCACTTTCCCAGATCAATCGGCAGAAGTTAACTGGAGTCCAGCTTATGCTTCTCAGAGGTTTCAGTACTCCCCCTTGCGAGTAGTCACACAAAATAATAATAATCAAAGCTTTGTGTATTACGAATACTCAGTCTAAACAAGTGAGATATCCCGAAGACGATTTTACACGAGTCGTCGATGGGTTTTTATGCCCGCGACCGCGCCTGCTTGTACGCGAGAGAGGCCGCGACGCGAGCCATCTCGTCCTTTTTAGCTAAACTAAATCTATTGCGTTGTTTCCAGCATCCCTTCTACACGGGCATACTGGGAACATGTGTGAAAAAGTTGTATCCCCCATCCTTTACTTTTTCTTTATCCTCTCGCTTTCTTTCTTTTCTTTCTTATCCCCTCCCTATTGACCAACGTGCATGGCTTTTGCCTGCGAGTCCCGTGTCCCGAGACCCTTCTTACTGCTACCTGCTCTTCCTAAACATTTCTGTAGTGACGCTCGTCACAAATACTTGAGTTACAAATATAAGTTAAAGGCTGTTGAATATTGGCAGAGTGGAAAGAAAAAAGTTAAAAGAGCCAAGTGGGAAATTCGGTCCCATAGATGAAACAATACTATTCAGAACAGATAACGTATATGTAACTGCATTAAAATCTGGGAGACTCACTTTAAATGAATAAAGTATAATAGTTTTTCATAAACATCACTGTAAATTTGACATGACATTTTGATATATGTATATATGAAACATTTAATGAATTCACGTCGATATTTGAGAAAATATCAATGAGAATAGCACATAAACTTCCGTGAAGTATCGGAAAGATATTTCCATTTTTTCATCTATTGCACACATATAAGAGAATAATTATTTCCTTGCCTGTCCGCTCCGTCAATATTCAACAGCCTTTAACTTATATTTGTAACTCAAGTGTTCGTCATCGACGGTACATGCGTCATCGGATAACTCTGATTCATAAAGGGCAGATGTATATTCATTGTCCTCTACAATTCTCATTTCCCAATCTTTGAATGGTTTATTAAAGTGCAGAAAATCTTTTATTACTTTGATTTCAGTATATTCATTTATCGCGGATATTAATATACTTTCCAAACTATTTTTCAATTGCATTTATTCATTATTTATAGCTAAATTTGGAACATTCATGGTTTGAAATGTTGCCAAAAGTATTTGGATAACGTTTATAGGATTTACTCTCATTTTCAGAATATAAATGTAAATAATAAGGCAAGGCAGAAATCGTTCAATCGCCGGCAAATAACGTGATAAACTGCCTGAAGATTTTCCATGTACACAGATCCTACCAGTTTTTAATCAACAGTCATGTCGGAAGTCAAAATTATTATTTTCATCACAATTTTAACATCGTATCTGAATCTTCATAAGTTGTTGATATATCACTCAGCGGAAATAACAGGAATATGATTTGCATTAAATGATGAGTAAGAGTCATTATAATTGAAATTTTTTACAAAAAGAAATGTTCAATTCCATGCATATATGTAAATAATTATAAATATAATGATTTATATTGTGATGATGCATCATCACAGATGTTGTGCACATGTTTTGGCAATCTACGACGCATAGGCAAGCCCATTGTCAACCGACACTCGAGCATCGATGGAATTTTCCAGGCACTGAGTGGATACCGTGGTGGGGAGATTACAGGCACGTGTCGCCGGTAGATATAAACATCGATAGAGCGTGTCGTTGTTCTCCCCGCAAAATGGAAAGGGTTTTGTCCGTTGGACCCCTTTGAAGGGAGTGATTGGTCATTTGTCAAGACAAAGAACGTCTTGGGCCAATCATTCAAGGTTATTGTCGCATGATGGACCGAGTGGGAGGAAAAGCCGTTGCAGAAATGCATCTATAAGTACGGCCCCTTGCCCTTTGTGCGACACTTCTCGAAAACTTCTCATAGAAAAAAGAAACGATCACGAAACTACTTTTCACGAAAAATTAACGACTCGTTCGTACAAGCCCCATATCGGAAAATCAACGAGGCGATCAAATATTCGTGCATGTAATAAAACAAGTGAATAAATATATTTTATTTTGATATTGCGAGAATTGACTCATTAAACATTATTAATTAAGTGTTGTGCTGTGAATTATAATCAACATCATATTTTTTGACATACCAACGATTATTGTAAGTAAATTTTACGTGTCTGGAATTAAATTGTTAATAAAAAATAATCTGGAATTGAATTATATGAATTCACTGTATGCATGCACTTGGTATTTTTGTTGTGTGAAATTGTACGCATTTATCATAGATAATTAATGAGAAGTTCCAAAAAATACGACCAGTTCGTTCGTTTGTCGATTATAATTGTTCAAAAATTAATTAATATATTATTAATTAATTTCCCCACCATTTGGAATGATACCCGTATGACACGCGGCCCTTGTGGAATCTTTCCCCATCCGGAATAATTATTAAAGACAAATAATTATTTAAATCAAAAATCACAAATAAATTGGGATTATTTTCCTACCCATTTAAATGATTCACCGGTGATTGTATAACCAATCTTTCCCCCCCTTTGGTACGAGAAACTGCAACGAAGTTGCCGTGACGTCATTGACTCGCGGGACTTAGAGGAATTCCGAGCGTCGGGACTTGGAATATTTTCGTCACTTCGGACTTAGAATATTTTTGTGGTCTTGGATTTATGATATTTTTGTTATCGCGTATTTCATTTGCAGTTTTTTAATCAGAATAAAGTGAATAAATTTGACACTTCGGTCAAATTTGTAAGATATCGAGGATTCATAATCGAGTTAGAGTTCAATAATCAGTTTCCTTATTTTTCATACAAGCTGTTCCTTCTGAAGAGCAAAATAAGGTGGCATTCCTTCTTCCCCTCCAATTCCCCAGTAACCTCGCTCTCTCACAGGTAGTGAACACTCACGGGAAGGGTGGGCGTTACAATATATACATCAAAAAATGGTGTACTCTTTTTCAACGGCCGTTTGCACTTTATATATATATATTGTGACATTGTGAAGGTGATCCTCGACTGTCACTTTTTTTGTTTTTTCCGTTTCAAACGTTGAAGAATGGAGTCGTCGAGGGGATGGCACTGCATTGGCCGGCCGTACGTTCTGATAAATCGCCGAATTATCCATAGAAATTATCTTAGGTTCAATCAATCATTGTTTTCAGTATTTCAATTGTAAGAATTCCTCATATTAATTAAGTAAGTCGTATTAATTGTAATTGTGTGCGAACGGATGAAATACTCATGTATGGAATTTGAGCAATGAGAAGGGACTCATTTGGTCATATAATGAGTAGAACTAGCTCTTATAAGTACATTCCTCGTTGTAGAGACAGTACAAGTTAGACATTCTTGTTTAGTCATTCAGAGAAGCAAATTTGGTAGTCAGTGCAGCGAGGACTGAATTATTGGAATGCTAAGTCGTGTGCCCTACGCTCAAAAGAAGAACTGCACCACGCGGTAAGCCAATGACAATTAATGTGCTTGCGGGTATAACTTCTGTATTATTCGATTTGGACCATGAATATATGATATTAAGTATGAGTTTGTATATTTGATGAATTCTATATGTGATTGCCTCGGGTGCATTATTGAAAATGATTGATTGAAGCCACTCGTTGATCGCGTAATAATATGTTACTTATATTTGAGTCATTCACCGTTAGATCTCAACGCATGAAATGAATATTTCATTTTGTTCTGCTAAATACAAGCCACGGATGAGTGTACTAAATTATTATTTCGATTCATTTTTATCTTGGTAAATATCGTCATCACATATTATTAATTTCATCAAATAAATTCACATCAAGTCTTATATTGAATTCTTTGAATCTGTTTATTGATATTGAAGATTTCCTATCATCCCAATCCCCGACGCCTCCGCATAGCTGAGGACCAAGTGTAACTATTTTTGTACATTCAATTTATATTATTTTCTGCGGATCGATATTTTCTTTCAGGAGAGACACATCGAGTGATTCTCTAGAGGAATTTGGCGCCCGGCATTATCACTTGGGGGTTGTAATAGCTCTAGTAAAAATATTTCGTACATTTTTTTCGTTTATTTTCAGGCCAAACTCCATTGTAATAAGTGAAACGCGGGGATCAAGCGCGTGTTCCGCCACGGCACATATTTTTTTTAACACAAAAACGGGTATTTCCTGTTTTTTTCTGCTCTTTCCTTACCATAAGTTTCTTTGAAAGATAAGCAATATTCTCTATTTTATTGAGTTTTCATTATTTTTAACGATCATGAATATTAGTTAATTTTAATTCTCAAATGCGTACTTATATGAGTTTTTCATCATTTCTCATGCAGTTCAGTACCCTCTTAGTTGTTTTGAAAAATATTGACCGTAAGTATACAAAACTTCAAAATGACCCCTTGAGATGGTGAACTTTGGAGTTCCATTTCACCCGATATGCTTTTTCGCAAAAAAAAAACGAAAAAAGATACGTATCTCTTAAAATTCGATGTAGAATGACATAATCTAGCGGCGAAAAAATCAGGGATGACTTCCTGAGATACATTTCTTATGAGTATTGTGGGAAATGTGTGACGAGCGTCACTACAGAAATGTTTAGGAAGAGCAGGTAGCAGTAAGAAGGGTCTCGGGACACGGGACTCGCAGGCAAAAGCCATGCACGTTGGTCAATAGGGAGGGGATAAGAAAGAAAAGAAAGAAAGCGAGAGGATAAAGAAAAAGTAAAGGATGGGGGATACAACTTTTTCACACATGTTCCCAGTATGCCCGTGTAGAAGGGATGCTGGAAACAACGCAATAGATTTAGTTTAGCTAAAAAGGACGAGATGGCTCGCGTCGCGGCCTCTCTCGCGTACAAGCAGGCGCGGTCGCGGGCATAAAAACCCATCGACGACTCGTGTAAAATCGTCTTCGGGATATCTCACTTGTTTAGACTGAGTATTCGTAATACACAAAGCTTTGATTATTATTATTTTGAGTGACTACTCGCAAGGGGGAGTACTGAAACCTCTGAGAAGCATAAGCTGGACTCCAGTTAACTTCTGCAGATTGATCTGGGAAAGTGCTGTGGTTTCGACTCTGATCCACGTATAGCCTTTCTAAAAGAAGTAACGCCCGGTCTAGGCGTTACTATCTCCTGTTGTATTATAAATTTGTATTTGGTGTTGTCAGTACAGTATTTAAGTGACATTGGCACACCCCTAACGTACCTGGGGCCCAATAATAGCTTCGGCTAGCCATAAAAGTCTAAGGTAGCCACCCAGTGTGGTTGGTGTACCTCTTGTAGATTCATAATTGCCGAATACGGCAGAATCTAAATTTATATTTGTTATTGTCATATTTTGCAATAAACAATATCGCTGGATTCGGCGAAGGGGTTAACTAACACCGCTGGTTTCGGCGAGTATTCGTGTACAATACCGCTGGATTCGGCGCAAGGGTTGAATCAGTAATATCGCTGGTTTCCGCGGATATTTGTTTATAATATTGCTGGTTTCGGCGAAAGGGTCAATTAACACCGCTGGTTTCGGCGAGTATTCGTGTATAATACCGCTGGATTCGGCGAGTATCCGTGTACAATACCGCTGGATTCGGCGAAAGGATTGAATAAGTATTTGTTTATAATAACGCTGGTTTCGGCGAGATATTGAAGAATAGACACGCCCACTAGTTTTGGGAACTCAAGTAACTCAGTGGTGTAAGGGAACAGTTTCATAGTGCATTATAGTACCCTGATACCTACACGGGGATATAACTGGCTAACTTTCGCGCTCACGCGGACATCTATGACACCTCCCTGCAACTGACCCTTGCGATGATTAAACCAAAGGGTTAACCAACAGTTTGACCCATCTGAATGAGCGAGTTGTTGCACGCGAGAAGATCAATTTAATTGAGAGTACGCCGGATAAAAACTCATAGGGATTCCGCTACTTTTATGCTTCGCAAGGGAAATAAAGAGTAAACGTGTTGTTTAACGAATCTGGGCACCTGAGCTCAATGCAATACCAATTTAACACGTTACAAATGATGGCTCCAAAACACTGATGAAAACAGTATCTCGGACAGACAACACCAAACAAAGTTATCTTTGGATATCTGCTCATTATTTTACTGAAACCTACATGATGAAAAAACTCTTTGCTCAGAAGTCATTCTACTTTACGAAAGTCATACAGCAAAATATCTCGGTGAAAATCTGAGATTTATTTTGAATGATTATACCATTAATTTCGCGAACATTACAGCAGTTGTTAGTGCCGGAGGCAGTAATATTGAAAAATATATTATTGAAACTTCTAGTGCTACTGACTGTATCTGCCGTGTACTGCACACATACTTGCAGATATTGCATCGAGTACAATCAAAAATATAAATATTGTCGAAAAAATAACTGCCAAAATGAGAGAAATAGTTATTCTTGTTAAAAGAAATATATCTGAATATGATAAACTAAAAAGAATGCAAATTTGTGATTAGAAAACAAAAGAAACTGTTCTGAAATTTATTCTTGGTGTGACAAGGTAAAATTTGATATTTTATATGTTACAACGTTTTTTGATTCTTGAAAAATATGTTTACCAAACGATTTCGAAGTGTTGGAAACATATTGATATGCTGACCCGAGGAGAAATAACCATTTCTGAGAACTTGGTTATCTTACCCGAACCTATCGAAAATGTGATCACGGAAATGAGTGGAGATAAATATCCGACATGTAGTGTAGTCATTCTAATTATTTCCTGAATGAAACTAAGTATGCTGCAATGCAAAATTTCAACGGAACAAATGAAAAATTGTAAGCTAATTTAATTACAGTAATTGTAGAAAATTTTAGACAATACGAAAGTAATCGGAATTTCGCTATCACGATTCCAAAAAATTACTTTTGAAAATGCTGTAGCTGCTAACAATGCAATATTGGGTGTAAAAAAATTGATGACATCAATTGGTATTCAACCGAAAACATTCTTACAGCCGGACGATGAACCTTATAAGTCACATTCAAGAATTTGGGGTATTTACGACATCCTGGTGTTCAAAAAATCTCAGGCAGTATACGATAAAAATGGCTTACATCCAGAATTGGCCCACTATTTGAATCAAGAAGTGATTCCACAGAATAACGATCTTATAAAATACTGGCAATCTATGAGTTTGATGTATCCATCACTGCATCAAATTACCTCAAAATATTTCGGTATTATTTGGCACATCGGTTGCGTCCGAAAGATTATTTTTCAAAGCCGAAGTGATCAAACCAGATCAAAGAAATCGGCTTACGAGCAAGCGTTTGAACCAGCTATCATTTTAAAAAATGCTATCCATTAATGAGTATTGATGAAAATTTTGATATTTGACTCTGATTTTGAATATAATGCATTTTTCATCCATATGTCCCTTCGTTTTTAATTCAATACATACATCGCACATGGACAACAACAATGTCATACGTTGTGAGGCAATCCCAGTAGACTTATGACACTGTTATTACACATGTGCGATATTACACTTACGGAAACGTTCACATATTTTCCTTTCGGAAAATGTTTAATGCATAACTGAAACGAATTTTGTGGCTTCTCAATGAATTATCAAATGATAAAAATGTGAATTTATATATATTTTTAATTCTTACACGTATTTTGTTATCGAATATACAACAAATTGGTCATTTTTCGATAACGTTATTCTAGAATTTAAATTTGACATCAATGAAAAATTTTCGATTTTCGAATTTGGCGCCTCTAGCTTCACCAAAAAATATTCGATTATTATTGTCAAAAATGTATTTTTTCATTGATTATTGTTTTTTAATTAATCGATATTTTTTCAACATCACTCATCACTAATTTCATGATTATGCTTAGTATAAAAACTGAATAAAGTCATCTATTGCGCGATTTTTTCGCATGTCGTCATACGAGTTTTCAGTAGCAAACTGGAATTCTGTTTTTACATGCTCAAACATACAGGAATATGAAACAGAATTGATAATATGATCTGAAGCTACTTTTACCCCTATTTTAGGCCTCGGGGTTTGGCCTATTTACTAATGAGCAAACTAAAAATAGCACACTATTATTCAAATCCAACTACTTACGAGCTGGTGCCACAGCAGTAAACCGTGCTCTCAAGCCCCGATAACCACTGCTTGCCCAATAGGATGCAATCATGTAATTTGTCGAGCTACTTATTGTCCTCTCTTCTGTTGGTTTATGAATTGTTTTAATTTGAGACTTGGATTCGAAATCGTTGAAAAACTGAATAAATGAATAAATATATATTCAAATGTATATTATTTGTATGCATATGTATGTAATGGATATTATTTTATAAACACTGAACGTACTGCAAGGTAAAATAAATTTTCATTAGAATTCTCTGATCTACCAGTATCTAAATCATCAATATCCACACGCACTTGATAGCCTTCGGGTACTGTGATATGCCACTCACAATATCTAATGAATTAATTAATTTATTGTCGAATAAATAAAAGAACCAGTATATTCAATATTAATAAAATGGAATTATTTTACTTTGATCGGATATTTGGATTAGGATAACCAAGAGATTTGAACTCGCCAACCATCCCACTCAATGAACCACCACAAGCTGTAATAATAAATTTTATATCATTATTATCAAATCGAAAAATATTTTTGAAGTGAAACTTCTTTAGTGATGATAGTGATTCAGAATATTCGTATAATGATTTTCAATATGAAACGCTGAGTAAAGAGCAGAAGAGAAGCTTCATAAGTGGAGAGTATAAGTTTATGGGGCCTGTTGAAAGCACTTCACTTCATGACGCTTCTTTTTTTCCTCCCACCCAGCATTGGGTTTCGAATTTCTTTCCTATCATAAAACCTAGGTCTTATGGTATGTACTTCATATGTTTTGAATCTGATCACTCAATGACAAAGAACTTCCACTCCAATCGCGTGCTCATGTGGATGAGGCACACAAGTTTTTTATTATCGAAGCTAATATTTTTACCTTCTTTGCTAGCTGTAAAGTTCAAACTAAAACCTCTGTAAGCAATATAACTTCTACGATCACTTTGAAAAGTAATAAGTACTTCATTGAATGACGTTTCCAAAACTCCAGGTTTTGTCGATCCACAAAACGTTCCAATAGGTGAAATAGCTACCATAATATTTTTTCTTTAGGTTTATAATTTAAATTGAATTTTATAATAAAAAATTAATAAATAGGTAACTTACCTGTTTCATTGTTAGGTAATTTTTCACTGATTGTAATATAATCTGTAGTTTCACAGCGTCTTAAACTTGGCAGATGTAGATCTCGAAATTCAACTTTCAATGTATGATCAGGTGGTCCAATAATCCACCATACACAATGTTCGTCTTTTCCGTATGGTTCTGGATAATTTGGTGATGTGACCACGCCATGTTTACCTCTTATGATTCCTCCGCACATTTCTTCATTAAATTGTAAATCCAAACATAATATTTTTATGAGCACTATGTGACATTTTGTACCTAAAAAACTGTTTTCTAATTATTTAATTAGTCAAATTCACCTCCTGACGTAACGACAGCTTTGAAACCATTTTTCGGATCTGGCACATCAGTATAAAAATGTACGTAAAGATAATTTCCGCTTGATGTCATAGAATTAAGTTCCGTGTCGCTGCAAAACTTGCCCAGTAGTTTTGCTACATCTGTACTACCATCTTTTATTTCAACATACTCTCTTTCACAACTAATTTGATGGAATAAATAAAAATAATTTTATACGTTGAAAAATTGTTCCACCAATCTTCTACAAATCTATTATAATAATTCAACTAACTTGGGAGTATAAGTCAAGTCAAATCTGTCAATAAAATGGATTGAAATTCGATTTCCAGCATCTGTAGCAATTGTCCAGAAACATTCGGAATATGGTGGCGGAATATTTGGATAATTCGGTGTTGAAAATTTTTCTTGAGTGTAAGATTTTGATAACAGTATACGTTTGCCGCAATCTGAACCAATTTCCCTAAATGTAAATGAGGAATCATGTTTTTTTTAAACACATAAGACATTCATAATTAATAAAAATATTTATAATTTCATTTATTACTATAAAAATACTTTTTTCGTACTTATAAGTGAGTTTATATACGACATGTCGGCCAGTTCCTACAGCTTTAACGTACAAATGATTTGCTGTTGTGGTGAGTGGATCAGGCGCAATATGACCACAGTATGCACCATCTCCAAGTAACGGAGAATCTGGTCCTTCACCATTTTTCAACTAAAATATTTATTAAATAAAATTACATTCATATTTTTTACTATCAAAATATACAAGATAAATTAAACTGAAATTGTATTTGATTTATTTTACCATTAAGTAATAATTCCCACAATGTTTGTCCGCTGCGTCAATAGCAATTTTCTCGATGTTGACTTCAACTCTTCTTCCTGGTCTCACTTTAATTCTCCATTGACATATGTAACTCCAAGAACGTACTTGATTCAATCTCATCGAGTCGTTGAACTCGATTACGCCAGATGGTCCACTCAAATCCCCGCCACACTCTCAAAATGAAATTTCATTTTATATTTTTATACTTTGAAAGTTAATATTTTTATTCATGAATAAATAGATGAATATTTAAATAAATTAATAAATGAAATACACACCACTATAAACTACTGCTTTAAATCCAGTTCTATTTGCATATGCATCACTATAAAATTGAACTGTCATAATATTTGTTGCTTCCACATGAATTCTCGATTCATTGGATAAACAATATTTTCCGAGTAATTTTGCTTCAGGTGATGGTGGTGACGAAATCGCATATCCCGCAAAAATAGATATATGATCATAAATGCATTGATTCGATTCTTCAAGATCAATATTTATGAATCGAAGAATAAGGTGAGTGCCTGGTGGTGAAGTGAAGAGCCAATTACAATGAAGACCATTGGTATATCCCGTTGGATAGCCAGGCGAAGTAAAGTAATGAGTTGCATTGGCAAAATCACTCAACATTATCTCTTCATGACATTCTGAAACTAAAGATAGAAAGAAATAAAAAGTTACTTGATGAAGAGATTTTTTTATCAGCTTAATCAACGATATTGAAACGTTTGTACTATATTTATATGTTTACTAACGTATCACATCTTTATTATCACTGTCATAACTCCGCGGTATTTGAAACCAATTCAAATGAAACCAATTGCCTTCTCTGAATGGATCACCGGAAAATTTCAGGAATACAACATTGCTTGAAGATTGAATTGAATCAGGCACAGTTAATGTACAAATTTCTTCAAGTACTGGTGCATCGGCATCATAGCCATCATAAATCTAAAAATATCAATGACTTAATTTAGATTCAAAAACAATTTTCCTAAGTTTCACAAATAGTTCATGAGGAATAGTTATGCTAAATGTTACCATCAATGATGTTAAATAACAATTGTGAAAATTTCCAATATGGATATCATCAAATTCAATTTTGACAGATGAACCAAAATCAACTGTGATTCGCCACGTAATATCTGTTTTGTGTCTGAATGGATATGGATAAAGAGGTGATGCAATTTCACCTCTGGTACCCATTATGTCATTTCCGTGAATAAACGAATATTCACCTATGAATCCTTTGCCAGTTCCAACGTTGTCACTCTTGAATTTCATCCATAATTTTTTATCAGAGGTCACTCGATCAATTGTATTACCACAATAAACACCTATTAATCTTCCAATACCAGAATTTTCACGAATTTCTAGATAATCGTTATCACAGTTTAAACTTGTTTCAATTTCGAATTGTGAAAATATCAAACTTATTTGATTTCCAGGTGCGGTATTTATGATCCAAACACACTCAACATTCGTAGGATAGCTATCTGGGTACAATGGTGATGTAAATGTACCAGATTCGGAATAATAAGTTCCGCCACATGCTGAAAAGGAAACGTTTCGAAAATTTTTTTTTTTGCGAGTTATGAGACAATCGAATTCTAGATACTGTGTTTTTGCTACCTCACTTTTTTTCTTTTCATCCTACCTGAATTCAGAACTGAATACGATGCTTGAAACGAATCAGTCAAGGATGAAGGTGAAACTAAATGTACTGTGAGAGCATTTCCATTGCTAACAATTGGTGGAGGAACTTTATTTTGACACCATGTACCACGAATTGGTCCATCTAAACTTTCACCTTCATAAATAGTCAAATAATTCACATCACACGTTATTCCCCATTCATTTTTTGACCCCATATCCATATAATAAATAGTCAATGTAACATGATCCGCAGGATCCGCAGCTACAATCGTCCAACTGCAATTTGTACCATCAGTTTGACGTAAATGTAAATCACTCGCTGTCGATAAAATTCCTGTATCATTAGTGATGATGCGAGCACCGCATGTACGTTCAAATTGTGCTTTAAATCCTTTTGCTGATATCAAATTATCAGTTCTCATCACAATCAATAAAATATTTCCTGACGAAATAATTGATGATGGCAATTCACTCTTACAAAATGTCCCCAGTTCGATATCATCTCTTGTTGGTCCATCGAATATCTAAAAATCAAATAGTTTTTTTATAATACTGAAACATATATAAACAAAAAAAAATTGCACAAATACAAGGGCTGCGCCTCTGGACCCGCACCGGGGCTGTGCCCCAGATCCCCTCTCCTGCCGGCTCCCCTGACCCACCTCTTTTTTCTCCCGCCACAAGAAGGTAGTACTTTTTATGTGCAATTATTACAAAAAATATCGTATGTACCTTGGGAGGAACACTTTTACTCTCTTGGATGATTAGACAGCACGGGACTCAACCTCAGGCTGCTTTCGGCAGCCTGAGGTTGTCTCGTGCTGTCACTTCATCCGCAGAAGCAAAAGTTAATTTTCCTCCTTTAGTGCATAATATACTATTATTCAGTGAGTAATAAGCAATGAGTTTAATTAAATTTTACCTTGACATAATCATCCGTACAATTGGTTGTATCTTCAATGTCAAAATCGATGAATGTGAAATTGATCGCGTAATGTTTATCAACTTGAATAGACCATTCGCAATTCTGACCATTAGGATAATTTTTTGGATAATTAGCAGAATGAATAAATCCGTGATCGGCCTGAAATTTACCACCGCATGTAAGTGGGATGGCTTTATAGATAGCAGAAAATCCACGTCCAGCATATGACATATCCGATGTAAATTTAACAAACATTTTATTATTTGAACTAGTGAAATTAATTGGTTTGGTTGAATAGCAAAATGATGCGAGTTTGGGCGCTGCAACATCAGCTCCACCGTAAATCTCAATCCTATCATAATTACAGCTATTAGCTATTTCAGTATTCACTTCATTGAAAAATATTTCAATACTGTGAGCGTGATCCACTTCAATCAACCATTCGCATTCAATATCCGTTGGATACGCTGTTGGATAACCTGGCGAGGTGAATTTTCCTTCAGGTCTATTTAAATGACCCCCACACCCATCAACTGTCCATTCTAACCTGAATCCACTATACATAAAAAATTCATCAGTGACAAATTCAATAAAAACTTGATGCTGAGTTGAAGAGATTTTGGGTGGCCAAATATTTGTTCCGCAATATGTTCCCAATTCAGTATTGGCTACATCATTATCACCTTCTTTCAATACCAAATAATCCAAATTACAAACTCCATTTGTATGAGATTCAATTGCAAAATGTGAAAACGATATATTGACTTTATTTCCTTTCGGTGCATCGATAATCCAACTACAATTTATTGATGATGGGTATTTATGTGGAAAGTTAGGTGATTCAATTATTCCACTGAATCCATGAATTTTATTGCTACAAACTATTCAAATATCTCACGTTACTATCATATATTTCTATTATATTATAGTTTTCATTATTAATCATGATTATTCAATATCCTTCACTTACGTGTATGATATTTAATATGAAATCCACGTCCCGAATTCGAGGAATCACTACGGAATCGTACATTAACTAAATTACTTTCCAATATCAATGTTGACGGATGATTCGTTCCACAATAACGATTCATATTTTTCCGATGGCCATTCCTTTCTTCTGATATTTCTATATAGTCAAATCGACATCGAATATGTTCCTCAAGATCTAAATCAAAGAATAATATTTCAATACGACTGCCAGCGGCAATTGCAATTTTCCATACGCAATCTGATGAACGTGAATAAGCTTGTGGATAATAAGGTGAAATTATATCACCGTTTGCACTAGTTAAAGTTCCACCACATCCTAGAAAAATGATAAAATGATATCAATTTCCATATATTTCATTTCCCAGAAAATAATAAGAATCTACCGAATGTTGTACTGTCCCACTCAATTAGAAAACCTTCTCTACCACGTGACCCATCAGAAACAAATTTGATATACATCTGATTTGTGAAACTTTGAATTTCATTTGGTATTGTATCACCACAAAATTTTCCAATCAATGGTGACGTTTCATATCCACCATTTCGAATTTCTAAATAATCAAATGTACAATGACTGTGATCTTCGACGTCAAATTTTCGGACATTTAGTTTAATTTGAAGTTTATTAGGCGCCTCAATAACCCAAACACATTCTCGATTCGATGGATAATAGTCGGGGTATCCAGGACTTTTTATAACACCATTTGAAGTAAAATAATATCCTCCACATACGTGTGAAGCATCAATAAAAAGATAACTGGCGGAAAAACCATTCGAAGTTATTGTCATATCTGAATGGAAGACAATTATCATTGTGCGGCTTTGTGATATAATCGTTGGTGGTTTTTTCGTTCCACAATATCTTATAAAAAAAAAATCATCATTTATAATGTGAACGAAATAACAAAAAAGATGTAAATTTTTATAATTTAGTGAATCATTTTCTGAAAATGGAATAAATAAATAAATAAACAACATACCGACCGATTTCTGCATCTTCACCATTATATTTTTCTGATACTTTTACGTAATCATTATTACATTTTTCCTGATATTCGAGGTTAAATGTAGACCACGTCAATTCTACCACATGTCCCTGTGGTGCTTGAATATTCCATATACAATTTTCATTATTGTTATAATTTTTTAAATCTCCGGGACTACAAATTATACCTGTATTAGTCTTTAATAATCCTCCACATCCTAAAAAAAATTTTTCATTAGAACAATTAATGTTTTCTCAATATATATATATTTTTTTACATAAGAAATAATTCAATGATAGTCAACACGAACTTCGTTCGATTGCAGTGTAATTTGCAAGAAAACCGCGGCCATGAATACTCGAATCCGTTTCAAATTTTATATACATATAATTGTGCGTAGAATAAATGGGATCACTTGGCATATTATCTTCATTGCCACATAAATTAGCCACGATTGTTGAATTTTCATTATCACCATCGTGTATTTCGAGATGATCAAAATAACAATCAGTGAATGAATTGCCTTCAATATCCATGTCAATGATATATAAAGCAATGCCATTGCCAGGTGGTTGAATGATTTCATAAATGCATGTCCGTGTGCCCGGATAATTATTTGGATAGTATGGAGATTTGATAATGCCCCATAATTCATTGAACACACCACCGCATGCGGTTTGATATTTAATTTGAAAACCTTCATGCTCACTGCTCCAATCACTTTTAAAAATTATTAATGCAACATTGGTATCAATCTGAATTGGCGGTGGCAAGACACTGCCACAAAATCGTCCTATCAATGATGAATCCATAGTGGCGCCTTCATAAATCTTATTATTAATACAGTTATTATTAATTTATTCATGATATTTTCACAAAGCGAAAATTTTGGGATGAAAATTTTTTTTCCTCACCTTTATATAATCAAATTTGCAAACTTGAGATTCTTCAAGATTCAAATTGACCCACGTAAGTTCTATTTTTTCTCCAACGGGTAATTGGATTTTCCATTCACACAGCATATTAGGTTTGTAAGTTGCAGCATCTTCAGTTGGAGAAGATATGAAACCACGAGCAGCTGTGTATACTCCACCACAACCAGGACTTCCTGCAAACTCAATTATTATTAACATAAATAGTGTCATTTCAATAATTTATATATCAAAATGTTACCTTCAATACTAGAATAAGTAATTTGAAAACCAAGATCCTGACCGTATGCGTCTGAATGAAAGTGAACAGTTGCAAATGAACCTGAAGTCAGAAGTGGAGGTGGATGAGTATGATTGCAATAACGACCCAATAGCACTGATCGATCGCGATCAATTTCAGTAATCTGATAAAGTGAACAAAAAAGGGACAAATTATTAGCTGATCCTTGAGTGGAAAAATAAAGCCGAAATTAAAATATTTTTCAATGAATAATATATAATAATAAAATCACCTCCAAATAGTCCATATCACAAGTTGAATGCTGTTCTATCATAACAGTGAAGAAATGAAATTGAATTCGTTTTCCGGGACGTACTCTTATATCCCATGTACAATCTCTATTAGGTGAATATCTTCCAGGTGACCCAGGCGAGCTAATTGTTCCATGCTCGGATTCTAAAATATCACCACAAACAGGTGGAATACTGTTCCAATGAAGTGAGAAACCCGAATGGGATACACTATTATCCGAATGAAACCATAAATATAAACTATTATGTGTTGAAATGATATTGCCATCGAGCGGCAAATTTTTTCCGCAAAATCTACCTAATTGATGACTTCCTGCATTCCCACCATCATGGATCTACAAAATGCATCGTAATTGAAAAATGACATCTATATATTTCATGATTACCAAACCATCATTGGAGATTGAAAGTTACTTGCAAAAAGTCGTGCCGACATCCAGCTGAAGATTCCAAATCAAATTTCGTGAATGTAACATTGAGAACTGATGAAAGATTTGTCGCCAAGATAAATGCACAACTGAGGCCGTGTTGATAATTTACACCACTAGCTGGATATATCAATGTACCTGATAAATCACGAATAACACCACCACAAGTTTCTTTGGCATTTTCACATCGAGGACCTGAATATGCAGCAGTACACTCGCATAACACAGATTTCGCCCTATTAATTGAACAAATTCCATTGTTTTTACATGGGTTTGGTGAACATAGGTTGACTGTTGTTGCACATGTAGGTCCTATACTCCATTTTAATAATTAAATCATTTGTTTCAAGATTACGAATCATTGATTGATATAAATAAAATATTTAAATATAGAATCGATTAATAAGCAATTATACCAGTATAGCCGGATTCACATCGGCAAATAAATGACTGCTCGTGCGGCAAACACACGCCGTGAAAACAAGGATTACTCGCACAAAGACCACTAATTACAATAGCTGTACCAGGTTGACAACCATGCGGGCCCATTCCATTTCCATGAAAGCCTATGGGGCATCGACACTCAACCAAAACATTTGTGTAACTAGGATTTCCAATACATGTTGCAAGAGGATGACATCCCCCGTTGTTGATTCTACATGTTCCAACGAAAACACAAGTGATACCATCACCTTCATATCCAGGTGGGCATAGCCCACACACCCGTGATCCCTAAATATTTATTCAAATGAAATCAAATATAAACATAAACTGCTTCATTCTTGAAATTTGCAAAAAGAAATTTGAATTATGCTCTATTGTACCATTGTATTGATACATTGAACTTTTGGAATTGTACTGCATCCACCATTGTCTATTGAACATTCATCGATATCAGAGCAATAATGACCATTTCCAGTGTAACCGACTGGGCAACTACCACAATAATATCTTCCTGGGACATTGACGCACGGCACTACAGGTTGAGTTGAACATGGTGGGTATGGTGCATCGCATTCGTTAACATCTACCGTACACGCAGGTTCATTTTGTTGTGATTTCCAGCCCTGCTCACATAAGCATGTGTAACCAAGTGCTGTTCCAGTTGGTACACAAGTACCATGATGGCCGCATAATTCATGAGAATCTTCAGTGTTGCAAACGGCTGTTGTAGTTGTGCAATGAACACCATACCAACGTTGTGAACATGTGCATCTGAGAATAAAACAGACAATTAATGCGAATTATTTGATATTAATATAAAAAAATTAACAGGTTTCAAAATTAGAGTAAAAAAATATCTATTCCTACTGATATGAACCGGGAAGATTTGTACACGTTGCACCATTTTGACAACCAAGATCTGTTCCAAAGTATATGGCACATTCATTCACATCATTTGAGCAATTTTGACCCTGAGAATAATTTCATTTTTTTTTTTTTTTTTTGATACATAATATAAATAAGTAATTTATTTCACGTTCGTATGTATTATGTAAATGAAAATGAAGTTTATAGATTAAACAAAAAAAGTGAGTGGATACCTCCCAATTGAGAGGGCAAATGCACTGATATCCATCATAAATTCTAATGCACGTCCCACCATTTTGACATGGATTGCTCGAACATTGATTTCGACGTAATTTAGATATTATAGTTCGCATTCGTGTCTCCAATCGTCGAACCTAATGACAAAATACTCGCTAACATTGTATCTTTATATATTGATTAACTTAAATCATTGAAAAAAATTTAATAATAAAGGATTCCACAACTCACGCGATTAGTGAGAGATCGAACCGCAACTTTTGTTATTTCATCAACTTGATGGTCCTAAAAGACATTAATGATTAATTTAACTAATGATTATATCATATGGAGTGAATGTGGCAGGAAGAGAAATTTTGTTACAATGTTATTGGGTAGCCCGTATGAGTGTTGATTCGAAGAGTTTGTTGAGGGATCAAAACCGTGTTCTAATAAATTCATACGTCTATTTAATCCATGTGGTCCTTCAATAATTTCTAAAAGCCGATGGACTTTTTCCATTAGTTCTTTTAGATATCCGTCTCGCCAACGCTCGACCAGGCGTGATGCGCTTCTTGCCTGATAGTTAATAGATAGTAAGCAATTTCACTTCAATTATATGAAAATATGCGAAAATAAAATAACAATCAAATTAGAATGGAGTATCAGATAGAAATTACCGAAATTGCAACATTGATAAAATCAATATCATGCACATTGAAATATCCATTGCCAAGAATTTTTATTGTTATATTTCTATCTTTTGCGCTTGATATTATAAGATTACCATCAATCGATTCGAGGACTGGTCTAGATAAATTATATGCAAACAATCACGTAGGGAAAATTAAATTCACAAATTTGTATTATGAAACAAATCAAATTTACTTATAGGAAAAATTCCACACCTTTCATCCATCCATGCGTCAGAAAATTTAAGAATTAGAAAAATGAGCCACAGTATATGAAGCTGCATTTTCATTTTTCAAAATCGCAAAAAAAAAAGCACCAACTCAAATTCATCAACGATATGTTATGCGGATTTACAATTATGTTAAAATCTCACATTAATAACGTTCTTGTTCTTTCGAAAACAATTTATTACTAAGTGATACTGTTTATTTCATCTACGCTGTCAATAATTATTAATCGTAATCGATATCTTCCATAGTAGGCGTGTTTGAAATATATCGCGAATCCACCCAGTATCAAATTATATTATTGGAATTCTATGACTATTATGTGTATTCTACATATGAATGAGGGAAATGATGATATGAATGTGATATACAATTACATCGGGCGCTCAGTCTTCAGGGACTATTGTGCCCGGGCCCTTACTATAAAGCAATTCCACCTGACTGAACTGGGTCCAGGCTTGCCCCCTCCGTAAATCAAATAAGCCTGCCCACCCCCAGTTTGTCTATAGCGGTGCTTTCCGGGTGACGGGCTCTGAAAACTCTTTAGCGGACTTCCGTGACTCTATCACATTAAGTAACCATTTAGGAGGGAGTCTACTGCACCCCACGGCACCTGCCGAAAAAGTGCCGATCCCCATTGCTGTGAAGCGCTTACCAATGTGCCAATGGCCTGTGATTAAGCCCACCGTCAGCCATTGCTACATTCTATTCAGGCAGATCAATTCATTGTCTAGCGTCTTAGAAGGGCCCTCGCATGTACCATGAATGAAGAATATTCTAGCAGAATTCATGACTCCTAGTATATTGTGCAAATGAATCGCTTTTGCTCTTGTGTTGCTCACGAAATTTTGTTCTATGACAGCGAGAAAATATGTCAATTTTCTTCATACCTGTGGCGAAAATGCCATATTGTATTACTTATAAGTGGGACGAAAACTGATGTGTGCCAATCATAACCGCTTTGGATTTTGGTTTTATTGGAAGTGCAATAATTGATGAGTATCACGTTAAATTTGATATTCGTAAGTTTCAAGGATTGAAGAAGTATTTTTGATTGATCCTCATTTGTTTTCGCGGTAGATCTTGAAGAATCAAAAACTTCTGGTTTTTGTAAGTAACACAAAGACGATAACGACCTTGGTATTTACACAACTGATCGATCAAGAAAGAGTCAGAGTCCGAACACGACGAGTTTTGTTCAAATTTATTGAAATCATGTCCAGGACAACTGGAAGTATGGTCGAACATAGAAATGAAATAACCAGAAATGGATTCAATCTCTAATACGACAGAGTTCATTCGGTCCATTAACTGAACAAATGAAAAGGAAAAATTTTGAAAAATATTTATCCGTTCTTGAAATATTGGATCCGAATGAATCAAAGTACCAAATTTCTACCCCGTGATGGTATTTATATGCGCAAAACTTGAGAATGTTCAGTAGAACAGATTCTGAAAGCTAAAAGCATATATTGAAGTATTTACCGAAACTCATGGGAAATGAATATCAAGCAGAGATGCTTTCAAGATTAAAATTAAGTTTAATTCAAGCCCACCATGAAGCTATTGTTGATAAATTACATTTATAACCTGATCTGGAGAAAGTGAGAGACTTAGTGATGGAACGAATAACCGATTTGCGGGTATTAAAAAAAATTTCTCATTCTTCATTTGTATCCTATCATTAATTGATACAAGTATTTATTTCAATATTATTATTATCATTTTTTTTTGCAGAACACTGTGGGATACAATCTTCACGGAATGGTATTTGTTAAATCTACTATTGAGCAAAATGAAAGTATAGAATTGTTCCGAGATTCGACAAAAACGACAAAGCAAAAAAATGAAGAGATAATAGCATTATAATTATTGATAGCCAATACATATAATATGATAAATAAAACAATATTTCAATTACTTAATATTTATGACAATTTTTAACTGACTTCAATATCCGAAGTTACGAATTTTTTTTTTTTAGTCTTATATTAGTTTTTGTATAGAAATATATTTTATGTCACCAAATGAACTGTGTAAACGGCATTGACTTGTACCAGAATAATTTTGGATTTTTCGGTAACGTGCTCGACAACGAGTTGATTATATTCTTCGTGTCAGGTCACTAACTTTTCTCTCCTTTGAGAACTCCTTTGAACTTCTCCATTTTTGTTTTCGTATTGATCATCAACCATCATCAAATTATCAATTGGAATGTGGATGATTAAATACCAAAAGCATGAAGAATGTATGTAAGTTATGTCATATATGAATGAAAATCATAAATTTCAATTCAAATAATCAAACATCAGAAAATATTCATCCTACTGATGATGATACAATTATTATTAACAGAGAAATGCAAAATTTAAATGTATTTCAATGTTATGAAATTAATCACCATAATAATTCAAATAATATTAGTTTAAATTTGTCATGCACGAGAAGTAAATATTTACAATTTACAAAAAGTGATGAGTGTATTCAAATATATGTAAAACTAGCAGAAATAAATCATAAAAATGAAGCTGTTCAATGTTTATTGATCAATGAATCAACAGTTCCACTTACTAATTAACAAATCTCCTGTGAAACTAATGAAATCAATCATCAGTTAATACTTGTGAAATTTTGAATAACAGTGTTTCTACAATTTTACTAACATAATTGAATTTATTATTAAAATCAATTGAAGTACAAAATTAGTACCATAAATTTAACATTTTTTGTATTATATTTTGACAAAGTTTACATGTTTATGATTACTGATTACGTGAGTTTATCATTAATGTATTGAAATCAAAAAGTGACTGAAGAGTCACGTAGTGAATATATTAGATCTATATTATATTATATTATACATTCAATTCATTAAATTTGAATCAGGAACAAACTACAAATAATAATTTGTACATAGATAAATGATTATACAACATTCCTTGTGATGGTGGACTCGAAATCCAGACCTTTCACTTCGAAACTCGCAATTTCACCACATGACTACAGACCATGAATTGATGATATTTTAAGTATAAATATTGTGACGAACGTCACTAGATATCTCCCCACTTGAGAGAATATTTGAGGAGTAGGGAGCAACGCGGGGAAGGGGAGACTGGAAGTCACCTCGACGCGCTCGCTATATAGTTTGGTGAGTGTCCGCTAGGAGTCCCGAGCATCTCGCAGCAGTCAGCTGGCAGAAAAATAGTTAAGAAGCGACGGTTTCGGTCGAAAAACTCAAGCTGTGATCGAGAGAGAACCCGAACGGATCATTGCATTTGTGCATGGTACTTAACCGCAAGATCTATCAGCATATATTCGAGCGTTCCCACCCTGAAGGGTTTCAGAGGTAGCGCGCGGGGTTTTATTGAAACAGATAGTTGGTACCTCTTGCAAAGGACAGGGCACGGTGTTTCAATAGAGCTGATGATTGGTACCGTTCTGAATTGACCGGGTAGAAGAACGCTTCACGAGTGGTTACACTCATTATCAGCAGATTGCTGGCCCATTACACCGTTCAATTACAGTGGGGTGCAGTTGGTCTGGTTTTGTTTGGATCTGTAGACAAGTGTGCGCTCCGTTCATTAGGAACGGAGGTTGGTACCTTCAAATAGGGTGGACGTACTGGGTCACAGTGGCAAAGGTTGGTGCTGCGATCTCAGGGAGTTGCGCGAGCACAAGAGTGCGCGCACCGCTCAATAAGGACAGGTGGTTGGTGCCTCTTAGAGAGACAGCCAGGTGGTTGCCGGCGCGCTTCACTCTCGGGTGGAGGTTGAGGCGGGGCCATCAGGGAGTCATATAAGCCTTCTCAGGGTGTTCCGAATCTTGCTCCATCTGCGCTTCACCTACGGGTGTCAAGGTTGGTAGCTAGTGTGCTGGAAAACGGTACAATCCTGTTCAGGCTCAGTTAGAAATCGAAGAGGATCACGACATAGCGTAAAAAGTAGAACGATCACTCTAGTTATTTATCCTTATATTTTATTTTGCATTATATAAAGAGTCAGAAGATTAGATAAGGCTATGATTGTTTTGTATTGAATCATAGAAATTAAAGAAGAAGGTTATTGAAAAGTAATTATTAAAGTCAAAGAATCAAACAAAGTTTATGATGAAGTATTATGAAGAAAACGTTTGTAATAGTATTTAAGAGGTTTTGAATAAAACGGAAAATTTATATGAAAATTACACGAAGAGTTTTATAGAGAAGTTATTTGTGAAAGATCCACGAAGAATCCTGCATCCTGAGCTAATATGAGTACATAAGGGGGCGATTAAGTCCGCGAACAGGACAGTTCAGAAAGTCGCGTGGTCAAATATTCTTCATGAATGTTTCGCTCGATAAGCATCACAATATATAAGTAACATTTTTATATTAGTAACAAAAAAAATAAGTATAAATACTATGTATTTGTACTTGACGCTTAATTTATTCATTTATTCAGTGCATTTTGGTTCAGTGTATATGTTTGTCTCTTTTTCTGTTTCAGTAAATAAAAAAAGAGACAAACATACACCGTGTACGGGTATCGTTAGTCCAACGGGAGTCTATAGATAGATCAGGCGGTGCTGAACAAAAAATGTCGAGATAACTTTCCGTAATTTCACGTTGTTTACGAGATATTTATGTGTAAAGTTCATATGTTTGGGCCAATCAGAGCGCGAGAAAGTAGTTCACATCGGGGTAGGCGTTTTTTAATTTTTGGAAAAATAATGTAGGAAGGCGAATAATGTAGAAATAATGTATAAGTAAAAATAGTACCGACTAGAGCTAAGCATCTATACGGTCGATAAGGTATTGGGTCCGCAGGTAATTTACAAAGCTAGAGGGACTTGCAAGCTGCTTTTATGTTTCTAGCAGAACTATGAAATTCAAGATTTCACAATTTTCTACCTGGCATTCATTAGTTATTTTAAAACAAAGTTTTCCCATGCCCGCGTTGACCGAGTGCGCTAAAGCGTATCGCTAGCGACTCGATGGGTTCGATGAAGGTTCGATTCTCGGATGCAGCGTTTTTTTCCGATTTTTCGAATATCTATTCATTTTCATGAAGATGAAATGTAAAAATTATGGATGAAAGTGTAACAACAACTCAAAATTAGTTGAAATTGATTATTTTTTCCAGTTGTAAAAAATATGATGTATCAAATGAGATAAGGTTATTTTTCGAATAAAAATGGGAATGAAGTTGAGAATTTTATTTTATTCACATACAGAATTTATAAATGCATGCAATTTTTGTGAGAGCGTGAATGTATAATAGAAAGGAAAATAATTGCATGTGGCGCAATGTAGTATATTTCCATAATAATTTTCCATTTATTTATTTGATTCGATCTTATAACTTTGAAGTTTTTAATCTTACTCCTTCGAGAAATCCACGTGTTGAGTAAAAGTAATTTTCTACAATTTTCATCTAAGATATAATGTGCCCAAAATTGAATAATTTCTTTGAATACACATTATGAAGTCTCTCAGATGATGTTGTGCAACCATTCAATGATGAATAATGAATGAAAATAATCATATTTATATGGCATTCAAATACAATATCCCGTAACTGCAGAATGAATAATTATCAAAACATATTTTCATGAATCGAACAATATATTCATTTACAGTCACTCATGCCGGAACATGATGGAATAGGTATTTAAACAGAAGTTATGAAAGAGTTTTTATAATTCAGATTTTATAGATACATGAAGAAAAAAAAAAGCAACAAATCCGATCGGACCATTGTTGAACATCGTAGCAACTAAACTATCATAAATGAAGATTCAAAGACAGATTATACCTGTTTTGGTGTTGAAATGATTATTGCTGTCTCATTCTTATCGTACTCAAACTATAGAGGAATTCCCCCTTCATACAACTTTTTTTTGTTAGAGATTTTGACGCACTTGTTCATGAGAAGCAAATATGTTTCGAATGAAATTCAGACCAATACTTCTATTCTACAGTGAATATTTTTTTTCATAAAAGAAAAAATATACGAAATAATAAAATGGACTGCGAAATAATTGAAACTATTATAACTTCAAATAATTTTTGCGAATGTTCTTGCACAGAGAGTCTTGCAAATAATTAATTTCGTTTTTGTGAAATTCAATTTCATCACTGGGCATTTAAATTGATGACAAACAAGAAAATCGACACCAGATAAAAATATATTTTCGAGCAACGACACTCAGGTAGATTTTCCCGAATACAATCTCTCATGCTTTTTATTCCATGACTTATTTTAAATTATTGATTTCGTCGATCTCTTTCTCCATTATATTAATGAAAATAAATCAAACTATTCGAATGAATTGATGACACTATGTAGAAAAATGTTAATTTTTCATTTGCTATATCACTCGAATTCAATCAAGACACAGATAAACAATTGGATTTTTAAATTGCAAAAGCAATTATTTTCACCAAGAGAAAGATATTCTCACAACTAATTTGACTCAGGTAAACGAACCCTCGACGAATTTCCTTGATTGTGTTGGCTGTCATACTTCAAGTTCCCTTTGTATGTTATTCTTCTCGGAGGTCAAATACTGCAACATGAACAAAAACATATATAGGATATTGAATGAATACGACAAGTAATCAATGTAATCAATATCTTCGGTTCATACCTCACTTTTTCGGGTCTCCACCTGCCTAGAAAACAAAAAAAGCAATTGTTCTAATATTCCATGTCAATATTCATCAACTAAACTGTAAATAATGGTACTTATTTCAAATAGTCGGGATTGCTGTTCATTAGGGGAAGAAGGGGAAGAAGGGGGGAGGGAGGAATAACGAGGCAGAGGGTCTCACATGTCGTACGAACGTCCAATCACAGCTACTCTGGCTTATAATGACGCGACGTTGTATTGTTTCAGGTAGCACGGTCACCAGTTTGTGAGTTAGCGCGTTTGTAACTTAGCGCCAAAAACTCGGTTTCTGTCAAATTGCTTGTTATTCTCACGTTGTGCATGACATGTGTTCTTTACCTCAATATAAATTATCAAGAACTCACTGAACGTTATTTTTGGTTATCAGTGCTTATACTAGCAGGTAAGAATATGTTTGTTTCAATATTTTGATTGGTTTTTTTATGGTATGTTATTTTATTCAGAAAAGCATGAAAGAGCAAGATGGGGTACAGGTACCCCGAGTCGAAATTTTGAACTGACGCTCACCTTCTTCAACTTCCATTTTTGTTTACTTAATCATAAAATAAATTTTTCTGTTCAAATCCGCCTGATATGAAATACATGTGTTTTCAACTTACTTTTGACTTCAAACTATGCCGTTTTTGCACAAAATGCATCGTTTGAAGTTGAAAGTAAGTTGAAACCATATGTTTTTTATACCTGGAGGATTTTATTATTATGGTTCAATAGATGTTTATGGATGTACCTTTTCTCTTTACCTGCATATATATATATATATATATAATGATTTTGCAGTTCCTACTATACTATTCTACACAGGAGAGGGAATACAGACTGCATGCGACGCATATTGAGATGAAGAAACAAAATTTCCGGCACATATCTGATCAATATTCTCTAATATTCATCTTTAATTATGTACAAAGCTATTATACATGCAATTACATTTAGTTCATTTTATATCGAACAGAAATATCATATCATTATTTGAATTGACATAATACGAAATCAAAGCTGAAAAAGAGGAAATATAAAATAAATTGGTGGTAACGGCAGCGGGACTCGAACCTGGGACCTTCAAAATCGGAGACGTGAACGCACTGCATGAGCCACTAGTCACTCTTGTTGATAATAAATTTACTTCCCATAACTTTTTTTGTTTATAAAACATAAATATGATAAAATATGACTTTATAATGACATAGGTATGTGTTAAATATTCAACATTCGTTTCTTATTTAATTTTTGGTAATTGGTGGTAGCACGTCCTGGACATGCATACTGCTTGTCCTGGATGCTCAACCGCTCCTCACACACACGGGGAAGGGGTGCGCAATTGACCAATTTTGGTCAATTGCACCTAAAATGATCGACGCGCGCATTGATCGAAGAACGATGCATCGATACCCCGGGTCGATTAGTTCTGTCCATAAGTCTCTCATCGTCTGTTGCGATGTAACCATCAGTTTCAGAAGGTCTCATTCACTCTCATTCGGTCTCATCCAGTCTCAATGTACACGTGGTACACACTCATCGCAATCTCATCTTTCCACATTCTCATCGACTCTCATGATGTATATCATTAATACTCAACGCATTTAATTGTTTCACTCTCAACGTTTATATCTCACCTCATATTCCATCAAACTCAATGTTAATCATTTTACACATTCTCATCGAGTATTGCGACGCATACAACAAAGCAACTACTCATGTCAATTGATCTCAAAGTATCAAATTCCTCAATTCATCTCATTGAACTTATGCAATTCATATTTGTGCATAAAATTCATTTTCAAAATTCCAAGTGGATCAATAATAACCTCCTTGGTGCGTTTATTCATAATAAAGCAATAATTCACTAATCTACATCTCACCGCTCACTACACAACATATTGATCAATAATATCAATTGTATTCTCTCTTCATTATCAAACAATCGTTTCTCTCATTAAAATTCAATACTATCTCATTCTCATTATCTACAACATTTTCTTCTCATCATCGATCTCAAGTAAAATTACAGTGTACAAAGTGTAAATATAGTGATAAGTACATTACAATGAATTGTATATATTTCAAGCATAAAACCAGCACAACTGTCCACTACAATTATTGCAATTCCAACAGCAATTCACCCCGGCTTTCATCCCAATCCAACATCATACAGTCCACTACAACTCTCATTCCATATGAAATAAATATCCTATTTTATATCTCATTCAAATTTTTACAGTATGTTTTCGATTAACTTTTAATAACTTATTTGATTTTTATCTTTTTTAGGATGGTGAAGAATCATAATAGAAAGACGGAGAGAGGGAGTTGGAATGCCGAAAGTATGAAAAATGTGATAAATATAGTCATTGAAAGGAAAATGGGTCATAAAGTAGCATCAAAAACATTTCCTGTGCCACAATCTACCCTGGAAAGGAAGGTAAAAGCAGCTTGTCAACCCGAGTAAAAATATACGCGCCCAAAACGCGCCCAAAAGTATTTTGTTAATCTCAAGTGTAAATATGCACGCCCAAAACGCGCCCAAAGCGCGCCCAAATTCGAGAAGCGCCCGAACTGCACACCATCCTAATCTTTTTATGAGGGTTCGTTTTATTACCCGAAATACTAAACAAGAATTTTGCAGTGGTGAATGTCAATTGTCAGCATATAGATATAAATTTTCAAACATTGAAATGGCGTTATGATCTGTTTATTGCATTTTCGGAAGGATTTAACCGATCGGGTGTCATACAACATCACAAAAAAACCATAATAATAATCGTTCACGAACTTAGAAAAATTTTGATAAGATATCGGAACATAGATGAATTTGATGAAATAGAAATTTCTCAGTTTACTCAGTAAATAATTCATTTTTTTATAAATGAAAACACATTGAACATTTTGTTTTTGTTTAAATGATATTATTATGAATAGAATGATAATTAGTGGGTTTATTATATAATCATTCATCAATATAATTGTGTTATTTTCATTCGTTCATTAATTCACTTATTTTTATTCACAATTATAATTATTACCAATATACTGATTGAAATTATATCTAAATATATTTATTCTATTTCTCTCAGATTAATTGGTTTTTTTTGTTTATATATTAATTTCTTAAAATATATTTCATGTTTAGTTATTTATTTATTTATTTAATATTAAATAAATTTTTTTGAAATATTTAATATTTATTCATTTATTTTTAATTAATCAATTCATTATTCATTTTATTTCATCTTTATTTCATAAATTTTTTAATATATTTAATATTTATTAATTATTTGTTTATTTATATATTTAATATTTAATAAATTTTTTTTTTAATTATTGTGTTGGCATTTGTATATATGCGCAGGTGTGTGTGTGTGTACGTGTAAGTGTAAGTGTAAATAAGTGTACATGATATGCCTTAGTGAATTACAGTTTACTATTTACAATTTTATTTGTAAATAGCTGAGTGGCGTGTTGGTTAGCGTGCCAGTCTACAAATTATGCTGTCCAAGGTTCCAGGTTCGAGTCTTCCCATCGAATATTCTATTTTTTCATACTTATGCTTTAATGTTTAATATTTAATTTTCAATTATCTTTCAGGTTTGGAACATACTATATATAACCCTTAACTAATGATTTAAATAATCTGATGTAAAATTATTAGCAATCAATTACGCGACAAAATTACACACTTACAATCCATAATGAAGTGTGTACAAACGTTTTTTTTTTTCAAATTTTGCTCATTTGCTTTATAAGGTTAGAAATATGAAGCCGACTCGAGTGAAAATTTTTCGTCTTTCCGCACGCCCAAAACGCGCCCGATGCGCGCCCAAAGCACGCCCGAAAATGTGAATTCGGGCGTGCTTTGGGCGTGCTTTGGGCGTGCTTTGGGCGTGCTTTGGGCGCGTTTTGGGCGCGTTGAGTAAACAAATTTGGGCGCGCATCGGGCGCGTTTTGGGCGTGCGGAAAGACGAAAAATTTTTACTCGGGAAGCCCAAAACATCCCGCTGCTCCTGCATCGATTAAAGTGCCTTTAGGTCCAAAAAAGCGAATATTTTCGGAAGAAGAAGAGAACGAACTTCGCAACTATATTTTGGATATGGAAAGTCGCCTTTATGGACTTACAACAAAAGATTTGAGGGTGTTGGCATACACATTGGCGGTGAAAAATGGGAAGAAACATATGTTCAACTGTGACAAAGGAGGAGCTGGCAAAGATTGGCTCCAGGGATTTTTAAGCAGGCACCCAGAAATATCGATAAGAGAACCAGAAAGCACTTTAGCTGCACGTGCCGCTGGGTTTAATAAGCAGGCTGTTGAACAGTTTTTTAACTTCCTTGGTAATGTTTATGATGAACCCTGAGTAAAAATATACAGGCCCACAACGCGCCCAGAGCGCGCCCGAATTGGAAAACGCGCCCGATACAAGCACAATACGCGCCCAAAAGTATTTTGTTAATCTCAAGTGTAAATATGCACGCCCGAAACGCGCCCAAATTCGAGAAGCGCTCGAACTGCACACCATCCTAATCTTTTTATGAGGGTTCGTTTTATTACCCAAAAATACTCAACAAGAATTTTGCACTGGTGAATGTCAATTGTCAGCATATGGATATACACATTTATATCTATATATACCCGAGATGAAATTTTCAAACGTTGAATTGGCGTTATAATCTGTTTATTGCTTTTTCGGAAGGATTTAACCGGTCGGGTGTCATAAAAGATCACAAAAAAACCATAATAATAATCGTTCACGAACTTAGAAAAATTTTGACAAGATATCGGAACATAGATGAATTTGATGAAATAGAAATTTCTAAGTTTACTCAGTAAATGATCCGTTTTTTTATAAATGAAAACACATTGAACATTTTGTTTTTGTTTAACTGATATCATTATGATATGTGTGGGTTCATTATATAATCGTTCATCAATATAATTGTGTTATTTTCATTCGTTCATCAATTCACTTATTTTTATTCACAATTATAATTATTACCAATATACTGATTAAAATTATATCTAAATATATTTATTCTATTTCTCTTAGATTAATTGGTTTCATAATATATTTTTCGTTTGATTATGTCAATGATTTTATGTTAATATAAAAACATACACAAATAAGATCATTGACATCAATTATATTTAAATTATTTGTTATTGTACATTCATATATACGAGTGAAATTAATATTTTCTTCACTCAATTTTGGTATAACATTACATTTTTTTATAACAGCAAAGTATTCCACTATACAAATATCTTTGCAATATGATTTACATGCACAATTGATATGATTTCCGACCAATTACTTCCTGGAAAAAGGCATGGAATTCGGAATTTTCACAATTCAAATCACAGTTAACTGTGTTACAATCATATACTTTTATGAAAAATGCAATAAATCCAATTTTCGGGCCTTGTTCGGTCATAACTTTCACGCAGTAAAAATCAGATGCAGTCTTTCTCTTGTAGGATGGAGAATAAATCGTTTGATTTTTAATTTTTAATCGTAAAAATTTAGATTCTTTTATATTACTATGAGTTGTAATTTCTACGATATTGTGGAGTGCCAACCCGAGGTTCTGAGGAATACTATGTAAAAAAATCATTTTTCCAAGTGCATATATATTTGTATCTATTTGCCAAAGAGGATTGACTCTTTTACCAATTGTTTTCAATTTATTACATTACTCAAAAACATCGGTGTTATCTATATTTCTGAATTCACTTGCGGCTATTGAATGATGGGATATTTTGGAATATATTTGTAAACCAATGCAAAATAAAAAAAAAAAACAATTAATAAAATTCAATATAATTCCTTAATAATTCATTCGATTCTGAGCAAAAAAAAATTATTGGTATTTGTTCATATGGACGGGTATCTCTTTAAGTGTGAATAAGTTTGTATAATGATGTTTTTCATAATTTAATATTTATACTAATATTTCTACATGCACGAGTGGCGTATTGGGTTGCGTGGCAGTCTTTAATGTACCTTCCGAGGATCGCTGGTTCGAGTCTTACCATCTAACATTTTTTTCAGGTTCATGTCTACTTTGAATTTTTCAATTACTTCCAGATGTCCAACATAATATATATATAATATATGAGTGAACTTACGATCAAAATTATTCATTGTTAAACCCCAATAGTAATCATAATATAAGTTGCATGCATGTACGACTCATGATTAATTGTGTGATGTGTTCTTTTTCAGTTTTGTCCATTCATTTTATAAAATTAGAATTATGAATTTATAACATTGCAAAGTGATTTTTTTGCACAATCACTTTGTAAAGTGATGTCATTTCCAACAGAGTAGCTGGGGGCAATCTCGAGTGAAAATTTTTCGTCTTTTCGCACGCCCAAAACGCGCCCAAATTTGTTTACTTAACGCGCCCATAACGCGCCTATTGCAAGCCCATTTAGATGAATTTGGGCGCGTTATGGGCGCGTTTGTCCTGCAAATGGGCGCGTTAAGTAAACAAATTTGGGCGCGTTTTGGGCGTGCGAAAAGACGAAAAATTTCCACTCGGGCGGGACATAAACTTCCACCGAACAGAATTTATAACTGTGACGAAACAGGAATTTCAGTGGTGCCTCAAACGAGGACGACGAGGCAGTATTTATTCGCGAGTATTGTATTCAAAATTAAAATATGTCTTCCCATACCCCATCTTGCCCCATAAGGTACCCCCGTCTTACCCTACCTTATGTCAAAATTGGGTGTTGGATGTTTTTGACGAAATTATTTTTTTTTTTCTTTTTCTGTCATAAGTAAAGTGCCTTAAGTTCCTAATTCCCGAAGAATAATAATGTAAGAGTTATTCCAAATGAAAAATCATTCAAAATAATTTAAATTGAGCGTTTTAATTCCTTCCAAACGTTGAGGTCCCCGTCATGCCCCCCCTTCCCCTATCGGACCCAGATCCAGTATGATTATGCAGGATCATCTACAAGTTTGAGATTTAAAAATTAGAGAAAATAAAAATTAGTATCCTAACAAATGATAGTATTGAAAAAAATAATAATAATTATATATGAAATAAAAACTAAAAATAAGATCAACTATCCTGGTTTTCATTAAAAATACTTACATTTCCACATCCACTGCTGAAAATGTCCCCATCTTGCTCTATACGTAGTTGACATCGCTTCCATAAATTTCTTATTGTTCGCTTGTATATATCCAGTGTAATCCCTTTTTGCGCTTCTGCAATGCATCGTCGAAGTTCCTCTTCGCTGTCGATGGGTGTTTTATTTACCCGATCCTCCAAATAACCCCACAAAAATGTATGTATGTATGTATTAATATGTATTAGTAATTAGTATGTATGTATTGTAAACAAAATAAACTATTGATGAAGCTTCAATAATAAATTCATAGTAAATAAATTGATTATTGAATATTGACTATAATCTAAATTAGAATAAGGTTTCCCTATTTTCATCCTTGTTCCTCGATATCTAATAAATAAAATAGGTGGCACCCCAGGGATTTCCAACACCTCGTCCAGAAACATCGAAAGAGACGGCAACGAAAGTTAAGTGGAAATTCAAATAACAAATAATTTCAGTTTTCGGATCTGGACGGACGTGACAATGTATAGGCATACCTCCTCAACGTCAAGAGTGTGGAATAACACGATGTGACGAGCGTCACTAACAGAAACTATTGGGAAAGCAGGTAGCAGAAAGAAGGGTCTCGGGACACGGGACTTACAGGCAAAGGCCACTCACGTTGGCCAATAGGGAGGGGATAAGAAAGAAAAGAAAGAAAGCGAGAGTATAAAGAAGAAGTAAAAGATGGGGGATACAACTTTTTTACACATGTTCCCAGCATGCCCGTGTAGAAGGGATGCTGGAAAAGCGCGATAGATTCAGTTTAGCTAAAAAGGACGAGATGGCTCGCGTCGCGGCCTCCCTCGCGTACAGGCAGGCGCGGTCGCGGGCATAAAAACCCATCGACGACTCGTGTAAAATCGTCTTCGGGATATCTCACTTGTTTAGACTGAGTATTCGTAACACACAAAGCTTTGATTATCATTATTTTGTGTGACTACTCGCAAGGGGACGTACTGAGGCCTCTGAGAAGCATAAGCTGGACTCCAGTTAACTTCTGCAGATTGATCTGGGAAAGTGCTGTGGTTTCGAATCTGATCCACGCATAGCCTTTCTAAAAGAAGTAACGCCCGGTCTAGGTGTTATTATCTCCTGTTGTATTATAAATCTGTATTTTGTGTTCTCATTACAGCGATTAAGTGGCATTGGCACACCCCTAACGTACCTTGGGCCCAATAATAGCTTCGGCTAGCCATAAAAGTCTAAGGTAGCCACCCAGTGTGGTTGGTGTACCTCTTGTAGATTCATAATTGCCGGATACGGCGGAATCTAAATTTATATTTGTTATTGTCATATTTTGCAATAAACAATATCGCTGGCTTCGGTGAAAGGGTTAATTAACACCGCTGGTTTCGGCGAGTATTCGTGTATAATACCGCTGGATTCGGCGAAAGGGTTAAATAATTAATATCGCTGGTTTCGGCAAGTATTTGTTTATAATAACGCTGGCTTCGGCGAGATATTAAAGAATAGACACGCCTACTAGTTTTGGGAACTCAAGTAACTCAGTGGCATAAGGGAATAGTTTCATAGGGCATTATAGTACTCTGATACCTACACGAGGATATAACTGGCTAAATTTCGCGCTCACGCGGACACCTATGACACTTCCCTGCAACTGACACTTGCGATGATTAAACCAAAGGGTTAACCAACAGTTCAACCCATCTGAATGAGCGAGTTGCACGCGAATAGATCAATTTAATTGAGAGTACGCCGGATAAAAACTCATAGGGATTTCGCTACTTTTATGCTTCGCAAGGGAAATAAAGAGTAAACGTGTTGTTCAACGAATCTTGGCACCTGAGCTCAATGCAATACCAATTTAACACGTTACAACGTTACACATTGTATGGCGTCATTAAAGTTTTGTGGCTAAAAAGAAAATGCTTTTTCATCCTCCCAACTAGTGTTCAATTCAATCAAATCTCCAAAATGCTGAAGAAATGTTTCAATAGTCTCCCAATGTGGCGGAGACGTGATATTTTGAGAAATATGAGCCCAAATATTCGAGACGATTGGATGGCGCATCGGCTCGCATGCCTGTTTCTTAATATGCAGTCCGAGGGTTCCAGATTCGATTCTCGTCAACCAATAATTCTGTTTTCCTAGATTTATGTTTATATGTTTAATGTTTAAAGTCAAATTTTCAAATTATTCTCCGGGTCTCCTACATAAAATTATATCTGATTAAGAATTAAGAATTCAATGTAAAGTTAATATTAATTAATTACAGCAACAATTACACATAGCAGGAATTGATTATATGAAATATGTAAAAATTAGAATTTTCATCCCCTCAAATTTCGTTTATTCACCAATGAAAGTGTTACATACATTAGTCAATTGAAAGTCACCTTCTTATAATAGGGAGCACGCTTATTATTTTTTTGATCCACAATCATTTTCGCTATACCAAAAAATTATTTCTGGCCATCTTCTGATAAATTTGATATACGAAAGAAAAATGTATGGGATACTAACAGTTACTTTATCAAAACTGAAAAGATTCAACAAGAGAACTTTATTAAATTGACAAAAACTTATAAACATGCATATACAACGCAGTCACTAACTTTCGAAACAAAAAGAGGACTTCTATATGTCTCACCTACATGGTGAATGATTTTTGTAGAAAGACTAGGTTAGACAATTTACTAAACTGAAAGTAACTGGTATTCAGAATTGCAACCTTAACAAAATGTACCCAACCCATGAGTATCCGACCCTATCTGAATTTCATAAATTTCAACTACCTAGGAAGAAGAGTATCATAAATCATCGGTAAATATTTGTCCTCCGATCGATTTCCAACTTCAAAATGGAGAAAAGGGAAATAACAACCACCTCGGATGTCGAAAATCAACTCTGGAGCCAAGAAATTATCATACAGTTCAGTGCAATAAAAATTGTCCTTAATCTTCAGGGCAATTAATGTAAGTTATAAGGGGCAAAGTTCCGGCTGAAAATTTCGACTCTGGAAACCAAGACCAAAAAAGCCAAATAAACAATACACAGAGCTCAAAAATAAAAACTAATGATGATACAAAACCAAAGAGGAAAATAATATAACAATAAGAAAAATAACGTAATTGTTAAATTAAAAATTTTTTTTGATATCTTTGTTTTATATTTTAGTCGTACAATATTGAGGAAATTAAAAAATTATTTTATGGTTTACAAGCTCAAAAAATAGTTTTTATCAATGATTATTTTCGAAATTTTATATCAATTTATATTTGAGTGAGTCGCTAATGTATGGAAAAGCCAAAGAGAGAACTAAGGAGTGACACTAGTTCATTCTTGTCTTTCCAAAGCGAAGCTCGAGGCAAAATTTTCGGAAGCCCCCCACGCGCCCACACGGGGACCGCACACTCGAATTTACTAGAGTAAAATTTTACTCGAACGCGCGGTCCCAGTGTAGGTGCGTGAAGACGTCTGAAAATATCTATGAAATAATTTTGAGCATGGGGGACTCGAAAATTTTCACTCGGACTACAACTGTTTGAAAATTTTGAATGGAACTATGAATCATATATGTATTATTGGGAAGTATCATCATGTACAGTGATTTTGAGTGAAAATTCAAAGTTCAAACTTCACAAGACTTATCAAATGAATTCTGATCATCGTCTGCGGCTCCTCTGATACAAATTCTTGGAGCACTTTGGTATAAATTTTGATTTACTTTCTCCTCTATAGAAGGATCTATACCAGTTGACAATTGATAAATGCGTTCTTTCGGTATTATCTTTTGAACCTTCGATCCATTATTTTTCAGTTTTTCATCACGATTTGCTTTTGTGCTTCCAAATTTTCTTGAATTTAAATTGTCCTCTGATTGTTGAGTGTTAGGTTTATTTTTTTCATTTGGTTCAACATTAAATTCTTCATCAATATCAATTGGAGTCTCGTGCTTCGATTTGTATCTTTTTTTATCTTCAAGTTGTAATTCTATCATTTTATAAGATGCTTGGCGGTATTTTTGATGTTTATGGAAGTTTTTATCACCAATAGAATTTTCATCCAATATATTCATGAAATTGTTGTTTTTATTTTTATTTTGTTTTTTATAATTTACAGAAGGCAACGAGTGTTTCGATATACTCAATGAAATACATCTATCGTTATCACTATGAATGTTATTGATATTGTGAACAAAATTTTGTTGACCACACCGTTTTGTGCGCTTTTCACGTTTTTTTCCACTCTTTCTGCTTTTATGCTTGTAACTGTTTTTTATTTCTTCCTTTTCACCTGTCATAAATACATCCCCTTCATGTGTCTTATGATAACGTAATTGTTTAAGTTTTCTGTTTGGTTCTTCCACAATGGAAACATCTATATTCATATCATTATCATTTTCTGATAATTGTTTCTTTTGTGTTGGTTCATCACAAAACTTTATATCAGTCTTTTTCGATTTTTTATCGCTGTGAAATTAACAGAGTGGCAGATAAACATAATTGCCGCGCTGATAATACCTTCCCAAAAAAAAAAAAAATACTATTACCTGATTGCCGAACTTGTCACATCAGATCGTTTTTTTCGACTGGAATGTGATTCCTTAGAATCGCCAGTATTTGATATTAATAATATCACGTTTATAATCAATATAGCGATGATAAAATCTCTGTAAAAAATGAAATTTTGTTTTAGTTATCCAATAGATTTTCATGGTATGGAACAATATAAAATATGAATCTCACCGCATTTTTAGGTGATCGATGTAATTTGATAAAATTTAAGTTAAATATTCGTTTATTCGATATTATTTTCTGAAATGATGTTGACAAGGTAGCTTATCCTCACAGCGCTGCGATGATACTAAAATCGAAAAAGTATAACGACGAATATAAAGCATTTAGCTGCCATTTCATGAGATATGCAAGTTGTCGGTTTACTATTCGATAAGTGATCTCCCAATATGCGTTACGTTGGAAAAGATATCACTTACGTAAATCGCGTAAAACAAAAATTAAGACGCAATATAATTAATAAAAATTACAATCGAATGTAATAAGCATAATACTTAAAAATTTATTTTCAAATTATGTAGGACATAAATTGAGTAATGAATAAATTAATAATGTTGATAACATTAAGTCTAAACATGACTGTAGGGGCAATAAACTCGTTATTGAACAAATCTTTGTACTAACAGATTGCAGTTACCGTTGCCATGGAAAAGATTAATTCGTATGACTTCAATTATATATTTGAATAATAAACAAATTAAGCAATGTCTCGCAACTGATAATTTATAGTGTGGACTCTAACCTATTTTCTCCTTATCATGATTATAGAAGAATGAATATAAAGTTATTGGGAATACAATAAGTTTGAGTAAATATACTTCGTCAATTTTTTCAATGAAATTATACGTTTATTATTCTTAATTATTTCTAATGGTTCATTATAGAAACAGATTTATATTCATTTGAGAGAGCATTATTTTCCCACAGATATAAATTTCATATATCGACACATTTTCTACTATCTCGATAATTTTAATCATATATGTATATGCATTTATATGCGTACCAAGGTTAATAATTCATTTATAAGATAAAAATAATATGCGCCAAACGGATATTAAAAAGAGTACACTTACTTTAATGAAATTATTGTTCTGTGTTTACTAGCTAGCCAAGCCCTGTAATCATTGCGTGTAAATTTTTGTCTTATATTTACATTTCAATATTTTTTTACCAAATCTTTGCAATACATTAATAAACTTGTGTCTTCATCAAGATTATAACAAACAAAAAATGAATCAATAGTAATTCAAACTATAAAAAAAGTTTTCTAAATATTTCCAAATAGATTGGTTTTTGAGTAGAATATGCTTTAATAAATAACAATATTTCATCTTATAAGTAATATATACTAACGATGATCTTTTTTTTTATGAAACGTAAAGCAAGGCACTCGTAAGATCGGTATGTACGATCATGGTCAACTACTATCAACAATTTCATTTCTGAAACCTTTCGTTTAGCTTGAGCGAAAAATCGCTTTATTTTTTTTCAAATATGTATATAATTTCTTAGATAAACCTTAGTCTTTTTATTGGTATATCTGAATTACCGCCCTCTAGAACGATGTCGAATTATTTTTTAAAATTAAATCCCATGAATAATAATAGGAAATAATGATATAACAATAGAGACCATTTGACGTGAGATTTAATTTCTTAAAATTACTTGAATGAATTTTCTTATTGTTTAGCTGAATGAGAGCATGAATTCTCAGACACCGAAAATACTGGATGGAATAAATATGAATGAAAATAAATCAAAAATAAACAGAATAAATCAACGTTTAAATAATTATTAATTCTGGTTTTCTTTTCTTCGCAGAATATAACAACAGTAACTATATTCATACATATTTATACATACAAAAGATATTACTTCGGTACAATTTCATTTCACCAATCTAGCTCAATTATTTTTTGCAAGTGTTTCGTTTTATTAGTTTGTTCACAATGAAATCATCATACAAGAATGAACTTCATTCTTATTCAAACACTCATGCGATAATGTTCGAACATGCATGAAAATATCTTTCACAATAGTCTATAATGTCATAGAACTTATGTTTTCAAATTCGTTCATTCCGGTACTCAAGTGATCATTAATAACACTCTTGTATACTATTAAAAAAATTTGAAAATACATTATTTTGTTTATGGAACAATTATAATAATAAAAATATTGATAATTATTATTACTAATTAGAAATATATTCATCAATTATTAAAATCAGATTAGTCACTGTCGTTCTGGATCGATCATTTGTTGTGGAATAATTATACCGATTTTTTGTTTGCCATTTTTTGTTTCTGACATATCATTAAGTGGTTCAGCATCATCATTTTTAGGTTCACCACTTTTTCCATCAGGATAATTCCAAGATTGTATGTCAGCTGTTCCACATACCTGATAAACAAGATACGTGCCACAAGAAACAACTGCGGTGACAATAAACACGTTTCTCCACGCACTTATTGATTGCTTTTAAAATAATTGGTTAAATTAATGTTATGGTTCTATTGTAGAATAGAAATTATTATCATACTTTGTATACATGCTAATTATGTAAACAAAAAAATCTCACATTTTTTTCCGTTAGCAATCCAGCTGCAAGTGGCGATAAAAAACTAGCAGTCATGTGAATTGTTTGGGCAAAAGCCAATACAGGCCCAGCTAAATTTGGCGCAATGTCAACGATATTAACCATTGCTCCCGCATAAGCTGCAGTAATTAAAGTGACAGCAATGAACCATACGATAAGAGCGAGGACTATATTACAACCTAAATAGCCGATGAGCAACACAAGTAGTCCAGGAATAACTTGTGCTATTCAAAAGTAAAATTAGTTATCATCAAAATTGAGAAACAATTTAATTAATTAAAAGAGTAAATTTATTTATAAACTTACATAGTGCTGTAAATATTTTTCGAACATTAATTAATGTTATTAATTTCCGCGTTATGAGAATATCAGCCAAATGACAAAAAACAACGGAGCTCAGATAGCTGCAAATAAATGGTGCCCCGGAGAGAAATCCATTCTGGAAAAGTAAAAAAAAAAGGATTTAATGAATCAAAAAAATAATGAACTTTAATACTTGATAAAATAAACATAATGCAATTACAGTTTCAATGTTGAAACCTAATACTGTTTTCATATACGATGGGCCAGATGTAATGAAAACATAATGAACCCATATTCGTCCAAAAGTTGTAATTCCAATAGCCCAGGTAGGCATTGATGTCATTATAGCTTTCCATGGTACTGGCAGATTCTAATGAAAAAATTATTGTATCAACTATGAGAATAAAAAAAAAAGCGATAGCTTTTTTTGTTCATAAAAGAATGAATGAATCACCGTATTACCTCATTATTCATTCCAACTTGAGTAGAAACGCTTCCTTGGATGTATTGCAATTCCTCCTGTGATATCCTTGGATGAGTTGCCGGGGTGTCGAACGCAAAGAAATACCAAACGATGCACCAGATAACACCAATACTACCAGTTGTATAGAACACGACCCTCCAACCAAAATGAGCGATAAGAAATCCACACAGCGAGTAGGTCAATCCAATTCCGAAACTGAACCCTGAATATAGATAATCGAGGTGTTAGGAGTAGCTCACCCCATGACCCGGATAGAAGAAATCATGATGATTCGGCATATGGCTTTGGAATCGGTTTATATTTGTGCTGTACGATGCCGATGCTCCGTATGCTACTGTCACAGGTGTCCTGTAATACGATTAATATGATTCGTTTATTATGAAATAGATAAAGAATATGACCAGTTACCTGAAGCAGAGAAAGAAAAAAAACTGACGATATGATATGCGAATAATGAGAATAAAAATTCATGCAATGGTAATCTATTGAATATAACGTCGATTGCATTATTACAGATTTCACTTTTTTTCTCCATTTCAAAATAAAAACCTTTGAATTTTATTGGTTCTTAGTTGAAAAATAAATTTTATAACTAATATATGCTCATTACACATATTCATTTATTTTCATAAATGCCAGTTTATATTATGTTAATAATCAATAATTGTGGGGTAGAATGACTAGATAGTTTTTTTTTTATCTTGTCTACCTAATTGTTGATTAAGAAGCGAATGGATCTAAAAAAGTTGCTGTTGTCAGTTCAGAGTGTTGTATGTACAACGTGTGTGCATATCAACTGCTCAACTGATTCAACCAGGCTGGAAGTATACTCATGCCGTTCTCATGCTGTTGAGTGGTTGCCAATCGAGTATACCCCGCGGTCCGGTGAATACAGCTGCAACAAAGCTAAATCAATTAAAATAAAAAATCATAAATGCGTATATCGCAACAGATAGTATGTAATACATGTTTCGACTTTTGCAGTGTATAAAACAAAAAAATATCATTCTTTTATTCTAATTTTCATCAGCCAAAACAACTATTCAATCCCAGACTCAGACTAATTTTGATACTGAAATCAATTTGAACACATTAGATTTATTGATGTTAAAAGAAAAAATAAAAAATTATTATACCATCAGTTCAATCTGAAAAAATCATGCATTAATAATCAATCAAATAAATATTGAGCCATTATAGAACATAGTATTGAAAAATTAATTATTCATGATGATTTCAATTAAGTAATTTTCTGCATAAATTCATAATATGCATGTACATGGCGCATTCCACGTCACGACGACCCGAGAAAAACCTTCATGTTTTCAAAAGATTTTCAAACTCTGTAGGATTATAAAATTATCGTATTCTCAGAGTGTATGAAATTTTCCTTTTCGTCCATTAGTTGTCGAGATAGGTGAATTTTATTTTATGATGTACCGAAAAGTGCGGCATTTTAAATGTTCAAACAAGAAATTATGATATGATTACTGAGGTATATTTTATTTTATATTGCGAAAATAATCAGTTGAATGAAAAAGCATGTGAAACTTTTTTGTAAAAAATTTTGATGTATAGAATTTGTATAATGACATAATCACGCAATCCGTACAAGATTCAACCCGTAATATCAATTTTTATCCAAAACCTCGCTACAAAGGTTCAAGAAATCACTCAACTCGTTCAGAACCTTTTTTGCAGAATGCTAGATTTTACATTAAGCATTAATGGGCCATTATGAGGCATTATGAGACGTTTTGACTATGTTTCGGCGTACAAATGAATTGATATCTCCGATACGAACACGAGACTTGCTTTCCCCTCTTAACTACATAATCTACAATTATGAGGGAAGATTTAACCCCATTCGAGGGATATCTAGTGTCACTTTTCATTTTCGTTTTATTTGGAAAGTTGTGGGTGGTGGGAGCACATGAAAAAATAGTGGAACTTTTTTTAAATTTTTCTTTTTAAGAGATCATTCGATTTCCTGACTTTATGGCTCTTAGCATTTTCTTGAGTAATTAATAGTTAGGAAGTTATAAACGTTTAAAGGGTCGCACTTTCCGACTTCAACACGAAATGAAATTCACCATGTATCTACAATCATTGGATGAAAACGAAAATTTCCTTGCCTCTAATAATTTTATATGATAGTACTATAATTCTATAAAGTTTGAAAATGTTTTTAAAATATGATGATCTTTCTTGGATAGTCGTGACATGTAATGTACCATATATATACACACACACGCGCGCGCGCGCACATGTAAGTGCGTCTGTGTGTGAACATTTTTCATATATTTATGTAATTGTCTAGAATAAAAATGTAAATGTCACATGTTACATAGTATTAGGCGATCATATTGAAGTTTCACTGCAACACAAAAATGTCTTTAGTCTAACAAATGGCCGGCAATGTCGATCGATTAAACGAATATATTTTGACTTACCTTGAAACGACGACATAAATCGTGAACGTTCCGCTGGTGGTATCCAATGTCCAACTATGGCATACATTGCTGGCCACGTCAAACCCTAAAATTCCGAAATATATTTGTTACTTGTTCCATATAAAAATATTAATATTGAATTTTCAAAAAATTACATGGCCTTACACTAGCAATTCCTTGAATACTTCGAAGTCCAATAATTGCACCATAATGAATACTTGCTGCAGTTGGTATGAGTAAACTGCATATTGCAGTAACTAATTGTGAGCCGCCAAACACTGTTTTCGTACCAAAATATTGAGTCAGAACACCACCAATAACTTGAGATAATATATAACACCAGTAAAAACTACCGGTAATTACAGATTGAACTGTTGAACTCCATTGAAATTCTCCTTCACGCTGAAATAATCAATAAATATCTTTATATTTTCGTTTCCATTTTATTTTCATATAAGATTCATATTTTAGAACCTAAATTTAAAAAAAAAGAGAAGAAAAGCAATCCAATTAATGCTGAAGTAAAATCGAACAAATACTGCACAATACACAGCTTACATCAGATATATATCTGGAATTCATGTCCTGTCTCACAGTTAAATTGGATATTTCATAACAATATTTATCTGTTTCATTGCTTGGAAGACTTATTTGAAATTCCACCATTCCAACAATAGCTATATGCATGTCCGTTCTCATCATAAATGAAACCAGAAATCCAGAGAATGAAAGCATATATAATACAAGTCGTGCCGGTACCATATCTATGATTTAAGAAGAATAAAAATAATGAATGGATTATCAATAATTTATTTGAAATAATTACTGTTTTACATTGTCACAAAATAATTATATATTAAGATTGAAATTCCACCGTTATCAAAAATGAATTTTAATCGGGAAATCATAAGAAAATGAAAAATTATTCAATTTTTTGTAGTAACAATTATACGCTCTCTCTCTCACCTCCAATACGTCGGAAAAAGTAAACTGAAGGACGCTTCAATGTATTTGAATTTCCGAATCTGTCAATAAAGTTATATAATAAATTATGATTAAATTGTGAATATAGTGATCATTAAATTGAATATCAAGTAATATGATATTATTCATAATCGCTCGTTACTAACCTGGCAGAATCCTCCATTATATTATTCAAAAGAAATACTTGTCGAGGAATGAAATATGTGCGTTTCCTTACGATCAAAATGAAACACTATACTTATAAGAAACTACGATCACCTTGGATTCTGTAATTAAAAATGCAATGACGCTCATTTATTATTTACATCTATTTATAGTCTTCATTATTATTATTTTTTTTTCATAAAATAATGCCGTATTATCCGAGAAGTGTTACGGTACATTATACATTCAAACTATATAGTTGCATGCGATTCCATCGAATGTTTATCAATTATTGTGGAAATGTGACTCTGTTTATGTAACTTCCCGATGTGATTTGTAATATCACTATATTACACTGATCACTATATAGATCAATATGCAAATAATCAATTTTCACATTGAGAGAATTAATATTTTCAATTCTTACGTCATTGGAAAGATATGCGAGCAGAATTCTGGATAATAATTTCTAGATCAAAACATTAATTCAGACATCTACGATCATGATGACTGAGGAATTCCATTTCAGAATGCCCGTGCTGGTAGATAAATTCTTGTGTGAAAATATGAAAAGCATTCAATGGTTTTTTCTTGATCATAACAAATTCCTCGATTATTATAAAAAAGAGAAAGTTATTCAACATTTTATTATCGCTAATAGTTTTTCTTTCTATATTCAACGTGTATGTCGTGGAAGAATAAAAAAAAAAAATTTATCAAAAATTACTTCATAACACAATATTGCTTTTATCAGTGCATGCTATGTTACATTACACCATTCTTTCGATGATACGAAAAATTCCATAATTAATGAACAAATGTGAAAGAATATTATACGGAATTTAACGTTGTATGAATTAATAAACTTACGACAATGCAATACTTAATGACACATGTGAAATTATACGAACGCACGGACGAACCACTTGAATGAGTCATCAAAAAAGTAAAAAAAAAACGACATTAAAAGAAACGGAATGATAATTTAGATGACATTGCATTAATTTGTATTTGAATCTGATGCGTTCATAGTAACATTTAATGTTGCATGTTTTTAATATAATCTAGTATTATTGATTATGCTCGTTAAAACAAGAATTTTTAAAAATTTGTTGACTTATTGAATCATATTAAATACATGTAAACAAGTCATTCTAATATGACAGCAGTTAAAAAATGAATTTATAATTAAATCATTGAATACATTGACGTGAATTTTCGTCACTTTATGAATTCCATACACTGCACCAATAACATTTCAATATACTAACAATCAACAATTTTTCGTTCACTTAACATTAATCTTAATTATATCAATAGTTGATAAACGCCCAATACAAATTTCGAACGTTGTCATATCATCAGCACTTACTAACTCACGAATACTGGTTGAACTAATATAACTGCCACGAGGCTTCAAGTATGTTTTGTTCGAACCCATTATCCCCACCATATTTTTCAAAGTCAAGGGTATTAGTAAAGTATTCAAGGGTTTGAATTGTAGACCCCAATAAATGCAACTATAGAATTCAGTCGATGAGGGGGGGGGGGGGGGGGGGGGAGTTTTATAATTTCAACCTGATGCTTTTATGAACCGGACTTATCAAAATATATCATTGAAATTATTTTATTTGATATATAAAATATTACCTTTAGTGAGGAGTTATGATTTTTGTTAATTATTTTCACTATTATATCCGAATCGGGTTACACATAATAAGTTGGAATTTATCAAATAGTTTAATATGAAATAAGTTACGACTGTCAACTTATGAAACATTCTTATTGACTACTATTCTCGGTTTTACAATAGTTATTTTAATGATGTAATCTACGCATACACTCATAATTAATATTATCTGTGTACATATAACTTTTGCTATTTTGTCATTGTAAATTAAATAAAACAATCCAGAATTTTCATAATTGATTTTTTCATGATCAATATTCACTTGGTAGAAATATGTCGATATGCAACTATATACACGAGAACATCTTATTAGTACGCATAAGTCATGTGTCTGACAATTCTATTTCACATACAAAAATATTAAATATATATTCATTCAGTGAACAACAGATATGAGAAAGGAATTTTATTTTGTCAGGTAGCTTCTTGTGATGAGCACGCCCTCAATCAAGTTTTATTAAGTTCAATTCAACTGTGTCACAAATTTTTTCCAGCTAGAGTCTTTAATGTATACATAACTTGATGCAGTTGCTAGTGAAATGTGATTTAGTTCATTAAAAAACAATAGATAACATGTTTGTGACAACTAGTAAAACACCTATAACACGTGCAACCTAAAATACGAAAAAAAAACTCTTACGGACGAATAACAAAAAAATTAATTTTCAAACACGAGAAAAAAAAGGAAGAAGAAAGGGGATAGAGAGGAGAAAGCGGAAGAAAAGGAAGCTTAATTGATATGAAAGGAATATGAAAGTGACTGAAACTGCATCCAAAGAGAACATCGTCCACCACGAAAAATGGATTAATCTCCATTTTATTGTTTTTTCTTCTTGTCAACCTTCGAGATTAATTCAATTGTATTGAAATCAATCAAATATGACAATAATATCAAATTTTGTGATAAGACAAAATTAAAGTGATTAATAATCACATTTCTGTATGCGGGGCTATCAGAAGTATTTATATCATTCCCGTATTTCTGTGTTCTTCTATCACGCACAATAATCGATGGTAATTCTCACATGAACAATTATATACTGATATAAAGACTGTATTTTAAGAATGGCAAATAAGTAATGTATTTATTGTGTGTATTTCATGACAACTCACCCTTACGTCAGTTCTATGAAGAGACACATGAGCGAATACATTTAAAGGGAAATCATTTATCCTCATTCGCTGCATGCTTGTACAATTTTTCGTATCGGCGATATGTTACGTTATTTTGTGAACAGTAAAGTCATCTTTTTGGTACCATAAGTTATTTCCTAATTCACTATGTCAAATCAATAATTAGATACAATTCTCTTAAAATCAAACACGCAATCACTATGGTTAGTTGAATAGCAGCGTAATCTTTTGATGCTAACAGGGACACAAAATAAAAACCAAATCTCTCTGTGATAAATAGAAAATAAAACAATACGACACATGAAATTATGCATATACACTAATATACACCGGCCGACCAAGCCGACTGGTACGACTCGGTTGCATTCGTAAAAGTTCGCGATGAGTCTATGTAGCATATGTAGCCTCAACCACGAGTACATCATAATATTGTGACGTCATGAATGAATCACATGAAGGCTATCACAAGAGAATCGATATTGGACCAAGATTAGAAATATGTATTCATTTATATAAAAATTACCTAATTGGTTCTTTTTTTCTACTATAACAACAAATCTGTAAATAATACTGTCTTTAATATTGAGCATTATTCTTGTGCAGAATTTGAAAAGCGCGCAACTATTGTGAAATCAACATTTAGCGCCATCACCAAGGGACATCATCTCAATTTTTGCAGAATGGCTAATACAATTTTCCATTTACTATGGACTAATACAATTTACGTAAATTGTCAGTTTATAATTTACACTTCGTACATCATGGAATCAACAGTTATCATTATTTCTTTACTTTAAAACTACGTGATCTTGCATAATTTCTAATATTGTTACATGAATAATATATGGACGTATATACCTATCCCTCTAAAATTTGGTAATACTTGGACAAAGTAATACCAGACGAGTTATATTGCGAGAATGTGCCTGCGATAGATAGAATTTTGAAGCAGTGATGCCAGAACGGGGACGCGAGTAGCATCAATGTTACTGACACTGTGTCAGTGTGGCCAGATCGGGGCAGTGATGCCAGAAAGTGTGGCCAGATCGGGGACGTTTTCAGCAGCATGGCCGCATGGAGGAGGAAACACACAAGTATAAGCCGCGTACATGTGAGAAGCGTGTTTCGACTAACTTCGGACAGTGGAAAAGAGCGGACAGTATATTTCTGTCGTCTTTTTCCGAATTGAAACAAAACTGGTCGACGTCGAACGATGTCGATGCCGGCTAGAGGGCTAAGATATTGTCGGTAAAATATTTTAAATATGGTTTTACCGACGTGTTTATATGAAAAAGATGGTCTTCCTGACACATTGGTACGAATTACTGCCAAAAATATTTAAACTTTTCAGCATTTAATACAAAAAAATAACTTCTTTCGTTCAGTTGAAATTGAAGTTTTTTGTTGATAAATTAATATACATATTTTTTTGTTTAGCATGTAATTTATTTATAAATATTTATTTTAAATATAAATCGATGATTGTTGGTTATATAAGTAACTTCCATGTGAATAATTCTTTTTTATCAACATATCACGGACAAAACCTACGAAAATATTCGTGCATATTCTCTAGCTACCCCTCATTCACGATCATATATATATCTTTTTACAAGGTGTTGATTGTACATGACTATATGATAGCTACGGAGACGGAAATATATGTTTAATATGATGAAACACTATGAATTGAATTTAAAGTGGTACTTATTGAATTATTTTTGTCTAAATCATGAGAAAAAAAACATAAAAAAATATATTTAATCGAATTTTTCAATATAAAATTGTTCATATTTCATAAATAATTTCATAATATTCATATTTCATTGTTCATAAAGCTGAGATGAACGAAATATATTATTTGTAGTATGATGAGGACAATTACGTTGGAGAACGGCTGTTACCCCAGTAACCACATCTGCGGCAGATTTTTGGCAGAGATTGGCAGATTTTTCTGCCAGCAATCTGCCGGCAGACTGCACTTTTTCTACGGCTTAATCCGTTATCAAAACCACCGCAAGAACTTGCAGCAGTTTTGCCGCAGAATTCTGACGATTTCTTGCATTTGCTGTGAGTGAATGAACACCACTGCATAGCAATGATGTCGCCACTTGAGAAATGTGTAAATATGAGCGCTTCGTTTGAAAATTTCCAAATGAAAAATATGAAGATGATAAAAAATAAGAGCCCATATGCTAGCGCCACCGCACTGCAATCGCATCTGTATTATCTTCTCCAAATTTCTGTGCTCAGTTGCTCATGTTGGTCATGTAGAAACTCACTGTGGTAAACGGCTATAATTTGAATACAAAATAAATTGGAAATTTAAAATATTTTGTATTTTTGAATCGTTGTTGACGATAAATCTAAATTATCACTGAATATAACATATTTTCGATTTGATATTGTTTTTTTTAATACATATTAATAAATGTAGAAATTTCAGTCATATAGTGCTGCAACTTCTTATCAAAGAGGGCTGAGAGAGTCGGAGATAAAAAATGTTTATACAATTATTTATACATGTATAAAGTATGAAAAAAAAAATCAGCACGTCATGCTGACAAATGAAACTTTTTTTTTTAATTTTTCACAACCATAGAAACGAGGATTGATTACATGTGAATCATTTTAATGGAAATTATAATCATGATTGCAATTAATAGTTTTCATTTTTATCTGCGATGTCGTAGTAATCTGACTTTTATATATATTTGTTTATGCATTGAGTATATATCTATATACAAAGTTGAAAAAAGGATAAAGAAAAGAAAGGAGCTGGTGAATAGTAGGAAAGAATGATACATACAGACTGCTATGGTAACAACGAAATTACAATGGAATGGGGCGTCATAACCCGTACAGTTTTTTTTGTCATAGGACCCTAATAAACAAAAAAAGGGGCTGCCTAAAATCGTTATGTACCAAATCGAAAATGTATTAACATTCTTCGCCGAGCGGAGACTATATTTTCAATATTTTTATGCATACGTATGACAATTTATTTATGTTAATACAATATATAGTTGATGATATTGTTAGTGTTTAATTTATTATAATTTTTTATTCCTTCAATTATGAAAATTATATTTTTTTTTTCGTAACTAACATAAAAATGTAATTCATATATTATTATTCACCATGGCCTGCAACATGTGTTTCGTGGTCATGTGGTTAGGCTGCATGGTTGTCGCATACAAATTCTCGATTTCGAATCCGCTTGACGGTAGTTTTTTTTTGTTTCATTCAATTATCAACTTTTTTCTTGTTATACTTTGTCGAAAACATTACCATTTTGTATAACACTTTTTTTGTTTAGAGTAGTAATAACACGATAACGTAAAACATTAATAATTGTTCATTATAAACTATTTTTTCTTCTTGTTCTTGTTTTTATTATTATTATTATGGTTATTATTATTGAAGAGGAGAAGATGAAGATGAATAGTTTTGTAAACAACAAATTTTATCAATGCTACACTTTGTCAAGTTCTTACTATTCAAAAGTATTATACATGATTGTAATGTTTTCGGCAGAGTGTGAAATGAAAAAATTAATATGGAGTGAATAATAAAAGAATTTCTATCAAGTGAATTTGAAACCCAAACCACATGACCACGAACCACGCGTTGTATTCAGGTTAAATAATAGTATATAAATGGCATTTTCATATTAGTAACAAAAAAAATATGAATTCTATGTACAATTACTCGATGCTTCATTTATGTATTTATTCATTCATCTATCAATATTTCATCAGTTGAATCTTTTTCCGATATATGGACGATGAAACAAAATTCTATATTTTCTCATTGTGAATAAATATTGACGAAATATGTGTGAGATCCAGGTATCCGGTGCAATTGGTAAAGGGATCTTGACGTCTGGTCACAGTCTCCAATGTTTGAAATAGTGTACAAGTCTTATTCTGACTCAATAATAAGAAAGAAAGAGGAAGATATATATAGAAATATATATTCGAGTTCAAATGAAATTTTCTCTATAACTACCCCAGATGAAAAATTTGGATATTTTGTATACAATATAGCTCTGCAAAACAGCTCTGCTCAGTGCCATTAGCAGAGGTTATCAACGTTTCTGTATTTTTATGGTTGCTCTGGATATAACGTTATATCCAGAGGTTATAAACGCTTCTGTATTTTTATGGTCACTCTGGAAATGACGTTATATCCAGAGGTTATGAACGCATTTGTATATACTCAGGAGCATATAGTTTACATACGTGTTTCGATATGTAACGTTGTCAAAATTATTAATTCTATATAAATATTTTTTTAAATTAATATAAATTTTTTTTCATATTAATTTATGAAAATAACATATAGTAGCAAGAATTCAAAAAAATTCATTAATATACCTATATTAGGGCAAGTACAGTATAATATTGCAATGAATAGATATTTGTGCTGTTGTACAATTTATATAGCTGAAATTTATGAAGATATATTTATCATAATAATATTAAGGATATACATTTATTATTTAAACCAGGTATCTGAAAATAAAGAAAATTTTACATTAAATACAATTTGAAAAAATTTTTGATTTGCGACGGGATCCGAAGACTGGATCCTCTGGTGATGAAGCATGATCGCTACCGTTGAGCTGCCAAGAGATAGTGTAGAAAATGTTCTTATTTTTACTTCATTCAGAATGGTATGAAAATTCTTTGAAAATTATCCGGACCATGCAGTTTATGAATTACTTCATAAGCTTAATAACCCACGAGAGAAATATAAATCTCATATCATCTTATCAAAACTACGTGCCATTGGTATTCTCAATAAAAAAACATAAATTCATCCGATAGTCTTGAATGCAATAAATACATTAAATATTGGTGGAACAAATATTTGTATTTTCAATCGTTTAATAAAATCTGGAATACTACATACATTAGAATCATATCACAGAATCACAAAAAGCGACTCATCATATATACAATATTATTATAATGCTGTCAACGAATTTGGATTTATACATTGTTTTATTTAAATATCTGATTGTGCATGTGAATCATATTGCAAAGATAGTTGTATAGTGGAATACTCTGCTGTTATAAAAAAATGTAATGTTATACCAAAATTTAGTGTAGAAAATATTAATTTCACTCGCATATATGAATGTACAATAACAAATAATTTAAATATAATTGATGTCAATACATTTTCATTTATTTATAAAAAAAATGGATTATTTATTGAGTAAACTGAGAAATTTTTATTTCATCAAATTTATCTATGTTCCAATATCTTGTCAAAATTTTTCTAAGTTCGTGAACGATTATTATTATATTTTTTTTTTATGATCTTTAATGACACCCGACCAGTTAAATCCTTCCGAAAAAGGTTTCGAACGCTCAGCACAGGTCATAACGCCAGATCAACGCATTTAGACCTGCAATCAGAGGTTTCCAACGCTCAGCAGAGGTTATAACGCCAATTCAACGCTCGAATATTTCATCTGAGGCGGTCATAACGCCAGATCAACGCATTTAGACTTGCGATCAGAGGTTTCCAACGCTCATCAACGGTCATAACGCCATTTCAACGTTCGAAAATTTCATCTCGGGTATATATATTTATATTCACATATATTATACAAATATACGCTATTCAATTGGACATTGACTTTTCTGTTTATTATATGCCGTGGTATATATACCGATAACGAATGCGAATAATGAAATGATTTTACATAGAGACTTTAATATAAACTTTTAGAATACGATAATATCTTTATTTATATTTATTTATATATATTTTTGTCAAATTACTTCACACATATATATGCATTTAACAATGATTGTATATTCATAAAATGGTGAAAGAAACATATCTTGTACGCTCCCACTTACACACGCGTCACTATATCTATAGCGCGCCAGCATTTTCAAAGTGACAGTACTTTCCCGCTATAATACAAATGAAATATGCAAAATATGATTTTATATTTTTTATCTTATAATCATTATGATTACATCTTATTACTGTTATATCTTATCACTCATTACTGTACAATCAATTTTTTATTCCTCCAATCATGTAAACTATATTAGAATTATATAAATATAATAAAACTATATTGTTTTTGTTTATGAATATTTGTAAACCATCCTCAACTCTCGTCATACGTCGCTAGGACGAAAATATTTGTAAACTTAAACTTTAGGACTTATATTTGAATTTGTAAGGTGGCTCTTCCCACTATCTTAATTACCCTCACCTAGAAATTGCCCTTACCACGTTCGGTGAATCACGATTCACTCGACATAATATATGATCATTTACACGTCTGACACATCGAGAGCAAGACCTTGAAGGTAAAACAAAAAAAAAATCAACGATAATTTTTATAGAAAATCTTACTATACATTTATATAATTATATGTAATACATATTAATTATTATTAATATAATTTCATATTTTTTCATTCACAGAAACATGGAATCGTACAAGAAAAACATGGAAAAAACCCGAAACAAATTAATTGATGACTTGGAAAAACTTATGATAAAAATTAAAATCTTTGAGTGGAAGCTGGAGAAAAAACAAGGAATTAATTCAATAATTATTGAAGATATGCTTCGAACGAGAGATGAAAAAATAAAAGAACAAGAGGCGGAAATTAATATATTAAAAAATGAAATAGAAATACTACGAAAAAAAAATTGTTAAATAAAAATAATTAATAAATTTTTGAAATTAAATATATACATATATATCTTGTTTTGTTTATTATATTAGAAATGCATACATCCCAATATTCCCTCCAATAATAAAAAATTCACAAAATTATAATTCAGTTCATGAAAATAAAAATAAATATATATACCGGCATTTTACACATATTTAGACAATATTCATACAGGGCAATTTCTCTATATACATACTATATACTATATACTATACTACTAAAAGGGCAATTTCTAGGTGAGGATAATTAAGATAGTGGGAAGAGCCACCTTACAAATTCAAATATAAGTCCTAAAGTTTAAGTTTACAAATATTTTCGTCCTAGCGACGTATGACGAGAGTTGAGGATGGTTTACAAATATTCATAAACAAAAACAATATAGTTTTATTATATTTATATAATTCTAATATAGTTTACATGATTGGAGGAATAAAAAATTGATTGTATAGTAATGAGTGATAAGATATAACAGTAATAAGATGTAATCATAATGATTATAAGATAAAAAATATAAAATCATATTTTGCATATTTCATTTGTATTATAGCGGGAAAGTACTGTCACTTTGAAAATGCTGGCGCGCTATAGATATAGTGACGCGTGTGTAAGCGGGAGCGTACAAGATATGTTTCTTTCACCATTTTATGAATATATAATCATTGTTAAATGCATATATATGTGTGAAGTAATTTGACAAAAATATATATAAATAAATATAAATGAAGATATTATCGTATTCTAAAAGTTTATATTAAAGTCTCTATGTAAAATCATTTCATTATTCGCATTCGTTATCGGTATATATACCACGGCATATAATAAACAAAAAAAAACTTATGAGGAAAAAAAACAATCAAATAACAAGTCATTAACGGAAAATTGTACGGTAATGTATTTGGATCATCAATATGTTTTGAAACTAAAATAAAATTTCATTAATTTTTTTTATATAATTTTCAATTCTTTTCATTATATAATTCATTATATGATGATCAAAAAAATTAATTTATTTCATTTTTTTTTTTTAAGGTACCAAGCCACTACCATAAGAATGGAGATAATAAGGTAAAATACCTCAACGTTATGAACAAATTGCAATCATTAATGAATAATGTATTTTTTTTTGTTATTTAATATATTTTTTTTTATATGTTTTGTATGTATATGTATATGTATATGTATATGTATAATATGAATCGTATTTAATTCTGTTAGAATTATTTACAATATTGATATATTCTAGGTTGAAATAGCTCCGGGTTGTGAGTTTCACATGAATAAAACGATGATAGCATTTATTGAAACAGAAGCTGCCACACCAACTCGGGGATGGAAACATTTAGTCCGAGAATGCTTATATAACGTGTATGGGAAAAATATCATACATTATTCGGCGACTGGAAAACGGTCTCGTCGCCCCTCCATCGAGATAAAATTATATAAGGGATTATTCGGTGCACAATATAAAATATTGTGCAACTATTTTAATTTTTGTTTATTTATATGACGAATTATAATTAATAATACCTGAAGCTTTAATATTTTTCACTTTTGTTTTTTTCACAGAATGAGCCAATAGATTCAATACACCAGTGGCCATATCATGGAAAGAATTTCATGACTGCATTAATTCTTGCACAAATAACAAACGGCGGTACGAAGAAAGTGTGAGAAAAAATAATAAAAAACAAAAAACAAATTGAAATACATCACTTCTCTTAGCTATATTTTATTATCATTATTATTATTATCATTATTATAAAAATAAAAAATGTAATCATTTGACCAAAGAAAACAATATTCTATAACTAATTTAATAAATCACACTTTTCTATTTATAATAATGCCATTTAAAAAAATACTTCGTTATCACATCAATTTATGTAATATATTGTTACTTCTCTATATAAATTACAATTCAATTCTAACTAAAGAAATAAAATTTTTTCACATAACTACAAATGTGCCGCATGATCGATGGACAAGTCATTCGAAAAATTAAAAGTGATTATTTGAATGTTATTGATTGAAATCATTATTGTAGTAATGATTCCCAAGATTACTCGACGTCGGCATTGTGCATCTTTATTATAAATTGTGTAACTTCATGATGAAATATATAAACCAAACTTTCATTCTTGATAGTGTTTCTAACAAGATTGAATAATTTGGAAAATATATTCTGAAACATAGTTACACAACTTGCCCGCTTCCGCATTAGTATGTGTTCCGATAATTGTTTTCAAATCCAAGATTCTTCTCTAGATCTTGTTGAGAATATTGACAGTCGCAAATGAATATCATGTTTAAAAACGTGATATTGATTCGCAACCATCTATCCAATTTTGGCTTAATAAATAGATAAATACATACACATATAAAAGAATAAAAAAAATAATAAATAAATAAACAAATAAATAAATGAATGAAAAAATAAGTAAATAAATGAATAAATGAATAAATAAATTAATGAATAAATGAATAAGTAAAAAAATAAATAAACAAATAAATAAATAAGTAAATAAATAAATAAATAAATAAATAAATAAATAGATGAATAATTCATTAATTAATTAATTGATTAAATGAATAAATGATTAACTAATTGCTCAAATGAATAAATAATTAAATAGTTGAATAAATAAATAATTATATATGGCCGTTTTTTTTGTTTAAATTGACGTGATGACGAAATAATAACACTTATCGAAACACCTAGGAAGTATTTAAAATTATATCTATAATGTACTGGTCCACTATTGGGGCATTACAATCCTCCCAATAAGGCATTCTCATACATTTTGATATTATATCCCCAAGCTTCACTATTTTAGAATTTTTCGATAAATTTTTACATTTATAACTACCTAAATCCGAAGATGGTATCCCTAATTGGAACCACGGTTCCTTGAATTCAAATACTTTTATTAATACTAATATTTCATCATTCAATTTTATAATATTCTCAACAAGACACACGGAAGAATCTTGGAGGAGAAAACAATCATCGGGACATCGTCTACTAATACGGAAGCGGGGTGTTTGTAGAGCTTCGTATTGACATATATGTTCGGACAACCCATCTGGTACAAGTCCATGATTGTGACGCCTAATCAATTTTTCTCCCTTGTTCACACAACTTTCCCGTCGCAACCTCGAATAGTTCACCCGCTCAGCAAGTCGAAGCGCTATTTGCTGTAGCGGTTTATTCGGGGCATGGCGATATTTACTAATATGCCGGATGTTATTTTCGTACGGGAAAGCCGAAAATGAGTCGAGAGGTCCAAATCTTTCAACGTCATCTACAAGATGAAGTAGACCATGTAAATCATAAGATGGGAAGTTCGGTCCATATATAGGAACACAAAGCTCTGCAAATAATTTCAATGACTGTCTGGCAACATTTAATTGTGATGGAGTAGGATTGGGCGAAACAAGACATCGTAATGCTACATGAAACAGCATGAAATGATCATACTGTTTCTTTTGCATGATACCATTGAGTACTATAAGACCAGTGTAAATTGAAAATGTTCTATATTCTGTAGCCTTGAAACGCCGGAATTTGGTGAGGGGAGCAGGAAGTCGCGAAAACTCACGTGGGCAGAACTCTTGCAAGTCGTACAATCGTTTGTTGATTGCCTCGAGTTCCCCCTTACTCAATTTCGCGCTTCGCTCGAATTGGTTTTTAATCCAACCCGTCATGATTCTTTTCATTGTTCCCAACAATGCAAGGTGCATATAATCGAATGGGACCTGCGTGACCATGCCGACGCCGAGTAATCTTCGAGGACTGTCACCATGGTGATGGTCCTCATCGGTTTTATTAATATAATCAATATCCGTTCTTGGAATGACTTGTCCATCTATGTTACGGCATTTCGAACATGAATTCAACGCATTCTGTCCCTTATGGTTAAGTATAAATGCACGTGCAGGTGTATCAGCAATGAAACAGCGAAGCGCGAAATTGATCTTTTTTTGTTTAAAAATTATACCACCCTCGGATTTTAATTCAGTAACTTCTAATATAAATTTATCGAAAAATTCTATAGCATTATGAGGCTTCGCCTGGCCACGATACATTCCCACTACCTCGGGCATGCATCCCGGGATATTGACGATCATAATCTGGATGGGCCAAACTGTTGATCGTCCATCCCGATCAAGGCAAGCCCCATCTGTTGAGAAATCAATCTCAAAAGATGTTGGCATGGAAAATATTGCTGGCAATGTGCTCAACGTTCTAATAATTGCCGAGGCGAAACCTAAATGCAAATATTCCCCACCAGCTATGGGAAATAGTTCAACCCGGTTCCTAGGTGTTTCTAACAGAGTTCGCATGTCGGCCGGAAGGTATTCGAAGCATTTATGTGACCTGAGCAATTTTAATATTGAGCTTCCTCGCTTTTGATTCAAGTTCAGCTCAATGAAACAATTGCGCAAGTCTTCTTCAAAACCGTCATGCCCCTCATTTAAGTGTATATAACTAAAGGAATTATTACTAGTACTACTACTACTGCTACTACTACTTATGCTACATTCATCTAAATCATCTAGACCTGCATCTAGCGATTGGTGGTTATTTAATTTTTCCGACTCACGATTCGGCACATGTTGGGTGTATACGGCCCCATCATCTCCTACACTTACGGCTGGAACCGCATGGGCATGCCTGTTCCATTCGAAGTTTGATAGAAATTCTGGAATCGCGGCTGATTTACTATTCATGCGTTTCCAGCATTTCGATCGAAGCTTTCGAATGGCACTCTGGGATAGATTACCAATTGGCTTTCTACCCAGCTCTGCCCATTTCGGCAATTCGAAGTATTTCGGCATGCGCGGAGTTTTCATGGTAGCTGAAACAAACAAAACAAAAAAAACATGAAATAAAAAATATTCGTATACGAATGTAAAATTTTACCCATTTACAAAAAAAAAACTATTGAAATATATCTGTGGTATTAAGTATACACAGTAGTATATACAGTAGATTAGTTATGAATGAGAATAACTATTGGCTTTGTTATTTTTAGTTGGCTTGACATACTTGCAAACTTTAATATTTTAAAGTGCATGAAAAAGTTTATATATTTCTGCATTACGACAAAAAAATATATGGATGTACCTTGAGTCATGTTATTAAAGTAAAAAAATTTTTTTATATCTTTTTTATTTATTTTCAGCTTATGCCAATCAACAAACGATAAATTAATTTCAAACATTCATTTTTTAATTATTTAATCTCCGGTCGAGTCAGACTAAAATTAAAATCGTGTATCGTTATTTTTAATCGTGAAAGATGCAAAATAATTTGATACGATGTCAACCATCGCATATATACAAAACTGTCTATACACATGTATACATAATAATATAATTAATTGAAAATATAAATAAACGAAATTCTACATCTTCATATAGACATACTACGTTCAAAAACGTTCAAAACTAAAAAGTAACTCGTATTTAATTCCTTTTTTTTTAATTAAAAATGAATACAAAGCTGATTCAATTGATTTTTTTTTTTTTTTTTTTTTTTTTTTTTTCATTCTTCATGGTGACTTGAGATTGCTCGATACATATACATATATAAATTTTTTTTAATTTTTTCTTTTTTTTTTTTCATCATGGCTTGCCTTTGGGTTGTTTCATCTATTGTTCTGTGACCTCATGTACACATCTAAACCTGTAGAGTTCACATAGTAAAAAGCGGTAGCAATACATATGTATACATAATACGTGCATAAGTTTTGCGTGCCAACGATAGTACAGTCCAAGACCTACACACTTGATTTTTGGCTGAGAGTTGAGTGCGGCCCATTAGGTTGTTCGCGCGACCTCGTTGCCCCAAATTACTTTCACTCGGTTTAATCGCGTAGAACGAGAGTGGCCACTGTGTGGCTCGCCACGTTTCATTCTGCCTCTTAGGTACATTGCGCCAGGAAATCACCGGGAAAGTGTCGAAAAAAAAAAAAAAAATAATAATAATAATAATAACACTAAATAATGAGAATAAAAAAAAAACAAAGAGAAAAAATAAGAAAGTAGTGATGAAGATCAAAGAATTTTTTTTTGATTGATATTTTTTGTTTTTTTTTGTTTTTTTTTTTTTCATCACGTATTATTTGTCTTTGCTTTAAAAATTTTTTCATTGCTTTTTTTTTATCTTAATTGTATAATATCAATATTATATTATACCTGTATATGTCAATGAATTAATTTACTATTAATCGATTCCCTGATAACTCAGTGCACAGCAATTACATACAATGATATACAGATGCATTATATAAATGAAGTTAATCATTGGATATAGAGATAATTTTATTTTCAATATTTAATTAGGAAATTGAAAATATTTATCTGCTAACTGTTTTTATTCGTATGATAAAATAAACACTCAACATAAATTTACATTTAATATGAAATTATTTGGTATTAATTTATAATAAAAATAATGTTATTTATAAAGTACTGCAAACACTTATTTTCTCATTAAAAATCTTACAAGTGTAATTGAACAAAAATACCATTAATATATTTTCTTTATCCTTTGTATAAAGACGAGTAGAGTAGAACGAAAGTACCTAATTATTACACTCTAATCGTTTAACAAAATTACAAAGCAACACCGCTACGACAAATAATACGAAATACTACGCACATTACACTGTTGCAATTACGTTTGTACGCCACTTTGTCTGTATCTATGTATACCCGAGTCGAAATTTTCAACTTGCGCTCACCTTCTTCAACTTATTTCTTTTGTTTTTGCGGATTATCGACCCAAATTTCAACTTATTTTCAACTTTTTTCAACTTCTTCAGCTTACCAATGTTGAAATGAAAAATTTCTATTGATTATCAACTCAAATTTCAACTTATTTTCAACTTTTTTCAACTTCTTCAACATATTCAACGTACAAGCAATAAAGTTTATTACTCGTTGTAAAATTGTTCTATCTAAGCTATCCCCACTGCTACTGTACCCAACTAACCCCCACTACTACACTGTTGGGTTAGCAGTGAAGCAGTGGGCATTATATATATGTATACATGTATATTATATATATATATATATATACAGTTTATAAATTATTATTTTTTTCCTGATAAATTTTCTCTATAAATTATAAATTAATGTTTATAAAAGTATTTTTTTAACAATGATTGCATAAATTATTGTTGAAATTTTTTTGTTTTTACAATATATATTTTTATTCTATGTTATTATAATTATTACTATTTTTATTTACAATTTATTTTACAAATAAAATATTACTTATTCTAATTCTTTTACATTTAAGATAGTTTCAATGTATATATGTTCGTCAATCATCATATAAATACATATAGATAGTAATTGCTTGATTGGTATTAATATTGTTTCGCCGGTGTCACAACATTTATATAACCAAGGCAATTGGATTTGAATATTATTGATGCTAATAGTGAAAACCCTTTCAGCTGAATATTTACGCATACCTGCATAATGTATTGCTGAATCACAATCACAATCATCAACACAAATACAATTATTATTACTTTTAATAAAATATAACACAGAACCAATGTATCTGTCATTATTATTTTTGAATTCAACAAATGACGATTTTGTCTTCATATCCCTACATTTGTTAACTTTCAATAAGCGCGAATATATTTTTATATCATTAATATGAAATTCTGATTGTTCAATCATTTCTTGAATATTATCTACAAAAGTTTGACCATGTACTTCATTATAAACTCCAACGCTAAAACAATGGTCAAATAATTTCTCATGAAGCTGCACCTGACGTTTTCTAGAGGTATAAAATTGTTTTATTCTACTATTGGGTAATTCATCTAATTTTTTTTGCATTTTGATATATTGGAAATGAGCAATTGTAATTTGAGTATCGATGTGCCATGTACCATGAACAAGGTCAAGTAAACGGCCATCCAAATCTTCAAGTGGATAGCACGTATATGCCCATAATGGACCTATATTTTTTACACATGTTGTTAAATGTAATAATTGATGTATATTTATGGAACAAAATTGTAATCCATATAACAATTCGAAATTCTTAACAAAATAATGCAGTAAATCATCTGCTTTTTTCACCATATCAATAGGAATACTATCTAAGCTCAATATAGAAACACCAAGTACTAAATGTAAATAATGATTAAAAAAATCAGGTCGGATTATGTTTGATAAAATAGGAATTGAGTAATAGAAAAGCCACAGTCTCAATTCTGATGACTTCCAATGAAGCAAATCATCAACAGAACGCGGCAAGCGATGGACAAATTTCGGTGGTTTGATTGCTTTCAACCGTTGATCAATAACATTTTTAACGGGTATTAATGAGAAAGAGAACATTTCATAATTGGTGATGTATCGTTAAACGATGTAATTCATCATATAAATAATATTTCATCAAACAAACGAAGGTATAAAATATAAAAAAAAAATGGACTGCCGAATAAACGTCAAAAAAATGAAATGGATGATGCGCCATCATTAACATCATCGCTATACCCAGCACACTCCAATACCATCAATACAACACCATCACCATATCCACCACACTCCAATACCATCAATACAACACCATCACCATATCCACCACACTCCAATACCCTCAATACAACACCATCACCATATCCACCACACTCCAATACCATCAATACGACAACATCACCATATCCACCGCCACTTCATCATTACACAGAATTATAATATTCATTTATTTATATTAAATTGAAAAGAAATCTTTTTTTGTTTATATCCCGTTTAGAATTAAAATATATAAAATTTCTATTTATGTAGAAATATGTTTTTCATTCACCTGAAAATTTTCAATAAGAAAAGAAAATTTAAAAATAAATAAATAAATCAACAAAAAAAAGTTATGGGAAGTAAATGTATTAACGACAAGAATGACTGGTGGCTCATGCAGTGCGTTTACGTCTCCGATTTCAAAGGTCCCAGGTTCGAGTCCCGCTGCCATTACTTCAAATTTAATTCATATTTTCTTTTTTTCAGCTTTAATTTAGTATTATGTTAATTTGAATAATCATATGATATTTCTGTTCGACACAAAATAAACTAAATGTAATTTGCATGTATAATAACGTTGTACATAATTAGAGATGAATATCAGAAAATATTGATCAGATATGTGCCGGAAATTTCTTTTTTTTTTTTCATCTCAATATACGTCGCATGCAGTCTGTATCCCCTCTCCTGTGTGAAATAGTATAGTAGGAACTGCAAAATTATTATATATATATATATGCAGGTAAAGAGAAAAAGTACATCCATAAACGTCTATTGAACCCTAATAATAAATCCTCCAGGTATAAAAGACATATGGTTTCAACTTATTTTCAACTTCAAACTATGCATTTTGTGCAAAAACGGCATAGTTTGAAGTTGAAAGTAAGTTGAAAACACATGTATTTCATATCAGGCGGATTTAAACAGAAAAATTTATTTTATGATTAAGTAAACAAAAATTGAAGTTGAAGAAGGTGAGCGCAAGTTGAAAATTTCGACTCGGGTACATATATATAATTTATTTTTCAAACTGAAAGAATCTCGAATGACAAGAAGAAAAGAAAGATTTTTTTTTTTTTTTTCTATTATTCATTGGAGTATCATCTGACATTCTTCCTGTTTCACTTTGTCAATATTATTTCCAGTAAAAATTCTTTGACATAATTATTTATAATACAAATAAAAGCACAAAAGTTTCAGAGTTATAAAAACAAAAAAAAGTTCATTATTCTTGTGGGTTTAAAAAGTGCATCATTGTATATAAATTATTCATAAATTCAAAAATATAATAATATTTATAATAGTAAAAATACTATTAGTAGTAGTAGTAGTAGTAGTAGTAATAATAATTATGTTTATTATCAGAAGTGATAGCAGTTGTAGATAGTAGACAGTTGAGATCAAGGGAAAGAGAAATTCAGACACGTGTACATCAGTAGATACAATACAGTAATGAATTTAATCAACCAGTTCGCGTCGACTGTCGTTGTATGAATTTTAAAACAAAACCGAATAAATAACAAACTCACAATTGTGTACACACATTGCATTCAAACACAAAAGAGGATTTATCAAAAGTAGTTGTGTGTTTTACATTACATCAGTGATGGAAACACAATATATGTATATATATATATATATTAATTTTTTTTCTTTTTTATTTCATCAATATAAATTAAATATTGAAGTTTATCAATGAATATATTATGTATTACATATTCTATATTATATACTTATATATGCATATAAATATATATAAAATAAAAATGAGAATTATAATGAAATGTAAATTAACAATAGACACAAAATTATCAAACTTCACAGACGCAACGTCATCGCTATTTCTTTTCCTCTTTATTTTTCGAAAAAAAAAAAAGAAAAAAAATTATAATTTTTTTTTTCTTTCCTTTTATTCTTTACTTTCGTTTAATCTATATCACCACGTTCATGTATATAAGTATTGTCGAGTGTACATATAAATGTATAGAGTGTGGCTTTGGCGCGTTTTCACTGCAACATATGCAAATGTGACTCGTGAAAAAAATTTTTAACAGCCTGTACTAGCCAACCATGGTCAGTATATGTATATATGTAAGGGTTGATAGTACAGTGCGAGTTATAATATTCAAATGAGCTGCGAATTATAACGGTGAGGCAATAATTTTTTTTTTTTTTTCTTACATCTTTTTTCCGTACATTTATTTGTTTTTTCATTTTATATACGTATATATATGTATATAAGCGTATCTATATATACTTGTACACAATTTTTTTTCCTTTTTTTTTTTTTATTTCCGATTCATCTCATTTTTTTCCTTTTTGCTCTTTATTTATTTATTTTTTTATTATTATTTTTTTTTTTCACGCATTGTCTCGTTACGTGGAGATACATTAAGCGATTGATATCCATTTTACATAAAAATTTCATTGCATATTATTCGAATGCAAAATATTATCAACAATTATTTCAACTGTCCACAGACGTTTATATATATTTCAATATATCGTGACATTTTCAATGAATACGTTGAGGTGAAAATTTTTTTATCAGATTGAAAAATTTTCATCTAAAAAACGTTACGTGCGTGTATCTATATGTGTGTGTAAATATATAATTGAATTATTTATTATCACATTTGACAAAAGTCAGTTGAAATAGAATATCAATTTATGTATTATAAATTAATATGATTATATATATATTGTAATTTCAAATGGTGCATGTTCAAATGTGTCATGTAAAAAAAAAAAAAAAAAAAAAAAAAAATACGATTCAACAAATGATATATAAATATATGTATAAAATAATATAATAAAATAATATACAGGGACATTTACAGATGTTTTATGAGGTAAAATAAATCACACATGTACAGCAATTGGATTATAGAAACACGCAATACAATTTTGCAACTGCATTGAAAAATACTTTTAAAATAATAATTCAAATATTAAAATATTTACGATTCAAATTTTTCTAGTGGGTTACATTACAAAATACCAAGAGAAAAATTACAAAAATAAATATTGTAAACATACGTATTGAGTTAATAGTATGAATTTCATTTGATTGATCGCGAGTTAATGGATCTCTGCTCAAGAAAAATATTTCAAGTAAAAACTATGACGTTTTTCCATTGAGCACACAGTATATAATATACATATATGAACATAGAAAAGATTTCTCGTGGGTCGGTTCGTTAATTAGTGAAAACCGACTTTTCACGATATTATTGAACACTAAAAACTTTTCGCGTAATTGCTTGTTGAAATTAATTCCACTTGGGGACGTTTAATCACAATTCGAGAGTGAACCAAAAGTTCCAATGTATACATTACCCCGCGGGGAAAAACTTATGATCGTATAAAAGAATAAATGAGATGTAGACAATGAGTTGAATAAAAAAAAGAAAAAAAAAAAAAAAAAAGAAAGAGCGAATGGAATAGAAGTAAATGGTTTAAAAAAAAAAGAATAAAAATAAGCGCAGGCAACAGAGAATGTGGGAGGAAAAAAAAATGAGATTGTAAATGTCTCGATTTTTCGTGGCATTTTACCAACTACGAATATTTATTATTATGTATGAATGTGTAATTTGTGAATAGGGAATGGGTTATATCCAGTTGACGATTTGCTATTTCAAAGGAAATCGCTCTGTCGGGAGTAAATGCACTATAGATAAAACAGTCTCGTTATACCCTTGAGAAATGCAATGATTCGATAATCTTTTCAACGATCTCATGCAACAAATTTTATTTAATATACATGTATGTAGTTTAAATGCAATCAAACAAGTATACAAAAATATTTAAATCAGTTATATACAATTTATTTTATATTCGATAAAATCATAAATATTCCAAATACTACAAAAATATTATTAATCCACCACTTATAAATTCATAAAAAATCGATAAACAAATAAATGTATATATATATATATATTTTTTTTATTTGAAGATAGAAAAACAAAAAAAAAAACATTGAACAATTTTAATGGATTTTAATTCACCGAAAAAGTGAATTAAAATCCATTAATTTATATATATTTTTAGAAATGTCCACTATGTAATTGACGTATCTAAATTGAAGTAAAATTATCAGATTTTTGATAAATGTTAAAATTTATTTATTGAGTTATTCAAAAAAATATATATAAATTTGTTTCTGTAAAAATTTATGTGATTCCAGATCTGTTAATAAATTGACCTGATTGAAATGACATATCGATTATCATCGAAATAAATAAAAATAATGTGAATCATTATTTTATGTACAGTTGAATAACATGAATATGTTGAGGCGAAGAAAAAAATTTATTTATCGTAATTTGGGATTTGGGTATATAATTAAATTTCGGTATTCAAGTGAAAACTGGAATGCATCAGTACGTAATGATTCGGAACTGATGCTACAATATTAGATTTCATCTGTGATATTATTGAAATGTTCAGAGATTTTTATAATTGGCTCAATCCGAAAAAAAGACCAATGAGACATTGATTGCATTAATATATATTATTTGAATAGAAGAATGATTATAATATTTGATGAATAATTTATTCCATAGAGTTATGTTTAGATTGCATACAGTATACAGAATAATTTTTATATGATTTTATTATTGTCCATTAAATTTAATTCCATATCCATAATTTCCTTTTTATTCTATAGTTGTGAATAATTTTTTAGTCTATGACGGTAAATAATTTTAAAAAAACTTGTTATTGTATAAAAAAATAAAAAATAAACCCTTTGATGATTTTTCATGATTTTTTTCGTCTTACTTATTTGTCTCTCGTTTTTTTGTATTTGTCTTGATCAAAAATTCAATTTGAAATTTCATTAATAACAAAATCGTAGAGTTTATTTGATCAATTTAATTCAATTGAATTATTATTTAAAAATCCATAAGAACAAGACTGAAATTTATATATTTTCAATGATAATCATTCATTATCATATACACTATAATTTCTCTGTAATAATTTTCAATAAATATAATTATTTTTTTTTTGTTATGGAAAATTTTTCCCAATTAAAAATTCCTTTTTTTTTTTCCTTTTATTTATTTTTAATTTTCAATATTCAAACACAATCTCAATTCTAAATCATAATTACACTTGACTCCATTGTACACTCTCGAACAATTTATTTCAATCGATTTTTTCCAAAAATAAACAAAATAATAAAATTTTACAAAAATTACAATCAACTTCTTAAAAATCTACGTCAATATTTTATTTTTCTTTCTGTACAGTTATCAAATGAATTATTCATCATTTATTTATTTTAATATTAATGATCAACAAACAAAAAACAAAAAAAAAACAATATTCCTACTTGAATGTGAATTTATTATTAAATACATCATAAAATTTGTAATAATATTTTCAGTGCTTCTAACTGATAATATAATTTGTATAGAAGAAATGTGTTCAATTGAAATTAAATGTATATCATCACCTTTGATCACATTTTTATATGGCATAATGAAGATATTGTCATATGTAAAGTTCTTTGACTTATATTAATAATAATAATAACAATAATAACAACAACAACAATAATAATAATAATAATAATAATAATAATAATAATAATAATAAGCAGATTTTCATATGAATTGGATGGAAATGTTCATAATTCATTTTCAATGTACGAATCTGTGAACAGAAAAAAAGCAAAAAAATTACAATAGAAAATACGGAATTTTTCATTATAAACTGAACTGTTTTCTATACCATTAACTTTTCTTACCAAGTATCGGGATCATCATCGACTTCCATTTCTAAAACTTTTTTTTGTTTATGGCGATGTCGCTCCTGAGCCGATTTTAATGTGGCTCTCATTGCCGCTTCAAAATCATCGGACGTCTCCGTATTTGACATCAATTTGCGACCTATTCTAATATTTGTAGCACTTTTGCACGCTCGTGCCAATTTACTACCCTTCAATTGGTGTTTTCCATCTATCTTCTTTGCCCAATTAAAATTGACACAAAGTTGATCAGATAGAACTGTCTTCAAGGCAGTTCTAATAAATTGATGGGTAGTTTTCCCACCACAATTTACAAGGAATTTGACCAACTTTTGGTAAACCTCTTCATTTTCGAGATTCTCGAAATTGGTGAAATCTTCTAGTGATGTGAGAGGAAATTGGCACGGCAGGTCGAACGGATCTGAGAAGCCGCTGTCTACAGCCATACCCCCTCCTCTCCTCAATGAACTCGTCAGTTCATTAAGAAAGGCTTGCATTTGTTCCATTTTTGTACACACCATCGCGTTCTGCTCATCAATGGCGGCTTGCATTTGTTCCATTTTTGTGCACACCATCGCGTTCTGCGCATCAATGGTGGCTTGAATTTTGTCGATTTTTGTGTACAACAAATCGTTCACAAGTGCGCGAGAACATTCACAGGAAGGGGGTTTTTCGGCATTCCTTAATATTTCGTTGGAATTGACAGAGACCGATGGTAGAGTCGACTCCTCGATTAATGATGACAACTGGCTGCCTATGTTACCGACGCTCACGGATGAATCACTGGATGTAGAATCCGTGAGATTCAATGACAGAGGCGAGACAAAATCATCTCCATACTTATTGCCACCATTGACCGCGGCGACACGACGAGGTCTCATGCCATTTGAAGCCATCTATTATTGAAATGAATATTGGGTATTTTTTTTGTTTGATTAGAGATACAGACCATATCTCCAATTATTTTTGATGAAATGAATCATGGAAGGATTGAAAGAGAAAATAAATGGAACTAATGTCAATAATCAAACATGAAATAAATATCAATGAGTACATGATGTTTCACTCATTCGAAAATCGGATAAAATTTGCACGAGATATCAATAAAAAGAAGAAAAACTCTTTCGTATTAAAATGTCGGTAAAATAAGATGATATACGAATTTATTGACATAATAATTGGAATTGATAATTAAAAAATTTGTACGAATTCATGGAAAAAACGGAATAAATATTGTGGAATGAATTTTTCGAAAATTTTTCGATGATTGAAATCGATGATTTCAATTGATAAACAAAAAGAAAGCGTATCTTACCTTGATGTTATGAGTATATATTGGAACTATTTCAAATGTAAAAGAATTAGAATAAGTAATATTTCATTTGTGAAATAAATTGTAAATAAAAATAGCAATAATTATAATAACAAAGAATAAAAATATATATTATGAAAACAAAAAAATTTTAGCATTAATTTATGTAATCATTGTTAAAAAAATATTTTTATAAACATTAATTTATAATTTATAGAGTGAAATATAATAGTGAAAACCCTTTCAGCTGAATATTTACGAATAACTGCATAATGTATTGTTGTATTACAATCACAATCATCAGCATCAATACAATTATTATTACTTTTAATAAGATATAACGCACAACCAATGTATCTGTCATTATTATTTTTGAATTCAACAAATGACGATTTTGTCTTCATATCCCTACAATAAGATTCTGAAATATATAATTTGTTATCTTTCAATAAGCGCGAATATATTTTTATATCATTGATATGAAATTCTGATTGTTCAATTATTTCTTGAATATCATCTACAAAAGTTTGACCATGTACTTCATTATAAACTCCAACGCTGAAACAATAGTCAAATAATTTTTCATGAAGCTGCACCTGACGTTTTCTAGAGGTACAAAATTGTTTTATTCTACTACTGGGTAATTCATCTAATTTTTTTTGCATTTTGATAAATTGAAAATGAGCATTTGTAATTTGAGTATCGATGTGCCATGTACCATGAACAAGGTCAAGTAAACGGCCATTCAAATCTTCAAATGGATAACACGTATATGCCCATAATGGACCTATATTTCTTACACATGTTGTTGAACGTATTATTTGATGTATATTTATGGAACGAAATTGTAATCCATATAACAATTCGAAATTCTTAACAAAATAATGCAGTAAATCATCTGCTTTTTCCACCATATTAATAGGAATACTATCTAAGCTCAATATAAAAACACCAAGTACTAAATGTAAAAAATGATTAAAAAATCAGGTCGGATTATGTTTGATAAAATAGGAATTGAGTAATGGAAAAGCCACAGTCTCAATTCTGATGACTTCCAATGAAGCAAATCATCAACAGAACGCGGCAAGCGATGGACGAATTTCGGTGGTTTGATTGCTTTCAACCGTTGATCAATAACATTTTTAACGGGTATTAATGAGAAAGAAAACATTTTATAATTGGGATGAAACCACAATGTCAACAATTTTTTTGTGATACCTATATCGACACCATGCATACGGTCGATTCCTGTCCCTAAAATAAAGTCTGGCATAAACAAAGATAGAGCACATGGTCTTTTGACACCCATTACAGGTTGCCGAGAACACAATATTCATATTGAAATTTTATTCTTTTAATTATCTTTTCATATCATATTATATTTCATTTCATATTTTGATTATTTTATTTATTTGTTTTCTTTTTATTATTCATTTTACTTCGCTGTATTTTTTCAAATTTGATTTTTATTTTATTCAATTATATTTTTTATATTTCATTTTATTTTTTTCATTTATTATGATATTTCTTGTATATTATGATTAAAATTAAAATATATAAAATCTCTATTTATGTACAAACATGTTTTTCATTCACCTGAAAATTTTCAATAAGAAAAGAAAATTAAAAAACCAAAAAATAAATTAAAAAATAAAAAATAATAAATAATAAAGATAAAAAATAAAAAATAATAATAAAAAAATAAAAAAATAAATTAATAAATCAACAAAAAAAGTTATGGGAAGTAAATTAATTAATACCAAGAGTGACCAGTGGCTCAGGCAGTGCGTTTACGTCTCCAATTTCAAAGTTCCCAGGTTCGAGTCCCGCTGCCATTACCTCAAATTCAATTTATATTTTCTCTTTTCCAGCTTTGATTTAGTATTATGTTAATTTAAATAACCATATGATATTCCTGTTCGATATAAAATAAACTAAATGTAATTGCATGTATAATAAACTTTGTACATAATTAAAGATGAATGTTAGAGAATATTGATCAGATATGTGCCGGAAATTTTTTTTTTTTTCATCTCAATATACGTCGCATGCAGTCTGTATCCCCTCTCCTGTGTGAAATAGTATAGTAGGAACTGCAAAATTATCATATATATATATGCAGGTAAAGAGAAAAGGTACATCCATAAACATCTATTGAACCCTAATCATAATATCCTCCAGGTATAAAAGACATATGGTTTCAACTTACTTTCAACTTCAAACGATGCATTTTGTGCAAAAACGGCATAGTTTGAAGTTGAAAGTAAGTTGAAAACACATGTATTTCATATCAGGCGGATTTGAACAGCAAAATTTATTTTATGATTAAGTAAACAAAAATGGAAGTTGAAGAAGGTGAGCGTAAGTTAAAAATTTCGACTCGGGCAGATACACTCGGCAATGGATATATGAATGTATTCTTTCAAAAATAAAAGGCCCCAATGCATATGCGCATATGAGAGCCCATGATATGATTCCACTTCCTTCTTCAAATACGCTGAGAAATTATATAAGACGTATGGGCAGTGCGTATGGATTCAAACAATCCACTTTCAATGTCCCTAAACAGAAAACGTTGGAAATGGATCCTGCCGATGAAAGAGGTAAAAAAAAATTACCTAATATATATTTCACATAAAAGAATTTGATAATATAAGACTATTTTTGAAATTATTTTTCACAGGTGGCATATTATTAGACGAAATGAAACTGTCTCAAAATATAAAATATGACAGTACTACTGGTCTTTTTCAAGATTTTGTTGATCTTGGTGATTATACACCAACACATCAAAAAAATAAATTGGGAGATCATGCACTCGTCATAATGTTCCAGCCATTTCGGGGTAAATGGATTCAAACTCTAGGATGTTTTTTGAGTAAAGGCTGCGCTGATAGTAAAGCCCAACGTATCAAATGTTTAATATTGGAGTGCCTTTTACTGTTGGAGAAGACAGGCCTCTATTATGATATTGTAGTTGAAGCCACGTGAAATCGGAATGTTTGGACAAAATTTGGCATCAGGGAAGAAACAATTTCTTGTCAACATCCTTGTGACGAGTCGAGACGACTATGGTTCTTATCTGATTTCCCCCATTTGATAAAAAATTTACGCAATAGCATCATCAAAGTAGAAGAAATTTGGGTGAGAATAACAACCATTATTATACATTATCATTTTATAATCAATATGAACCCATAATTATATACCAAATATCCTATAATTTATATTACAAACAACAAAATAAATATCAAATAGTAAAATAATTCGTGAACGATTACAGACACCTGATGGTATCGCGAAAATGAAGCATTGAAAAGCAATTCTAGAAGAAGAAAGTGAGACGCCATCTGCTTTGAAAGTGACTCATAAACTCACTGCTGATGTTCTACAACCGAAACATCACCAAAAAATGAATGTCCCTCTTGCATTTCAGGTAAATATACTACTTTCAAAATTAAATTACAGTATTATATACTAAAATGTAATGTTAACATTTTTTTTTCAGTGATTTTCCACTCGAATTGCTGCCGCTATGCAAATATATAGTAAAAACGAAGGAAATCGAAGAGCCCATCTTGATCTTCATGACTGTTTACCAACAGTAAAATTCATGAACAAAATAGATAAATTGATTGATGTCATGATGCTGCGAAGAGGAAATTGAGGATTAAAACTCAACTCAGATGAATACGAGGTATAATATAATTTTTGATTGGTGTTACTAATCTAAAATGTTTTGAAAACTATGTATAAATATCTTATTCTCAATGTTTACAGGTTCTTGAAACATTTTTAGAATATTTGCAGTATTGGGAAAAAATTTCAAGAGAAAAAAATTATACATTTATCACAGAAAGTACGTGTTATGGTTTAAAAATAACATTGAGAGCAACTTTGGAATTGCTGCAATTTTTATCTGTTAAACACAACTATGAATACATAATGACAGCACGCTTAAATCAAGATGTGTTAGAGGTAAATATAATAATATAATTAGCTGAACTATAAAATTATATCACAGTACATAACATAAAATTCATCCATAACATAACATTCAAAACATAAAAAAAACATAAAATTATATATTACAGTACAATCATATTTTTTATATTCTATTATTGCAGCGTTTTTTCAGTATGACCAGGCAGGTTTGTGGTTCGAACGATCATCCTGACTCAATATTATTTGGACAGATGTTCAATCTTATGAGTACATACTCTTTATTAAAACTACCCAAAGGTAGTAACATTGGTGGAGGCACAATATTACATAGTTTAATGAATCAGAATAACATCGACAATAAATCAATCAAAGAAAAGCAAGAGGAGATCAACAAAATCATAGAAGCTATTGTCACCGAAGATGAAGTAGCGTTCGATGAGAATAAGAATCCTTCTGTCGAAGATATCTATGTCAACAGTTTTGATGACGACATTGAAGTGGAGCCACATACAATTGGCTATATGGCTGGCTATGTTGCCAAAAATTGCATGCAGTGGAGCAAATGTGAAGATTGTTTGGCGACAGTGACATCGGATGGATTAACTACCCGAGTCGAAATTTTCAGCCTGAAATTTGCCCCTTACAACCTACATTTATTGCCCTGAGGATTAAAGACAATTTTTATTGCACTGAACTGCATGATGATTTCTTGGCTCCTACTTTCGACCTATGAGGTAGTTCTTATTTCCCTTTTCTCCACTTTGCGGTCCAATGTAGGTCGAAGGACAAATATTTACCGATGATTTATGACACTCTTTTTCCCAGGTAGCCGAAATTTATGAAATTCAGGTAGGGTCGAATACTCATGGGTTGGGTACATTTTTCTTTTGTATATTAAATTTATTAAAAGATGGCCAGAAATAATTGTTTGCTATAGCGAAAATGATTGCGGATCAAAAAAATAATAAGCGTGCTCACTATTATAAGAAGGTGAAGATTAATGTATGTAACGCTTTCATTGGTAAACAAGCGAAATTCGGGGAAAAAAAAAATTATAATTTTCACATGTTTCACACAATTAATTATTGTTTTATATGTAATTTTTACTGTAGTTTGTTAGTATTAGTTTTAGATTGAATTAATTCTTAGTCAGGTGTTTTAATTTCATGTAGGAGACCTGGAAGATAATTCGAAAATTAGACATTAAACATTTAACATTAAAACATAAATCTAGAATAAAAACAGAATATTAGTTGACGAGACTCGAACCTGGAACCCTCTGACTGCATCTTAAGAACAGGCACTTGAACCCATGCGCCATCCATGAACATGCCGTCTTAAAATTAATAGTGAATAGTAGTAGACATGTAAATATTTTCGTTTAATTATTACATATTTATATAATTTATTGATTCATAATTTCGACCTTAAAATTTATTTTAATAAAATTATTTAATAAAATAAATCAAATAAAAAGTTAATAAAAAATTTATAAAAGAATTAATACGATGATCGATGTAATTTTTAAATCGAATAAATAATTATTATACATAATTATATATACATAATATATTGAATAAGTACATAATATGAAATGATTAAAGTAATTTATTACAAAAATTTTTTTGTTGTTTACATTAAAAGTTAATATTTTATTTGTATATAAAAACAAACAAAAAACCAATATATATATATGTATTCACGAAATATTCGTAATAACTATTTTCTGATGAAACAGACGGATAGATCCTCAATATGGATTAGAACAATAAAATTTTATGCTTTCGTCCGCTTCCGACCTTTTATAATGTATCGTAAAATTGTTTCAAGGGGACGAAAATCGAGAATTTTATGGTTTTAATCCATTTTGAGGCTGTAGGTGTCGGTTCTAGGTCTACAATTTTATGACTTGGACCCTCAGTGTGGCTCAGGGACTAAGTTTGAGGCTAAGAATCTATCGATAATCCTCTTCCAAAATTGAAGAACAAAAGAAAGTAGGCTCTAAGACAGTAAGGTAGGTCGAAAATTTCGACTCGGATATGAGTCCAGAAAACCAACACATAGAATTTATTAATAAAGGGAATTTAGTATATCCCTCGGAGTCAATGATTAAATTATTGAAAATAATTGAGTATCAAGTATTAAAAATAATGAAGACCGAAAAATTAAATATCCATACATTTTTCGCAATATGCTATACTATACAGGATGATTTTCAGGCTATACACATGATTGGATGTCTTCAACATTGGAAGACACTAAGTAAAAAAATTATAAAATTTTATTTGAACATGCGAGCGCATTTCATAGCCAAAACTGTATATTTTCAAGAACTTAAAGAATCTTCTGATAAAAAACAGGAAATAAATAAATTACGGAAATATTGATATTAAAATAGTGGAATATTTCAAACGTTGGTTTAAGAAGATTCATATGCAATATTTTAGACATCAAACGCAATATTAGTTGAAGTAATTGCATTTTTCGTATTGTTTGTATTGTTCATATTGTTTGTACTGTTCATATTGTTTGTATTGTTCATATTGTTTGTACTGTTCATATTGTTTGTACTGTTCATATTGTTTGTACTGTTCATATTGTTTGTATTGTTCAAACTGTTTGTATTATTTATATGGTTTATTTGAAAATTGTTAAATATTTAGTTAAGTTTAATTTAAGCATTGTGTTGTATTGCTAAATTAATTGTATTTTTGAATTGATTTTTATTTTATTCCAAATAAATTTATAATAATATTTTTAATAATAATAAATTTTAGATAAAAAAATTTGGTTTTAAATAAAATTTTTAATTAATTAATTGTATTGTTGAATTAAAATTTGTTATTTTACATTTTATAATAGAATTTTAAAGAATAATTTTTAAATTAGCGTAAGAGTTTTAACAGTTTGAAAAATTTTAAGTATTTAGTTAAGTTTAAGTTAAGCATTGTATTGTATTGATAAATCAATTTTTATTTTATTTTAAATAAATTTTTAATAATAGTAAATTTTGAATAAATAAATTTTCTTTTAAATAAATTTTTTAATTAATAATAATAATTAATTTTCATTGTATTCTTTTTCAGGTGTTTACAATTCCCTCACCCTATATTTTCCTCTTCTCGCGTTTACTCTTTTTTTTTTCTTTATTCTTCTTCCTCCCCTTTTTTTATATATCCTCTCTCGCTCTTCACCCGATATTATATTATCATTTACACATTCACGTTCCATTCGTCCATTCGTCCATTCGTCCATCCTTTCTCTTGCATCTGCCTTCATATATCTGTTTTTTCTTTTAAATGCTCTTCTATTTTATTGAAGTAGTCACATAGCCCACTGATTATTTCTCCTCTTAATGCTTAAATTAATTCTTCCCTTGCGTCATTTTCCTCTCATGTATTTTTCCATTCTTGCATTTGTTCTTTTACTCTTTCATTCTGTATTTTTCCAGCCTCTCTACATACTATCAAGTGCTCCATTGTTTCATTCTCATACTCGCACATTCTGCACGTCCATTCCTTATATTCTTTCTTATTTGCCCTGCCTATGTTCCCGCATCTCATTCTTGCCCAAGTGATTTTTTCGTCTTTCTTTTTTCTTCTCACATATAAGTATTTTGCCCCATCCTTTTCTGGCCCTATTTCTTTATATATGCTATTGTAAGTAGAATTAATTATCATTCTCCAGTCTTTCGCTTTTTTTTTCTCCCCATTCATTGATCCCTTCAATCATTCTCTTAGACACTTTCTCGCTCATTTCGTCTCTCCATATCCATTCTATCACTTCACCCACCCCTAACTCTTCACACATTTCCTTCATGTTTTGTCCCCATTTTGTCGGATTTCTATTTATTATCGCTCTACATTCTTCTTTTAGATACAATTTCGGCCATCTTTCTTCATTCATGTTCAACACGTCTTTTATATATCTACCAAATCTCTCTCTTATTTTCCATTCAACTTCCCTTACGATTAATTCACTTCACCATATGTAACCTGGTGTGTTCTTGGCTACACCTAGCATGTATTTACAATACCATGCATATACTTTCTCTATTTTCTTAGTTTCCCTCCTCCCCACACCTCTACTCCAAATATCATTACTTATTTAACTAGTATGTCCATTAGGTACATTTTTTCGTTTTTCAATTCTCTACCTACCCTCAGTGTGACTCCCCATGTCGCATTCGTTGCTTTCTGCGCTTTCTGTGCCATTTCTGATTGTTGCTCATTGCAATTATTTCTTGTTGAAAACCAATAGCCTAAGTACTTAAATTCTTCCACTACCTGCAGTTCATCTCCTTTAAATTTCCATATTTCATCTTCCCCTTTCTATCCTCCGTTTATCAATACTATGACTTTTGTATAAATTTTTTAATTAATTGATTGTATTGTTGAATTAAAATTTGTTATTTTCCATTTGAAATGTATCTTGTACGATATCTTTATTTTTTGCTTTCAGTTCATCCAATAACGTGATAACTTCACACATCATATGCAAACTCCCCAACGCAAATAAATATTTTTAATATTTTTACAATAAATTTTTAATGAGAAAAAAAAATACCATAATAAATTGTATAAACCTCGCAGCTTGTTGAAGCAGATTCCCATGTATTTCCTGGGACCCGTTGTCCTATCATGAATGCATTAAAATCTTTACATGCCATATTTAGAGACTCTGCTTTTAAATTTCCAATAAACAATACTGCGTAACATTAGTAACACAAATATCAAAGGTAGCAGTAATCTTGCATTGGTGGTTAATTAATCATATATAAATACTTACTAAATTTGTGAAGTAATAACCACCTTCACCAGTTATTAATCGATTTGCATTGTGAAATCTGGTGATAAAATTTATATTACTTTTACGTCTAGCAGGATTCGCTTTCAAAACAATGAAAATTTATGCAGGTTTAAATTCATCAGCAGATGCTGATCCGCCGACTGATTATTGAAGTAATTAAATAAATAAATTTTGTTTTAAATTAATTAACTGTATTGTTAAATTTAAATTTGTCACTTTACATTTTATAATAAAATTTTAAAAAATATGATTTTTAAATTAGCGTAAGAATTTCAACAATTTGAAACAAATAACAATTTTTTTTTTAATAATAGTTATATTATAAAAATTTAAGAAAAAATTATTTACTTATTATGGAAAAAATACGATTATTAAAAATAAATAAATAGCAACCAGAAAAAAAGAATAAACATCTTAGTATTTTGTCGAAAAAACATAATTCAGAAGGTTTTACATTAATTTATTCAAAGTAATTGGATTCCAAGGTCAAACTCCCCAGGCACTCCACTAAAATGTATTTTTTCGGTTTATAAAACCTTAAAGCTATACGTAATATATTATATGTATATATAACTGCAAATGGATACATCTATAAAATTATAGAGACATGTTAATAACATGTTAAAGTCAGTGTAATAATAATTATTTATATTGATTGTGATTTTCAATTCTTATAGTGTAAATTTCAATACTTGACTTCTCTGTGACTTTTGATTTTATGTAACGCATTTTGAAACTATGAACATTTGACCAGTAGTGCCCAAGATCAATGATCCGTTCTAAAATTATATTTAGAAAAAAAGTTCAATCCAATCCGAACTTTATGCTCATATATATTTAAAAACCAATCGATTTCTGGAATAGCTGTGATTCCCCACATGTATGACCACTTCTAACAATGCTCAAAGTACGTCGATTTGCTAACAATTTCTCATCAGGAATTAAATAGTGATCACGCGTATAAATGCCCATTTATTTAATATATATATCATTAAAACCGGATAAATAAATAAAATAAGTTTTTTTTTATGTGTAGATGATGATTTCATATATTTACTATATATTTACTTCATTTTCTTTTTTTATTTAAATTCATTAATTCATTCATGTTTGTTACGTTTCAATCACTGGTAAACAATACTATTACGTAAATGACAATATATTATATAAAATAATCAGAAAATTTTAGTGAATCAAATGTGTTCAAAATATATTTTATATGTTCAATCGATTGTAATTTTTCAGTTGAAAGTCATGTCACCGGTTCCATTTTATAAAAAAAATTTATGTTCATTGAATTAGTCACTGTTATTCTTTTATTTTTGCCTATGTAGTGCGGTGGAAGCAATTCCATAAACATAATGAATTTATCACTATGTACTGTTATGAGATACCAATTTTCTGGTATTTTCATAAATTCTACTTCTTTTACAAATTGTGCATACGTATACTTTCCAGGTGAGAAATGATTTTCTGGAATGCACTGAGTATTCTCACTAGTTACAATTTCTAAATTATACATAACTTTTTTTCTGTAAATATAGAAAAATTATTGATTGGTGATCACTTTTTCGATCATTTGGATTAAATAAATTTAGATCAAATTTAATGATTCCATATTGTGTGCATACCTGTGTGATACATGAAGTTGAAATAACTCTTATTTTATTTATTTGATGCTCTAAAATATTGTATAGAGTATTTTATTTTTCAGGATAAATCCGCTCCTCATCCTCTCAATCCGACAATTCTGTCGGTACTGATTGCTAAAAACTGCAACAAAGTTGTTCAAGAAATTTCCTCTTCCGAAGCCTAAAAACGCGCTCATAATTTCCTTGAATTGAATAAAATTTTTCGACATCGTCGTACCGAGCGACGCGAGTGTTGTATAGCGGAACTATTTGGTTCAAAATGTTTTTCAACCATTTCCAATATACACAGTTGAACCTCCTGTCTCTAGTCTCCATGCTCTAATGGTTCACAAATTGAGCGATTCCCATGATTTCCCTAGGATAGGGATTTGATAATTCAATCGATCGCATTACCATCTATCAAAAAACCCAGCAACTAAATTCCGGCTCTGTTTTGCTGCAATGACGTCATTTTACACACACATATATACAAAAGTTTCATATACACTTTTCGTTGGCATATAATGCGAAATTTGATCTTTGTGAATTCATTCATACTCACACATATAACGAAAGATGCGCTACGAAGCGTTTTTTTCAATATCTGCAGTAAATCGTCTTATATAACGAATTCCTACTTCGAGTGACGTTACGTGGTGGTAAACAATCTGCAATTTTGCAATTTTTTTTCAATTTTCGCTAAACTCGCTTCGTAGCGCACTTTTTACGGGTCTCTACTTCAATTCTGTAGAAGATTTTTCCATTTGAAGCAAGAAAAAAGGGTGAAAAATGAAAACTACGATTCGGAAATTCCGTCGGTAAAAAAGCTGACTCCAGTTTCGCCTTCATAATCATTATATATTTTTTTCATCAATTCATTCCAAATTGTAAGAAATTGAGAAGATGGCAGCCATTGCGCCCGCATGTCGTCTGACAGCTTATTACTTGTCAATAGTTTTTTGCTTATACCATGTTGGTGCGACTCGAAATCTGTTTTACGACAATTTTATTGATAACTCGTTTTTTAGCGTTACCTGCTTACCGACATTTTTAGTTCCTCTCAGATGAGGGCGTTTTCACGTTGGAGTTCGGCTGTGACTCCAGTTTCGCCTCAATTATAGCCAAAATGCCCGTCTATGCTTATACATTACCAATGACAACTGAAAATTTGTGGACTACATTTCGTGATTACCGTCAAGAATGATTGGCAAGACTAGTTATTAAAACGTATCTATCTTCCTACTTCACGACATCTCAGTTATTATATTGTGTTTATTCTTTTAAGTACAAATTTGAGCAGGTATTATAAGGATGTTGTACCGGGTAATAATTTATGTTTCCAACAAATAAATGTGCATAGTTACAAGAATATTACAAATTTTAGTATCACAATTATATTTTATATGTTACAGATGTTGGTTGGGTTATTTTAAATAGTGTATATATATGGAGTCATCGAAATTTAAGGATCCTCATTCATTAAATGAGGCAGTATCACACTTATCAAATACAATAAATCCGGAACGATGCGAAACTCCCGATAGCAATAAAGGATCTCAAGATAATGATTCAGCAACTAGTAGTCCCAGAATTGTAAAACCGGTTCTTGGAAAAGCACAGGCGAAAAAAAGGTTAATGGCGTTTGCTAATAAATATGTTGTGCCTGCGAAAATCGAAAAAACGAAAGAGAAATTAGCTAATCCGAATAAAAATCACAGTATGCACTTTAATCAATCAAAGAAGACGCCAACTGATAGTGTTAAAATATTGATAAATGAAGTAAAGGAAGCTAAATCAAGAATTGAGTCTGAACTTGAAATTCGAGAAAAAAATGACGCTACATTGCAAAGACATTGTGCTACTGATAGAATAACGATGAAAAAACGATCGGAGCCCAAAATTGCGGCAATAGAGGAAATAATACGTGAAGAATCTAGGCAAAGACAGCTAACGATTCATGATTCTGATACTGATAAGCAAAGTTACTTTGACAGACATAAAATTGGAAAACATGACAAAAGTAAAGATGATTATCGACATTCTAATTGGGGTCGACGACAACCTGCCGTCGATAATTTCGATCGATCATCAAATTTCAAAGATATTGACCTACGGAGAATAGATACGCGTCTGCGACATAGTAATGAACGAAAAGATGCTATAAAAAATAAAGAGCATTCTCATAATATTAATCAGTCTTGTCACATGACTACTGATGAAGAGTCATATTCAAGTCTAAAAAGTTATAAAAAATCGGATAAAAATTGTGATAAACCACGAAATAAAATAACACATAAGGATGATGATCATAAGAATGAAAAAGTACAAGAATTCATTCAATTAATAAAATACAATTCATGGAGCGATTTCAAGTCTAAAGGTGGCCAAATACGTATGAAATCTTTATCAGAATCAGACAACGAGAATTCAAGTAAAGATCTAAAATCCAGAACTTTGCATGACTATAAAACTCACCTTGAACAAATGTTGATGCTAGGAACACATCGTTTGAAGCGTACACTTGCGATTGTTGATGGAACATGTGACAATAAGAAGAAATATCCACCAGAATCTATACGTGCTACAAAAAAAATCAAAGGTTCACCTCTTTTTTATTCAGAAAATCCTTTAGTTTCTTTACTGATTTTTCGACAGCAACTTTTTGAGTTTTTGCCTTCGGAGCGTAGTAATTTGATGCGTGAAATATGCGATGCAACTAGAGAAGCAGTTGAAGATGATACTGTATCAAGAACGCAAATTAGATGTTGGTATAAGCGTTGGAATAAGAGAGCAGAAGAACAATTTCCTAAAATTTCTACATCATCGACAGTACCAATTTTGCCACCAAAATCCAAATGGGATAGTGAAGACGAATCTTTAATAGCAACTTCGAATTTTTCCAATCAGGATGACGAAGTGAAAGGAATTGAATCAGTACAATTGGAAGATATTGAAACATCGGTGAGAGGTGGCGATGAAGCGCTTAACTTGAAACCCTCCATACAGAAGGAAAATAATGAAAACGATATGATAGTCGATAATATTTTCAACCGGGCTGACAATAAAGAGAATCCTGAAGAAGAAATTGGTGAAAAACTTGTCTTCGAATATGAACAATTTATGAAAATTGTTAACAATGATAGCGCAACAACAGAAAAATTAAGTGATCAATATTCTCCAAAAAAATCACTGCAAGAAACACTTTATGAATCAGATGAGTTAAGTACTCCACCGCAAAATGAAGATAGTATTGTGAATGTCGAAGAATCAACTACATTCACAGAAGCGGTTAAATTTGAAGACAACGGCTCACATGTACAAAAAGAATCAAATATTTCTCAGGAATCAATTGTTCCCGCCGACAACACTTTAAAAGGTAGTGAAAATAAAATGGAAAAAAATGATAAAAATCAATCCAGAATAGAAAATAATTCTGAACTCAGAGGTTGGGAAAATATTCAAGTAAAAATTGAATGTACTGATAATTTTCAATTATCAAAACATGAAAAATTCGATAAAAAACCTGATTGTACAAATACAAAGAAGATATTACCATTGCGTGAAAATAGTGACTCATCATCGTCTGAAAGTTCTTCGGAATTGGAAATAGAGAAAAATAAAAAAAAACTAAAGAAACAGCGAAAAACGAAACAGACGCGAGATTCAAGTTCAGATAGTTCTAGCAGTAGCAGTGATTCAAGTAGTGAAAACGATTCAAATAAACGGAGACGACGTAGAAAAAAGAAAAAAAGCAAAAAGAAATCGCATGGGAAAAAAAAACGGGGTCGAAAAGATAGTACAAATTCAGTGTCTAGTAGTTCTGATTTAGAGAAGCTTGTTCGTAAATGTAAAAAACGAAAGAATATGCGTAAACGTGGAGTGCTGTCGAAACGTAAGAAATTAACATCCAGATCATATTCTAGATCAAAATCTAGATTACAGTCTCGATCAAAATTAATTGACAAGAAAAAATTGCGAAAAATGAAAAAAGAAACGATGGATATTGAAACACGAAAAGAAATTCCCGATATCGTGAAAGAAGAAAAATTAAGGTCCCCAAAATGGCAGCCAGAAATCCAGATATCCAAAATGGAAATAGTTACAAATCCTGAAAAAATTTCAACTAAAAAAGAATTATTAAAATCACTTGAGACAAACTCGAAGGGAAAATTCTTTAATGAGTGGGATAATCAGTCAATGTTAAGTACTCCAGATACCATTAAAAATGGTAAAATTGGAATGAAATCTGATGAATTGAAACAAGATGAAGGACTACTGGAAATTAAAGATAGCACACCGGAAAGTGTGAATGACAACATTGCTATAACAGAATTGTCTCATAATTCGATTACAAAGACTTCTGTTAAAGTCAATAATGAAGATGTGAATGATGAAAGTAAAAGTGATCGAAAAGATGAAAATGATATATCTAAGAGCGAAAAACCCGTAAGAATTATTATGAAACAACGTAACAGAAGCTCAAGCAGTGGTTCAAGCAACATCAGCAGCGCTTCAACATCATCTGGTAGCAGTGATCAAAAAATGAAACAGCATAAATCTGCGTCAACAAAACTTTTGACGAAAAAATTGAAGAAATATCGATCTAAATGGCCAGAATCTGTAGATTTTGATTCATTAAACTTCCCTTCATTAACTCAACTTGATCAAAAAGTTTCGCGAAGCGGTCCATCAATCGATGACTGGGAAGTAGACAGTATGGATGGCGTTGATGACTTAATCATGACACCAGCAAAACAAACGTCATCAGCCAAACGTGAACAAAAAAAAATTAAGAAGCAAGTACGTTATGATCATAAAACAGACACTTATATCGCTGTAGAAAAGAAAATATCACGTGAAAGCAAGAAAAAACTACCAAGTCAAATATGTGCACTCAGAATATGGGAAGATGAAGAGGAAGAAGGTGCGCGCGAGGCAGTAATGCTTTTGAAAGAAAAAACGAAAATGGAGTCTGATGGAAATTTGAATTGTTGGCAACCAGAGACGGAATCACTTGTGGCTACAACTAAAATTGAAATGAAAATGAAAAGAAAACTAAAAGATAAATCTGCATCGCCCATACAGGAAAAAGCAAAAGATGAGCTTGCAGGATGGATAGAAATAATTCCTGAAGGTGGTATAAAACCCCGAGTTGAATGCGTATCTCAGCAACGAAACGAGGCATTGCAGTGGAACAATTCAAGCCCGAATATTAAAAAACTGGAGGAAGAATTGGTACCAGTTAATTGGGAAGAAGAAACCGATTGGATTTCTGATGTCAAGACCTCATCCCAGGTTCCTTCGTCTGAACAATCTTCGAAAATTGATCTGGAAAAAATTCCAACAATTAATCATGGGGCAAAAATAATTCACGACACTAATAATGCTTTTTATAATCCTAGTTCTCCGGCTTTTCAAAAATCTGAAACCGCTGATGTGACCAGTGACAGTAGTAGTGATAGCACAGATAGCAGTAGTAGCAGTAGTGACAGCAGTGAATCTGATGCTGAATCAACGAATGAGCATCAGGATAAATCTGATAATATTGGAAAAAAACAGAAAAACTCTGTATTAAATACAGCAATGAAAGATACAACGGAAGAATCGTTTGCTGAAACTGTAGTTATGAAAAAACTACGGATGGATATTTTTGCAGAATTCACTGCGCATGATTCACGTGATAAAATTAGCAAATCTGATTATGATGTGAAGACGAATTCTGAGAATTTTGAACAAGATTTGGATTTGGAATCGCCAATATCATCGTTTAAACTTATTCCACCGCAGTTGATAAGTCACCGAGTCAGCGATAATTTTAAACTCATTACACATATGGATAGACGAATGCCATTTGAGTCAAACGAGCACCACGTGGAATCCAAAAAGAGACTCGTTACATCTACATTAACTAATTCTCCATCATCAAAAACAATTATAGATAAATCACCAATATCAGAAATAGCTCTCATGGTACCGAAAATGTCAAATTTTCCAAATGTCATTTCAACAGATGCAAAACTATTAAATGACTCTCGATCCACTCTAATCGGAACTCATCATGATATCAGTACTGCAGAACGCGAAGTGATATGCCGTCGCTTCCACGAAATTTCATCACACGATTCACGATCAGTATCGTGTGAATCGAAACTAAAATTTTCACCACAGAGTAATAGAGATAAATCACAAATTCATAGTTGCGAAGAACCCAGTGGCAATTTAAGCTATCAAAGCGCAAGTTGTGGTTTACTCCGAGACATTGATAAACATCATATTAAAACTGAAGATAAAAGTTTGAGAGAACTGGTATTTGGTGATGATGATCGGCGAAATGTGAGTCCTTTCAGTGATCGCGTTGAAGAAAAGTGGCGAAGCTCACCAATTGTGTGGAATAAACCACGTAGCCGTAGTCGTAGTTGGAGTCGAAGTCGTAGTAGAAGTCCTAAACGCAGAGATGGTAGATCGTTATGGGATCGTCAGAGGTCCCGAGCTAAATATATTGATAGACATGAAAGATTTTCGCGCAGCTCAAATCGTGGACGATTGCCACCATTGATTGGGAGAGATCAAGGTAGACGCCGCTATAATGAAGGCAATATTGAACGTGAACGAAATCATGACCAAGATTGGAATATTGACAGAAACATTGAAAAAGCTTATGATCCTATTGAAATGCTACGCGGTTCTTATAGCGTTAATAAGAAACGCGAAAATAACTCAAATGAAAGACGGTGGTGCGAGAATGACACTATTATTAGGAGAGATAGTGATGAAATTCCAAATATGATGTGCATAAATAGACCAGCGCCAGAAGCTAATATTGATGATAGAATATATCGTAGAAATGAGAGTTTAGAAAAAGATAACATAGATGATTCAGTTCTAATGGGTGACTTTGATAAATCACGATACAGAAGTCGAAGTCGAAGTCGAAGTCGAGAGAGACGAATTCGTGATGGTGAGTGGAATCGATCACGTGAATCTTCATCATCAGATAGATTTGGCTCGCGTAGATGTCAAAGATTATCCCCAACACGATCACGCGCTTCTAGAATGTCACTAAGATTAAGGTCATCGTCAAGAAAAATAGCTCGTTCACGATATTTTTCTCACTCACGTTCCCGATCATGGACAAGGTCTCGATCGAGATCTAAATCGCGGACCAGTTCACGATCGCGATCAATTTCAAGATCTAGATCTAGAACAAGATCTACTTCGTCATCGCGATCAAGATCACGCTGTGGGCGTCGATCCTTAGATCATACGCGCGAATCGATGAATAAATCCAGACGTTCTCGATCATTTTCACCATCACCGCATCGTTTGAGGCGAAATGATGCCGAAAAATATAAAAGAAGTATAAGTCAGGAACCTGCCAGAAGAATTGAAACTATTGTCCATCCACCTGGAATGAATCCAATGCCACCTGAATGTTCACCATTAGTTAGTGAAACAAGTACTGCGACTCTTACAGCGCAATTTGAATACAATTACTATGCAAGAAATAATTTGACATATCCACCACGACTAGACTCTTCAAATCCATCTACAGGTTCGCCAAAGCGTCTTTCTTTAGATGACAGATTAGAACTAGAATTGGGTATCAAAAAACACCAAGAGGTGCCATCAGGTGTTCCGCCATTTAATCATCTTGGATTGAATGCTCATGTGCTCTCATATCCACCACCACCTACGGGAACACCATTATTAGTTCCAAGAAATTCGGCAGCACAATTACACGGAGCGTACAATGGTCCCCCATCAACGGTCCTTCAAGTTGGAAATGTTTTACAAGTAGTACCGGGTGATTTTAGTGGATCACCCAGTGTAAATTTGATTCGTGGTAATTTACCATCTGCGACATCTGAAACCAATAATTCAAACCGAGTGGTACGCGTGGGTAACGTTTTACAAGTTGTTCCCAGTACAACACACGATTGGAGTGGAAATGTATCACAAACTGCACCATCAAATCTCTTTGATGCTAAACCCTTAAATAATCCGATGCCTATTTCTGCTTTGACAGTACCATTAACACCATCTACCAGTAATAATACACCAACATTATCACCAAGTCCACTTCCAAATGCTGTTCCGTCAGATCACAATCAACCAACATCTGTTTGTACACTTGCACCTATCGCACTGCTTCCTAAGTTAGAGCCACCAAAAGCACCATCAGTTATACAGCCCGTTTATAATTATGAAGCCATTATGGAAAATCGACAGAAAGAAAGAATTGAGCGGAAAAGATTGCGTGAAGAAAAAAGGCAAGAGAAAAAGCAGCGTAGAATAGAAAAAATGCAGCGCCGTGTTAAACGTATTCTTGGAGTATCAAATCGCAGGTCAGAAGTAGTTTCCACAGATTCCGTGACGAAGGAAACTGAATCTGGTACATCGCCAATCGCGATATTCACGTCTTTAATAAATGACGAAGATCCCAATGACACGGTTGCTGCCACACTTGGTGAAATGGATGAAGTCACTACTGAGATCGAAGATGATGATGAAGAAGAAGAAGAAGACGAGGAAGGTGATGTTGACGAAGATGACGAAGATGACGAAGACGAAGATGAAGCTGAGGACGAAGTTGAAGAAGATGAATCTCGTTTGGTAACTAAGCAACAGAAACAAAATTGCGATATTGAAAATACTATTTGTGTATATAGCTCTGGTGCAGAATGTTTGAGTGAATCATCGACAATCGCGACAATTCCTCTTCTTCCACCACCTCGAAAGGGTATTTTAATTCCTGCTGGATTTTGGGTCGAACGAATATCTAGTGACAAATTAGATAATACTACTGACGATGAATCAATAAATACAGTCAATAAAATTTTACTACAAGAATGCAATGATGTACCAACGATTGGTAATATTGATGAAGAAAAATCAAGTAGATGGGAATATGAAAAAGAAAGACAAATACGTACACCTAAGCGACATCGTTTGCGTAAATCAGTTCAATTTGCTGATGGAATTAAACCAGGTGAGGGTACGAGTCCAAGTGGTTGTGAATCCGACATGCCATCACCACCACCGCCAGTTCCTGGGTCATTACAGGATCGATTACATGAATGGGTGAGACAGTCAAGGTCACGAAAGAGTCGCAAGAAAGCCAAAAGAATAAAGCCACAAAAAGCGAAGAAGAAAATCAAGGTATGTAGCACAAACAAAAAAATATTTATTCATATTGAGTATCAATGAGAGACATCTGATTTCAGGTAAAAATAATCAAATTGAAGAAAGCCCGAAATACTTCATTGACTTCGTTGATGATGGATGATTTAGAAGAAATTGATGATCGTTCACCACCGTCTCCACCACCTGGATCCCCACCACCACCTCATTTATGGCCTAGTTATTTGGCAACATACAGTGCAACTTTACGTGCTGTTGAAACATCGTCGGCATTATTCACTAATAATCCTACTCTTCCACCACCTACGCCATTGCCGTTACTTATTCCACCCCCGCCACTTAATTACACTATTCAGCCATGCAATAAAGCTTAAGTTCAAGTGTGTTGTACTTTAAAGATTATTGTAGTTCATAAAATTTCTGCTCATTACTTATTGAGATTAGTAATTATTTCCGATCGCATATTAACGCGTACTCCATATTAATTGGCATCAACAAAAAATATTTATTAATGTAAATTAGTTCACTACCATGATGAAAATAAGAGACAGTATATGTGTAACTGTTAATATTAGTAAGAAAAAAAAATTGAAATCATTTGATAAACGAGTTTAAAAGCGTCAAAAACATAACAAAAAAAAAGTTGAAAAGTACATGTATTTGACAAAAAAAACGTACTGTATAAATTGAAACGATGATATGTTATTTAGAAGGATTAATGAAGTAATAAAAAAAAATTATAATAAGTAGTTGAATTCATTTTTTCTTGTTAGTTCTTGTCTTACAGAAATGCGAAGTGAAATAAGCTCATGAAATGATACATGTGAATAGCACTTTATGACTCAATGATTTCAATTATTTATGATTACAACATACCATATGTAATTTATTTCCTTCAATACAATTCCTTTTTTGATTAGATACAATTTTTGTTTCTTTTTTTTTTTCTTGAATTGAAATGAGCAACAACAAATTGATGACTAGCACAACTCCAATATTTTCAATACAGTACTTTGAATAATATTTCGAATTTTCATATTTTTTTGTCGCGATTCATAAATTTTTCAAGTCATTACCATTATATACAGACCATATGATTCGTTCACTTTTTTTGTTTAAATAAACAAATATTTAGAACCAATGCAAGAATGAAATTTCAAGTTGCTATAAGTCAGTGATGATAAATAGTAGATGCTAGCAGGAAGTAACAAAAATGGAGGGGGTAACGTAAATAAATTTCAACCATGCAAATGCGAGTAGCGCGATTCGGCTAGCTTCGTAGAATAGACAAGACCTAACAATCTATTTCTGTCTCTGTTCTCCGACTGTTACGAGGCTAAACGATGTTGAACGATGTCGATATCAACTTTTATTTTGTAGTGAAAACTTCTTTAGCACCGTTGTGATTTAAAATTCGATGAAACGAGAAAGCGACACTAAAAAGAGACAAACATATGCATCTATAGAATTTAGTCTGCGAGAGAATGAGATATAATACAGATATACAGTGTTTCCTATTATTTTCGTCTCCTCTTTGTGCGGTGCTTCGTAGCCTTCCCACTCTTGTCTACCAAGCGTTGTACATATGTTGAAGGTTTCACTTCTACCGTATGTGAAATACACCATGTTATTTTTGTTTATTTTTTTAAAGGCTGAAAAGTCAGTAAAACCATGTTTCACCAACCTATTTTCATGGATCTTATGTTTTTGCCCACACACACCTATAAATGGCCGCCGAAAATATATTAAACACCTTTGATCTGACAAATTCATGAATTTAGGTAATTTCCATGTGACTTCAAAGGGTTATATTTACTAATGTATGAGACGAATCAATGATTTTTTTTTTGTATTTTATTCATTATATAAAGAATTTTTTTCTTTCATAAAATTCGTCTCATTCCATCAACATATATGCTTACACCACTTGGAATGGGACGTTTAAAATGTTTTGTGATTATCAAGGTACATTGACATTGATATTGAAAAGACGAAAGAAAATTGAAATTAACATATAGATTATTTGTTTTTTCAACGGAAATGATTTGGATCATATTATTAAATATCATCAATATATAAATATAGAAATAAAATGTTTCTCAATATTTTATTCATAAATAAATACTCGTAATCATATCCGAACGCAAAATTTATCTTTTTCTATTGGAATGAAAAAATTTTTTTGAAATAAATATCAATATAAATAAATGTCTGTAATCGGTAGTTATATGCTGACATATTTAATTTTTTTTTTTAATTTTTAATCAAAAATTTTTGTGATCACTATCTTCATTTAAACATATAAATATATTATCTATTCACAAAAATTTTAAAAAATACAAACTAAATAATTATTAATGTAAATGTGCCACTTACAAAGAGTACCGTAATCGGTGGCTACTTGCACACCCCGGGGTAACTTGGTCACCCCATGAATTATCTTTTTTTTTTCAAAAATCAGTCACAATTAACAGTTTTTCTATACGTGATGCAGTGTATTTTGATGATGTCGGTATAACATGGTCATAAAACGCGTTTTAAATGCCATTTCCATACATTTTTAATAAGGTGACCGAGTAGCCCTGGGGTGAGCAAATAGCCCCCGATTACGGTAATTGAATAAATACATTTATATATAATAAAATAGCGCGCAATAATAAAGAAAAAAGGATAATGATAGTAATTATAATTAAGAACATTCTAAAAATCAAGAATGAATGAATGAATGAGTGGAAATAAAAAAAAATATATTCGGTGGATATTATTTGAATTAGCGTGAAGTGCCACCGCCACATTAGAAACTGTGGAACGCTATAGATATAGTAACGCGTAGATAAATGGGTGCAAACCCGGGTCGAAATTTTCAACTTACGCTCACCTTCTTCAACTTATTTCTTTTGTTTTTGCGGATTACCGACCCAAATTTCAACTTATTTTCAACTTTTTTCAACTTCAACATATTCAACGTACAAGCAATAAAGTTTATTACTCGTTGTAAAATTGTTCAATGTAAGCTATCCCCACTGCTTCTGTACCAAACTAACCCCCACTACACTGTTGGGTCAGCAGTGAAGCAGTGGGCATTATATATATGTATACATGTATATTATATATATATATATATATATACAGTTCATGAATTATTATTTTTTTGTTGATGAATTTTCTCTATAAATTATAAATTAATGTTTATAAAAATATTTTTTTAACAATGATTACATAAATTATTGTTGAAATTTTTTTGTTTTTATAATAGATATTTTTATTCTATGTTATTATAATTATTACTATTTTTATTTACAATTTATTTTACAAATAAAATATTACTTATTCTAACACGAGTAAAAATATACAGGCCCACAACGCGCCCAAATTGGAAAACGCGCCCGATACAAGCCCAATACGCGCCCAAAAGTATTTTGTTAATCTCAAGTGTGAATATGCACGCCCAAAACGCGCCCAAATTCGAGAAGCGCTCGAACTGCACACCATCCTAATCTTTTTATGAGGGTTCGTTTTATTACCCGAAATACTCAACAAGAATTTTACACTGGTGAATGTCAATGGTCAGCATATGGATATGCTTTTTTTTTTTGTTTTTTCAATTTTACTTTGAAATACCGTTTCAATAGTTCATTAAAATTATCAATATTTTGAAAACACCATGGGGTTTCATCGAGTCATCAAGGTTTTCAAACTGTTAAAATAATTATACTTAAATATCATAACGAAAATAACATTTCTTTCTGAAATAAAATGAAAATTATGCATTCATTAAATAAAAATCCATATCAATTTTATGAAGTTTTTACGAAATATTTATACTATAATGTACACACATGTACTATTATCTAAGAATTTATTGAGACGCAAAAATAAATCTTTTAAAATTCAAAAATATATATTCATTCCAATTCTTTACTATTTACACGACACCTGATATAATTTTTCTTATTTACATTCATGTCAATACATGCATCTAAAAGTTTTTCGATAGAAACAATTATATTATACTGCACTCACTACACCGTCGTTCCCTCAGCAAATTTCCCATGCATCTCCTAACAACAATTTTATGATCCTTTTTAAAATTCCTTCTGAAAATCAAACAATGAATTCTAATCCGGTCCCTAATCCATCGCCTTCAACAAATAAAAATTATAACGATGTAAGTAATGGATCACCAAATGTATTACAATCGTTAGAGATATGAATGCATGATATTTTATTGTTCTTCTTTATTGCCCTTCCATCTATGCCGTGCATCCGATCAACTCCAGCCCCATTAATGAAATCTGGCATAATTTTTGATTTTTGATGAAATATACAATTGTTTAAAAAATATTACATTATTAAACGAAATTAAATTTAACATATGAATAAGTGAAAAAAAAGTTTGAATGAAGATGTGATGTGAAAAGAATTTTTTTTTCTATTTTTTTTCTGTTCTTGTGCAATCTTGTCATTATTGAGTAATGAATCATTGATGAAATTTAATAAATGATGAATTTAAAATATCAAAAACTGAATTATTATTATTATTATTGTTGTTGTTGTTATAGACACATAGATAATTGGCATTTGTTCATATGGGCGGGTATGTGTTTGAGTGTGGATACGTTTGTATAAACATGTGTTTTATAATATAATATTTTCATTTTTCGTATGTTCACGAATGGCGTATTGGGTAGCGTGTCAGTCTCTTCATGTGTCTTCCAAGGATCCCTGGTCCGAGTCTCACCATCTAAAATTCCTATTTTTTCAGATATATGTTTAATTTTGAATTTTCTATTACTTTTCAGATTTCCAACATAATATATATAAGTGCATTACTGATTCAAATCATTCAACGTAAACCAACAGTAATCAAATAAGTTGCAATACATATACAACTCGTGTATGATTGGTACATGTGTTCTTTTTGATTTTTGTGTTTGTGGGATACTCAATAGCATTTCCAATTCATCAAAAATAGCATATCAATAGCGTTTCGAACGTCGGAAAAAGCCAGTAAGTAGACGCTCGAAACGCTACTGAAACGCTAAACACCATTGAGCCAACTATCCTTAAGGTTATCGTAGCGTATTCAAGAATGTCATAGAATATTGATGCATTTTTGATGCGCTAAATTTCGACTCGGGATGAGATGAATTTTGTGCGCTACCACGTATACACGCGTTAACTCTGAATATATATGTACATATAATTAATATGATATTGGGATGAATATTATATCAATTTTAGGAGAACAAATTTCTTGTATAATACATATAATACGAAGGAAAAAATCATGGATCTGTCCCATACATCATTAACACTAGGTTTACGAGACCCGTTATTCTGACGCATTTTGATATTGAATAATACAAATTCTATACAACTATATAGATATGTCTCATATTTTCATTCTTAAGTTTATAATGTATAATTATATTGCTTTCTGAGTTATTTTTTACAGAAAATGTATGTTTTCGTTCATGCGTTAGAATGACGTGTGTCAGTAGAGGTAGGTATATGAGAACTATCCGTAAACCTAGTGTTAAATATGACTCTTTGAAGTAATATTGGAATGACCTAAATTCATAAATTTGTGGGATTAATATGGATTTAAGTAACGCATTAAGCGACACACGTAACAATACTATCATAAACATAATATTAGTCTATTACAATTATCATACAAGATTATTATGATCATCATAGAAATGCATGCATACATATGTACATCGATCTATTTTTATTTACACACACACACACACTCACACACACACACACACCCACCCACACACACACATGCATGCATATATTTTTTTTTTCATAACGCATTGAGGCGCATTTTACGACGATCTGTGTTTCTTTACAGAAACAAAACACAAAAAACAAAACAGAAAAAAAGAAGAAAAAATACATATATTCATACTGTGACAGAAATTCTCATTCCACACGTCGCAATATGTTGGCTAGAAATTATATTATGAAACAAATCGATTGAAATAATCACCACCTTTTGATTACATCATGTAACAAATTTCATGATGAAGTTACTCTCGTCCTGAGATAAAAAAGGTTTTCATCCAAATACACCGGCGCTCGTATACATAATGTAATACAGCAATGACCATCACATCTGAAAAGAAGTAATACCAAAGCTTAAGAAAATATGATCAGTTTCATCTGAAAAAATCCATAGATAACTCCATCGATTATCGGAGCATGTAAAACCGGTCGATGCGGGTTAATTCTTTTCAACACCGTCTTACCGCGCAGCCCAACGTACTCCATCCTCTGTCACCTGAGTATTCAACAGAAGGACCCACCTCGTTCCCCCACTCTCGAGTATCACGATGCACTCAGTAGGCGTGGCGATATATGTCTCTCATATGTGTGTGATATCCCGAGTCGAAATTTAGCGCATCAAAAATACATCAATATTCTATGACATTATTGAATACGCTACGATAACCTCAAGGATAGTTGGCTCAATGGTGTTTAGCGTTTCAGCAGCGTTTCGAGCGTCTACTTACTGGCTTTTTCCGACGTTCGAAACGCTATTGATATGCTATTTTTGATGAATTGGAAATGCTATTGAGAATCCCACAAACACAAAAATCAAAAAGAACACATGCACATGCACGCTACCCAATACGCCATTTGTATACATACGCAAAATGAAAATATTATATTATAAAAGACATGATTATACAAACGTATCCACACTTAAACACATACACGCCCATATGAACAAATGCCAATTATTTTTGTGTCTATAACAACAACAGTAATAATAATAATAATTCAGTTTTTGATATTTTAAATCCATCATTTATTAAATTTCACCAATGATTCATTACTCAATAATGACAAGATTGCACAAGAACAGAAAAAAAATAGAAAAAAAAATTCTTTTCACATCACATCTTCATTCAAACTTTTTTTTCACTTATTCATATGTTAAATTTAATTTCGTTTAATAATGTAATATTTTTGAAACAATTGTACATTTCATCAAAAATCAAAAATTATGCCTGATTTCATTAATGGGACTGGAGTTGAACGGATGCACGGCATAGATGGAGGGGTAATAAAGAAAAACAATAAAATATCATGCATTAATATCTATAACGATTGTAATACATTTGGTGATTCATTACCTACATCGTTATAATTTTTATTTGTTGAAGGCGATGGATTAGGGACCGGATTGAAATTCATTGTTTGATTTTCAGAAGGAATTTTAAAAAGGATAATAAAATGGATGATCATTTGTGTTATTTGAGTTGTACACAGGAGTTTGAAAGTTTTGTTGAGGATACGGTTGATGATTGTTGATAGGAGATGCATGGGAAATTTGCTGAGGGTACGACGGTGTAGTATGTGCAGAATAATATAATTGTTTCTATCGAAAAACTTTTCGATGTATGTATTTACATGAATGTAAATAAGCAAAATTATATCAGTTGTCCTGTAAATAGTAAGGAATTGGAATGAATATATATTTTTGAATATTAAAAGATTTATTTTTGCGTTTCAATAAATTCTTAAATAATAGTACATGTGCGTACATTATAGTATAAATATTTCGTGAAAACTTTATGAAATTGATATGGATTTTTATTTAATAAATAAATAATTTTCATTTTATTTTGGAAAGAAATGTTATTTTCGTTATGATATTTAAGTATAATTATTTTAAAAGTTTGAAAACCTTGATGACTCGATGAAACCCCATGGTGTTTTCAAAATATTGATAATTTTGATGAACTATTGAAACGGTATTTCAAAGTAAAATTCAAAGTTAAGCATTTGATGTGCTATTGGTGCGCTAAAGAGAACCTGGATATCTTAGTGACACGCTAAAGAGAACCTGGGCATTCTATCGACACGTAAAAGAGAACCTGGATATGCTATGGATATGCTATAGACACGCTAAATTTCGACTCGGGATAGCAAATATCAACATGTGCATCTCCTGCTTGCACCTAACATTCATGCGTCTGTAAAACAAGTCATACAACGACAAAAACACAAGAAAATGTATACATTGTCCTAATGACCATCATCGACAGTTTTTTTTTTCTATTCGAACATTAAACATGAATCTGAAGAAAAATCAGATTATTCGGTAGTGAAAGTATATCAGAATGTGTAGTGAATAATAATATACATCATCATATTACCTTATAAATTTGAAATTTTTCTTGTGCATAAACACACATACATACATTGTCAGCGGATCCAAGATATTTTAAATTTGATATTTGAAACCTACCACAGACCAAAAATCTTATAGGTTATGCGTAACGTTGAATTTTGATTATTCATATTATACGAGGAATATATGATATGTAATACACAGATTTGTAATACATATCCATATGTATAGTTCTCCATCGTATATACATTGATTATTGATAAAGTATGTATATTTATATTCGAAAAATATTCGAGATAGTTTGGACGAGGTATCCTAAATTTTCTACGAAGGCAATTGCTCCTTCGGAAGGGAAGAATAAAAAATAAGCGAGAAGTAAGGGCGAATATCGCAACCCCGGTAATTTTTCTGATTTTACATTATCCGTTCTATCTCGATAAAGTTTTCAACAATCGTTTCGTTGTTTTGCATGTTTGAGAAAATGCTTCGAGTCCGTTGCATCCAGTATACCGTTCAGTTGCTGAAAATATTGAATGAAGCGTGAGAAAAACAAATAATTGGGTAGAGTGCTCTCAGGATTAGTAAAGCCGAATTACCCATCATTTTATACGTATATATTGGGCATATTGGACTTGAACGATCGATTCATTTCATCAAGCTCAGGAATCGGATGGAAATTACAATCATGAGTGGAAATAAACATATAGCTATCTTTCATTTATTCCAATATCATTAAATATTCCTGACCGATAGATTTGTCATTATGCATGATTATAGGCAATGCTAGGACGAACTAAAATTGCTCTGGATCATCCAGATCCAATATGTGTTTCAGTCACGAATTTGAATCGAATAATCGACACAATTATCACGCGGTCGTCATTTATTTCGATTACCATAATATCCCGAGTCGAAATTTTCAACTTACACTTACCTTCTTCAACTTATTTCTTTTGTTTTTGCGGATTATCAACCCAAATTTCAACTTATTTTCAACTTTTTTCAACTTCTTCAAAATATTCAACGTACAAGCAATGAAGTTTATTACTCGTTGTAAAATTGTTTCATGTAAGCTATCCCCACTGCTACTGTACCCAACTAACCCCCACTACTACACTGTTGGGTCAGCAGTGAAGCAGTGGGCGTTATATTTATGTATACATATATATTATATATATATATGTATATATATAGTTTATAAATTATTATTTTTTTGTTGATAAATTTTCTCTATAAATTATAAATTAATGTTTATAAAAATATTTTTTTAACAATGATTGCATAAATTATTGTTAAAATTTTTTTGTTTTTATAATATATATTTTTATTCTATGTTATTATGATTATTACTATTTTTATTTACGATTTATTTCACAAATGAAATATTACTTATTCTAATTCTTTTACATTTGAAATAGTTCCAATATATATATATGTTAGTCAATCATCATATAAATACATATGGATAATAATTGCTTGATTGGTATTAATATTGTTTCGCCGGTGTCACATTTATATAACCAAGGCAAATGAATTTGAATATTATTGATGCTAATAGTGAAAACCCTTTCAGCTGAATATTCACGAATAACTGCATAATGTATTGCTGAATCACAATCACAATCATCAACACAAATACAATTATTATTACTTTTAGTAAAATATAACACAGAACCAATGTATCTGTCATTATTATTTTTGAATTCAACAAATGACGATTTTGTCTTCATATCCCTACAATAAGATTCTGAAATATATAATTTGTTATCTTTCAATAAGCGCGAATATATTTTTATATCATTAATATGAAATTCTGATTGTTCAATTATTTCTTGAATATTATCTACAAAAGTTTGACCATGTACTTCATTATAAACTCCAACGCTGAAACAATGGTCAAATAATTTTTCATGAAGCTGCACCTGACGTTTTCTAGAGGTACAAAATTGTTTTATTCTACTATTGGGTAATTCATCTAATTTTTTTTGCATTTTGATAAATTGAAAATGAGCATTTGTAATTTGAGTATCGATGTGCCATGTACCATGAACAAGGTCAAGTAAACGGCCATTCAAATCTTCAAATGGATAACACGTATATGCCCATAATGGACCTATATTCATTACACATGTTGTTAAATGTATTGATTGATGTATATTTATGGAACAAAATTGTAATCCATATAACAATTCGAAATTCTTAACAAAATAATGCAGTAAATCATCTGCTTTTTCCACCATATCAATAGGAATACTATCGGAGCTCAATATAGAAACACCAAGTACTAAATGTAAAAAATGATTGAAAAAATTAGGTCGGATCATGTTTGATAAAATAGGAATTGAGTAATAGAAAAGCCACAGTCTCAATTCTGATGACTTCCAATGAAGCGAATCATCAACAGAACGCGGCAAGCGATGGACAGATTTCGGTGGTTTGATTGCTTTCAACCGTTGATCAATAACATTTTTAACGGGTATTAATGAGAAAGAAAACATTTTATAATTGGGATGAAACCACAATGTCAACAATTTTTTTGTGATACCTATATCGACACCATGCATACGGTCGATTCCTGCCCCTAAGATAAAGTCTGGCATAAACAAAGATAGAGCACATGGTCCTTTGACACCCATTACAGGTTGCCGAGAACACAATATTCATATTGAAATTTTATTTTTTTTATTATTTTTTCATATTATATTATATTTCATTTTATATTTTAATTATTTCATTTATCTGTTTTCTTATTATTATTCATTTTACTTCGCTGTATTTTTTTTGAATTTGATTTTTATTTTACTCAATTATATTTTTTATATTTCATTTTATTTTTTTTTTCATTCATTATGATATTTTTTGTATGTTATAATCGAAATTAAAATATATAAAATTTCTATTTATGTACAAATATGTTTTTCATTCACCTGAAGATTTTCAATAAGAAAAGAAAATTGAAAAATAAATAAATAAATCAACAGAAGAAAGTTATGGGAAGTAAATTTATTAACAACAAGAGTGACTAGTGGCTTATGCAGTGGGTTTACGTCTCTGATTTCAAAACGTCCCAGGTTCGAGTCCCGCTGCCATTACCTCAAATTTAATTTATATTTTCTTTTTTTCAGCTTTGATTCAGTATTATGTTAATTTAAATAACCATATGATATTTCTGTTCGATATAAAATATACTAAATGTAATTGCATGTATAAAAACTTTGTACATAATTGAAGATGAATATTAGAGAATATTGATCAGATAAGTGCCGGAATTTTTTTTTTTTTTCATCTCAATATACGTCGCATGCAGTCTGTATCACCTCTCCTGTGTGAAATAGTATAGTAGGAACTGCAAAATTATTATATATATATATGCAGGTAAAGAGACAAGGTACATCCATAAACATCTATTGAACCCTAATAATAAAATCCTCCAGGTATAAAAGACATATGGTTTCAACTTACTTTCAACTTCGAACGATGCATTTTGTGCAAAAACGGCATAGTTTGAAGTTGAAAGTAAGTTGAAAACACATGTATTTCATATCAGGCGGATTTGAACAGAAAAATTTATTTTATGATTAAGTAAACAAAAATGGAAGTTGAAGAAGGTGAGCGTTAGTTGAAAATTTCGACTCGGGATAGTTTAACTAATACAATTATAAATAGTAAAATGTTTCTTACACAAGTATTGCTTTTTCTAAAGTCTTTATTGCTGTATGATTTGATCTTATTCGTATTTATTGCTCTTTCGGAAAGATTATACATCCGACTGGACGTCATAAAAGATCATGAAAAACCATAATAAAAGTCGTTCAGAGGCTTTGCATTCGTTCACTTGTTCACTTTTTTAATTCACAATTATAATTATCACCAATATACTCATTACAATTGTATCTATAATATAGGTGGGGGGAAGGAGGGTGTACATAAATGTATGTCATGTACATTTGAGCAGCGCGCTTCGGCTAACTTCGTACAGGAGATGAGAGTTAACAATCTATTTTTGGTAAAAAATACAAAATATATCATCATAAATGTGAATTTCACTCTTATGAAGGGTAATTGAATAAGTATGTTTATCTATGATAGGAAAGCGCATATAATGGAATTTATATGTATGAAAAATAATTGGGGAAATGTGTAAAATAGAAAAAAAATTATTTATCGCTCAACTTTATCATTCACAGAGTAGAAAAGACTAAAATTACAAAACAAAAAAAAAATAATTGCATTTCATTCAATATATATTTCCCCAATTTTATCATTTATACACATGAATGTTATCATTGGTGCTTTTTTATTTTATATAAATTTACTTATTCAATTACTCTTTATGAGTATCATGATCATATTCATATGTATAGTTTTTCTCATAATTACAACATGTAAATAATAACTAATACTAATATATAAAATTGAATTAAGGAAGAAAATAAATAAATAAGTTTGAATGTGATGGTTTTTATGTCTATACATATGTATTTATGTACGTACACATATAAATTGCACGTCCGTGAATCAACGAAACTGCGAGGATGATTTGCACCCATTTATCCACGCGTCACTATATCTATAGCGCTCCACAGTTTCCAATGTGGCGGCGGCACTTTACGCTAATTCAAATAATATCCACACAATATAATTTTTTTTATTTCCACGCATTCATTCATTCATTCTTGATTTTTAGAATGTTTATAATTATAATTACTACCATTATACTTTTTTTTCATTGTTACGCGCTTTCCTATCATATATAAATGTATTTATTCAGTTACCCTTTTTTTCTAATTAATAAATAAGTAGCATATTTACATTAATAATTATTTAGTCTGTATTTTTCACAATTTTTGTGAATAGATGATAAATTTATATGTTTGAATGAGAATAGTGAACACAAAAATTTTTAATTAAAAATTTGAAAAATTAAAAAAAAATAATATTCAATATGTCAGCATATGAATACCAATTACATATATGCATTCACATTGATATTTATTCGAAAAAAAATTTTTTTATTCCAACAGAAAAAGATGTACAAATTTTGCGTTCGGATGTAATTATGAGTATTTATTTATCAATAAAATATTGAGAAACATTTTATTTTCATATTCATATATTGATGATATTCAATAATATGATTCAAATCATTTCCATTGAAAAAACAAATAATCTATATGTTAATTTCAATTTTCTTTTGTCTTTTCAATATCAATGTCGATGTACCTCGATAATCACAAAACATTTCAAACGTCCCATTCCAAGTGGTGCAGGCATATATATTGATGGAATGAGACGAATTTCATGAAAGAAAAAAATTTCTTACATATTGAATAAAATACAAAAAAAAAAATCATTGATTCGTCTTATACATTATTAAATATAACCCTTTGAAGTATTATTGAAATTACCTAAATTCATGAATTTGTCAGATCGAAGGTGTTTAATTTATTTTTGTCGGCCATTTATAAGTGTGTGTAGGCAAAAACATAAGATCCACGAAAATAGAACAAGTCATTTCGATTCCCCTTGGTAGTTCTAGTGTTAATATTTAATTATATTAAAGTGAATTAAAAAAAAAATTTGATTTTGATTATTTTATTTTATTTCTTCTGCTTCACGGTTTTTTTCCAAACGCTCGTTCAGGAGCTCCTGTCAGCCACTTGCCAAGTTTTGGTAAAAGCTCAGTGCTTGGGACTTGGTGAAGCTTATACAGAGACTCTGAAAAACGATAGTAATAGTATTGTTAAAAAATTGTAATCATTTAAATATTCGTAATTGGTAAAAAAATAATTTACCTGAAATATGCTTATATAATAAGGTCGTATTTTTTGTTTATTAAAGTACTTGGTAAAATACTTATATACAATAAAATCAGTGGTGCATTCTGATTATTCATACCTTCAATTGAAACGTCCTTAGATGGGAATAGTGTTACACTATCCAACAACTTTATAGCAGAACCATCGTCTAAAATTTTAGGCTCTGAAGGTGTTCAAAATTATCTATAAAAAAACATATTAATTTTCTATGGTTAATTATTATAGTATATATTACTTCAGAAGAAATTAGCCGACCTTTGATAATTTTTTTGAATTATCCTAACAAATAAATTATTATAAAAAAAATATTCCATAAAATTGCATATATAAAAATTTGAAAAATCATGTATAACTTACTTGAACCAGACAAAATTTTTACGCCGTAATAGCCCCAATTTTCATAAGGTTTAATTTCAAGTTTTATCTATTGCAAAACGTGTTTGGAATCTTCCTTCAATGGATAAAAACATGATCAAATTTTTTTATTTTGTTCACCATCTTCATCGTCTTCATCAAATACTACCCATGACGTTGGTACAACTTCCGTAAGCAATTGACCAGATTTATTTTTTTCGTCAAATTGTACCAAAAGATAACGAAATTTTTTTAACTGTTCCAACGTGTAACACATTCTTTCACTTTATTATAGTAACTAAACACTTGAACTCAAAAATAGTTGTTGCTACTTCGAAATGCAGAAGAGAAATGAAAACGCTTAATAAAATAGTAGGTAACAAAAGTTTCAGAAACTATATTTTTCTACAGCAAAATTGTCGTAGAGTATATGTACTGTATAAAACTTTTCAACTGTCTAGACTTCATCAATGAGAGATCGAATTAAGGGAAAAACCCCTGATTTCCATTGTAAACTTGGTTATAAGCTTTGAATTTTATGATTATGTTTATGGTCAATAGAACCTTCGACCGATCAAACAACCGTTCATATACCGAAACTCGGATTTTAAACCATTCTGATACGATTCCGACACTAGAACCAACCTCTGACCGATCGAACAACTGTTCATATACCGAGACTCGGATCTTAAACCATTCTCATACTAGTTTGATAATAGTACTGATATCCAACCAATTATATGACTGATGTGTGAAAGAATTTGAAACGGCCAGATATCAGACCGATATGTTCATGTCGGATCAGTCTCCGCATTTCCACATGGGTAATGTGGACATTATTTGAATTAGCGTGAAGTGCCGCCGCCACATTGAAAACTGTGGAGCGCTATAGATATAGTGACGCGTGGATAAATGGGTGCAAATCATCCTCGCAGTTTCGTTGATTCACGAACGTGCAATTTATATGTGTACGTACATAAATACATATGTATAGACATAAAAACCATCACATTCAAACTTATTTATTTATTTTCTTCCTTAATTCAATTTTATATATTAGTATTAGTTATTATTTACATGTTGTAATTATGAGAAAAACTATACATATGAATATGATCATGATACTCATAAAGAGTAATTGAATAAGTAAATTTATATAAAATAAAAAAGCACCAATGATAACATTCATGTGTATAAATGATAAAATTGGGGAAATATATATTGAATGAAATGCAATTATTTTTTTTTTGTTTTGTAATTTTAGTCTTTTCTACTCTGTGAATGATAAAGTTGAGCGATAAATAATTTTTTTTCTATTTTACACATTTCCCCAATTATTTTTCATACATATAAATTCCATTATATGCGCTTTCCTATCATAGATAAACATACTTATTCAATTACCCTTCATAAGAGTGAAATTCACATTTATGATGATATATTTTGTATTTTTTACCAAAAATAGATTGTTAACTCTCGTCTCCTGTACGAAGTTAGCCGAAGCGCGCTGCTCAAATGTATATGACATACATTTATGTACACCCTCCTTCCCCCCACCTATATTATAGATACAATTATAATGAGTATATTGGTGATAATTATAATTGTGAATTAAAATAAGTGAACAAGTGAACGAATGCAAAGCCTCCGAACGACTTTTATTATGGTTTTTCATGATCTTTTATGACGTCCAGTCATAAGATCAAATCATACAGCAATAAGGACTTTAGAAAAAGCAATAATTGTGTAAAAAACATTTTACTATTTATAATTGTATTAATTAAACTATATTATGGTAAGCGAGATAAACGACGATCGCGTGATAATTGTGTAGATTATTCGATTGGAATTTGTGACTGAAATACATATCGGATCTGAATGATCCAAAGCAATCTCCGTTCGTCCTAGTATTACCTATGATTATGCATAATGACGAATCTATCGGTCAGGAATATTTAATGATATTGGAATAAATGAAAGATAGCTTTACGTTCATTCCCACTCATGATTGTAATTTCACTCCGATTTCTGAGCTTGGTGAAATAAATCAATCGCTGAAGTCCAATATGTCCAATATATACGCATAAAATGATAAGTCATTCGGCTCTACTAATCCTGAGAGCACTCTACCCAATTGTTCGTTTTTTTCACGCTTCATTCAATATTTCCTGCAACTGAACAGTGAACTGGATGCAACGGATTCAAAGCATTTTCTCAAACATGCAAAACAACGGAAAGATTGTTAAAAACATCATCGAGATAGAACGGATGATGTAAAATCAGAAAAATTACCGGGGTTGCGATATTCGCCCTTAATTCTCGCTTATTTTTTATTCTTCCCTTTCGAAGGAGCAATTCCCTTCGTAGAAAATTTAGGATACCCCGTCCAAATTATCTCGAATATTGTTAGAATATATACATAATTCATCAATAATCAATGTATATACGATGGAGAATTACACTCATGGATATGTATTACAAATCTGTGTATTACATATCATATATTTCTCGTATATTATGAATAATCAAAATTCAACATTACGCATAACCGATAAGATTTTTGGTCTGTGGTATGTTTCAAATATCAAATTTGAAATATCTTGGATCCGCTGACAATGTATGTATGTGTGTTTATGCACATAAAAAATTTCAAAATTATAATTTGATATAATGATGCCTTTTATTATTTACTTTACATCCTGATATGAATATATGCATAAATAGCACATTAGGTAGTATGTCAGCCTCTAAAAGTTCGATCCGTAAACTCCGGGTTCGACTTTCACCACCGAATAATCTGTTTTTTTTTTTAGATTCATGTTTAATGTTCGAATAGAAAAAGAAACAGTCGATGATGGTCATTAGGACAATGTATACATTTTCTTGTGTTATTGTCGTTGTATGACTTGTTTTACAGACGCATGAATATTAGGTGCAAGCAGGAGATGCACATGTTGATATTTGCTATATCACACACATATGAGAGACATATATCGCCACGCCTACTAAGTGCATCGTGATACGCGAAAGTGGGGGAACGAGATGGGTCCTTCTGTTGAATACTCAGGCGACAAAAGATGGAGTACGTTGGGCTGCGCGGTAAGACGGTGTTGAAAAGAATTAATCTGCATCGACCGGTTTACATGCTCCGATATTCGATGAAGTTATCTATGGATTTTTTCAAATCAAACTGATCATTATGTTTTCTCAGGTTTTAGTATTACTACTTTTCAGATGTGATGGTCATTGCTGTATTACATTACCTATACGAGCGCCGGTGTATTCGGATGAAAACGTTTTTTATCTCAGGACGAAAGTAACTTCCTCATGGAATCAGGTACATGATGTAAACACAAGGTGGTGATTATTTCAATTGATTAGTTTCATAATATAACATATTGCTACGTGTGGAATGAGAACTGTCACAGTATGAATATATGTATTTTTTCTTCTTTTTTTCTATTTTGTTTTTTGTGTTTTGTTTCTGTAAAGAAACGCGAAGATCGTCGTAAAATGCGCCTAAATGCGTAATGAGAAGAAAATAATGTATGTATGCATATGTGTATGTGTATGTAAATAAAAATAGATCGATGTACGTATGTATGCATGCATTTCTATAATGATCATAATAATCTTGTATGATAATTATGATAGACTAATATTATGTTTATGATAGTATTTTTACGTGTGTCGCTTAATGCGTTACTTAAATTCATATTAATCCCACAAATTTATGAATTTAGGTCATTCCAATTTTACTTCAAAGAGTCATATTTAACACTAGGTTTACGGATAGTTTTTATATACGTACCTCTACTGACACACGTCATTTTAACGCATGAACGAAAACATACATTTTTTGTAAAAAATAACTAAAAAAGCAATATAATTATACGTTATAAACTTAAGAATGAAAATATGGGACATATAGTTGTATAAAATCTGTATTATTCAATATCAAAATGCGTCAGAATGACATAAAATTCCTCTTATTCCACTAACATATATTCCTTCATCTTTAAGGTAGATTGACATTGATATTGAAAATACTAATGGAAAAGTACATTAACAATTAGTTTTTTTGTTTTTTCAATCAAATCTATTTAGAATATATATTTGATAATTTTTGATTGAATCAAATTTTGAATAGTTTTTGAATAAAATGTTTCTCAAACTTGAATTTGTAAATAAGTAAAACATCCATAATTTTAACCAGACGCAAAATTTTACATATTTCATATCTATTAAAATAAATAAGAATTCTTCTACATCAATATCAATATAAATAAATATACATAAATATTGGTCGTACGCTGAAATAATTTATTTTTAATTTTATGAATTTTTTGTAATTTTTAATTCATATTTCTTTCCCCTTATTCTTATTCGGACATTCGAATTTATTATATGTTCATAAAGATGGTAGAGAATATAGAATATATACCCGAGATGAAATTTTCGAGCGTTGAAATGGCGTTATGACCGTTGATGAGCGTTGGAAACCTCTGATCGCAAGTCTAAATGCGTTGATCTGGCGTTGTGACCGCCTCAGATGAAATATTCGAGCGTTGAATTGGCGTTATAACCTCTGCTGAGCGTTGGAAACCTCTGATTGCAGGTCTAAATGCGTTGATCTGGCGTTATGACCTGCGCTGAGCGTTCGAAACCTTTTTCGGAAGGATTTAACTGGTCGGGTGTCATAAAAGATCATAAAAAAAAAATATAATAATAATCGTTCACGAACATAGAAAAATTTTGACAAGATATCGGAACATGGATAAATATGATGAAATAAAAATTTCTCAGTTTACTCAATAAATAATCCATTTTTTTATAAATAAATGAAAATGTATTGACATCAATTATATTTAAATTATTTGTTATTGTACATTCATATATACGAGTGAAATTGATATTTTCTGCACTAAATTTTGGTATAACATTACATTTTTTTATAACAGCAGAGTATTTCACTATACAACTATCTTTGCAATATGATTCACATGCACAATCAGATATTTGAATAAAACAATGTATAAATCCAAATTCCTTGACAGCATTATAATAATATTGTATATATGACGCTTTTTGTGATTCTGTAATATGATTCTAATGTATGTAGTATTCCAGATTTTATTAAACGATTAAAAATACAAATATTTGTTCTACCGATATTTAATGTATTTATTGCATTCAAGACTATCGGATGAATTTGTGTTTTTTCATTGAGAATACCAATGGCACGTAGTTTTGATGAGATGATATGAGGTTTATATTTCTCTCGTGGGTTATTAAGCTTATGAAGTAATTCATAGACTGCATCGTCCGGATAATTTTCAAAGAATTTTCATACCATTCTGAATGAAGTAAAAATAAAAACATTTTCTACACCATGTCTTGGCAGCTCAACGGTAGCGTTCATGCTTCATCACCAGAGGATCCAGTGTTCGGATCCCGTCGCAAATCTGAAATTTTTTCAAATTGTATTTAATGTAAAATTTTCTTTATTTTCAGATACCTGGTTTAAATAATAAATGTATATCGTTAATATTATCATGTTAAATATATCTTCATAAATTTCAGCTATATAAATCGTACAACAGCACAAATATCTATTCATTGCAATATTATACTGTACTTGCCCTAATATAGGTATATTGATAAATTTTTTTGAATTCTTACCACTATACGTTATTTTCATGAATTAATATGAGAAAAAATTTATATTAATTGAAAAAAATATTTATATATAATTAATAATTTTGACAACGTTAGATATCCAAACACCACGAGTCGAAATTTTTAACTTACGCTCACCTTCTTCAACTTTCATTTTTGTTTACTTAATCATAAAATAATTTTTTCTGTTTAAATCCGCCTGATATGAAATACATGTGTTTTCAACTTACTTTCAACTTCAAACTATGCCGTTTTTGCACAAAATGCATCGTTTGAAGTTGAAAGTAAGTTGAAACCATATGTCTTTTATATCTGGAGGATTATATTATTAGGGTTCAATAGATGTTTATGGATGTACCTTTTCTCTTTACCTGCATATATATATATATATAATAATTTTGCAGTTCCTACGATACTATTTCACACAGGAGAGGGGATACAGACTGCATGCGACGTATATTGAGATGAAAAAAAAAAAAAATTACCGGCACATATCGGATCGATATTCTCTAATATTCATCTTTGATTATGTACAAAGTTATTATACATGCAATTACATTTAGTTTATTTTATATCGAACAGGAATATCATATGGTTATTTAAATTAACATAATACTAAATCAAAGCTGGAAAAGAGAAAATATGAATTAAATTTGAGGTAAAGGCAGCGGGACTCGAACCTGGGACCTTTGAAATCAGAGACGTGAACGCACTGCATGAGCCACTAGCCACTCTTGATGTTAATAAATTTACTTCCCATGACTTTTTTTTGTTGATTTATTTATTTATTTTTTAATTTTCTCTTCTTATTGAGAATTTTCAGGTGAATGAAAAACACATTTGTACATAAATAGAAATTTTATATATTTTAATTTTAATTATAACATACAAAAAATATCATAATGAATGAAAAGAAAATAAAATGAAATATAAAAAATACAATTGAATAAAATAAAAATCCAATTTAAAAAAAAATACAGCGAAGTAAAATGAATAATAACAAGAAAACAAATAAATAAAATAATTAAAATATAGAATGAAATGTAATATAATATGAAAAAATAATTGAAAGAATAAAATTTCAATATGAATATTGTGTTCTCGGCAACCTGTAATGGGTGTCAAAAGACCATGTGCTCTATCTTTGTTTATGCCAGACTTTATCTTAGGGACAGGAATCGACCGTATGCATGGTGTCGATATAGGTATTACAAAAGAATTGTTGACATTGTGGTTGCATCCCAATTATAAAATGTTCTCATTCTCATTAATACCCGTTGAAAATGTTATTGATCAACAGTTGAAAGCAATCAAACCACCGAAATTTGTCCATCGCTTGCCGCGTTCTGTTGATGATTCGCTTCATTGGAAGTCATCAGAATTGAGACAGTGGCTTTTCTATTACTCAATTCCTATTTTATCAAACATAATCCGACCTGATTTTTTTTAATCATTTTTTACATTTAGTACTTGGTGTTTCTATATTGAGCTTAGATAGTATTCTTATTGATATGGTGGAAAAAGCAGATGATTTACTGCATTATTTTGTTAAGAATTTCGAATTGTTATATGGATTAGAATTTCGTTCCATAAATATACATCGAATAATACATTTAACAACATGTGTAAAAAATATAGGTCCATTATGGGTATATACGTGTTATCCATTTGAAGATTTGAATGGCCGTTTACTTGACCTTGTTCATGGTACATGGCACATCGATACTCAAATTACAAATGCTCATTTTCAGTTTATCAAAATGCAAAAAAAATTAAATGAATTACCCAATAGTAGAATAAAACAATTTTGTACCTCTAGAAAACGCCAGGTGCAGCTTCATGAAAAATTATTTGACCATTGTTTCAGCGGTGGAGTTGATAATGAAGTACATGGTCAAACTTTTGTAGATGATATTCAAGAAATAATTGAACAATCAGAATTTCATATTAATGATATAAAAATATATTCGCGCTTATTGAAAGATAACAAATTATATATTTCAGAATCTTATTGTAGGGATATGAAGACAAAATCGTCATTTGTTGAATTCAAAAATAATAATGACAGATACATTGGTTCTGTGTTATATTTTATTAAAAGTAATAATAATTGTATTTGTGTTGATGATAGTGATTGTGATTCAGCAATACATGATGCAGTTGTTCGTAAATATTCAGCTGAAAGGGTTCCCACTATTAGCATCAATAATATTCAAATCCAATTGCTTTGGTTATATAAATGTTGTGACACCGGCGAAACAATATTAATACCAATCAAGCAATTATTATCCATAGGTATTTATATGATGATTGACGAACATATATATATTGAAACTATTTTGAATTCGAAAGAATTAGAATAAGTAATATTTTATTTGTAAAATAAATTTTAAATGAAAATAGTAATAATTATAATAACATAGAATATAAATATATATTATAAAAACAAAAAAATTTTAACAATAATTTATGTAATCATTGTTAAAAAAATATTTTTATAAACATTAATTTATAATTTATAGAGAAAATTCATCAACAAAAAAATAATAATTTATAAACTGTATATATATATATATATATAATGCCCACTGCTTCACTGCTGACCCAACAGTGTAGTAGTGGGGGTTAGTTGGGTACAGTAGCAGTGGGGATAGCTTACATAGAACAATTTTACGAGTAATAAACTTTATTGCTTGTACGTTGAATATGTTGAAGAAGTTGAAAAAAGTTGAAAATAAGTTGAAATTTGGGTCAATAATCCGCCAAAACAAAAGAAATAAGTGGAAGAAGGTGAGCGTAAGTTGAAAATTCCGACTCGGGACGTATGTAAATTATATGCTCCTGAGTATATACAAATGCGTTTATAACCTCTGGATATAACGTTATATCCAGAGCAACCATAAAAATACAGAAGCGTTGATAACCTCTGCTAATGGCACTGAGCAGAGCTGTTTTGCAGAGCTATATTGTATACAAAATATCCAAATTTTCCATCTGGGGTAATTATAAATGAAAATAAGATCCTTATGAAGAGTAATTGGATGAATACATTTAAACATATGGGAACGTGCACAATAATATAATTCAAGTGCATGAAAAATAATCGGAGAAATATGTAAAATAGAAAAAAGGAAAATAATAATTTCATTTGATTCTTTATATATTCCTCCGATTATCATTTATACACATAAATTTCATTATTGTGCGCATTCTTTTTTCACATGGAAACGTTTTATGCAACGCAATACGTCCACAAGGGCACAACACCAGGATACATGATAACACCAAAATACATAAAAATATAATAAAGTTTGAAGAACATATTATTATTACTATTATTATTATTATTATTATTATTATTATTATTATTATTATTATTATTATTACTGTTGTTGTTGTTGTTGCTGCTGTTGCTGCTGTTGTTGTTGGTGTTGTTTTTTTTTTTTGTTGTGAACATTTTTTCATTTATATAAGTTCATTACCTTCTTTCCTTCTTCCTCCTGATGTTTCTTTGTTTCTTTCTTTCTCTGTTTCTTTCTATCTTTCATTCCTTCCTTTCTTCATTTCTTTCTTTCTTTCTTTGTGCGTGTTTTAGAGGGGCACTCGAAAATCGTCATAACACGCCCCCCAATGCTGAACAAACAAAAAAAGTCTATATTCATATATATATATATATATATATATATATATCTGTACGCAGGTATGTATATCCGTACGTATGAATGTATGTATGCATGCATCTATGTATGCATGCGAGTAAGAATTGATGGACGAATATATTTGCGTTTATTCTAATAAAAATTATCATAATCTCGTTTAATACTTATGACATATTGATATTACATATATAAGTATCGCTTGACACTCATTTTAGTGCCAAATGTGGTTATATGACGACACTTCGACCACATTTTGAATATTCCCACAAAAATTTAATTTCGTTTATTTTTGTTGAAGTTTATGGGTATAAAAATAATTTCGGTTAATTTGCTAATCATTATTATTTATAATAATGACAATTTTACCCCAACTAATTTTATCTGATGATCATTATATCTTTTATTATTCTTACAGAAAATATTTATCAAATGAATAATAGTGATTATAATGAATTTTTTATGGCGTACGCTACTTATGTTTCGAGTTTATCAATTCAATTACTTTTAGTACATCAACTTATAATTTTTTATATTCATAGATTTTCATACATAATGTTTTTCTCCAACCAACTGTATGTAGAAATTAAAATAAAATCATATGCTCTGATTGTTAAATGAACTAAAAATGATCATAATATTGTTCATAATCAAAGCAAGAAATAAAAAAGCGCCTTTCAAACATTATATTTTTTGATTTGCGAATGTAATGGCATTCAAATTCTGATACACGATCTCATATTTTCATAGCGAAGTAATATCCAGTTGAATGAGATAATCTGTACATTTTCAATTTGGATAGTCAGTGTACCCAACATCGTGATGATTTTGGCTGTGTGTAGTTCTAATGCTTCACAAATTGAGCGATTCCTATGATTTCCCTAGGATAGGGATTTTATAATTCAGTCGATCGCATCACCATCTATCAAAGAATCCAGCAACTAAATTTCAGCTCTGTTTTGCTGCAATGACGTCATTTTACACACACATGTATGCAAAATTTTCATATACACTTTTCGTTGGCATATAATGCGAAATTTGATTTTTGTGAATTCATTTATACTCACACATATAACGAAAGATGCGCTAAAGAGCGTTTTTTTCAATATCTGCAGTAAATCGTCTTATATAACGAATTCCTACTTCGAGTGACGTCACGCGGTGGTAAAAAATCTGTAATTTTGCAATTTTTTTTTCGATTTTCGCCAAAATCGCTCTTTAGCGCATTTTTTACGGGTCTCTACTTTCGTTCTGTAGAAGGATTTTTCATTTGAAGCAAGAAAAAAGGGTGAAAAATGAAAACTACGATTTGAAAATTCCGTCGGTAAAAAAGATGACTCCAGTTTCGCCTTAACTACGATTCAGAAATTCCGTCGGTAAAAAAGTTGACTCCCGTTTCGCCAGCACAGTTCTTTGCTCATACTAGATTGGTATCACTTGAAATCTGTTTCACGAAAATTTTATCAATAATATAATTTTTAATGCTACCTGCATATCGACATCTTTAGTTACTCGCAGATGAGGGCGTTTTCACGTCGGAGTTCGACCGTCACTCCAGCTTCACCATAATGGTGGCGGATGGTGGCATAATTATGTATATCTCATTCTGTTATTATATTCATATCTCTCGATAACACATAAGATACAAAAGTCACTTACGTGGCGATATTTTTCATTTCAATTACACCTGTGAGTCCGCAATTATTGAGTGATATTATTTTATTAGTGTAGTGACGTCACATAATGTGTATTATATTTAGAATATATTTGCCGACACTTTACTAGCGTATATATATATACATGTATATATTTGCACGTATCCAAATGCATACATATATGAGATACGCACGCATGCGCGTCAGCATGTTGAATGCTATACATAATTCTTAATTGTATGTCTGATATTCTTATTGTACCAATATTTAATGTACGTTGAGTCCTAAATTTTTTCTTGTTTTTTTGCCCAAGAAATTTATTACATATCATAAAATACGCCATCAAAATATATATGTATACTTTCAACGTATTTTTAAGTGTCTTAATAGATTTACGTTTGCTGCTTTTACATTTACCTCCAATTGTATGGTTGTATACCTTCAGAATTGGGATTGAACGTACATGCCTATTATTCATTGTGATATTAGGAAAGTTGAAATTGAGACTATTACATGATGCTTTTCTAATGTATTAATGTATATTTTATAATTATATCACTTATTCATCTCGTTTTCCTATATCACATTACACTACTGTATACATCTGTTAAGTACAATTACAAAACAACCTTAGATATCTTACACATATATATATATACCTACTCAATGTATTTATTGAATTTTCTCTTCCAGCTCCACATCGCTAATATAATCCTCAGCCACTTAACGAAACCAATAATTGTACTCGGATGATTGATGTATTGTGAAAACGCCAAGATTACATCTCACTCTTCTTTCATCTGTCATTCCACCCATCTTACGTACACTTTTATTATATTACAGATGTGAATTTTTTAATTTCTTCATTTTTACTTCAGCTGCATAAATAATTCAATGTTTGATCATTACCTTATAATTATTAAATTTTCATTAAATTGTGTTTTGTTTTCTCTTCCAGTGTCGAAATATTCAGTATCATTGATAGAGCAACTCCATTTGTACTCACATCGATAAAACAAAATTAGAAGAAAAAAAAGGCATATAAAGAAACATTTGGTGCATTTAATAGCATATAGAGTATATTACAACTAATATAGCAGACACAAAGTGGAAAAATTTGTATCCAAAGCCTTCCAGATCGAAATAAATCGTAAAACAGGTGGTGTACGCTTCAAAAGCGTCTCGCAAGCGATTTTTGGCAAAAAAATTCAGTAATCCATTGTTATATTGTACACTTTGCACGTGGTGCCCCTGTTAGTGGGCATAGATGGAAACTGGCCCACCAAAATCCAATTCAGTGGTAGTAAAACCACAAGTTGGACAATTACTAAATTTCCTTTTGAATATATCAAGAATATTAAATCGGTGCGGCCATTCATATTTACATTACATAGCATTCTGTCCCACTATTAATCTATTGATACTCAATCAAACTGGAATTGATGGAGTTAGAGAATATTGTTGCGAACACTGTGTATCTCAAAGCGCGAGAAGGTCTGTTGTATTTTCTTTGAATCGACATAAATCTATTACTTTCAAACATTTATAATTGTATATCACTTTTTTTTATCGATTTACTTCTCATATATATATTTGATCATATATTTTTTAGGCGGGGGTGACAGTAACAAAGGAAAAAGTAAAAAATGGCGTAAAATACTTCAGTTCCCCCATATATCCCAATGCATCTACTTGAAAAATAAACTTGGCAAGTATAACTAATGTTTTTAATGTTATTTGTAATCAAATAATCAACAAAGCAATTATGCTATTTCTTTCAAAACAGTATAAAAAAATGTTATCAATACTTTGATCACAACATATATAAATTATAAATAACTCATATAACATACATAGATTTTATTGTAGACATAAAATACAGTTATGTTGTCGGCCAACAGCCAATCGGACGATTATTATTCAGACAATTTTGTCAAAATCGCAAGCTTTCTTATCATCGTTATAATCTATTCCTGGATGCCATTGAAAAATATGAGATTGAGATTGATGAAAATAGAACGGAACTTGCTAAAGATTTGTTCGAACAATATATTAAGTGTGAAGGTTCCGAAATTGTTGACATCTTGAATGACTCACTAATATCACAATGCGAAGAGCGTCTTGATTATGGCAGTAAAGAATTATTCTTTCAAGTATCGCAAGCAGTAAAAAATTTTCTTGCTGGCGAGCCATTTTCCCATTTTCTGACGACCTTCTACTTTTACAGGTATACATATCTTGAACTATTTTCTTCCATCTAATCATCTCAACACACAAATAGCAGCGTCGTTATTATAAAAATTATTATTATTATTAACCCTTATAGTTCACATTTCATAAGTATAATATAGCGTTCATATGGGCTTGTGGGGTTATTTGGACCCCGCAGTGAACGTTAAAGGTTAATAGGAATAATAATAATTCTGTTTATAATGATGAAAATATTTTTCATGTATTCATGTAGATACCTACAATGGAAGTGGTTAGAAGCTCAACCAGTCACTTATAAAACATTCAGGATGTACAGGGTATTGGGTAAAGGAGGCTTTGGTGAAGTATGCGCGTGTCAAGTTCGTGCTACTGGTAAAATGTATGCCTGCAAAAAACTCGAAAAAAAACGCATAAAAAAACGTAAAGGTGAATCAATGGTATTAATTGAAAAAAACATTTTACAAAAGATCAATTCTAAATTTGTTGTTTCATTGGCATACACATATGAAACTAAAGATGCCCTATGCCTTGTTCTTACTATCATGAATGGTGGCGATCTCAAATTTCATATTTATAATATGGGTGGTGAACCCGGCTTTGACATTAATCGAGCAAGATTTTATGCTGCTGAAGTTGTATGTGGCGTCGAACATCTTCATCTTCAAGGTATCGTTTATAGAGATTGCAAACCGGAAAATATACTGCTTGACGATCATGGGCATGTAAGAATTTCTGATCTTGGATTGGCTGTTGAAATCATGGATGGTGACATGGTACGTGGTCGAGTAGGCACGGTTGGTTATATGGCACCTGAAGTGATTGACAATGAAAAGTATACATTTTCGCCTGATTGGTTTAGTTTTGGTTGTCTCGTTTATGAAATGATTGAAGGTCAGGCTCCATTTAGGGCACGAAAAGAAAAGATAAAACGGGAGGAAGTTGACAGACGTGTAAAAGAAGATCAAGAAAGATATTCACATAAATTTACCGAAGAAGCAAAGTCTTTATGTCAACAGCTATTGAAAAAAGATCCGAAAAATAGACTAGGATGTAAATGTGGACGATATGGAGCAAAAGAAGTCAAACTGGAGAATTTCTTTCAATGCTTGAATTGGAAAAGAGTAGAGGCTGGTATGTGGGATCCACCATTTGTCCCAGATGTAAGATTCGATTCAATTCTTATTTTTTTTATCATTAATATTTCTCTTAATTATTATTATATATACATATGTTTTCTTTTATATTCTAGCCCCACGCTGTATATGCAAAAGATGTCTTGGATATTGAACAATTTTCAACAGTTAAAGGTGTTAACTTAGACGCCACGGATGATACTTTTTATAGTCAATTTAATACCGGTAGTGTTTCAATTCCTTGGCAAAATGAGGTATGTTTTTTATTGTATATTTATTAATTTATTTTATATACGCTCTTGAACAATTTTTTTTGGCTTTATATTTTAGATGATTGAAACCGAATGTTTTAAAGAGCTCAATATTCTCGGGCCTAACTGTTCTCCTACACCAGATTTGTTAATCAATAATCCTCCAATAAATAATGACAACCATGGCTGCTTTCCACTAAGACGGAAGAAAAAGCAGAATGCTCGAACAAAAGAAATACCATTACCAGAGTGTCAACTGCTTGAATTATCGCAAAGTCAAGGTTTCCAATCATCACCCAGTTGATTCATTGTATTAATAATAGATTCACTCACATCCCCAAAAGAAAATTGAACGTTTATTTCATCGCGTATGAAAAAATATTGATAACGTATGTTGGCTTATCTATCACAAAATTTGAATCGACATTCTGGGAATACAAATGAAAAAAAAAATTAAGAAAGGAGAAAAGTAAGAAAGATATATATAAAATTGTCACGCCCATTTTCATTTTTCAACATAACATCAACTAAAAATATACTTTTGGTAGCACGCGTAATGTCAAATAATATCTCTCTATCGTAGGTATATGTTATTATATATTATTACTATGTATTATAATTTTTTACTTTCCATTTATGCTTTTTTACTAAAAATTTCATATTTTTGTATGTAATCTGCAAATCAGCTCTCAATTCTGAATGTAATTGAGTACATGAATTAATATTTGAAAGAAAATGGGAGGGGATTTCAAAATCGTCTGCACAGAATTTTGGCATACTTCATAATATTAACGTTAAATAACCGTATGCATCTGTACCCATTTATAGGAAAGACTTGGAAAAACTATGATGACTCGATATTTGAAAGGATTGGAATGACCTCTATCAGTAGTTGTTATGCAAACCTACTTTGAAAAATCAATTCTTTTATTGGAGACACAGTTCTATTTATTTGTATACAACCGTTTGATCATGTATATGATACTCCTACCTATTGTTATTTCTCGTCTCTTAGTATATGTATATACTATGTAACTGAAATAATTATAACTATCTAAAAATGACAAAGCTACCAGTCGTTCATAAGAATTAGATATATATCTAACTCTTCTGTATATTATTATGCCCAAATGATAATATTAATGCTAATTTTTGAATAACCGTATCAAATAATTATTTCTCACAGACACTTAATATTTAGTAGCGATAAGATAAATGTTATCTCTGGATCGACGAATTCCAGAGGTGCGATGTTCATAATGGTCGAGGTGCGCGCTGTGCATTTTGGTAACTAAATAAAAGATGAATAATTTTCAGTCAGTTCTCCGAGTGCTGTTTGAAAACGATTACATAAAAAGTAGTATATCAATCTGAGAATTGATATAATAATGAACAGTAGTTATTAATAATTATGATCTAAAATAGGAATATTGTTAGATAAACGATTTGCAGTGTTTTTAATTAATAAAGTATAAGTTTGAATTTAAAATAAAAATAAAAAATCCAAGTGTACATGATTGTTATTTGTGGTATAATAATATATATTCACAATTTATAGGTTTTGTCTCAGCTAAGAACAACTGGAAAAAATCGGACGATCTGTAGCCCAACCCTAAAACTTCCCACTGTATGTTAAATACGTGTCGTGCAATAACTTTTGAAATAATAAAATGATTTGTTTGTGCTTTGCAGCAATCGAAATGGCTAATTAGGACTCAAGTCTGATTCAATTTTAAGGTAAATCGGTCGAGCAGTTTTTGAAGTATAAGACAAAAATGTAAAAATCTAATTAAAATTTTTGTTTTGTTTTTCAAATAACTTTAAGACTACCTGTCCGATCAACTTCAAAATTTAATTATATTTAAGTCTTAATAAATTTTTTCGATCACCATATTAAACGATTTAATCGGTCGATTTGTTCTGAAAATATTGTACTACAAAATTTTGGTTACACACACACGGCCGGAAGTCCATCCCAAAATAGAATAGCTTCCTTGGATCTCAAAACGTCGAGATCTGATGAAAACTCAATTTTTGAAAATCGGACCGAATCCAACATGCCGAATTTTCGAAAATTCACAATTTTCTTAGCAGGAAGTTAAAAAAACTACGCACCGAGATATTTTATTTTCGCTCAGTGCTTTTCGAGACGCATCGTATTTCATTCAATGAAGCTGTTAAAGGTAGTTCCCTACTTATCTAAGTGCCTAAGAGATTTTGATAAACTTAAGAAACATAAATATGAATGAGTCCAGAAAACAAATCTGCTTGAATTTTTGTCCTAGCATATCTGTGGAAAAAGTTATAAGCCAAAAAAGAACACGTTTTTTTGTTCACTTTAACCCTTTATCGGGTAATGGCGTATATCTTAAACAAAAAAAACGTCCAAACCATCAACGGAAAGTGCAAATTATTTCTAATCGCGTGCAGTGATGTTCGTCCAAAGATGCCAGCAACAAGCAGCAGAAGTGGAGGGAGTAACTCACACAAATACAGGCCGTGTACGTGTGAACGGCACACTTCGGCTAGCTTCGGACAGTAAAAGAGAGCAGACAATATATTTCTGTCGCTTTTCTCCGAACTGAAACGAAACTAAACGACGTTGAACGATGTCAATGCTGGCTAGAGGGCTGAGAAATCGTCAGTAAAATTATTTATATATAATTTCACCGACACGTTAATATGAAAGAGATGGTTTTACCGACACATTTTTATGAATGACCGCCAAAAATATTTAAAATTTTCAGCATTTAATACAAGAAAAAAACTTTTTTCCTTCAGTTATAAAAATAAAACTTTTCTATTAATCAATTTGTATACACATTTCTTATTCTCACTGGAATTAAAAAGCATGTAGTTTATTCATGAAAATTTAATTCAAACTTAGATATATGATTATTGGATGTATATATAACTAAGACAAATGTCGGATATGATAGAACACTTTGCATCGAATTTAATATACTATTTATTATTCCACTTATATCTAGATCGTGAGAAAATATATTTAATCGAATTTTTCAATATAAAAAATTGTAAAGATTTGTAATGCTATATCAAAATAGAATTACATACTACATAAATCTGACGTAAATAGAATATATTTGTTGCAGTATAACAAGGACAATTATTCTGGAGGATAGCTATTAATTGTTTATAATTATTAATGAAAGATTATAGATACGTATTAAAATATAAAATGATAGTGTATAGATATTATTTGAAATAGCGCAAAAAATTGCTGCCGAATTGAAAACTCTCGAGTGCTATGAATATAGCAGCGCGTGTAACAGTGGGCGCAAATAAAATTTGCCACATTTCATCGATACTTGGACATACTATCCATCTACGTATATATATATATATATATATATATAAAATATATATACATGTCGAATCAATAATAACAAATTACTTCGCACCACCATAATTGGACATCATCCATTACTACAATATATATTAATATACACACATCCAAATATAGAAAAAATTACATTTTTGTATATATATACACCGTATCCCAGAATCACTAGTCCGATTTCAATGTATTTCTTATGTATTTTGGACTATCGATTCTGGGACAGTGTGTATATACATGCAAAAACATAGAAATATATATATATATATTTCTATGCTTCTTTCTCTCTCTTTCCTATTACTATTTCCGAATAAGACGTGTACACGATTATGAAGCTTGACCATGTGGTGTCAAGGGACTTTACTAATTGTACCGTATACCTGAAACGTTTATTTTTACCTACAATATTTATTCATACTTAGGAAATTCATGTCTATTGAAGAATATTATTCGATATTTTGCTCGATCGAATGGAGAAATATTACTCATTTATAAATTTTAAATTATTTTCAAAAACATATTTCATGATCCCTACCTTGGGTCTATGCATTCTACGTGAATGGATTAGGTCCAGTCCCTCTATATTTTTATATAGCACCTGTGGAAATCATTATATGTAGGCAATTGTTTATTTTTTGTTTAGCTATGTGAATTTCGGTTATATGCTTCAGGTGCATAATTTTTGAGCACAAAATATGGGTTCAATTCCAATAACGATACATATTCATAGTTGTTAATAATTATTTCATGATCAAAAAAATAAATCAAGAAATCAATGTTCGAGATCGTTATTTGTCAATTTTTTCCTTTAAATCACCAAAGGATCGCAATACTTTTGTAAATGCACAGATGTGCTGTCAGTATACATATTATTTTTCGAATTTCTGTCAAAGCAACCAGCAAATAATGATGATAACACACTACGTCATCTAAAAACAATTGTGAATCATACATTCAAATAGTATATACGAATACACGATATTCATACAAGTATACACATATATAAGGTGTCCCAAAATTAACGCAAGATTTAAATTTGCCGCCACTTATGCCGTAAAGTGTTGACAAATCTAAGAAAACATAAATCGACAGCTGACAGTTTAGGGTTAGTAAAAATTCAATAAATAACCCTATCCTCTGTATTTTATGATTCAATAAAAAAATTACAATCAAAAGACTAAAAAATGTGTTTTCTATTTAATTCAAATCTTGCATTAATTTTGGGACACCCTTTACAAGTAGGAAACAAATTCCGTTCGTATACATCTCTTCCTTTACATATTTATATATATTGTTATATCCGAATGCAAGCACTAATATTACATTTTCTCAGTAATCTAATGTTTATACGATATTTCTCGTTGATCTAATGTTTGTATGATACGAGTATTTCTCGTTAATCTAATGTTTGTATAATGCACAAATTCGGTATAGACAGGAAGTATCACATTTACAAAGGACCATTCGACACTTACAACAAACAGAAAGTAAACGAACTCAATATATAAAAAGATGATTATTCACCCCGAGGAGTCAGTTCTATTCTAACTGTCGTCTGAGGACGATCGTAAGAAACAATATCTGAGGGTTGATATAAGAAAAACAGAAATTATAGAATATTTGTTATATTATTTCTTTCTCTCTCTTTCTCATTACTATTCCTGCATAAAGACTGGTACACTATCATAAAATACGTGTTCGGACCCTTTTACAATTGCACCGTATACCTGGATTTCACATATTTTTCGACAATATTTATTCTCATTCAGGAAATATGAAATTTTGTTTTATCGTTGATGTCTGAAAAAGAATCTATTGATAAATACTAATGGATGAATAAATAAATAAATAAATAAATAAGTAAATAAATGACACATGAAGTATACATACATGGAATTTATAATTTTTTTTGTTACTAATATGAAAATGCGTCTTATATATTATATATTTTGAAAGATTTATTGAACATGGTTCGTGGTTATGTGGTAAATCTACATGCTTACCATCCTAAGGGGTAAGGTTTCAATTCCGCAAACCAGAATTTTTTTTTTTATGCTCTCAATATCAATTTTTTTCATGTTACACTTTGTCGAAAAAATTACCATCTCGCACAATGCTCTTGCGTAGTAATAATTCAACAAAGTGTAACATTGAAAAAATTTGTTCATAAAAAATTATTATTTTTCATAACATACATACTATTAAAGTACATACCCCAGTAAAAATTTTTCGTCTTTTCGCACGCCCAAAACGCGCCCAAATTCATCTGAATGGGCTTGCAATGGGCGCGTTATGGGCGCGTTAAGTAAACAAATTTGAGCGCGCATTGGGCGCGTTTTGGGCGTGCGAAAAGACGTAAAATTCTCACTCGAGATTGCCCCCAGCTACTCTGTTGGAAATGACATCACTTTACAAAGTGATTGTGCAAAAAAATCACTTTGCAATGTTATAAATTCATAATTCTAATTTTATAAAATGAATGGACAAAACTAAAAAAGAACACATCACACAATTAATTATGAGTCGTACATGCATGCAACTTATATTATGATTACTATTGAGGTTTAACAATGAATAATTTTAATCGTTAGTTCACTCATATATTATATATATATTATGTTGGACATCCGGAAAGTAATTGAAAAATTAAAAGTAGACATGAACCTGAAAAAAATGTTAGATGGTAAGACTCGAACCAGCGATCCTCGGAAGGTACATTAAAGACTGCCACGCTACCCAAGACGCCACTCGTGCATGTAGAAATATTAGAATAAATATTAAATTATGAAAAACATCATTATACAAACTTATTCACACTTAAAGAGATACCCGTCCATATAAACAAATACCAATAATTTTTTTTTGCTCAGAATCGAATGAATTATCAAGGAATTATATTAAATTTTATTAATTGTTTTTTTTTTATTTTGCATTGGTTTACAAATATATTCCAAAATATCCCATCATTCAATAGCCGCAAGTGAATTCAGAAATATAGATAACACCGATGTTTTTGAGTATTGTAATAAATTGAAAACAATTGGTAAAAGAGTCAATCCTCTTTGGCAAATAGATACAAATATATATGCACTTGGAAAAATGATTTTTTTACATAGTATTCCTCAGAACCTCGGGTTAGCACTCCACAATATCGTAGAAATTACAACTCATAGTAATATAAAAAAATCTAAATTTTTACGATTAAAAATTAAAAATCAAACGATTTATTCTCCATCCTACAAGAGAAAGACTGCATCTGATTTTTACTGCGTGAAAGTTATGACCGAACAAGGCCCGAAAATTGGATTGATTGCATTTTTCATAAAAGTATATGATTCTAACACAGTTAACTGTGATTTGAATTGTGAAAATTCCGAATTCCATGCCTTTTTCCAGGAAGTAATTGGTCGGAAATCATATCAATTGTGCATGTAAATCATATTGCAAAGATATTTGTATAGTGGAATACTTTGCTGTTATAAAAAAATGTAATGTTATACCAAAATTAAGTGAAGAAAATATTAATTTCACTCGTATATATGAATGTACAATAACAAATAATTTAAATATAATTGATGTCAATGATCTTATTTGTGTATGTTTTTATATTAACATAAAATCATTGACATAATCAAACGAAAAATATATTATGAAACCAATTAATCTAAGAGAGATAGAATAAATATATTTAGATATAATTTTAATCAGTATATTGGTAATAATTATGATTGTGAATAAAAATAAGTGAATTAATGAACGAATGAAAATAACACAATTATATTGATGAACGATTATATAATGAACCCACACATATCATAATAATATCAGTTAAACAAAAACAAAATGTTCAATGTGTTTTCATTTATGAAAAAACGGATTATTTACTGAGTAAACTTAGAAATTTTTATTTCATCAAATTCATCTATGTTCCGATATCTTGTCAAAATTTTTCTAAGTTCGTGAACGATTATTATTATGGTTTTTTTGTGATCTTTTATGACACCCGACCGGTTAAATCCTTCCGAAAAAGCAATAAACAGATTATAACGCCAATTCAACGTTTGAAAATTTCATCTCGGGTATATATAGATATAAATGTGTATATCCATATGCTGACAATTGACATTCACCAGTGCAAAATTCTTGTTGAGTATTTTTGGGTAATAAAACGAACCCTCATAAAAAGATTAGGATGGTGTGCAGTTCGAGCGCATCTCGAATTTAGGCGCGTTTTGAGCGTGCATATTTACACTTGAGATTAACAAAATACTTTTGGGCCCGTATTAGGCTTGTATCGGGCGCGTTTTCCCATTTGGGCGCGCTCTGGGCGCGTTGTGGGCCTGTACTTTTCTACTCGGGAACGGTGGTAAAGAAGTTTTCAACACAAAATTGGAGTTGACATCGACATCGTTCAACATCGTTCAGCCTCGTGACAGTCGGAGAACCGAGACAGAAATAGATTGTTAGGTCTTGTCTATTCTACGAAGCTAGCCGGAGCGCGCTACTCGCATGTGCATGATTGTAATTTATGTCCGTTACCTCCTCCATCTTTGTTACCTTCTGCTAGCATCAACAATTCATCATCACTGACCTATAGCAGCTTGAAATTTTATTCTTACATTGGTTCTAAATATCTGTTTATTTAATCAAAAAAAGTGAACGATTCATATCGTCTATAATTAATGACAAAATGACTTGAACAATTTATGAATCGTGACAATAAAATACGGAAATCCAAAATATTTTTCAAGGTACTGTATTGAGAATATCGGAGTTGTGCTGGTCATGAATTTGTGGTTGCTCATTTCAATTCAAGAGAAAAAAAATAACAGAAATTGTATTTGATGCAAGAAAGCATTGTATTGAAGGAAATAAATTACATTTGGTATGTTGTAATTATAAATAATTGATATTATTGAGTCATGTTTCAATTTTCATCTGAAATATAATCATGTTCATTCTGTGTATAAGTCCATAGAAATCATGAGCGTTGTTTGATGTACCATTCAAAAAAATTTTTTGAGTATACCCGAGTCGAAATTTTTAACTTGCGCTCACCTTCTTCAACTTATTTCTTTTGTTTTTGCGGATTATCGACCCAAATTTCAACTTATTTTCAACTTTTTTCAACTTCTTCAGCTTACCAATGTTGAAATGAAGAATTTCTATTGATTATCAACCCAAATTTCAACTTATTTTCAACTTTTTTCAACTTCTTCAACATATTCAACGTACAAGCAATAAAGTTTATTACTCGTTGTAAATTGTTCTATGTACGCTATCCCCACTGCTACTGTACCCAACTAACCCACACTACTACACTGTTGGGTCAGCAGTGAAGCAGTGGGCATTATATATATGTATACATGTATATTATATATATATATATATACAGTTTATAAATTATTATTTTTTTCTTGATAAATTTTCTCTATAAATTATAAATTAATGTTTATAAAAGAATTTTTTTTTTAACAATGATTGCATAAATTATTGTTAAAATTTTTTTGTTTTCATAATATATATTTTTATTCTATGTTATTATAATTATTACTATTTTTATTTACAATTTATTTTACAAATAAAATATTACTTATTCTAATTCTTTTACATTTAAAATAGTTTCAATATATATATGTTCGTCAATCATCATATAAATACATATAGATAGTAATTGCTTGATTGGTATTAATATTGTTTCGCCGGTGTCACAACATTTATATAACCAAGGCAATTGGATTTGAATATTATTGATGCTAATAGTGAAAACCCTTTCAGCTGAATATTCACGAATAACTGCATAATGTATTGCTGAATCACAATCACAATCATCAACACAAATACAATTATTATTACTTTTAATAAAATATAACACAGAACCGATGTATCTGTCATTATTATTTTTGAATTCAACAAATGACGATTTTGTCTTCATATCCCTACAATAAGATTCTGAAATATATAATTTGTTATCTTTCAATGAGCGCGAATATATTTTTATATCATTAATATGAAATTCTGATTGTTCAATTATTTCTTGAATATCATCTACAAAAGTTTGACCATGTACTTCATCATAAACTCCAACGCTCAAACAATGGTCGAATAATTTCTCATGAAGCTGCACCTGACGTTTTCTAGGGGTATAAAATTGTTTTATTCTACTATTGGGTAATTCATCTAATTTTTTTCGCATTTTGATATATTGAAAATGAGCATTTGTAATTTGAGTATCGATGTGCCATGTACCATGAACAAGGTCAAGTAAACGGCCATTCAAATCTTCAAATGGATAGCACGTATATGCCCATAATGGACCTATATTTTTTACACATGTTGTTAAATGTAATAATTGATGTATATTTATGGAACGAAATTGTAATCCATATAACAATTCGAAATTCTTAACAAAATAATGCAGTAAATCATCTGCTTTTTCCACCATATCAATAGGAATACTATCTAAGCTCAATATAGAAACACCAAGTACTAAAAGTAAATAATGATCAAAAAATCAGGTCGGATTATGTTTGATAAAATAGGAATTGAGTAATAGAAAAGCCACTGTCTCAATTCTGATGACTTCCAATGAAGCAAATCATCAACAGAATGCGGCAAGCGATGGACAAATTTCGGTGGTTTGATTGCTTTCAACCGTTGATCAATAACATTTTTAACGGGTATTGATGAGAAAGAGAACATTTCATAATTGGTGATGTATCGTTAAACGATGTAATTCATCATATAAATAATATTTCATCAAACAAACGAAGGTATAAAATATCAAAAAAAAAATGGACTGCCGAATGAACGTCAAAAAAATGAAATGGATGATGCGCCATCATTAACATCATCGCTATACCCAGCACACTCCAATACCCTCAATACAACACCATCACCATATCTACCACACTGCAATACCATCAATACAACACCATCACCATATCCACCACACTCCAATACCCTCAATACAACACCGTCACCATATCCAACACACTCCAATACCATCAATACGACAATATCACCATATCCACCACACTCCAATACCCTCAATACAACACCATCACCATATCCAACACACTCCAATACCATCAATACGACAATATCACCATATCCACCGCCACTTCATCATTACACACAATTATAATATTCATTTATTTATATTAAATTGAAAAGAAATATTTTTTTGTTTATATCCCGTTACATCCGATTAATCAATTAAATTAATAAATAGATAAAATTTCGTTTAATGATTATGAAACCTAATAGATTTGAAAAAAACATGTATTGTAATATGTATAATGTAAATTTTTTTGTTCAATAATTTTGTTAATAAATACAATATTGATATTGAAATTTTATTTTTTTTATTATTTTTTGATTTATTATATTTCATTTTATATTTTAATTATTTTATTTATTTTTTTTCTTATTATTATTCGTTTACTTCGCTTTTTTTTTGTAAATTTGATTTTTATTTTATTCAATTATATTTTTTATATTTCATTTTATTTTTTTTTCATTTATTATGATATTCTTTGTATATTATAATTAAAATTAAAATATATAAAATTTCTATTTATGTAGAAATATGTTTTTCATTCATCTGAAAATTTTCAATAAGAAAAGAAAATTTAAAAATAAATAAATAAATCAACAAAAAAAAGTTATGGGAAGTAAATGTATTAACGACAAGAATGACTAGTAGCTCATGCAGTGCGTTTACGTCCCCGATTTCAAAGGTCCCAGGTTCGAGTCCCGCTGCCATTACCTCAAATTTAATTTATATTTTCTCTTTTTCAGCTTTAATTTAGTATTATGTTAATTTAAATAACCATATGATATTTCTGGTCGATATAAAATAAACTAAATGTAATTGCATGTATAATAAACTTTGTACATAATCAATGATGAATATTAGAGAATATTGATCAGATATGTGCCGGAAATTTTTTTTTTTTTCATCTCAATAAATAAAATGTATACTTATATACGTCGTATGCAGTCTGTATCCCCTCTCTTGTGTGAAATAGTATAGTAGGAACTGCAAAATTATTATTATATATATATATGCAGGTAAAGAGAAAAGGTACATCCATAAACATCTATTGAACCCTAATAATGAATCCTCCAGGTATGAAAGACATATGGTTTCAACTTATTTTCAACTTCAAACTATGCATTTTGTGCAAAAACGGCATAGTTTGAAGTTGAAAGTAAGTTGAAAACACATGTATTTCATATCAGGCGGATTTAAACAGAAAAATTTATTTTATGATTAAGTAAACAAAAATTGAAGTTGAAGAAGGTGAGCGCAAGTTGAAAATTTCGACTCGGGTATGAACATATGTATCTATATATACTGCACCAATCGATAATTTTGATTATGTTATAAATATTTCGTCACATAATTTTTCGTATTTTATCGATTTATATCAAAATGTGTATTGATAGTATTTGTAAATATTACATATTTGGAAAATTGTCAAGTCTGTGTAAACTAAAACTCATGCAAGTAAGAAAGTTACAAACCACATATGCCATAATACAACCTTGCAACACAATTAAACAGAAAAAATATTGAAACTCCAACCTAACTATATTCGTGACTCGAGTGATGCAAACACATGTATTCGGTTGTACATACTTTTGGAACTTCTATCTAAAATCCTCCGTATTTTCGTTGAATAAATTTAGAAGTTACGTTTCCTTAGACATTTTCAAAATTCAAATTCCTTATAAAAATCGTTTCATATGGCCAGATGGCGTTTCTCGCACCAACAGATCGCATTATATATTGCAATTCAACAAAATAAATCATTGTGAAATGAAATGAATATGATCAAATTCATTGAATTTATCAAACACCCGTCTATTTTTCGTGTCACTTATATTAATTTTTCATATTAATAATAATTACATTTTTTCATTGATTCATTCAAAACTGTATGAATCTAAGAAGATGGCGGCTATCGCAGCTGCGATCCGTCCGATAGCTAATTACTTGTCAATAGTTATCTGCTTATACAGAAACGGTACGACTTGAAATCTGTTTTACGACATTCATATAGATAACTCGTTTTTAGCGCTACCTGCATACCGACATTTTCAGTTCCTCTCAGATGAGGGCGTTTTCACGTCGGAGTTCGGCTGCGACTCCCGTTTCGCCTTAACAATCATATTGTCCCACAAATTGCGTGATACGTTATCCAGGTCCTACGCTCACCCGAGTAAAAAAGTACAGGCCCACAACGCGCCCAGAGCGCGCCCAAATGGGAAAACGCGCCCGATACAAGCCTAATACGGGCCCAAAAGTATTTTGTTAATCTCAAGTGTAAATATGCACGCTCAAAACGCGCCTAAATTCGAGATGCGCTCGAACTGCACACCATCCTAATCTTTTTATGAGGGTTCGTTTTATTACCCAAAAATACTCAACAAGAATTTTGCACTGGTGAATGTCAATTGTCAGCATATGGATATACACATTTATATCTATATATACCCGAGATGAAATTTTCAAACGTTGAATTGGCGTTATAATCTGTTTATTGCTTTTTCGGAAGGATTTAACCGGTCGGGTGTCATAAAAGATCACAAAAAAACCATAATAATAATCGTTCACGAACTTAGAAAAATTTTGACAAGATATCGGAACATAGATGAATTTGATGAAATAAAAATTTCTAAGTTTACTCAGTAAATAATCCGTTTTTTCATAAATGAAAACACATTGAACATTTTGTTTTTGTTTAACTGATATTATTATGATATGTGTGGGTTCATTATATAATCGTTCATCAATATAATTGTGTTATTTTCATTCGTTCATTAATTCACTTATTTTTATTCACAATCATAATTATTACCAATATACTGATTAAAATTATATCTAAATATATTTATTCTATCTCTCTTAGATTAATTGGTTTCATAATATATTTTTCGTTTGATTATGTCAATGATTTTATGTTAATATAAAAACATACACAAATAAGATCATTGACATCAATTATATTTAAATTATTTGTTATTGTACATTCATATATACGAGTGAAATTAATATTTTCTTCACTTAATTTTGGTATAACATTACATTTTTTTATAACAGCAAAGTATTCCACTATACAAATATCTTTGCAATATGATTTACATGCACAATTGATATGATTTCCGACCAATTACTTCCTGGAAAAAGGCATGGAATTCGGAATTTTCACAATTCAAATCACAGTTAACTGTGTTAGAATCATATACTTTTATGAAAAATGCAATCAATCCAATTTTCGGGCCTTGTTCGGTCATAACTTTCACGCAGTAAAAATCAGATGCAGTCTTTCTCTTGTAGGATGGAGAATAAATCGTTTGATTTTTAATTTTTAATCGTAAAAATTTAGATTTTTTTATATTACTATGAGTTGTAATTTCTACGATATTGTGGAGTGCTAACCCGAGGTTCTGAGGAATACTATGTAAAAAAATCATTTTTCCAAGTGCATATATATTTGTATCTATTTGCCAAAGAGGATTGACTCTTTTACCAATTGTTTTCAATTTATTACAATACTCAAAAACATCGGTGTTATCTATATTTCTGAATTCACTTGCGGCTATTGAATGATGGGATATTTTGGAATATATTTGTAAACCAATGCAAAATAAAAAAAAAACAATTAATAAAATTTAATATAATTCCTTGATAATTCATTCGATTCTGAGCAAAAAAAAATTATTGGTATTTGTTTATATGGACGGGTATCTCTTTAAGTGTGAATAAGTTTGTATAATGATGTTTTTCATAATTTAATATTTATTCTAATATTTCTACATGCACGAGTGGCGTCTTGGGTAGCGTGGCAGTCTTTAATGTACCTTCCGAGGATCGCTGGTTCGAGTCTTACCATCTAACATTTTTTTCAGGTTCATGTCTACTTTTAATTTTTCAATTACTTTCCGGATGTCCAACATAATATATATATAATATATGAGTGAACTAACGATTAAAATTATTCATTGTTAAACCTCAATAGTAATCATAATATAAGTTGCATGCATGTACGACTCATAATTAATTGTGTGATGTGTTCTTTTTTAGTTTTGTCCATTCATTTTATAAAATTAGAATTATGAATTTATAACATTGCAAAGTGATTTTTTTGCACAATCACTTTGTAAAGTGATGTCATTTCCAACAGAGTAGCTGGGGGCAATCTCGAGTGAGAATTTTACGTCTTTTCGCACGCCCAAAACGCGCCCAATGCGCGCTCAAATTTGTTTACTTAACGCGCCCATAACGCGCCCATTGCAAGCCCATTCAGATGAATTTGGGCGCGTTTTGGGCGTGCGAAAAGACGAAAAATTTTTACTGGGGTATGTACTTTAATAGTATGTATGTTATGAAAAATAATAATTTTTTATGAACAAATTTTTTCAATGTTACACTTTGTTGAATTATTACTACGCAAGAGCATTGTGCGAGATGGTAATTTTTTCGACAAAGTGTAACATGAAAAAAATTGATATTGAGAGCATAAAAAAAAAAATTCTGGTTTGCGGAATTGAAACCTTACCCCTTAGGATGGTAAGCATGTAGATTTACCACATAACCACGAACCATGTTCAATAAATCTTTCAAAATATATAATATATAAGACGCATTTTCATATTAGTAACAAAAAAAATTATAAATTCCATGTATGTATACTTCATGTGTCATTTATTTACTTATTTATTTATTTATTTATTTATTCATCCATTAGTATTTATCAATAGATTCTTTTTCAGACATCAACGATAAAACAAAATTTCATATTTCCTGAATGAGAATAAATATTGTCGAAAAATATGTGAAATCCAGGTATACGGTGCAATTGTAAAAGGGTCCGAACACGTATTTTATGATAGTGTACCAGTCTTTATGCAGGAATAGTAATGAGAAAGAGAGAGAAAGAAATAATATAACAAATATTCTATAATTTCTGTTTTTCTTATATCAACCCTCAGATATTGTTTCTTACGATCGTCCTCAGACGACAGTTAGAATAGAACTGACTCCTCGGGGTGAATAATCATCTTTTTATATATTGAGTTCGTTTACTTTCTGTTTGTTGTAAGTGTCGAATGGTCCTTTGTAAATGTGATACTTCCTGTCTATACCGAATTTGTGCATTATACAAACATTAGATTAACGAGAAATACTCGTATCATACAAACATTAGATCAACGAGAAATATCGTATAAACATTAGATTACTGAGAAAATGTAATATTAGTGCTTGCATTCGGATATAACAATATATATAAATATGTAAAGGAAGAGATGTATACGAACGGAATTTGTTTCCTACTTGTAAAGGGTGTCCCAAAATTAATGCAAGATTTGAATTAAATAGAAAACACATTTTTTAGTCTTTTGATTGTAATTTTTTTATTGAATCATAAAATACAGAGGATAGGGTTATTTATTGAATTTTTACTAACCCTAAACTGTCAGCTGTCGATTTATGTTTTCTTAGATTTGTCAACACTTTACGGCATAAGTGGCGGCAAATTTAAATCTTGCGTTAATTTTGGGACACCTTATATATGTGTATACTTGTATGAATATCGTGTATTCGTATATACTATTTGAATGTATGATTCACAATTGTTTTTAGATGACGTAGTGTGTTATCATCATTATTTGCTGGTTGCTTTGACAGAAATTCGAAAAATAATATGTATACTGACAGCACATCTGTGCATTTACAAAAGTATTGCGATCCTTTGGTGATTTAAAGGAAAAAATTGACAAATAACGATCTCGAACATTGATTTCTTGATTTATTTTTTTGATCATGAAATAATTATTAACAACTATGAATATGTATCGTTATTGGAATTGAACCCATATTTTGTGCTCAAAAATTATGCACCTGAAGCATATAACCGAAATTCACATAGCTAAACAAAAAATAAACAATTGCCTACATATAATGATTTCCACAGGTGCTATATAAAAATATAGAGGGACTGGACCTAATCCATTCACGTAGAATGCATAGACCCAAGGTAGGGATCATGAAATATGTTTTTGAAAATAATTTAAAATTTATAAATGAGTAATATTTCTCCATTCGATCGAGCAAAATATCGAATAATATTCTTCAATAGACATGAATTTCCTAAGTATGAATAAATATTGTAGGTAAAAATAAACGTTTCAGGTATACGGTACAATTAGTAAAGTCCCTTGACACCACATGGTCAAGCTTCATAATCGTGTACACGTCTTATTCGGAAATAGTAATAGGAAAGAGAGAGAAAGAAGCATAGAAATATATATATATATATTTCTATGTTTTTGCATGTATATACACACTGTCCCAGAATCGATAGTCCAAAATACATAAGAAATACATTGAAATCGGACTAGTGATTCTGGGATACGGTGTATATATATACAAAAATGTAATTTTTTCTATATTTGGATGTGTGTATATTAATATATATTGTAGTAATGGATGATGTCCAATTATGGTGGTGCGAAGTAATTTGTTATTATTGATTCGACATGTATATATATTTTATATATATATATATATATATATATACGTAGATGGATAGTATGTCCAAGTATCGATGAAATGTGGCAAATTTTATTTGCGCCCACTGTTACACGCGCTGCTATATTCATAGCACTCGAGAGTTTTCAATTCGGCAGCAATTTTTTGCGCTATTTCAAATAATATCTATACACTATCATTTTATATTTTAATACGTATCTATAATCTTTCATTAATAATTATAAACAATTAATAGCTATCCTCCAGAATAATTGTCCTTGTTATACTGCAACAAATATATTCTATTTACGTCAGATTTATGTAGTATGTAATTCTATTTTGATATAGCATTACAAATCTTTACAATTTTTTATATTGAAAAATTCGATTAAATATATTTTCTCACGATCTAGATATAAGTGGAATAATAAATAGTATATTAAATTCGATGCAAAGTGTTCTATCATATCCGACATTTGTCTTAGTTATATATACATCCAATAATCATATATCTAAGTTTGAATTAAATTTTCATGAATAAACTACATGCTTTTTAATTCCAGTGAGAATAAGAAATGTGTATACAAATTGATTAATAGAAAAGTTTTATTTTTATAACTGAAGGAAAAAAGTTTTTTTCTTGTATTAAATGCTGAAAATTTTAAATATTTTTGGCGGTCATTCATAAAAATGTGTCGGTAAAACCATCTCTTTCATATTAACGTGTCGGTGAAATTATATATAAATAATTTTACTGACGATTTCTCAGCCCTCTAGCCAGCATTGACATCGTTCAACGTCGTTTAGTTTCGTTTCAGTTCGGAGAAAAGCGACAGAAATATATTGTCTGCTCTCTTTTACTGTCCGAAGCTAGCCGAAGTGTGCCGTTCACACGTACACGGCCTGTATTTGTGTGAGTTACTCCCTCCACTTCTGCTGCTTGTTGCTGGCATCTTTGGACGAACATCACTGCACGCGATTAGAAATAATTTGCACTTTCCGTTGATGGTTTGGACGTTTTTTTTGTTTAAGATATACGCCATTACCCGATAAAGGGTTAAAGTGAACAAAAAAACGTGTTCTTTTTTGGCTTATAACTTTTTCCACAGATATGCTAGGACAAAAATTCAAGCAGATTTGTTTTCTGGACTCATTCATATTTATGTTTCTTAAGTTTATCAAAATCTCTTAGGCACTTAGATAAGTAGGGAACTACCTTTAACAGCTTCATTGAATGAAATACGATGCGTCTCGAAAAGCACTGAGCGAAAATAAAATATCTCGGTGCGTAGTTTTTTTAACTTCCTGCTAAGAAAATTGTGAATTTTCGAAAATTCGGCATGTTGGATTCGGTCCGATTTTCAAAAATTGAGTTTTCATCAGATCTCGACGTTTTGAGATCCAAGGAAGCTATTCTATTTTGGGATGGACTTCCGGCCGTGTGTGTGTAACCAAAATTTTGTAGTACAATATTTTCAGAACAAATCGACCGATTAAATCGTTTAATATGGTGATCGAAAAAATTTATTAAGACTTAAATATAATTAAATTTTGAAGTTGATCGGACAGGTAGTCTTAAAGTTATTTGAAAAACAAAACAAAAATTTTAATTAGATTTTTACATTTTTGTCTTATACTTCAAAAACTGCTCGACCGATTTACCTTAAAATTGAATCAGACTTGAGTCCTAATTAGCCATTTCGATTGCTGCAAAGCACAAACAAATCATTTTATTATTTCAAAAGTTATTGCACGACACGTATTTAACATACAGTGGGAAGTTTTAGGGTTGGGCTACAGATCGTCCGATTTTTTCCAGTTGTTCTTAGCTGAGACAAAACCTATAAATTGTGAATATATATTATTATACCACAAATAACAATCATGTACACTTGGATTTTTTATTTTTATTTTAAATTCAAACTTATACTTTATTAATTAAAAACACTGCAAATCGTTTATCTAACAATATTCCTATTTTAGATCATAATTATTAATAACTACTGTTCATTATTATATCAATTCTCAGATTGATATACTACTTTTTATGTAATCGTTTTCAAACAGCACTCGGAGAACTGACTGAAAATTATTCATCTTTTATTTAGTTACCAAAATGCACAGCGCGCACCTCGACCATTATGAACATCGCACCTCTGGAATTCGTCGATCCAGAGATAACATTTATCTTATCGCTACTAAATATTAAGTGTCTGTGAGAAATAATTATTTGATACGGTTATTCAAAAATTAGCATTAATATTATCATTTGGGCATAATAATATACAGAAGAGTTAGATATATATCTAATTCTTATGAACGACTGGTAGCTTTGTCATTTTTAGATAGTTATAATTATTTCAGTTACATAGTATATACATATACTAAGAGACGAGAAATAACAATAGGTAGGAGTATCATATACATGATCAAACGGTTGTATACAAATAAATAGAACTGTGTCTCCAATAAAAGAATTGATTTTTCAAAGTAGGTTTGCATAACAACTACTGATAGAGGTCATTCCAATCCTTTCAAATATCGAGTCATCATAGTTTTTCCAAGTCTTTCCTATAAATGGGTACAGATGCATACGGTTATTTAACGTTAATATTATGAAGTATGCCAAAATTCTGTGCAGACGATTTTGAAATCCCCTCCCATTTTCTTTCAAATATTAATTCATGTACTCAATTACATTCAGAATTAATTCTGCTATCGTGGCCGGAACAATATCGGTTGGGATTGGTTTTGCACAGCTCGAAGAACTATGTTACGTTGCCAATGTTTCGTGTATGTCTGAAAAGGCACATTAAATACCGTGATGACGTCATTGATCATTTCGAGAGAACAGCTGCAGAAAATATGCAAATGGCTGCTGAAGTTGAAAAACAACTCGCTCTCGAAAATAATGAGGTTATAAATGGTATCCCGTATATCAAAGTTGTAGCTGATGGTAGTTGGATGAAGAGATCATATGGGAACACGTATGAATCTTTATCCGGTGTTGGTGCCATAATAGGTTATCGCACGAAGAAGGTTATCTTCATTGGTATTCGCAATAAATATTGCGCCATATGCGATATGGCAAAAAAAAAAAAAATTGAAACAAAACATCATAAATGTTTCAAAAATTTTGACCAGCTAGCGAGCTCCACGCAAATGGAAAGTGACGCTATTGCAGAAGGTTTCAAAATTAGTTTAGAAATGTATGGTCTTATTTATCGAACACTGATCGCTGATGGTGATAGTAGCGTTTATCAAGCGATTATCGATAGTAAACCATATCAACAGCATATGGTGACGGTGAAAAAAATAGAATGCACAAACCATTTGCTTCGGAATTTATGCAAAAAGTTGAGGGCCGTAGCAGCTACAACTCAGTCAAGAACTGATAGAAAACGTGGCTTCGTTCAGTTACGAAATGTTGTGGAAAGCAACATTTATAATATTCGCAAAGAAATATCAAAAACAATTGATTCATGGCGAATAAAGGAACAACCGCACCATTATGAGGCGGCACAGATGCAAAAAGATATATTGAATATACCTAGCCATATAGTCGGTGAGCATAAACGCTGCGAGAAATGTATTTATATGCGTAGTGGCGGAGAACAAAAAAATTATGTGCCGCTTCTTAAGGCACACGGTTTATATCAGAAAATTGAAAACGCAATTTCGTATTCAAGCGCTTATTCTGATAGTCTTTTATTTAAATTCACCAATAATCCTGCAGAATTATTCAATTCAATAATTTGTAAAGAAATTGGTGGAAAGCGAATTTTTTTTCGGTCGCCGGGGATCTTATAATGCTCGGATTTCTGGGGCAGTTGTGCAACATGATACACAACAAGTTCTTACAGAATATTATAAAAATATTGGAAAAAATATTCCTAATATTGTCGAAAATTTGGAAAAGCGACGACATAAAATAGCCACAAGAGTAAAACAGTTTCGAAAAACAAATCTAAAATCAGGATCTCGACAAACTATAAAAAAAACTCTCTTGAAGGAAAAATCATACACAGATGGTTATTATGGTCCACAGTCTAGAAAACCGGACTTACCATTCAATGTTTTTGAGCAGCTTCGAGAGAACCATCTACAGAAGTTGTCTGAGAACGCAAAGAGTCGTATAGAAATTGAACGCAGTACAGTTCGACAAAATGAATGTGATTTGTGGCTTTCATTGAAGCGAGAGATGCTGACAGCTTCCAATTTTGGAACAGTTTGTCGCATGAGACCTACAACGTCTTGTGCCGCAACTGTGAAATCAATTCTGTTCCCATCTGCGGTTGATACTGGGGCTATGAGGTACGGTCGCGAGATGGAAATAATCGCGAAAGAAGAATTAGCTGATCTTTTGCAAAAAGAAATAAAAATTTGTGGATTATTCATTGATAATGAAAATCCGTGGTTAGGTGCTTCTCCTGATGGACTTATTGATGATGATGGTATAATAGAAATAAAATGTCCGCAGTCCGTTGAAAACTCAACGGTACAAGAAGCGTTAAAAACTTTGCCTTATTTCAGAAATATTTTTAACAAAGTTAACGAAGAAAAAATGAACCAAAATCATCGGTATTTCTATCAGGTTCAAGGGCAATTAAATATATCTCAGCGAAATTATTGTATTTTCGCTCTATGGACACGAAAAGACATGAAAATAATACGTGTTGATCGAGATGAAAAATTTTGGAAAGAAGAGATGTTACCCTCATTAACACGTTTTTATTTCCATTGTATGCTGCCAGAAATTTTGGATAGTCGGCATAATAGACATATGCCGATTAGAAATCCTAATTATATAATTGCAGCTCAACAAGAAGCAGCAGAAAAAGTTAGCTTCATGAAAAACAATGAAGCTGAAGAAACAAAAAAATCGTTTGAGGGACGTAAATTGACTACTGGCTCCAGTAGTCCATTCAATGAATGCATCAGTACTGCTGTTGCTGAGCAAAGCATCATGGAATATGATGACTGTTTCATTGTCAGCTGCTCTAAAAACGACACAGAGCTCAGTGAAAACATTAGGAGACATCAAAAGTATTATCTTGATGATACGTTAGCTCCATTAGAAAAAATAAAAGACAACATTTCACCGATTAATAGTCTAATAAATGATGAATCATTGGATCGGTTTTTACGTATCATACGGGAAAGTTCTTGTTTCGACACGCAAAGTGTATTGTATTTAGAATATCCTCATATAATTGAAGCTAGTTGTAATGACTTGGGCTTACAAATTATTGGAGGAAATTGTACAAATCACTGGCGGTGCATTTTTTTCGATAGCACTAATCTCCATGTATATGATAGCTTCCCGGGCTGTACATACGATAAATTGCATTCTGAAGAAAAAAATTACATTCGTCTTCGTTACCCACAAATACATGAAAAAGATATAATATTTGAGAAGGTTCAAAAACAACCTGATTTTGTATCTTGTGGAATTTATGCTGCAGCTTTCGCTACAAGTTTAGCTCTGGGTGGAAATCCTTGTAATGAAACTTATTCTACCGATGTGGGAAGTATGAGAAAACATTTTCTAAAAATTATTGAAGAAAATGAATTACTTCCCTTTCCAAAATCGTAAGTACTTAGGATTCATTATGAGTTTTTATCAAATCAATCTCATGACTGAAATTACATTTTATTTAAAAAAATGATAAATTTCAGTATTGTGAAATGTGGATTATGCCTGTTGGGGAAACCACACAAAAAAAAATGCGCCCATAACTCTACCTCTGTGGTGGTGTGGAAAGGAGTTAATTCTTCGATAAAGTTCAGTAATCGTCGGTAACTTTTTATTGAGTACGGTAATTATCGATTATTATTAACATATTTCTCAAGCATATTTATATTTTATCGTTTATTTGATTTTATTGAATATCTTTTTTTTTTCGATTTCATGTAATTTATTTCTATTTTATATGTTCCAATTGATTAGTTATAAGTTATAATTTAATGTCAATATATTTTACTCGCTCATGCATGCTTGATTATCTTTGAATTAATGTAATTTTTTACAATCTTTAAATCTTTGGAAGTTTATATATTATGTTATATCACGTATGCATGAATTAAATACTATTTTTTGTCTTTCAGTAGTTGATGGTGGTATGTATTTTTCTTTTCATTTCCGTTATGACAAAGACGAAACAAACAACAATAACTTTCACACACACAGTATATTCTAAATGTTGAAAAAAAATTTTTTAATACCCAATTACAAATTATTTTTCACTTTGCGGCTCATTTTTCTTTTAATTTTTTACAGAAATATATGTATAAGTGTTATTTCAGATAGCGCATACCTCATTTATAGTGCACAAAAAAAATGCAAAAATAAACAAAAAACAAACAAAAAAATTACTACTAGATACACATCAATTTGTGGGAGTTTTGCCATTGAAGCATTCATGAATCAATCACTATGGTAAGAGCAAAAGTGAACGAATCCTATGGTCTATATTTAATGATAATGACTTGATAAATTTATAAATCGCGACAAAAAAATATGAAAATCCGAAATATTTTTCAAAGTCTTGTATTGAAAATATTAGAGTTGTGCTAGTCATGAATTTGTCGTTGCTCATTTCAATTCAAGAAAAAAAAAATAACAGAAATTGTATTTGATGCAAAAAAGAATTGTATTGAAGGAAATAAATGATATATAGTATGTTGTAATTATAAATAATTGATATTATTGAGTCATGTTTCAATTTTCATCTAAAATATAATTATCTTCATTCTGTTATAAGTCCATATATATCATGGGCATTGTTTGATGTACCACTTAAAAACCTTTTTTAAGTATATGAACATGTATATACATATACTGAACCATTAAATAATTTTGATTATGTTATAGATATTTCATCATATAATTTTTCTATCTCATCGATTTATATTAAAATATGTATTAATGATATTTGTAAATACAAAATATTTTGAAAATTTTCAAGTCTGTATAAACTAAAACGCATGCCAGTAAGAAAGTTACAAACCACATATGCCATAATACACAATTAAACAGAAAAAATGTTGAAGCTTCATCATAATTATATTCGTGATTTGAACGGTGTGAACAAATGTATTCGGTTGTACACAATTTTGAAACTTCTATCCAAAATTCTTTATTTTTTTGTTCAATAAAATTGAAAATTACACATTTTTCTACACATTTTTAAAATTCAAATTTCTTGAAAATATCGTTTCGCATGGCCAGATGGCGTATCTCGCACCACCAGATTCCATTATATTTTTCTATTCAACAAAAAAAATTAATGTGAAATGAAATGAATATGATCAAATTCATTAAATTCATTAAACAGCCGTATATTTATCATGTCAGTTATATTAATCTTTCATTTTAATAATAATTACATTTTTTCATTGATTCATTCAAAACTGTATGAATCTGAGAAGATGGCGGCTATTGCAGCTGCGTTCCGTTCGATAGCTAATTACTTGTCAATAGTTATCTGCTTATACAAAGTTGGTACGACTTGAAATCTGTTTCACGACAATTTTATGGATAACTCGTTTTTAGCGCTACCTGCATACCGACATTTTTAGTTCCTCTCAGATGAGGGCGTTTTCACGTCGGAGTTCGGCTATGACTCCAGTTTCGCCTTAAAAAGGCTTTTTACATAAATGAGTGAAATATGTTCTTCACGAGTTAGTCTTTTCCTCCTTCGTTTTCGCGATTCTCTCAAATATACACACAGTGTATTGTGAAAATGACTGTTTGAGAACTTTTTGCTTTTACATGACTGTCGTTCATATAGTTGCTCTGTTTTACTTATAGACATCGGAATTCATATTTTTCAGGAATATCGCTAGATGCTTTCCCCTTTTTTTCGTTGACGATCGTTCCCCATAAGTATCGTACATCTCCCCCTTAGTCTCTGGTCCCGCCTCAGCTCCTATCATTTTTATTTTTCTGCAGTTGACGGATGGCAGCGACCGCAGTGACGTATCTTAGAACTTTTACGCCCAATATGATTCTAGCTTGATTTTGAGTGACTTGCCCGTATAAGTTGAGACTCCTGAGTTTAGTCTTCATGGCCGTACCCTTTGAAAATCCAAGGACATGCAGTGTTATCTGGGTAGTTGAAAATTCCAGCATTGCATGAGCAATCTCCCTTATGATCTGTATGCGCTAAATTGCCTCCTATAATAATCTCGATCTCCGTCAATTTTCTCTCGTGAGTCAGCTCTTCTCCACCGTCCGTAATTGCCATCTTAAATATACGAAAATATTATCAAAATGAATGTTTGAGAACCTTTTGCGCTGTTATAATTGTCGATTATGTAGATGCTCTGCTTCATTTATCTAATTATCTACATTTTTAGTTTCATTTTATACCACGAGGGATTTTCCATTTTTTTTCGTTGATGATCATTCCTCGTAAGCATTGCATATCTCCCTCTTAGTCTCAGGCAGAACCTATCAGATGTTCTATTGCCGCCGACGTCATGAAATGGTCGATTATGGCGCCTCCTATATTCCGAAATATTTCCGTTAAAAGTAATATACTTACGACGCACATACATTAAGTTCATTCTGTATACTCATTCTGCAGCAGAAATTCTATTCAGTTTTGGAATTTTTTTTATAGCAACAACCGTTCGTTAATACAAGATTACAAATTCCATTTAATATAAGGTGAACACTGGATAATAATTTTCACCGCACTTGTATGAATAAAATTCGTTGTACATTGCTTGCTATTAAATAATTTCATTATACTTAATTGTTATTTGTGGACAATCATCCATTTGTAACGACGATAACGTATATATCTACCACAGCAAAAACTCACTGATGCATGGTATAGCATAAAATTGCAAGTGTCTTGTAAGTTTTTTCACTTTTCTGCTTCAATATTAATGTATATTCAGAAACTTATGAAAATACATTAATTAATAAACTATGTTATTATGTTTGATTCTTAATTTAAAGTAAAACAGATTTTCGTCAAAAATGTTTGGACACCCAACCAATGCGTCATTCGGTAAGTTGTAATAAATAATGATCCTTGTCAGTACAAATTTTTTCCCAAGTAAAGTTATAGTGATGATATCGGAAAACTTATTGATTTAAGGTGGGTTCAATACTGCAACACAAAGTAGTCCGTTTGGTCAAACTGCATTTGGTAAACCAATCTCAACCACCAGTTTCGGTACAGGCACAACTCCAGCATTTGGCAGCAATAATACATCGCTTTTCAGTGCTAAACCTACAGGTACATCTACCGGTAATCTATTTGGAAATACAACCGCTACACCAGCGTTTGGTCAGCCAGCTACAGCGCAACCTTCTTTTGGTTTTGGTGCTACTACAACTAACACCAATTTGTTCGGTGCCCAACAAAATGCCAACACTAGTTTATTTGGTAGTGGAACAACATCTGCATTTGGGCAAACCACAAAACCCGCTAGCTTTGGATTCGGTACCACGACTGGAACCAATCTGTTTGGACAATCGCAACCAAATGTACAGCAAACAACACCTTTTGGTCAAACAAATACGACTTCCAGTACCAGTCTGTTTGGAACACCGGGAGCATTTAGAACTGGCACTAACACCACCACTGGGATGACTGGTACCGTCGTAAAATTCAATCCAGTCCAAGGTACTGACACTGTGGTAAAAAATGGCCTCAGTCAAAGTATATCCACAAGGCATTATTGTATCATGTCTATGAAAGAATATGAGAATAAATCACTGGAAGAATTAAGATTGGAAGATTATGCTGCTGGTTTAAAAGGATCTGCTCAGCCCACGCAAGCAACAAGCCTTTTTGGCGCAACGACACAAGCTTCACCATTTGGTTGTACTGCTACCGGTATTGCCAGTACAGTGTCTAGTGGCTTTGGATCAATCAATAGCGGATTCGGTGTTAATAATCCTTCAACAGCAAGTAGCGGTTTATTTGGCAAGCCTGTAGGCGGTTTTGGTACTCCAGCAACAACAACAACTGCATTTGCTTTCAATCCTACTACGTCATCGAGTTTATTTGGAGCTAATACACAAGCAAAACCTTTTGGCGCTACTGCATCAACAACACTTTTTCCCAGTACTAATTCAAATCCAGCAGCGACATCAGGGTTTGGTTTAATGAACAATACACAAAATATTTCTTTCGGCTCTTTCGGAGCACCACAACAAAACCAAAGCATCGGTTTATTTAATCAAAAACCATCGGCTTTCGATATTGCCCCAGCAACATCGAGTACTGGATTTGGCGGATTTGGTCAAACAACACCTACAAGTAGGAACGCGTGCTTATTTTCAAAACCCGCTGTTACAAGTGGTTTTGGAACTAACACGGGATTTGGCACGACGCCAGCGTCGGGCTTTGGAACTAATACTGGTTTTGGTACGACACAAAATACAAATGCCCCACTTTTCACGCCTTTTAAGCCCGTCGGACAAACTGGTAGTTTCTTCCAAACACCAGCTTCTTCTTCAACACTTGGAACAAATACCAGTTTGACATTGGGTGGAACTTCACTTTTTTCACAATCTAAGCCTGGAAGTCTTTTTGGCAATTCTGTCACTGGTACGGGCTTTAATAACACTGGAGGGTTTGGTGCCCCTGGTGGCTTTGGAACAAATACAAATACAATACCGGGTTTAGGCATGAATTTTATGGGGAGTGGAGTTGGTACAAATCAAATACAACAAAATCCATCATCTATTCCCGTTCATCAGCGAATTTTGGCATTAGTATCGACTCCGTTTGGTGATTCGCCTCTGTTGAAAAATCTGTTACCTGCTTCAGGTAAAACTGAGGATTTATTGAAGCCTGTAAATTCTGTTAGCAAAACTATAAACAGCAATCAATATAAAATTGCCACAAATAATTCACCAAAAGTCAAAGCTCGTGTCGTAACACCAGTGCAATTGTCCAGAAAATCATTGTTTGAGGGTTTGGAGGAGGAAGATCCAACTCTATTAGAGGCATTTCAACTTCGTTCTGATGCAAAACGTTTGGTATTGAGGCGCACATCTAAACGAACACCAATTCGTAACACATCCGCCGAAGAAAATAATGATGAACTGGTAGAAATTATGCCTTTATGCACTCAAGAAATTGAACCAAATGATAAAGAAAATTCTCAAGAAATTAACAAGCAGTCTGGCGGTGATAGACGATCATCGTCTACATCATGGCTGAAAACTCACATACCCAAAGCATCAAAAGTTCCTGAAGAAGAGTTCGATGGTCAAAAATCACCATTTAATAATTCAGAAATTGCATTTGACGCATTAGAAAATACAGTATCAGAATTCATTGGTGCTTATAAAATCGATTTTGATAATCATAAATCACGACGATCTAATTGGAGAATGAATAAAAATACCGGCGATTCATTGGTATTTGATAATTCTTGTAATGAATCAGACGAAAGTCCTTCAGCAACGATCCAAGCTGAATCTGAACCAAACTCAGCAAAAATAACTCTTCTACGAAATGGATATTACACAATACCTGCGGTGGAACAATTAGATAAATACGTTCGTGATGAAACGTGCATTATACCGAACTTTACAATTGGACGCAATGGTTACGGAAACGTTTATTTTCCAGACTCTTTTGATATTTATGGTCTAAATTTAGATGAGATAGTACATTTTCGCAATAAAGAAGTTATTATATATCCTGATGATGAAAAAAAACCGTCAATTGGGGACGGTCTCAATCGACGTGCTCAAGTAACACTCGATCGTGTTTGGCCACACGACAAAAATCTTCATGAACCCATTACGGATCCTCACAGGTTAGCAGAAATGGATTATGAGGGAAAATTACGTCGAGTATCGGCAAAGCACGATACAAAATTTTTGGAATATCGACCAGAAACTGGTTCTTGGGTATTTAAGGTTGATCATTTTTCAAAATATGGGTTGAATGATTCGGATGATGATGATAATGATACGTCTCAAGATTCAAATGTGAAAAAACTAAAAAGTACTGTTAATCAACACCGAGAGATAGTAAGTAGCAAAAATAAATCAGTGGTCAATAGAATAAATAAATTAACTGAACAAACGATGATTGAATCCAATCATGAAAAAATGATCGAAATGGCAGAAGGAGAGTATGAAAATCAATTTGAAAAGAAACACCAATCAACTCTCAGTCCAACTTCTATCAATGCACGCCTTGCTTGTACAGATAGTCATAAAATTCAATTGATGAAAGCCAGTCTTTTCGACACAAATGAAGAAGATTTCAAGGATGGGTCAATTCACAAGTCTGCCAGTCAATTAAACAAACTAGAAACATTTCGAATTCATGAAAATAATGAAGATGTTTTGCAGAGCTACATACCAACACTACGAGCAAATCTTTCTTTCCACCATAATATGTCATTTACATCTTCCAAAGAAATACTTCAAGAAATTAAAGAAATAAAAGTAAAACAAATTTGTGAATCAGAATCTGAGAAGATTCCAAGCGTAAGCAGATATTATGCTGCACCAATCGTTAATCCAATAACACGAGTACTAAAACTTCGGTGCGAAGTAATACCACAAAAAAATTCAATTTGTCGTCAATTAAGTTTTCACACAATGGCTGATATTAGCATACAAATGGGCCGTAAATTTAAAGTAAACTGGGGTCCTGGATTAACGCTTGTGTCGTTAAGTACACAAGAACAAGCATCAGTAGTACCATTATACAATACATTTAGTGAAATAGAAATATACTTTTCTGGACGTCTCCATAATGATAATACATCAACTAGTATCGTCCAACGATTACAAATTTTAGGCGGAAATAGATCTGATCGAGATTATATACAAATATTTCACAGAAGCATTGAACCTCATTTGCACATTCAATTGAATCATAGTGTGATTGAACAGAAGAACGATTGCCCTTGGATTCGAGTGGGAACTGATGCTGCGAGACTTGCGGTACTACACGATCATTGCACCATGGCACAAGAGCTTGCTAGTAATGCAATATCAGATCGTTTATCTTCTTACATCGCTGATGTTTGGCAATTGTGCGTTGCCCTTTGGGGTAATCTTCCTATCTCCTTAGCTGACGCTGACAAGAATACTCATAATTATTTAATGATACGTCGAGAAGCATTTGGCGAGTGGCTGAAGAGTGTGGTAGAAGAAACAGTTCAAAATGAAATAGCTGGCATGACAGATAATGATCAATTAATACTATCTCTGTTATCAGCAAATAAACTTGAAGAAGCATCGGCCATCGCAAGAAATATTGGTGATTATACTTTGGCATTATTAATATCCCAACTTGGAGGTGCCTCTTCCATGAAAGAATTATTGAAGCAAACAATTGCACTATGGCAAACAACTGAAGTAGTTGAAAAACTATCAATTACAAGGTTGAAAATATATATGCTGGCTGCTGGTGAACAATTAATCACCAATAACGATGATATTGTTAACGTATGCGAGAATTTAGATTGGAAAAGAACCCTTGCTGTCAACTTGTGGTATTTGAGTACAGCAACAGCGTCGATCACAGATGTACTAGAACTCTATGAAACTGCAATCAGCAATGGTTCGATTGATGCATATGCTGTTGCACCATTGCCAGATTATAAAGAGGATTTCGAGCCAGAAATCAGCAACGGAAAGTGCATTTATGATTTATGTTTCCATTTATTGAAACTTTATTGCACTGGTAATCATCCATTAGAAGAGTTACTCAATCCAATGACTTACACCGCTAATCCGTTGGATTATAGACTCAGCTGGCTTTTACAACAAGTTCTTGTCGGCTTGGGTTATTCTCACTTATCTGAAAACGTTGCAGTAATTACTCATACCAATTTTGCTGCACAATTAGAAGCTCATGATTTGTGGCATTGGGCAATTTTTATTGTATTACATTTAAATAATTCTGCTACTCGACGATTAGCAGTAATTGATTTATTATCTCGGCATGTGCGAATTGATGAAAATCAAGATTATTTAATACGCGAAACATTTTTAATTGAAAAACTTTGTATCCCTACAAAATGGATTAATGAAGCAAAGGCTATTAAGGCATGCTCTACAAAACAATATGGGGAGGCCGCGTGGTATTTATTACAAGCTCAACAGTGGAATCATGCTCACGAGATTATTATAGAACATTTGGCAGCAGATAGTATTATTAATGGAAATCATCTGTATTTACGTTCATTGCTAAGTCCATTGGCATCTTCAGAATATAACAGCTTTGTAAATAGATGGGCATATCAAGGACAACTTCTTTGGAATTACATGGAAATCGTTGAAGAAATAGAAGCATTTTTGAAAAATCGTGATTATTCACAAATGGGTTATAAACTGGAATTACTTCAACCCCAGTTGGGCACCTTATGTTCAAAAATCAATCAATTTCCTTGTCCGAGTGCTAAATTAAGGTTAGATTATAAATAGTAGAACCTGCTATAATGACACCGGCAGTAGCGACAGCTCGGACATAACGACATTTTAGAAATCGGCTATAAATAATTAAAAAAGAAAATTTAGCTATAACGTCATTTCACGTTCGTCCCTTCAATTGTCGCTACAACCGGATTTGACTATATAATTTTTTCATTTAGAAATCTTTAGGATGCGATTTCTAACAAAAATATTTTGTTTAAATTTTTTAATTTTATATTAATATATTTTTATCTTTTAAGGTTATGTCAAGCGGAAATTGCTAAGCGTACCTTACATCTTGTCAGAAGTCTCATTTTATTGCAAGATGATGAAGATAGGTCAAAAGCGAAGATACTGATACACTTGGTATCACAACTCCCACTTCCTGAAGATTATGCCCAACAAGAATTAAGACCAATTGTAAAAATGTGCGTGAACGAAATATTTAGTCATTAATTAAACTTAATAATATAAAATTCGAGTGTAACATAATTTTATCAATCAAACGTGATACATCAGACATGTCTTTTTATACCGCATATACTAAGCATAAAGCTTAGCTATTAATATTCTTAATATAGCGTCTAAGTTTCTCCAGGGATACTTGAAATTAATCTAAATAAAATATGAAAATGACAGTTGTGTTTATATTTTAATGAAAGAAAACTGAATTGAAAAAAAACATCGACATTCAAATATCTGTAAATATGATGTGCATTCTCAATTTCACTTTAAAATTCGTGACGTAATATTAGTTTTGTTTCGTATCGATAAGAAATTTCTTCATATAGAACTATTTAATAGGCGTAAAGCTTGCATACGAATAGTTTCTTCTATTATCACAAAAAATAATTCCATTACCAATAATTATTGTAGTCTTATATAAATAGAATATAAATGGAAATGTACAATTTCAGAAAAAAGTATGTACGCCTTCAATAACAAGCAATTTATTTTGCATAAAATGTAATTAATAATATATCGAATGATATTATTCATCTTTACTATACTACGTTATTACACTTTTAAGTTACCACGTTTAGTCTGAAAAAAACCATTCTATTTATTCAAGATATTCCAGATAAATTAACAAAAAATCGAAATATATATATATCACGTGAATTTTACAAATTAAAATGATGCGTTGTCTCGCCTGTATTTGGATCAACGATAACTTTTTCCTGAAATTCATGTCCGTTTGCTCCATTCATTGGTAGTGAACTTGCATTAGTCACTGGTAAATACTTTCCATCGCCACATTCTGAAAACAATAATTCCTTATCCCTCTGTTTATCTTTTTTATTTGAATTAAATTTTTGCATCGTTAATGACAATAATTCAACAACTAGATAAGATTCGGGCTTATACAATCTTGTAAAATGTAATCTTATGTGTTCACCAATATTTTCATCTTTGCGAGGAACATAATTACAATGTGGGCACGATGGTATTAGACGTTCCAATCCATGACGTCGTTTATGCGCGTCTATTGTATCTTTATCTGCCGTCGAGAACGGGCATTCGTAACAACGTAACATTTTAACATATGTTTCAGATTCTATAATATTTGATCTCTTTTTCGTCAGTAAGTCTGATTGTATGTCTTGGTTAGATATTGATGGTATTGTTACAGTATTGATAAATGTTGCAGAATTTGGTCTAAGACTCACAGTTGAAAATATTGTTGATTTTCTTCGAGTTTTTGCAGTATTGTTAATGCATCCTTCGGCATCAATACCTTCATTATTATATACATTTGTTTCTAATTGTCTACGTGATACTTCTGCTTGAGTATTAACTTTATGTTTCTTCAGATGTTGAACATAATTAGCATAATATTTGACTGAATAATCGCATGCATCACATCGATATCGTTGTTTAGCACCATGCAATGTTAAATGTACTCGATATTGCTCTCGTTTTTCAAAGGCCGACGGGCACTTATGACACTTATATCTTCTTTCTTTTAGTCTCCCATTTCGGAAATGACTTGGATGTATGAAATTCGGATTACCACGAATAAATGGATTTATTTGCAGATTCGATGAGGGTTGAAGATGAGTTGTTGCTATTGGTTCACTTGCTCCTGTGTGCCTTTTGTGAACAACTTGGTGCTTCATTAAATTTTGTGCCGTTTTGGAGGAATAGTCACATTCCGAACACTGAAAACGATTGTTAGAGCCATGAAGAGTCATATGATATTCAAGTGCATCAAGCTTAAAGTATCGCGCTGGACATTTAGCGCACGTAAAAACTTGATTACTGCCTTTTTGTTCATTTCTTAATCCACATGGGTCATTATTCGTAGAATTCGACGCTACTTCAACGACTATCCACGCAATATGTTTAGTATTGTCATGATCACAAGTTTCTACACATGCGGTTCTCGGGGGTGGATATCTCTGTGAATGACCATAAATTGATAATAAATATCGTGAACGCTCTTGATATTCGTTACAATGTGCTTTTTGATGGGCCAACAGGTGAGCTGGTTGCCTAGCAGCATAAGTGCACCACTCACATGAGTATGCAAGCTCGGTGGAATGATATCGCATATGAATCCGAAGTTCTTTTTCGCAGAGAAAGCGTGCTGGACATTCTGCACAACAGTGCACCAAACGTGAATCACATAAATCAGGTTCAGGGCCTAAAAGTGGGGTTTCTGAAAGACCGAGTAAAGTTGTTAAATCGTCTAATTGTTGGGCGTCTGTGCGACCGTCATCAACTAAACAATGAACAGTACCCAATGAGCCCATATGCATTTCAGCATGCGAATTCATTATTTCTTTTTTCCCACAACTGAAACTACAATCTGGGCATGCAATTAATAAACCAACACCTGATGCATTAGTATGCATTATCTCATGATCGCGAACTTCAGCACGACGTGATGATACATGCGGACAATGTCGGCATTTCAACATTTTTGCAAAAGTGCCATCAGCACGTGATACCCAAACGAGCGGTGTGTCAGGCAGTGAGCGTGTATCCAGTAACAGTGGCGGTGTTAAATTTCTATGGTCACTAGAAGTAGTTGCATTTTTAACGGCATCTTTAGAGTGAACGTGAGCTATTTCCTCTGCAGCAACATCCATTTTGATAATCTTATCATTTGAACTCATTTGATTCGATGATTTCGACTCGGTTGATGACGTATCGGAACGTCGATGCACAACAGCTAATTTTTCACCATGTAAACGTGCATGTTCTAAGAGTTCCCTATTAAAAAATTGTTTGATTTTATCAAATAATTTATAACTTATTAATTTTCCATCGCGTTTGTTTTATACATAAAATCTAAGTATGGTATTTATTCAATTGATAACTTACGCTTTTGTGCTGACATAATATGGACACAAGTAGCATTTGAATATTGCTTCTAAATTCGGACGATGATGAACTTGATGTATTGCTAGGTCCAATGCATTGTTTGCTGTGAATGGACAATCATTGCAATCTAAAACAGCTTTCTGTAAATAGTAACATTACAATTGTTTATTAATTCAGAAAAAAAGCGCTATTATATAAGTGTCGAAAAATAAAAAACTAAATATAATGTCATACTTTCTCATTGAATCTTTGTTCGACTGTGTCATAATGAGATTTCACATGAAGTAACACAATTTCTTTATTTGCATCGCGAAAATTACATCGTTTACATTTCCAAAGTGTTCGCTTAGTTTCTTCAATTGAAATAGAAGTTGATGCGGTCGGATAAATTCTCGATGAATGCACAGACATAGCCATAGTCACGGCATTGTATGTTGGACTCGATTTTAATAATGATTGACCCTGACTTTTAGCTACTTGAAGCGGCAATGCAGACCTTGTACTAATATCTGACTCTTTAGTAGTCTTTAGTAGTCTTGGTGGCTCTGGATAATTTTTGAGATCGTTCATAACTAATTTTTTTGGTGGTTCATTCAATCGAATGTCACCCGAACTACACTCCTCAATGGTTGGATCGTCTGTATTTCGCTGATCCATCTAACCACGTAAAATAATAAAAAACATAAAATGTGAAAAAAATAAATAAAAAAATCGAAGAAAAAAATATGCGGGTAACCCATAGCATAAAATGTATTTAACGGACCTGGGCAAGATATTTGTTGTATTTGGAATAATTTCTCCTACCAGTTTCGTCTGTCATAAGAACCCTGGCAGTTGAATGTAGAGGATCTCGTGCCGCTTTTAGCTTGATATGCTTAGTGATGTCCCATCTCCAATTAGATCTATATTGACAAAGAGAACATTCAAAGGGCTTTCTATTCAAATGTCCAACGATGTGGACGTGAAAACGACTTGCAGTCGATGCCCAGAATGGACAGTGTGGACATTTGAAGACCCTTCGTGTTGACGTATTGGACGTTCCATCGATCTATTAGAAACATATCTTAATGATTAATTTATGATTGTCTAAAATTATAGTTCCATTAATACACACACTCTTGAACAATAAGAAATTAGAGACAAATAACATAGTTTTGGAAGCAGAAATAAAATCATAAAATAAAAAACAAAAATCCCGTACCGACGATCCGGAAGAATTAGGGCCACCGACAGTGAGACTCTCGTCCCAATCGCCTTGAAATGAAAACTCAAAATCATCATAGTGAGATGCAGCAGCAGTACGGTTTGCGCTATTGGCATTGCTTTCCTGACTATTACTGTTAACCATTAAATAATTACTTGATATTTGGCAAACTTGCATATGCACTTGAAGATCTGTCAAGCTTTTACAACGTCTTTTACAGTTTGGGCAATGCGAAATACCAACAGACACACTAAGCGCTGTGTGATGCGTCATTTTATGTTTGAATAATTCTTCCATGCTACTCGCTTCAAAGGTACACCAACATTTTAAATTTTCCATGCTACTTACAGTCACATGTGTCGGGCCAGTATTCGCACTCGATGTCATTAATTTCTCCTTTATTTTGTCAAAGAACATAGCATTTCTTTTTTTGAATAGATTTACTGCACCCACATCTCCCTGCATATTCACTGTCTGTATCCATCAAATCAGAACAAAATACCCAATTGATCTAACTAATATGATGCCATATGAATTCATGCATATACGAATGAAAAATAATCATAATTTACCTCACGGTTGTTATATAACTTAGCGATTTCTGTATCCCGTGCGATTTTCGCCAATTCCGGTCTAACTCTTACACGTGGAACATTCAAAAGAGTTGATGACAGGCTATTTGTAATCGCACTATTGGCTTTATTCTCGGGACTCAGTGGAATCAACATTGGTATTGGTTTTCGAGATTTGTTTGGTGATTGCAACGGCGCATGTGATTCCATCAAATGTCGTTGCATTTCTGAATCCCATGCTGTAATGAAGTAACAACCTTTCTCTTCGCATTTCAATGCAATACATTCAGCGCCAGCTATAGCATTCGTATTTTCTATTGCACTTTCTTCTGCTTCTATTTGCATTGGTGATTTTGAAGGATTGATAGAATTTGTTGACTCTAATTTTTTCAGAACGTCTCGAAAATCACTAGCGCCAACCTGAGAAACAATAATTGTTAAAATGTATTTGTTTATACATATACTTAAATGAATTTACTTATAAATGACTTACTTGATTATATCGTTTCGCTCCACTTCGATGTTTACGATCAAGCGGATTATTCATCTTTCTGATTGTTTGGCCTATAGGTGGTTCATGATGATTTGTTTCGTGCACTGTTAAACTCTGACGTATGTCAGCTGTAAAATTGCATGCACGACATTGAAATGCGCCACCGCCACCATGATTTCGAGTATGTCGGTCTAAATTCCACTGAAAAATGAAATAAATTTTCCTACTCCATACATATAAAAAATAAACAATTATATATAAATAATAAATATATAAAAAAAAACACAAATAAAATAAATATAATAAACAAAAAAAATACCTTATATGGTGTACGAAAATCACAATCATCACACTTTATCATTGGCATAGAATGATACTTTACATGTTTTGTATAACGTGCCCGAACATGGGTCATATATGAACATTTGATGCAACGAAAAAATCGTCGTTTTAAATGATGTAATTTATAATGTTCATTTAGTTTTGCTTGATCAAGAGCTATAAGTGAACATATTGAACATGGATAATATTCACCATTTTCCGTCATTGATATATTACTTTGTGTTTCAGCTTTGTGCGATGTTAAAATATGACGCGTCAATCTCTTGGAATGTTGGCACATGAAATTGCAGTGAGGACACTCATAACAGTTTGACTACACACAAATATAAAATTTTTTATTAGTTGAGGATTAAAGATTTAAAAAGGAATCAATGAAAAAAAAATCTTAATAGAGCTATTTGAGTATATCAAACCTTTTGTTGATGTTCATCTTTAAGATGTTGTAAATATTCAACTAAAGTCGAAAATTTGACAATAGGTGTACAAGATTTACACTCGTATTTCCTATCAATTATGGTATCGTCATCGGAATGATCGGTGTCAAGTTCTTTTTTTATAGTAAGTTTCGGCTCATCATCATAAGTGTCGGCTTCATCATTATCATCACGATTAACGTCAACATTATCTTTATTAATATCAACATCAACTCCGTTATTATTACTTGTATTTCCTTTCAATGTTTGTGTGAAATTTATCCTTGCATCCATTTGAGTTATGCTACAATTGACGTTTTCGCTCTCCAATGCGTCATCTTGGTGATGTTTTTGTGATGAATTTCTTTTGTGTAAAGTTCTCGGTCTCAGCTCTCGAAATATTGCTGAAACCTCTGACATTGTTCCGTTTGGCCTTAGTAATCAATTTTATATATTTATCTACAAGTTACATTAATTTACTTTCACATCTAATTGAAAAATGGAATGAATTATAGAAGAAATTATTTTTTCCTTATACACAATACAAAAAATATCCTATAAATTCTTTGAAATTGCCTAGGTATATATTGAAAGTATAATGAAAAAAATGAAAGTGTTTGGAATAAAATGAATAAATAGATAAATAAAATAGAATGATGGATTTAAATGTTGAAATATTATTGTAGATAAGTATCATATCTTAAACGATTACGAGACGATTACCATTTCGCCTATAAATTTTATACTCAACATAAGATAATTATAAAAAAAATCAGCTACAATACACAACTGTGAATACTAGTTTCACGTTTTGAACTCATGAATCAATCACAAGCATTTCATATATATGCCATATAATCTCGCACCGAAATTTCCAGTAAAAACAAGGCCGTAGTTTATTAACAAAAAAAAATTTACAACAATATAATGGTAAAGATTCACATTAAAATATATAAGTTACGAAGTATTTACTAGAATGAATATTAAAAAAAAAAAATTAAAATTAAATGAAAAAAAACGAAATACAAAATGAACCTCGCCGTGTACGCTATTTTTCTCCGCCTTTAAAACGACTAAATACCAAATACACAATAATGGCGTCGTAACGATATTTCGTTTCTTCTAGAACGTAGAATATACACAAAGAAGCAAACACCGTTTTACTGCATGAAGAATGGTGCAAAAGCTAAACCGTGAGACACAGCACGCAAGGGCTATTGCAATAATAGTCGTACAAATCGTATTCTCTTCTTTTTTGTAAGCCGAGTAGAGATAATGGCAGCGAAACATGTGGTGTAAATCTGAACCACTGACAATGCTTTTAGAGCGTTGAAGGCCTTTTAATATATATATATATATATGATTTCCTCTTCGTACGATGTGACGTATTATTAAACCAAATATACGCATGATGTGAAAATGTGGTGACCAATGTATAAGTACCTTTTTGGGGTACTTCGAAGAACAGCAGATCTCTGTCGATAGATAAAGCTATAAAAGTAGTCACATGCAGCAACAGCAACAATAATAAGAACATCAATAAGCAACAACAGCAATAATAGCGATAGCCCCTTCCCCTAACCGGATGACTCGACTGGTGGCCCCTCGATGTCGATTGATGTCAATGTGGTGCAGCCAAGCGCCATCTACAATTCCAATTTCCATTCGGACCTCTAGTTACTACACCCGCCAGTCCAGTTATGACCCACTATTTTGTCGCGTACATCCCTCTCCAGGCGTCCTGCAATATTTCCTTGAATATCATCCCCCACCCTAAAAGTCGATATATACAAGTAGCCCATGTTTCTTTTGTTCTTCAAATACTAATGATGGTTATTTTTTGTCAAAGAAATTTTTATTCTGCTTAAATTGAATCATTAAGACATATGCAAATTATAATAAAACGAATAATCTAATATAAACATGAAAGTAGTTACATTTCTTAATATATTCACAAAATTATTCGATTCCTCGTTTCTAATCAACTTTATTTTTTCACTATTTTATACTCTAATCGATATCCGACATCTAGTATTTCAAACTTTTATTTGTTATTACATACACACGTTCTACAAGGAAATCTTAAGTACTTTATATATTTAGATCTTTATGAACTAGAGCACTTTCTATACGAATGCAGCAGACAAAATTTCTTCACATCATAACGTTTTTTGCCATTTTTACGATTCAATTGTACGAATGAAAGTAAAGGGTTGAAAAATATCCATATATAATTTATTAATACTGATGCTCAAGAGCAACTAAGAAAAATTATTGGATACATTAAATTACCAAATGTCTTAATTTCCTCCACGATCACTATAATTGTGATTAAAATTGAAGAGCACAAAATATATATGAGTGAATATATTTATATATTACATACACATAAAATTGTAGCAATAATAAAATATGTGATGGCGTATTACCACGATTGATTTCAAAAAAATTTATTCAGTATTAATATCAAACTATCATTTCAAATCATTGGGAATGAATATTCATATAAGAATATAAGACAGAGTCAATACATATAATCGAAGGCCTCTACTTATCTGACTGGGTGTTGTTAACATACATGTATGTTATACATAAATCTTGATTGGAATTGTACATATATTAATCGGATATAGTGTCTCATTGGCAAATTAAATTATCATTGCATTATTTGATCATTTGTGTTTACCTCATTATACCATGATAAGAAATTTAATTTCGCATACATGATTTCACAAATAATTTTTCATGTTATACAATATACTATATACATACCCATGTTATATTGCATACGATAACATATGCAGTAATTTTTTTGAATACTTTTTATGTGATAGATTCTCTCTGTTCAACTCATCAACTAGCATATTCTATAATTTAAACAGACATTACTTTAGTAATCACGTCTGTGGCAGACTCACAGCTGGCTAACTACACCGGGAATAAGTTGGTACAAAATATTGATGTTTTACAATAATTTATATGTCGAGAGATTCCTCCAGAAGTGCTCCTACCGAATTGGCAATCACTCCTATTTTATGATAAATATTTAATGAGATATTTATGAAGTAAAAAATTCAAATATTTGAATTCTGATGTCCCAATAAATAATTTTTTTTATAAGATTGTTTGATACCAGAAAATCGCTTCCACTTTGTATCGTAATAATCAGCCATCGGATTTTAATTCATCAGAATAATGAATAATTAAATATGATTAAAAATCAATTTAGCATATCGTCGCTTAAGTTCTAACACCGGGTAAGTCAAAAAATGAGCGTAGAGAGTTACGCATGTCATTTGATAGATAATCGCGGTATTAGGACTTAAGCGACGATATCTGTTTTTTTTTAACACGTTTTTGTTTGTTCAAACAAAAAAACGCAGCATGTCATCGCTTAAGTTCTAACATCGCGATTATCTATCGAATGACATGCGTAACTCTGTACGACCATTTTTTGACTTACGCGGTGTTAGAACTTAAGGCGAAACGGGAGTCACAGCCGAACTCTGATGTGAAAACGCCCTCATCTGAGAGGAACTAAAAATGTCAGTATGCAGGTAGCGCTGAAAACGAGTTATCCATAAAATTGTCGTGAAACAGATTTCAAGTCGTACCAACTTGGTATGAGCAAAAAACTATTGACAAGTAATTAGCTATCGGACGGAACGCGGCTGCTATAGCCGCTATCTTCTCAGTTTCATACAGTTTTGAATGAATCAATGAAAAAATGTATTTATTATTAAAATGAAAAATTAATATGAATGACATGAAAAATATACGGCTGTTTAATGAATTTGATGTTTTTGATCATATTTATTTCATTTCACATTAATTTTTTTCGTTGAACAGCAAAATATAACGGGATCTGGTAGTGCGAGAAACGCCATCTGGTCATATGAAATGATAGTTTTGAGAAATTTGAATTTTAAAAATGTCTAAGAAAACCTAACTTTTGAATTTATTGAACAAAAAAACGAAGAATTTTAGATAGAAGTTCCAAAAGTAGGTACAACCGAATACATTTGTTTGCATCATTCAACTCACGAACATAGTTATGTTGAAGCTTCAACATTTTTCCTGTTTCAATATATGTAATATTTACAAATATCATTAACACACATTCAAATATAAATCAATAAGATAGAAAAATTATATGATGAAATATCTATATTATGATCAAAATTATTTAATTGTTCCGATATCTTGTCAAAATTTTTCTAAGTTCGGGAACGATTATTATTATGGTTTTTTTATGATCTTTTATGACACCCGACCGGTTGAATCTTTTCGAAAAAGCAATAAATGGTTTTAAACGCATTCTGTCCTGCGATCAGAGGTTTCGAACGCTCAGCACAGGTCATGAAGCCATTTCAACGCTCGAAAATTTCATCTGAGGGTGCTATTAACGCGTCAAAGAGAACCTGGATATCCTATTGATACGCTAAATTTCGACTCGAGCCCACGTATACACGCGTTAACTCTTAATATATATATATATACATATAATTAATGTGATAGGTGATTGTATAATACATATAATTCGAAGGAAAAAATCATGGATCTGTTCCATATATCATTAAATATGACTCTTTGAAGTAATATTGGAATGACTTAAATTCATGAATTTGTGGGATTAACATGGATTTAAGTAACGTATTCAGCGACACATGTAACAATACTTTCATATTCATAATATTAGTCTGTCATAATTATCAAACAAGATTATTGTGATCATTATAGAAATGCATGAATACATACGTACATCGATCTATTTTTATTTACACACACACACACACACGCGCGCGCACACACACAAACATGCATACATATATTTTCTTTCTCTCATTACGCATTGGGGCGCATTTTACGACGATCTCTGCGTTTTTTTACAGAAACAAAAAACAAAAAACAAAACAAAAAAAGAAAGAAGAAACAACATAGATATATTCATGCTGTGACAGAAATTCTTATTCTACACGTCGCAATATGTTGGCCAGGAATTCTATTATGAAACAAACCAATTGAAATAAACACCACCTTGTGATTACATCATGTACCAGATTTCATGAGGAAGTTACTCTCGTCCTGAGATAGAAAACATTTTTATCCAAATACACCAGCTCTCGTGTACGTGATGTAATACAGCAATGACCATCACATCTGAAAAGTAGTAATACTAAAACCTGAGAAAACATAATGATCAGTTTGATTTGAAAAAATCCATAGATAACTTCATCGATTATCGGAGCATGTGAGACTGGTCGATGCGAGTTCATTCTTTCCAACACCGTCTTACCGCGCAGTCCAACGTACTCCGTCCCTTGTCGCCTGAGTATTCAACACAAGGACCCACCTCGCTTCCCCCACTCTCGCGTATCTCGATGCACTCAGTAGGCGTGGCGATATATGTCCCTCATATGTGTGTGACACAGCAAATATCAGCATGTGCATCTCCTGCTTGCACCTACATTCATGCGCCTGTAAAACAAGTCATACAACGACATAATCACAAGAAAATGTATACATTGTCCTAATGGTCATCATCGACTGTTTCTTTTTCTATTCGAACATTAAACATGAATCTGAAGAAAAAAGACAGATTATTCGGTAGTAAAAATATATCACAATGTGTGGTAAATAATAAAAGACATATTCACTCATAAATTTGAAATTTTTTTCGTGCATTTACATGCATACATACAGTGTCAGCGGATCCGAGAATTTGGGTTTGAAGCCCACCACAGATCAAAAATTTTATCGGTTATGCATAATGTTGAATTTTAATTATTTATAATATACGGAAAATATATAATATGTAATACACAGATTTGTAATTTGTAATATCCATATGTGTAATTCTCCATCGTATATACATTGATAATTGATAAATTATGTATATATTCGAAAAATATTCGAGATAATTTGGGCGGAGTATCCTAAATTTCCTTCAAAGGAAATTGCTCTTTCGAAAGGGAAGAATAAAAAATAAGCGAGAAATACAAGAAAAAGCTCTGAGGCAAGGCGACTATTGCAACCCCAGTAATTTTTCTGATTTCACATTATCCATCGCATCCAGTGCACCGTTTGATCGCGGAAAATATTGAATGAAGCATGACAAAAATAAACAATTGGGTAGAGTGCTCTCAAGATTACTAGAGCCGAATGGGAGCGGTCGGGAAATGGGAGCTATGGTGATTTAACGGAATGTAGGCAAAATCACGTGATTGTAAACACACGGATGTCTTCGCCAACCTTCGAGAAACTTGGTCCGAGCGGTACGAGCCGTTAGTGCCCTGCCGCAGCAGTGTGGCCAGATTCGGGACGTTTTTGGTAGCATGGCCGCATGGAGGGGGAAACACACACAAGTACAGGCCACGTACATGTGAGAAGCGTGATTTGGCTAGCTTCGGACAGTGGAAAAGAGTGGACAATATATTTCTGTCGCCTTTTTCCGAATTGAAACGAAGCTAGTTGACGTCGAATGATGTCGATGCCGACTAGAGGGCTAAAATATTGTCGGTAAAATAATTCAAACATCGTTCTACCGATATGTTTATATGGAAAAGATGGTCTCACCGACACATTTGTACGAATAACCGCCAAAAATATTTGAACTTTTCAGCATTTAATATAAAGAAGTAACTTTTTTCGTTTAGTTGAAATTAAAGTTTTCTGTTAATTAATTAATATACATATTTTTTTGTTTAGCATATCATTTATTTATAAATATTTATTTCAAATATAAATCGATGATTGTTGGCTACATATGTGACTTCCATGCGGCGAATTCTTTTTTATTAACATATCACAGACAAAACCTATGAAAACATTTGTGCATATTCCCTAGCTACCTCCCATTCACGATCATATATATATATATTTTTTGTTGATTGTACATGACTATGCTATAGTTATGGAGACGAAAATATACGTTTAATGTGATGGAACACTAAGAATTTAATTTGAAGTGGTACTTATTAAATTATTTTTGTCTGAACCATGAGAAAATGAACAATAAAAAAATATATTTAATAGAATTTCTCAATATAAAATTGTTCATATTTCATAAATAATTTCATAATATTAATATTTCATTGTTCATAAATCTGAAATAATTAAAACATATTATTTGTAGTATGATGAGAACAATTATTTTGGAGAATATGGCTGTTAACAGTTTATAATTATGAATAATAGATTATAGATATATGTTAGAAATATACACAACTATATAAATAGATAAAATGTCATTACTACTTATTATATACATATTTATTTACATGCATCATTCTCTCTATTTCCTATTACTGTTTTCGAATAAGACGACTACATTATGACATAGCTTGAACACATGGGCCGGGTGTCGTTTACTAATTGCCTGGTATACCTGAAACGTATAATTTTTCTTACAATATTTATTCATATTTTGAAAATTTATGCTCAGTGGAAAATATTATATGATATTTTGCTCTACTGGATAGGTAAACATTACTCACTCACAGATTTTATATTATTTTCAAAATCATATAATTTCAAATAAGTATTTCATGATCACGAAAAAAAAATGAAGGAATCAATGTTCCAGATTTTTATTCATCATTTTTTTGTATTAAATCAAAATTTAAATATTTTCGTAAATCTACAGAAGTGCAATCATTATGCTCATACATATTATTTTTCCAATATAAATCATAGCAACCAGCAAATAATGATGAATTCGCACTACGTCATTTAGAAACAATTGTGAATCATATATTTATATAGAATATACAAATGCACAATATTCATACAAGTAAGCACAACAAGTAAGAAACAAACTTTATTCATATATATATATATATCTCTTTTTCTTCCTTCCCGTATTTATACATATCTTTCTTTTTCTTTCTCGTTGCTGTTTCAGCTCGAAACTTATACACTCGCATATAATGAGCATTAGGACCCTTTTACCAATTGCACTGTATACCTGGATCTTAAATTTTTCGTCAATATTCATTTTCGTTCGGAAAATATGAAATTTTGTTTCATCGTTCATGTGTCTGAAAAAGATTCAATTGATGAAATATTAATAGATGAATGAATAAATTAATAAATCAATTAATTGATGAAGCGTCAAGTAAACATATAAAGAATTTATATATATTTTTATTATTAATATAAAAATGCGCTTTATATATTATTATATATTCTTATATTATATTTATAATCTGTGGTCATGTGGTTAAGTCAATTGTCTTCTACGCTAAAAGCTGGGGTTCGGTCCTAGACGTCTTTTTTTCTTTTTTTTTTTTTCTCATATTATATATTGAAAATATTTTTTTTGTATCACATTTTATCAAATCATTACTTGATACTCTACCAACCGAATATTCGTACATATATTCATATTTACAAATATGTAAAAAAATTCATTCATCATGAAAAAAAAAAAAGAAAAAAAAAATCAAGGAATCAATCTTTGAGATCTTTGTTCATCTTTTTTTTTATTTAAATAAAAATTTAAATATTTTCGTAAATGCTCAGATATCCAATCATTATATTTATATATATTATTTTTCCAATATAAATCATAGCACCTAGCAAATGATGATAAATACGCACTACGTCATTCAGAAACAATTGTGAATCATACATTTGTACACCCCAGATGAAAAATTCGGATATTTTGTATACAATATAGCTCTGCAAAACAGCTCTGCTCATTGCCATTAGCAGAGGTTATCAACGCTTCTGTATTTTCATGGTCACTCTGGAAATGACGTTATATCCAGAGGTTATAGACGCATTTGTATATACTCAGGAGCATATAATTTACATACGTGTTTCTATATGTAACGTTGTCAAAATTATTAATTATATATAAATATTTTTTTTAATTGATATAAATTTTTTCTCATATTAATTTATGAAAATAACGTATAGAAGCAAGAATTCAAAAAAAATTATTAATATACCTATATTAGGGCAAGTACAGTATAATATTGCAATGAATAGATATTTGTGCTGTTGTACAATTTATATAGCTGAAATTTATGAAGATATATTTAACATGATAAGATTAAGGATATACATTTATTATCTAAACCAGGTATCTGGAAATAAAGAAAATTTTACATTAAATACAATTTGAAAAAATTTTTGATTTGCGACGGGATCCGAACACTGGAACCTCTGGTGATGAAGCATGAACGCTACCGCTGAGCTGCTAAGACATTGTGTGGAAAATGTTTTTATTTTTACTTCATTCAGAATGGTATGAGAATTCCTTGAAAATTATCCGGACCATGCAGTTTATGAATTACTTCATAAACTTAATAACCCACGAGAGAAATATAAATCTCACATCATCTCATCAAAACTACGTGCCATTGGTATTCTCAATAAAAAAACATAAATTCATCCGATAGTCTTGAATGCAATAAATACATTAAATATTGGTGGAACAAATATTTGTATTTTCAATCGTTTAATAAAATCTGGAATACTACATACATTAGAATCATATCACAGAATCACAAAAAGCGACTCATCATATATACAATATTATTATAATGCTGTCAACGAATTTGGATTTATACATTGTTTTATTTAAATATCTGATTGTGCATGTGAATCATATTGCAAAGATAGTTGTATAGTGGAATACTCTGCTGTTATAAAAAAATGTAATGTTATACCAAAATTCAGTGTAGAAAATATTAATTTCACTCGCATATATGAATGTACAATAACAAATAATTTAAATATAATTGATGTCAATACATTTTCATTTATTTATAAAAAAAATGGATTATTTATTGAGTAAACTGAGAAATTTTTATTTCATCAAATTTATCTATGTTCCGATATCTTGTCAAAAATTTTCTAAGTTCGTGAACGATTATTATTAGATTTTTTTTTTATGATCTTTTATGACACCCGACCGGTTAAATCCTTCCGAAAAAGGTTTCGAACGCTCAGCACAGAATATACAATATTTATACAAGTATCTACATATACAAGTAAGAAACAAATTTCATTCATCTCTCTCGCATATAATGAGTATTCGGACCCTTTTACTAATTGCACCGTATACCTGGATTTCACAAATTTTTCGACAATATTCATTCTCGTTCGGAAAATATGAAATTTTGTTTCATCATTCATATGTCGGAAAAAGATTCAATCGATGAAATTATGGATGAATTAATGAAGAAATAAACAAATAAATGAATAAAGCATCAAATATATATGCATAGAATTTATATTCTTATTTATCACATATATGAGAATGTGACTCATATATTAAAATTTAAGATCGAAACTAGTATCTGGTATGTGGCCATGTGGTTAAAGTTGCATGATGTTGATGCTAAATGTTTTGGTTTCGAATCCAAGTTTTGGAAATTTTTTTTTTTATTCATTCAATATCAATTTTTTTTTTATGTTACACCTCATAGTTTATAATGAATAGATTTTTTCAATGCTGCAACTTGTTGGATTATTATAATACAAAATTATAAACTATAAGGTGTAACATAAAAAAAAATTATTGTTGAATATAATAATGATTTTGATAGGGTGTAGAACAAAAAAAAAATTGACATTGAATGAATAAAAAAAAAAACGTCGAAACTTGGATTCGACTTCATTTATTATTCACTTGCACCATGCGATTTTAACCACATAGCCACGGACTAGACACTTGTTGCAGAATTAATTTTAATATATAAATCACATTCTCATATATATAATAAATAAGAATATAAATATTATGCATATATATTTGATGCTTTATTTATTTATTTGTTTATTTCTTCATTTATTTATCCATGATTTCATCAATTGGATTTCTTTCCAAATCATGATTGATAGAACAAAATTTCATATTTTCTGATTGTGAATAAATATTGTCGAAAAATTTGTGAGATCCAGGTATACGGTGCAATTGGTAAAAGGGTCCTAATGCTCATTATATGGAAGTGTACAAGTCTGTATGCAATAGCGGCAGTGAAAAAGAAAGAAAAAGATATAGAACTGTGAAGAGGAAGATATATACAAGTATGAACGAATTTTCTTACATATTTGTATATATGAATATATGTACGAATATTGTGTATTTGTATATATGAATATATGTACGAATATTGTGTATTTGTATATATTATATAAATGTATGTTTCATAATAGTTTCTAGATAACGTAGTGCGTCACTATTATTATTTGCCGGTTGCTTCGACTTAAATTTGAAAAAAAAAAAAATAATAATAACAACAACAACAACAACAATAATAATAATAATAATAATAATAATAATAATAATAATAATTGTATAACAACCCGAGTAAAAATATACGTGCCCAAAACGCGCCCAAAGCACGCCCGAAATTCAAGAAGCGCCCGATACAAGCCCAATACGCGCCCAAAAGTATTTTGTTAATCTCAAGTGTGAATATGCACGCCCAAAATGCGCCCAAATTCAAGAAGCGCCCGAACTGCACACCATCCTAACCTTTTTATGAGGGTTCGTTTTATTACCCGAAATACTCAACAAGAATTTTGCAGTGGTGAATGTCGATTGTCAGCATATAGATATAAATTTTCAAACGTTGAAATGGCGTTATGATCTGTTTATTGCATTTTCGGAAGGATTTAACCGATCGGGTGTCATAAAAGTTCACAAAAAAACCATAATAATAATCGTTCACGAACTTAGAAAAATTTTGACAAGATATCGGAACATAGATGAATTTGATGAAATAAAAATTTCTAAGTTTACTCAGTAAATAATCCGTTTTTTCATAAATGAAAACACATTGAACATTTTGTTTTTGTTTAACTGATATTATTATGATATGTGTGGGTTCATTATATAATCGTTCATCAATATAATTGTGTTATTTTCATTCGTTCATTAATTCACTTATTTTTATTCACAATCATAATTATTACCAATATACTGATTAAAATTATATCTAAATATATTTATTCTATCTCTCTTAGATTAATTGGTTTCATAATATATTTTTTGTTTGATTATGTCAATGATTTTATGTTAATATAAAAACATACACAAATAAGATCATTGACATCAATTATATTTAAATTATTTGTTATTGTACATTCATATATACGAGTGAAATTAATATTTTCTTCACTTAATTTTGGTATAACATTACATTTTTTTATAACAGCAAAGTATTCCACTATACAAATATCTTTGCAATATGATTTACATGCACAATTGATATGATTTCCGACCAATTACTTCCTGGAAAAAGGCATGGAATTCGGAATTTTCACAATTCAAATCACAGTTAACTGTGTTAGAATCATATACTTTTATGAAAAATGCAATCAATCCAATTTTCGGGCCTTGTTCGGTCATAACTTTCACGCAGTAAAAATCAGATGCAGTCTTTCTCTTGTAGGATGGAGAATAAATCGTTTGATTTTTAATTTTTAATCGTAAAAATTTAGATTTTTTTATATTACTATGAGTTGTAATTTCTACGATATTGTGGAGTACTAACCCGAGGTTCTGAGGAATACTATGTAAAAAAATCATTTTTCCAAGTGCATATATATTTGTATCTATTTGCCAAAGAGGATTGACTCTTTTACCAATTGTTTTCAATTTATTACAATACTCAAAAACATCAGTGTTGTTATCTATATTTCTGAATTTACTTGCGGCTATTGAATGATGGGATATTTTGGAATATATTTGTAAACCAATGCAAAATAAAAAAAAAAAACAATTAATAAAATTTAATATAATTCTTTAATAATTCATTCGATTCTGAGCAAAAAAAAATTATTGGTGTTTGTTTATATGGACGGGTATCTCTTTAAGTGTGAATAAGTTTGTATAATGATGTTTTTCATAATTTAATATTTATACCAATATTTCTACATGCACGAGTGGCGTATTGGGTAGCGTAGCAGTCATTAAAGTACCTTCCAAGGATCGCTGGTTCGAGTCTTACAATCTAACATTTTTTTCAGGTTTATGTCTACTTTTAAATTTTCAATTACTTCCAGACGTCCAACATAATATATATATATAATGTATAAGTGAACTAACGATAAAAATTATTCATTGTGAAACCCCAATATTAATCATAATATAAGTTGCATACATGTACGACTCATGATTAATTGTGTGATGTGTTCTTTTTTAGTTTTGTCCATTTTACTTTATAAAATTAGAATTATGAATTTATAACATTGCAAAGTGATTTTTTTGCACAATCACTTTGTAAAGTGATGTCATTTTCAACAGAGTAGCTGGGGGCAATCTCGAGTGAAAATTTTTCGTCTTTTCGCACGCCCATAACGCGCCCATTGCAAGCCCATTTAGATGAATTTGGGCGCGCTTTGGGCGCGTTATGGGCGCGTTTGTCCTGCAAATAGGCGCGCTATGGGCGCGTTAAGTAAACAAATTTGGGCGCGCATTGAGCGCGTTTTGGGCGTGCGAAAAGACGAAAAATTTTTACTGGGGGTGGCGTGTTGGCTAGCGTGCCAGTCTACAAATTATGCTGTCCAAGGTTCCAGGTTCGAGTCTTCTCATCGAGTATTCTATTTTTTCATACTTATGCTCTAATGTTTAATATTTAATTTTCAATTATCTTTCAGGTTTGGAACATAATATATATAACTCTTAACTAATGATTTGAATAATCTGATGTGAAATTATTAGCAATCAATTATGCGACAAAATTACACACTTACAATTCATAATTAAGTGTGTACAAACGTTTTTTTTCTTTTTCAAATTTTGCTCATTTGCTTTATAAGGTTAGAAATATGAAGCCGACTCGAGTAAAAATATTCTAGTTCTTTCCCGAGTGAAAATTTTTCGTCTTTCCGCACGCCCAAAACGCGCCCAAAACGCGCCCGATGCGCGCCCAAAGCACGCCCAAAAATGTGAATTCGGGCGTGCTTTGGGCGCGTTTTGGGCGCGTTAAGTAAACAAATTTGGGAGCGCATCGGGCGCGTTTTGGGCGTGCGGAAAAACGAGAAATTTTTACTCGGGAAGCATATTTTGGTATTTATAATGAAAATAAAAAAATTGTCCACATATGATGATGTTGTATAAAAATATATGTTGTAGAATGCATTCATTTGAGGTACAAAACCATGAAATATGTTTTTGTAAATAATTTAAAATTTACGAATAATATTTTTCCATTTAATACAGAAAAATATCAAATAATCATTTCCAATGGATATGAATTTCATATTTTCTGAACATGAATAATTGTTGTATGTAAAAGTATACGTTCCAGGTATACGGGGAAATTAGTAAAAGGGTCTTGACGCCTAATCCATGTGTTTAAACTTCACAGTAGTGTGCAAGTCTTATTCAGAATCAATGATAAGAAAGAAAGAGAAAGATACATATGCAAATATATATGTATGATTAAAAATGGAATTTTCTCTATATTTGTATGTGTGTATATTCATATATACTATTTAAATATATGATACACAATTGTTTTAATGTGAAGTAATACGTTATTGTTATGCATTGACAATTGATTCGATATATATATTATATACATGAATTGCATGTACATTCAATACATCTCGAATATATTTTTATAGACCCGAGTAAAAATTTTTCGTCTTGCCGCACGCCCAAAACGCGCCCGATGCGCGCCCAAAGCACGCCCAAAGCACGCCCAAAGCACGCCCGAATTCACATTTTCGGCCGTGCTTTGGGCGCGCATCGGGTGCGTTTTGAGCGTGCGGAAAGACGAAAAATTTTCACTCGGGAAAGAACTAAAATATTTCTACTCGAGTCGGCTTCATATTTCTAACCTTATAAAGCAAATGAGCAAAATTTGAAAAAAAAAAACGTTTGTACACACTTAATTATGGATTGTAAGTGTGTAATTTTGTCGCGTAATTGATTGCTAATAATTTTACATCAGACTATTTAAATCATTAGTTAAGGGTTATATATATTATGTTCCAAACCTGAAAGATAATTGAAAATTAAATATTAAACATTAAAGCATAAGTATGAAAAAATAGAATATCCGATGGGAAGATTCGAACCTGGTACCTTGGACAGCATAATTTGTAGACTGGCACGCTAGCCAATACGCCACTCAGTTATTTACAAATAAAATTGTAAATAGTAAACTGTAATTCATTAAGGCATATCATGTACACTTATTTACACTTACACTTACACTTACACACACACACCTGCGCATATATACGAATGCCAACACAATAATTAAAAAAAAAATTTATTAAATATTAAATAAATAAATAAATAAATAAATAAACATAAAATATATTTTAAAAAATTTATAAAATAAAAATGAAATAAACTAAATAGTAAATAGATAAATTGAAAATAAATGAATGAATAATGAATATATTAAAAAAATTAATATATAAACAAAAAAAACCAATTAATCTGAGAGAAATAGAATAAATATATTTAGATATAATTTTAATCAGTATATTGGTAATAATTATAATTGTGAATAAAAATAAGTGAATTAATGAACGAATGAAAATAACACAATTATATTGATGAACGATTATATAATAAACCCACTAATTATCATTCTATTCATAATAATATCATTCAAACAAAAACAAAATGTTCAATGTGTTTTCATTTATAAAAAAATGAATTATTTACTGAGTAAACTGAGAAATTTCTATTTCATCAAATTCATCTATGTTCCGATATCTTGTCAAAATTTTTCTAAGTTCGTGAACGATTATTATTATGGTTTTTTTGTGATCTTTTATGACACCCGATCGGTTAAATCCTTCCAAAAATGCAATAAACAGATCATAACGCCATTTCAATGTTTGAAAATTTATATCTATATGCTGACAATTGACATTCACCACTGCAAAATTCTTGTTGAGTATTTCGGGTAATAAAACGAACCCTCATAAAAAGATTAGGATCGTGTGCAGTTCGAGCGCTTCTCGAATTTGGGCGCGTTTTGGGCGTGCATATTTACACTTGAGATTAACAAAATACTTTTGGGCGCGTATTGGGCTTGTATCGGGCGCTTCTTGAATTTCGGGCGTGCTTTGGGCGCGTATATTTTCACTCGGGGATCAATTCTTTAATTACGAATGTAGAATATGAAATTATTGTAATTATATGCGTTCCTTACGCATGTAAAACAAAAAAAAACTTTTTCCGCATAAAAGTTATATATATGATTAACAATTATGTATCTACATTTTTGTTAATATTTATAAATTGTAAAAATATTTACAATTGAGAAAAAAGGTTATTTGATGTTGGATAAAAGTGGACTGTAATTAAATGAGAGGGAATGAGATGGGAAGCCGGTAGAATCACTGATCGTATTGTGAATATCGCGAATGAACAATTGCATGTAAATGTACTTAAATAATTAATATTTATTGAGAAGCGCACTTTCACTATATTTACAATATGTACAACGATGATGAGATCTTGAGATGTTGAGATCGATGATACAATGAACACACTTTGTTGAGAAGAGCTGTGATCGTATTGATCAAGCTCGCGGTGAGAATGTTGAGATGTAGACTGGTGTTTTATTATTTTTGTTAAATGAAACACCACCAAGGAGGATACTATTTATCCACTTGGAATTGTGAGAGAATTATGCACTATGAATTACATAAACTGCTGAGATGAATGAGATATTTCTTGATAATAAAGTTGAGCATGTGAGATCACAATTGTATGTTGTGTCGCACGATGAGCAAACGGAATGATTCGTATGAGAAACGTAATGAGAGTCACGAACGAGAACCCGAATGAGAATGATGTATTCCAACGCAATATCGATGCAAGGTATTGGCGATCGATGCGTGCGTTGGTCATTTCGGTGCAATTGACCAAAATTGGTCAATTGCGCACCCCCTCCCCGCGTGTGGGAGGAGCTGTTGAGCATCCAGGACAAGAACAATATGCCTGTCCGGGACGTGCTGCCATCATCATGGCAAAAATGAAAATATATGAAATTAAATATTCCTTGAATATTTAACAATAAATAAATTGCTTTCTTTTTTCATTCAAACGGAGGGAAATGATATAAAATATAAATTGATCAACTGAAAATATATATTCTGCATGATTTGAAAAAAATATATTATTTTTCTGTATTAAAAGCTAAAAATTCGAATATTTTTGGCGGTCATTCATATGAGCAAGTCGATAAAATCATCAGTCTCATATAAGCATGTTGGTAAAACCATACATAAATTATTTTACCGACAATTTCTTAGCCCTCTAGGAAGCAACGAGTCGTCATCGAAATCGTTCAACGTCGTTTGGCTTCGTTTTAGTTCGGAGACTGGAGACAGACATAAATTGTCCGCTCTCTTCTGCTACACGAAGCTAGCCGAAGCGCGCTGCCTACATGTACGTGGCCTGCACTTGTGTGTGTATCCCCTCCACTCAATTTCATGTTGCTTGTTATGTTGCCAGCGTCTCATTTCTGGCATCACTATCTGAAAAGTCTCTCATCGTTTGTTGCGATGTAACCATCAGTTTCAAAAGGTCTCATTCACTCTTATTCGGTCTCATCCAGTCTCAATGTAAACGTGGTACACACTCATCACAATCTCATCTTTTCACATTCTCATCGACTCTCATGATGTATATCATTAATACTCAACGCATTTAATTGTTTCACTCTCAACGTTTATATCTCACCTCATATTTCATCAAACTCAATGTCAATCATTTACCACATTCTCATCGAGTATTGCGACGCATACAACGAAGCAACTACTCATGTCAATTGATCTCAAAGTATCAATTTCCTCAATTCATCTCATTGAACTTATGCAATTCATATTTGTGCATAAAATTCATTCTCAAAATTCCAAGTGGATCAATAATAACCTCCTTGGTGCGTTTATTCATAATAAAGCAATAATTCACTAATCTACATCTCACCGCTCACTACACAACATATTGATCGATAATATCAATTGTATTCTCTTTTCATAATCAAACAATCGTTTCTCTCATCAAAATTCAATACTATCTCATTCCCATTATCTACAACATTTTCTTCTCATCATCAATCTCAAGTAAAATTACAGTGTACAAAGTGTAAATATAGTGATAAGTACATCTCAATAAATTGTATATATTTCAAGCATAAAATCAGCACAACTGTCCACTACGATTATTTCAATTCCAACAGCAATTCACCCCGGCTTCCATCCCAATCCAACATCATACAGTCCACTACAACTCTCATCCCATATAAAATAAATATCCTATTTTATATCTCATTCAAATTTTTACATTTTTATTAATCATGAGTTGGAATCATTACTATATTAAACAATAGTTTTGTATAATAATAATTCAACAAGGTGCAGCATTGAAAAAATCTATTCATTATAAACTATACATTCCAATAATATCTACATAATTTCGTCAATTGGATTTTTTTTCCAACTCATATACGGTACGCGTGTACAGTGCGATCAGTAAAAGGGTCCAAACGCTCATTTTATGAGAGCGTACAAATCTTTATGCGGAAACTGTAATGAGGAAGAAGAAGAAAGATATATATAAATACAGGAAGGAAGGGAGAGTGAGAGATATGAATGGAATTTGATTATTACTTGTATATGTAGATACTTGTATAAATATTGTGCATTTGCATATACTATATAAATGTATGATTCACAATTGTTTCTAGATGACGTAGTGCGTATTCATCATTATTTGCTGGTTGCTATGATTTATATTTGAAAAATAATATGTACGAGCATAATGATTTCATGTCTGTGGATTCATGAAAATATTTAAATTTTGATTTAATACAAAAAAATGATGAATAAAAATCTGGAACATTGATGCCTTCATTTCTTTTTCGTGATCATGAAATACTTATTTGAAATTATATGATTTTGAAAATAATATAAAATCTGTGAGTGAGTAATGTTTACCTATCCAGTAGAGCAAAATATCATATAATATTTTCCACTGAGCATAAATTTTCAAAATATGAATAAATATTGTAAGAAAAATTATACGTTTCAGGTATACCAGGCAATTAGTAAACGACACCCGGCCCATGTGTTCAAGCTATGTCATAATGTAGTCGTCTTATTCGAAAACAGTAATAGGAAATAGAGAGAATGATGCATGTAAATAAATATGTATATAGTAAGTAGTAATGACATTTTATATATTGATATAGTTGTGTATATTTCTTACATATATCTTATAATCTATTATTCATAATTATAAACTGTTAACAGCCATATTCTCCAAAATAATTGTTCTCATCATACTACAAATAATATGTTTTAATCATTTCAAATTTATAAACAATGAAATATTAATATTATGAAATTATTTATGAAATATGAACAATTTTATATTGAGAAATTCTATTAAATATATTTTTCTATTTTTTATTTTCTCATGGTTCAGACAAAAATAATTCAATAAGTATCACTTCAAATTAAATTCTTAGTGTTCTATCATATTAAATACATCGTAAAAAAATATATATATATATATGATCGTGAATGAGAGGTAGCTAGGGAATATGTACAATTATTTTCGTAGGTTTTGTCTGTGATATGTTAATAAAAAAAAATTCGCCGCATGGAAGTTACATATGTAACCAAAAATCATTGATTTATATTCAGAATAAATATTCATAAATAAATTACATACTTTTTTTTGTTTGAACAAAAAAATATGTATATTAAATTATTAACAAAAAACTTTAATTTCAACTGAACGAAAAAAGTTACTTTTTCATATTAAATGTTGAAAAGTTTAAATATTTTTGGCGGTTATTCGTACAAATGTGTCGGTAAGACCATCTGTTTCATATAAACATGTCGGTAAGATGATGTTTAAATTATTTTACTGACAATATCTTAGCCCTCTAGCCGGCATCGACATCGTTCGACGTCGACTAGCTTCGTTTCAATTCGGAAAAAGGCGACAGAAATATATTGTCCACTCTTTTCTACTGTCCGAAGCTAGCCGAATCACGCTTCTCACATGTACGTGGCTTGTACTTTCGTCTGTTCCCCCCTCCATGCGGCCATGCTACCAAAAGCGTCCCGAATCTGGCCACACTGCCTTACCCCATCGAAACAGCAATATTGTTAGTAAGAATCAGAATTGCAAACGGAAGTCACGTACTTGACGTCAACAAGTTCGAGCTATTTAGAGTTGTGTCCCTATTGCTGAAAATTGAAGCAGTTTTATTTTGTGTTGTCGCCATTTTGACGACTGGTACAAAGTTTATTGTTGAAACATTTTGAATTGAACCAGTTTTGATGGCAGGGTAAGTAAAGTTTCCATTTTTATTTAGGATTGCTACCGTATTGTTGACACACTTTGCATTTTGGAACTGGCTCTGTTTTGTTGAGTAATTTTTTTATTCCTTATAATTCTTCAAAAGAACAAATGAAATTAATTCCTTCTACTATTGATGATTAGATTCACTCTTCTCAATATGATTAAAATTTTATCGTGACAATTCGAGGCTTCTTTCGGTTTCATACAGTTCAATTTTTGAGTTAGACCCCTTTAGATGGATTTCACCAAATCTAATTTCACAACATCCTTAATAAGATTGAATATTTTTTTTGAGAGCTTTTCAAATCAATTTGGCGCACATGACTCCATGAGTAAGTAATTTCTTTTTTTTCTCTGAAAAAGGATCAATGTGATCTGTGCGAAAGGTACAAGAACTCAGACGGAGAAGAAAAGAGCCGGCCTAGCGAAGAGTATGAACAGCATCTGAAAGAAAAGAGCTTGGCAAGAGCTGAGAAAGAATATGATAAGAATAGGACAGACGGTACCATCATAGCAGTTTATGACTTACAAGCTATATTGCAGATTCCGAAGGGGCAAATATCCCTCTTCTTTTATAAATCGAGGATCAACTGTTTCAATATTACCATCAGCGATCTAAAAGTAAAAGATGTAGTTTGCTACTTTTGGGACGAAACTGAAGGAAAAAGAGGAGCTGTTGAAATTGGTAGCTGCATACTCGACTATATTAAATCTCAAGTAGACCAAAATCCTGATAAAGAGATTGACTTTATTTTCTACTCGGATAATTGTGGTGGACAACAAAAAAATAAATTTCTTTTATCAGCCTATGCCTACGCTGCAAATAAGTTGACTGTCAAGTCAATCACTCACAAGTTTTTGATACGTGGTCATTCGCAAAACGAGGGTGACAACGTACATAGCGTGATTGAAAAACAAATTAAAAGATATTTGCAGTCAGGGCCGATCTCCATACCAGAGTAATACAAAACATTAATTGGTATAGCAAAAAAAACGGGAAAACCTTACAAAGTCGTAGAAATGACACATAATAAATTTTATGATGTCAAAGGATTACAGGAATCGTGGGGAACCAATTTCAATATGGACGAGGAGAAAAATCAGACCAAGTGGCATGATATAAAGGTTCTTAGAGTTGAAAAAGAACAACCTGAAGCACTTTTCTATAAAACGTCATTCAGTGAGGAAGCTTATAAAAAAGCTTGTGTGCGAAAAAGAGTTCTCCGTACAAGGGTAAATGGGTCACCAAGCGATCAATCGCTATTTTCAATTGGCTTAATACAGGCCTACACAGAAAAAATTGCATTGTCAGATGCGAAAAAAAAAGACATACGTGAATTGATTGATAAGAATGTTATTCCAAAATCTTATTATGATGTGTATTATAGAAGTGTTCTAGGCAATAATGATAATTAATTGCTTCATTGTTATTGAGATCTTTATTTCTTAAAAACCTCGGTATATAACAGAAAAAAAGCTGTGATGATGAAAATCAATACCAAAGTTATTTATGAGTAAGATTACTTATACTGGTGATTTCAACATCGATGATCTCAAAGTGCCATTAGTAGTAGGTACCTAATAAACGTATATTATGTAGTTAGAATTGTAAGTCAAATGTGATATTTTATAAACACTTGTAGTTGTTTTTGATAGAAGATAATGTTCTTATATTTTTTCATTCTGTTAGAATTTATGGATGAATTTTATTTTTTGGTAAAAACATACTTTCAGCAATGCATTATTTTTCATCAATAAAAATATTGATTGTTTTGAGTACTTCATTTGCTTTCCTGCTAATTCATTATTCAATTCACATATTGTCTCTTTATGTACTTACACATTGTCCCCAATATTGGTCAAAAATCTCCCTATGGATTGAACCTATTATGAATAACACGAAATGCTTATACATTTTGAAATTATGTTGCCCCTTCAAAAGGGAGCCAACTCAAAACTTAATTCACCAATACTGGTTCAACTCAAAATAATACAACAAATATATCAAAATTGTTAAGCAAAAGAGAAATAATTCCAAAAATCAAATTTTCAGCACTAATACATGATCGAAACAATTCCTACAATATAATTGTTCTCCTAGGTACACATAATAAGAAATAATTCATAGATAAAATTTCTGCAGTGCACAGCAACGAAGAAAACAGTTTTTCGTCATTTCTGAGAATAAAGCTTTTTTGAGTTAATCCTGTTTAGATCTAGGTGTGCGATATATTCCTTTATCTTTAAGGTAGATTGACATTGATATTGAAAATACTAATGGAAAAGAACATTAACAATTAGTTTTCTTGTTTTTTCAATAGAAATTATTTAAAATATATTGATGACGATTTTTGATTGAATTAAGTTTTGGATAGTTTTTGAATAAAATGTTTCTCAAACTTGAATTTGTAAATAAGTAAAATATTTATAATTTTATCCTAACGCAAAATTTTACATATTTTATTTCCATTAGGATAAAAAAAAATTCTTCTTCATCAATATCAATATAAATGAATATACATAAATGTTGGTCGTACGCTGAAATATTAAATTTTTAATTTTTTTAATCTTTTGTAATTTTCAATTTATATTTTTTTTCCCTTATTCTTATTCAAACATATAAATTTATTATATATTCATAAAGATGATAGAAAATATAAAATATATGATTATAAATGTAAATAAGATTCTTATGAAGAGTAACTGGATAAATACATTTATACATATGGGAACGTGCACAATAATATAATTCAAGTGCGTGAAAATTGATTGGAGAAATATGTCAAATAGAAAAAAGAAGAATAATAATTTCATTCGATTCTTTATATATTTCTTCAATTATCATTTATACACGTAAATTACATTATTGTGCGCATTCTTTTTTCATATGGGAACGTTTTATGCAACGCAATACGCCCACCAGGGCACAACACCAGGATACATGATAACACCAAAATACATAAAAATATAATAACGTTTGAAAAACAAAAAAATTAAATATATTATTATTATTATTGTTGTTGTTGTTGTTGTCGTCGGTGTTGTGGTTGTTTTTTTTTTTTTTTTTTTTTTTGTGAACATTTTTTCATTGATATAAGTTCATTCCCTTCTTCCCTTCTTTCTCCTTATGTTTCTTTGTTTCTTTGTTTCTTTTTTTTCTTTTTTTCTTTGTGTGTGTTCTAGAGGAGCACTCGAAAATCGTCATAACACGCCCCTCAATGCTGAACAAACAAAAAAATGTATATATTTATATATATATCTGTACGCAGGTATGTATATCCGTACGTATGAATGTATGTTGATGGATGAACATATTTGCGTTTAGCCTAATAAAAATTATCATAATCTCGTTCAATTGTTTGTTGTTGATTTGCGAATGTAATGGCGCTCAAATTCCAATACACGATATCATATCATCATAGCGAAGTAATATCCAGTTGAATGAGGTAATCTACATTTTCAATTTGGACAATCAGTGTACCCAACATTGTGATGATCTTGGCTGTGTGCAGCTCTAATGCATGGAGTCTCTAGTCTCCATGGCTGTGACTCCCGTTTCGCCTTCAATGCAATATGCATGGAAACTAGAGTCTCTAGTCTCCATGGCAATATGATTATAAAAATAAATTCCCTGGTATAATCAACACTTTACCTTCGAATCCATTCGTATACATATATTGTCATAAAAAAATATATATAACCTTTGGAGTTATGTATAAGGTTAGGATGTTTTTTCTTGCTTCGATTATGATAGTACCAACATGAGGAATATGTATAAGGCAAGTGAAAAATTTCATACTGGAGTATATACAGCTACATTGAAGTGGACGTCTCGTCAACTCGTTATACCACCCGCTCAATCGGTTATGGGTATATTTGTACAGTTCTATTCTCAATTATTTGCGATTTTTTAATTATATACGTGAAAAACTCAATGATTTGATATGAATTACCCATTCATGTTATTTAACTAAATAAGTGAACTTACATATATCTCATATACGTGCACATAAACCTGGAATATTTTCTATGATTACGCAACATAATGGTCTGAAGTGTTAGGTGATCTTTGACATGATCAAAGTACGTCTATCCGTATTATCTATAATACAGATGTATACGTGAGGAGTTAACTGACGAAAAGTTTTTTGTTTTCTATGTTATATAGATTATAATTCATTTTTGTTAAACCTCGTTGTTCAACAAACTTAAAATGCCAGTTAGACTTAGCAAATTTGCAGTGGAGACAGAGAAATGTCAGGATTTTACACATCCTTGGACTGAATCTTGTATGACCGCTCAAGTTGGTCTTGGGTTTCATGCGCTTCAAGAATCTCTCAGAATATATTCCACTGTATACTTCGTAGGTTTCTGAGTAGAAATTACATAAATATAAAATTACGGCTTGATACGTTGAGTGCCGCGTGAGGTATATACGTCTTATGTTGAACTTTCTGTTTAAACCTACTGAAAATTTTCGACACGATATATATACGCGTATACGCTTCACGCGGCCTAAACAGAAAAAAACCAAAAATCGGTCTGACACGGAACATATTAATATATATTTTTTTATTTTTATTTATTTATTATTTTTTTCAAGTTTACTGATGAGTAAATAAAAATAGTTACTATAAATTTTGATACTTATTAACGTTCAATATTTTCAAGTAATCAAGATTGATGTGAATATTGATTTATGGTTAATTTCAATCGAAAATTTTCGTTTTTTTACGATAAAATAGTTTTTATTTCAGTTCTTATTACAGTTTTGTAGTAGATAAATTTTATTTCATTAAAGATAACATTATTAATGAAAGGGAAGAAACCATCAAAAATTGATATTACAAGGACGGTATTTGATATGCTTCAATCGTCAGCTTTTTTATCATGGAGTGCTTTGACTTATACAATGTTTATTTGTTTATTCAGGTAAATATTAACAGCAATAAATTTGCATAAGAACATATCGAGCTAAATTCAACAATGTTATTGTTTAATGTATTATTTCAGAAAAATTTTGGGAAACTTCAACATTTTGACAGTATCGTTCATACCATCATTTCTATCAAGTTTATCTGCGATCCTTATTGAACGTCCATCTAGAAGACCACTTCTGTGCCTGTATGTCGCAAATATTGTATGTATTTAATACTGATGGTTACGATAAATTAAAGAACCATATGCTTTCATCATTGTTACCAAAAGGATAACTTGAATTTTAGGCAACAGAAACATTATTCAGAATGGGTGTTTGGCGAGGTTATTTTAAACCGATTCCCTATGGAAATGTTTATATATTTGCTGCAGGCATGTCAACATTACTTTATCTATTGCGTAGTGATGTATCCAAAGATTCAATATTTCGCTTGGTTAAATTTATCACTGGCTCGTATGACAATCCAAAATACGTAAGCAATCAATCGTTATCTGAAAGAGGATTAAATGATACAACAAAAGATGAAAGACTTACTAAAATTAGTTCAACAAAGATCAATAGATCAAAACTATCATTCAATGTATTTTGGGAGTCATTGGATATTTATCAAAATATTATTAATTGGATTAAAAGTTTTCAAAAACATATTTCTTGTCCACATCCTCACAGTTGCGCTCATTTTATTTTGATGGTGAGTTCGAATTCGTGTATAATTACAACTCATGAAGCTTAATACTATGTGGGCATGTCGTTTTTTTGTTTATATTCAAACAAAAAACATAAACTTTATCATGAACATATGATAAATCATTCTGATTTTTTTTTAGGGTGGTATAAAATTATTTGGCACTGGTTTGTGTGCTCAAATAGGATTGAAATTTTTTTTGCAATTTAGAAAATTATTTAATAAATCTGGTATGATGAAGGATGAAATATTCAATAGAAACAATTTTAATTTAGCACTGTTTTTGGGAGGATTTTCTGGAATTTACAGGGTAAAATTATACAAAAGTTTACTTATATAATTAAATTATCACTCATAAATATTAATTTTTCTATATAGTTATTGTCATGTTCGTTGAGGCATATTTTCGATAATGATTCCAAATATCACGTTATACCTGCTGGGTTGGTAGCCAGTGTAGCTTTTGTCATGTTCCCAAATAATACAATTGCTTTATATGTCATGTGGAAAGCATTACAGGTGTGTGAAAAAAAAGTATACATGTTTATAAATTTTTGTCATAGCAATACATGAACAAATTTGAACATGATATAATTTTAGCTATTGTGGAATAGAGGAGTTGAAACTAAAACTTTACCAGAAATCAAAGGGTTTGTTATTTTCTTTTATTGTTTTTGTACCGCTATTCTTTTTCATACGGCTATTATAGAACCACAGAATTTACGTACGTCTTATTGGAAGTTCTTATCTACTTTATCTGGTGGAAGGTAATTCAAATTTATCCTTTTAATCAATAAAATGATATATGATTAAATTTTCTCTTGTTAGAATTGCAGCTATGTCTAGAATTCCACTCGATATGTTTGGATTGGAGTCATCAAAGCATCTACAAGCAACTCTACGAATCACTAATACATCAGACAAATGGCCTTCTTCATTCTGAGTATTGAAATTATTCAATATTTGCATGATCACTGAGCTTCATATCATGTGTTTTCATGTAGTATTACTAATACAATCGATTGTTCATGCAGTAACCATGAATATGGCGTGATTTTATGTTTTTTTGTTTTTTTTTTTTGTTTAGGGATATTCTGCCCAAAAAAGGCAAATGGCAGTAAGTGTCATGTATTCCCTATGTACTTACTGCCTTTTGCCTTTTTTGGGCAGTATTAAGACAGTTCGAAATTATTTCTTTCAATACTACAAATATATATTTTAAAAAACTGATATAAATTTATCGATTCTATTAAATAATATCAAATTTGAATTTCTCATAAGTATGGAGAGCCAAAGAATCACGAATTCAAGAATCAATATTGAAACGGGTATTGCGTTGGTGTAAGGTTAAAAAATGATTATAATATTAACACTAAACCTACCAACATATTATATATACCTATTTCTACCGATGGCAGTCAAATGACCGCTTTTGAAATAAACATTATAGTCTTTTTCAGTTGATTGTAATTAATACAGAATTTAGCATGAACAATAAACACAAAACAATTATCATATAATAATTAAAAAACATTTATTTTTCGGGTCTCAAAAGCGGTCATTTGACTGCTCTGGTAGGTTTAGTGTTAAATAATTAATAGTACTTCGTGTGGTTACAAGGAAACAATAATTCTTCTGCAAGGACCGTCCAATTCGAGACGAAAGTTACGTATTTATGAAAGAGAAAGCTATGTGATTATTATTTAAGTCATAAATGTCGAACGAATGGTGCTAGGCTATGGTGATAGTAACGATTTTTATACTTGTACTAGATACAATTACTATTTATCGTAATATCTTGTACAATGGTTATTAGGTTTATCGGGATTTACTAAATAAAAGTGGTAGTCATAAGTCAAAAGTACAATTGTAATGTTATTATAATCCTCTTTAAATAAAGTTTTACAATTTTTTAGTTTTAACAACTTCAATAGCTTTGTTCATCATAATATCTGCGTCACCTTTTTGTTTTCTTTTTCTTGTTCTTTGTTTTTTTCGTAAGATTTTTTCCCAATCGACTTGACTGCTTGATAGCAGATGTTTATTGTCCACAAGACCTGGTACAATATTTAACATGACATTGGGACAATGAAATTTTGTTGGAATATCTGCAGGCAACATTTCCAAAGAATCAATTTGCCATGGTAGAATTCCAAATGCACCGATTTTCCAATCACAGTTGATTTGTGCAAATTCCCATTTATTGTTACGTATTTTCATGTCTACTATATTTAATGTTTGTTTTTGCTGTATCATTTCACATGACCTGTTAATGGGATATTGATTATGAAGAATTTTTTCAAAATCTCTGATAGTGTATACAGTATTAGTTTCATTATTTTTTCTGTCGGCGACTTTATCATTAATTGTATAAATAGAAACGAGTTGTAGTAAATAGTGCTGGTTTATTTCATCCATACTCGGCATCACTAAATTCAATACAGACTTAAAAAATTTCATTGTAAATTCATTAGGATTATGTGCGATATCACGTACAAAATTCATATTTGTAAACATTGTCGAAACATCGTTAGAAATACTCAACCAAAGTACATTATTTAACTCAGGATGTTCATTATGAATTTTTTCTCGTAATTTCCGTTGCATCAATTTAGGAGTCATCCGTTTATCTTTTTCAATGCATGTATGCTCTAATATTTGTGCATTGTATTGTAAAAGTTTCAATTTCATTAGACTTTGGGCAATAGAATTTATCCACAAAGCCGCAAACAATCGTTTGTGTTTGTCTTCATTCGATGAACTAACATATTCAAGTAACGTTAATGTCAGTGAGTCTAACAAATTTTTCTTATGCAACATGTATATGAAATCTTGCCAAAATTTAATTATTCCTGGTGGTAACTGTATTTCCACATTACCTTGATTTGACTGCTGGGAGAAAAATTTAAAAAACTTTAATGTTGGCAGAAATGCTTCGCTATCAAGCAAAACATTCATGAAAACTTCTTTTTTATCGAGTGAGGATTTATAGCGGTCAAGTAATGCTGATATTTCTACCAGTATATATGATCGTGCCGTTGCTAAGCGATAATTCTCATCAATTATAGAGTCTGTATTTATATCATGATGTGATTTTTTCATATAAGTTCTTAATTCATTCAACGTTTCCCTAAAAGTTAATGAAAATTTCTATTATGTCACACACAATTTTATAGTTGACAAAAAATGAAAAATTTACTGAAGATGGTTGTCAGGTAAATCTGAAACTAGGATGTAACCAGTCTCGATGTAAAGTCCAACTGCCATCCACAATTCCGTGAGATCAACAACCGCAAGAGATGATTCTATATTGTCCGTCTCAATAATTTCAGATTCTTTCGTATATTGAGCCTCAAAGGCTTGCCCTTCAGCCGTCCAATATTCGTCCTAAAAATTATTTTCAATCATATTCGATTAGAAAATTGCGTACGTAATCTATTAATATTTACTTACATGCAACCATATTAATAACACGTTCGCTGCCATTCTTAATAAGCTTATATCTGGTAATTCGTGACCGTGTGCGACGTCATGTCGTAAATTAACAATCCACTCGGGAATTTGTAGTTGTTTTGCAATTTGAAATAATGATCTCTGCTTCGTATGTCCAATATTTGATATTTGATTTAAAAACCGCATTATTGTTGTTGAATACATCAAACACAAATCATTCTCAATGTACATTGATATCTTACCATTATTAATTCTAGGAACCCATTCACGGTCTTTCAAACATACTTGCATTAAAGATAAAGTACATTCTACACCAACGGGTAATTTTGGCATTCTGAAAATTGAAATGATTTTTTTACACCGTGAAAGTGAGTTATGATGCGCTCCTATATCTCTTTAAAAATTACTTACCTGGCCTTCCATATCAACAAAGTCTCATAACCGTTCGTCTGCTGAGCAGTGTCACTTGAATATATCTGTTCATATACTTGATGCCATTCTGTTCTAGAAAAAAAAATTATGAGCATTAATTAACTGATATTTTCGTTATGGAAATAATGTGTTGTTTTAACTCACAAAGAAAACCACGGAACACGTCGGAAAGCTTCGCATTTCGCGAAGAGCGCCATCCTTGAAACTGGGGTTGTTGTAAAAAATGACTAGATTGTATGTTGAAACTTATGCGAAAGTTTTTATACAACTTTTTTCTCAAGAAACGATTATTGCTGAGATAATTTGTATTTAAAGAAAAAATTAATTTTGTGTCTAGGTTTGCTTGCTATGAATTCAATATATCTATTTAGTAGATTAAATGTAATTAATATAAAAACATGTCATTTCCCTAAGAAACGCGCAAATACCAATAGTCTTAAGGCGAAACGGGAGTCACAACCGAACTCTGGCGTGAAAACGCCCTCATCTGACAGGAACTAAAAATGTCAGTATGCAGGTGGCGTTGAAAACGAGTAATTATAGTTTATAGGGTTGGGATTATTACTAGGTAAATACTCAACTCTAGACTATATATTATTTAGGAATAATAATGAGGTAGTTCCTTTTATAAGCAGAATGTAAAAAGTAATAGAATAAAAGATTCGAATTACATAAAACGTTAAGCTACAAGTGTAGTCTAATTTATATCTTTTGTGACCAGAGTTTCTTTGCGCGGACGCCTTAATGTTCCTAGATGAGAATTCCCTAGATTAGTCGTTGCCATCTTTGGAACTGGTAAAATTGCAGTTTGGGCAGTTGGCACCGCCACATAATCCATAAAATTGTCGTGAAACAGATTTCAAGTCGTACCAACTTGGTATAAGCAAAAAACTATTGACAAGTAATGAGCTATCGGACTGCTATAGCCGCCATCTTCTCAGTTTCATACAGGTTTGAATGAATCAATGAAAAATTGTAATTATTATTGAAATAGAAAATTGATATGAGCGACATGAAGAATATATGGCTGTTCAATAAATTTGATAAATTTGATTATATTATTTTCATTTCACATTAACTTCTTTTGTTGAATAGCAAAATATAATGGGAACTGGTGGTGCGAGAAACGTCATCTGGCCATATGAAACGATATTTATAAAAAATTTGAATTTTAAAAATATCTAAGAAAACGTAACTTTTGAATTTATTCAACAAAAAAACGGAGAATTTTAGATAGGAGTTCCAAAAGTATGTACAACCGAATACATTTGTTTGCATCATTCGAGTCACGAATATAATTAAAAGTTTCAACATTTTTCCTGTTTAATTGTGTTGCAACGTTGTATTATGGCATATGTGGTTCGTAACTTTCTTGCTAGCATGAGTTTTAGTTTATACAGACTTAACAATTTTCCAAATATGTAATATTTACAAATATCATTAATACATATTTTGATATAAATAGATAAGATCGTAAAATTATATGATGAAATATCTATAACATGATCCAAATTATTGAATGCTTCAGTATATGTATGTACAAGTTCATATACTTAAAAAAATTTTTTAAATGGTACACGAAACAACGCCCATGATATATATGGACTTGCATACAGAATAAACATAATTATATTTTCGATGAAAAGTAAAACATGACTCAATGATTTCAATTACTTATAATTACAACATACCATCCGTAATTTATTTCCTTCAATACAATTCTTTTTTTAATCAGATACAATTTCTGTTTCTTTTTTTTTCTTGAATTGAAATGAGCAACAACAAATTTATGACTAGCACAATTCCAATATTTTCAATACAGTACTTTGGATAATACTTCGGATTTTCATATTTTTTTGTCGCGATTCATAAATTTCTCAAGTCATTATCATTAGATATAGACCATATGATTCATTCACTTTTTTTGTTTAAATAGACAAATATTTGGAACCAATGCAATAGGTCAGTGATGACAAATTGTAGATGCTTGCAGGAAGTAACAAAAATGGAGGGGGTAACGTACATAAATGTCAACCATACACATGCGAGCAGCGCGCTTCGGCTAGCTTCGTAGAATAGACAAGACCTAACAATCTATTTCTGTCTCCATTCTCCGACTGTTAAGAGCCTGAACGATGTTGAACGATGTCGATGTCAACTTCTATTTTGTGTTGAAAACTTCTTTACCACCGTTGTGATTTGAAATTCGATGAAACGAAAAAGCGACACTAAAAAGAGACAAACATATGCATTTGTAAGATTTAGCCTGCGAGAGAATGAGATGAATACAGATATACAGTGTTTCCTATTATCTTCGTCTCCTCTTTGTGCGGTGCTTCGTAGCCTTTCTACTCGTGTCCACCAAGCGTTGTACACATGTTGAAGGTTCCAATTCTACCGCGTGTGAAATACACCAGGTTATTTTTGTTTGTTTTTTTATAGGCTGAAAAGTCGTCAGTGAAACCATGTTTCACCAACCTATTTTCATGGATCTTATGTTTTTGCCCACACACACCTATAAATGGCCGCCAAAAATATATTGAACACCTTTGAATTGACAAATTCATGAATTTAGGTAATTCCAATAATACTTCAAAGGGTTATATTTATTAATATATGAGACGAATCAACGTTTTTTTTTGTATTTTATTCATCATATCACGATTTTTTTTCTTTCATAAAATTCGTCTCATTCCATTCCAGTACATTGACATTGATATTGAAAAGACGAAAGAAAATGGAAATTAACGTATAGATTATTTGTTTTTCCAATGGAAATGATTCAAATCATTTCATTAAATCATATTATCAAATATCATCATTATATGTAGTTATGGTAGTGATTTTAAAAAAAAAAAAAAAAAAAAAAGATATATAATAAATAGTTGATGCCAAAGGAAAGTCCATTGACGTTAATGGGAAAACCCATAACGTGAATGGGAATGCCGTGTGTGTCAATGGGAAAACCCATCACGTAAATAGGAATATTGTGTGCGTCAATAGGAAAACCCTGAACGTCAATAAAGAGGCCCCAGACGCCGAGGAGGAGTGGAGGAACAACGGAGGATTTCAGTTGAGTGGAACGCGTGGTCGAGGACAGAAGACGAGGTCCGAGACATCTGAGACGATAATATTTTCATTTTTCTCAATTCACATTGTATCGGAAAGTTTACTGCATAATTTGATAAATATTTCAATCGATATTTGAAATAACATCCTTCCCGTTTATTACACCCAGATCCTACATATATAAAAATTATATGTTTCTCAATATTTTATTCATAAATAAATACTCATAATCATATCCGAACGCAAAATTCATATATTTTTTTCTATTAGGATGAAAAAATTTTTTTGAAATAAATATCAATATAAATAAATATATGTAATTGGTAGTCATATGCTGACATATTCAATATTTTTCTTTGAATTCTTTAAATTTTTTATTAAAAGTTTTTGTGTTCACTATTCTCATTCAAACATTTATGATCTGATTTCTATTATATCTATATCTAAATTATTTATGAATTTATTAATTCATAAATTTATCTAAATTATTTATAAATTCATAAAAAATATATATAAATTTATGAAAAGAATATGTATAAATTTATAAAAAAAATATATGAAAAAAAGGAGTGATAAATGCTTTTAAAAATTTTGCCTCAAGGCAAAACGGAAGTCAGTTTTCTTACCGACGTAATTTCCAAATCGTAGTTTTCATTTTCCACCCTTTTTTCTTGCATCAAATGAAAAATGTTCCTACAGAATTGAAGTAGACACCCGTGAAAAATGCGCTACAAAGCGATTCTGGCGAAAATCGAAAAAACATTCCGCAATCGCAGATTTTCTACCACTGCGTGACGTCACTTAAAGTAGGAATTCTTTATATAAGACGATTTACTGCAGATAATGGAAAAAACGCTTCGTAGCGCATCTTTCGTTACATGCATAAGTATAAATGAATTCACAAAAATCAAATTTAGTATTATATGCCAACGAAGAGTGTATATGAAAATTTTGCATACATGTGTGTGTACAATGACGTCATTGCAGCAAAACAGAGCCGGAATTTAGTTGCTAGGTTTTTTGATAGATGGTAATGCGATCGATTGAATTATAAAATCCCAATCCTAGGGAAATCATGGGAATCGCTCAATTTGTGAACCATTAAGGCTACACACAGCCAAGATCATCACGATTTTGATCGTCTGCGATACTGAGGATAGCCTATCTCGTCTGTTCAAGTTCCTTTTGAAAACGTTTTAGATAATGTTTCGTACAAACACCAGACACCATGCAAGGTGGAGTTAGGAAGAAGAGTCTACATGGACCGTGAATCATTTTATAATTCCATGAAGATCTGGATCCGGATCGGGGTCGGGTAATTCAGCCCTCATAATTTCATCAATAGAATCTGGTCTGAATTTTGCCTGCAACCAAAGCAGAATATAAACATGAGGAAGTCCACGCTTCTGCCATTCCACAGTATACATATAACACTGAGTATTGCCAAAGATACAACCTTCTGTCAGCAGCTTGATCATGTGTTTACCTTTCAAGTGGAACACCCTCGCTATAAGGTCATGTCTACCATAAGATTTCTGATTTTGACCCAAAAGCTCTTGTATTTCTGACCATTCAGGATTGCAAGTGAATGTTATGAACAAATCCGGCCTTCCGAAATAGCTTACATACGTCATCGCATCTTGAGTTCGTTCATGCATATAGCGAGGTCCTCCAGTGAAAGAAGAGGGCAATACAACTCATTAGCCAATTTCTGAAAACTCAACGTCGGTTCGTGTCATTGCATGTTTAAGATGAACATATTTCTCACTTCTCAGCTTTTTTTGATTATTTCGAATCCAATTGAATCTTTCAGTTTCTATTTTTGCATACATATCCACCAAAAATTGATTGAAAAGATTGCGAAACAGCACTAAATAGCATGGTTGACCCTCACGTTCCATTATCCTATAACTATAAAATTCAGAAGCAGGGACGGTCTTATTAAGAGGATCCTTAGTCTTTGCATCACGTTTAGGTATATTGATATGATAACCATCTTCTCCATGGAAAAATATTGGAGGATACTGCAGAGGATCATAGGCACGATGTGTCTCACTCATTCGTACCAATTTGTTATCTCTACTATACACAACGATATCTTGTTTTTCAAAATTCTGTCCGACAATATGAACTGCTACTTCTTTCGATTGAGGAACATTAAAACGACCTTTGTGTGCTCAACCAATTCCGGGTTAATGCCAGGGTAGATTCCACAACGGATATCTTTCTCGCGTTCATCATCACCAATAAAATATATCTGTAGAAATGAGGGCTGCTGATGAAAATCAGCCATGAGACTTCCTATTCTATGGTATGCTTGCCCCTGAACTTTGAATGTTGGCATAAAGTTTCCTTCTTTTATCTCTTTAGCTCCAAAGGATGTCATGTGGAAACAACCATTATACTTTCGAATAGTAGAGAGAAAATGTTCTGAAAGCAGATCTCGATAGGTGAAGAGACTGTACAAAGGTTCAGGATAAGGTTCAATGGTAGGAAGCTGGACTGTATCACTACTGCAACACATTCCTTGAGCTTCGTCCTTCCATTTCAAAGCACGACACCAAAAACAGGGTAACGTAATTCCTAGATTCACAATTTTATTCTTTGAATAATCGATATGCGGTTCATATTTGTAACCAGCCATATATTTTGTTGTCCAGGGCAATAATTTATGTTGTAATCTCCTCGCATTGTATCTCATAGTAGCCATCTTATCGACGTCAGGATGATTTTCTTCATAATGTCGTACGGCTGTTCTATTTACTTCAGGATGATTCCTATTATATTTTTTCATTGCTATTCTATGGACTTCAGGATAACTCCCAACATATTGCGACGCAGATTTTCTAGTTTGTTTATTTTTGATTGAGTTTGTGAATCTTTTTCTTCTTTTTTTTTTTCTTTTTTTTGATTGGAGTGGTCCTTCAATAGTAATGATAGATTCATTTGGACTCGTTGAATCATCATCAGAAATATGTTGAGGCTGTGATACTGGGATTGAAATATTTTTTTCACGATTTTCTCCGTAATTATCACTACTCAGAAGAATATTATCACTATTCATTTCTTCCGTTGCTCCGATTAAAACGTCAAAATGACCACTATTGAAATGCCCCGTTAATCTTAATATTTTCACTCCTAGTGTTGCTTCACCAACGGAAGCTATGAGGCAGCCACCCTAATACACATGAAACTGATAAGGAAATATCCCTCCAGCCACCATGATTTCACAAATAGATCCATATGTATGTTGAAACGAGGTTGAAAAGAAACACTCTGTTTCAACGTAATGTTCATCAACGATTAACTTTCATTCCAGAAGGTATTAGTATACAGTCTGTATAAAGTCTATAGGTGGCGCTAGTAAAGGGCGCGCCAATTTCAAATTATTCGTTATACAATACTTACAACATCCCCACTTAACGATAATTCAAAACTAAATACATTCCAAAATGCTTAACCTTCTACATAAATCATTATGTTTAATCTTACACAAACTTTTCGTAAGCAAGTCAGCAGGCATTTCTGCTGTAGGCAAATATTTCAACAGTATCTTATTTGAAGCAACAACTTCCCTAATATAATGATATCTAATATCAATATGTTTGCTACCTTTATTAATGATAGGGTTATTAGAAAGCTTTAGTGCTCCCATATTGTCGTTAAACACTACACAACTGTTGTCTTCTGTCAAGTGCTGTAGAACAGACTTCAGGTGTACGGCTTCTTTGGCTGCCTCAGCTAGTGCCATATATTCGGCCTCTGTACTGGACAAGGCGACTGTTGGCTGCTTTCGGCTCTCCCAAGAAATAGGTCCATTCGATAACTTGAAGCAAAAACCAGTGAAGGATCTTCTGTCCACGCTGTCGTTCCCCCAGTAAGAATCAACGAATCCAACTAAACTTTGATCATTCTGTGAAAATACTATAGAATTCTCAATGGTGCCCTTTAAATATCTTGAGATTCGTTTTGCACAATTCCAATGATCTCTATTATAATTTTTATTAAATTAACTAAGATAACTTAGACTAAAACTAATGTCAGGCCTAGTTAACACTGATAAATACATCAGACTACCAATTAGTTTCTGATAAGGATATTTTTCTTCATTTTTTTTGGTAAGAACTACTTTTTCTAAATTTATCTTAGCTTCTAATGGTGTATCGACAGTTTTTGAATTATTTATATTGAATCTATTTAACAATTTCAAAATATAATCCTTTTGACTCAAAATATAATCCTTTTGACTCAAAACAACAATATTTTTGACTTTATCGTGATCAACTGTCATACCCAAACATTCTTTTATTTTACCCAAATCAGTAATTTTAAAATTTGATTCCAAGTTCTTTTTCAACAAATTAGTCTCATTAGTACTATTTGAACACAAGAAGAAGTCATCAACAAACAATGCTGATATCGTAATGTTATCTTCATACTTTTTTACATAAATGCAAGGTTCAAAGGGTGATTGTGAATACCCTAAATTACAGAGAAAATCATGAACCTTTCTATTCCAAGCTCGTGAAGACTGCTTAAGCCCATATATGGCTTTCTTCAACTTGAGAACTTTACTCGGATTTGCTTTCATACCTTCTGGTAATTTCATAAACAATTGTTCTTTTAAATCACCGTTAAGGAAAGCTGTCTTCACGTCTAGGTGTTGTATATCAAGTTTCATTTTAACAGCTAGAGCAAAGAGCATTCTCAAACTTGAGAACTTAATCACTGGGGCAAATGTTTCATCATATTCAACCCCTTGTTGTTGCACAAAACCTTTCGCAACCAGTTGCGCGCGATATCGCACTTTACCGTCACTATTTATTTTTCTTTTTAGCACCCACTCACACGGAACTATGGTTGATGGGTCCTGTGGTACATCTACTAGTTCCCATGCTTCATTTTCTTCGGAACTCTCCAACTCATCCTGTTCTGCCTGCTTCCACATCTCAGCATCCGGTCCTGAGAATGCCTCCTCTATGGTAATAGGGTCATCTTGCTCGTGAAAATCGTGAGAAGCCATGTATGTCACAAAATCTTTATAGGGCTTGGGTTTTTTTTCTCTTGTAGATCTTCTCACATGTTCTAATATTTCTCCAGGTGTCAATTCTGTATTTTTTTCCTCCTCTAACATAGAAAAATCTTCAGGTTCAGATGTTTCTAACATGATCCACACTGAATCCTGGTCTTCTGAAAGAACATTATTGTTTTCATATACGTAACTCAGCTCACCTGCATTTGTCTCTTCAGTTTCTTGGATTTCTTCCATAATGATGACATCTCGACTAACTTTTATTGTACATTTAGTCTGATCGAATAATCTATAACCTTTAGTGTACTCGTCGTATCCCACAAAAATCATTTCTTCAGATTTATTATCCCATTTTCGCCTGAGATTCTTTGGGACATGTACCATGGCACGACTGCCAAATATTCTCAAGTGTCTAAGATCAGGTTTTCTACCATACCACATTTCAAATGGAGTTTTGTTGATACCAGATGCCAATGACCTATTCCTCAGGTATGATGCACGATGTACAGCTTCTGCCCAGAATTTGGGTTCCAAGTTTGCATCTATCAACAGACATCGAGCCTTCTTTACCGTTGTACGGTTTAGCCTTTCAGACATCCCATTTTGCTCTGGTGTGTAGCTGTTGGTGGTTTGATGAATTATTCCATTAGATTTTGGATATCTCTCAAACTCTCTTGAACAGAATTCACCTCCATTATCAGACCTTAAATACTTGATAGAAGTATTCTTGTGTTTATCAGCCATCGATTTGAAATTCCTGAAATATTCAAATACTTTATCTTCACTTTCAATAAAGTACACGAAGACCGTTCTACTGAAGTCATCTTCAAAGATCAGGAAGTATCTTGATCCTCCAAGTGATCTCACTTGCATAGGTCCGCAGAGATCGGTATGTACTATCTCTAATAGAGAAGTTGCTCTTCTCCCAGTACTTCTGAAAGGAAATCTTGATTGTTTACCTTTGCAGCATGAGATACAATTTCTCAAATTGTATTGAGTTGGACCTTGACAGGTGTAAAAAATCGGATGAGAATTTTAGTGGACTGTATAATGTTGGAATGGGATGAGAAGCCGGGTTGAATTGCTGTTGGAATTGCAATAATCGTAGTGGACAGTTGTGCTGATTTTATGCGTAAAATATATACAGCTTTATTGAGACGCACTTAACACTATATTTACACTTTGTACACTGTATTTTTTGTGAGATGATGAGACAATTGTTGAGATTGAGATGAGAGATGTATTGATATTATTGATCAATATATTTGCATGAGAGATGAGATGTGGACTGATGAATTATTTATCTTTGGAGTAAATGAATCATCACCAAGGAGGATAATATTTATCCACTTGGAATTGTGAGATATTTATGCAATGTTGAGTTACATAAATTAATGAAATAATTTGAGATTTGTGTTGAGGATTTTGGTGAGTTTATGAAACACATTCGTATGCTGTGAGACACGGTGAGAACAGTGGATCCATTTTCACGCGATATCGACGCATTGTCTTGAGATCAATGCGCGCGACGTTTCCTTCGGTGCAATTGACCAAAATTGGTCAATTGCGCACACCCTCCCCGCGTGTGGGAGGAGTAGTTGAGCGTCCAGGATAAGTTGCCATCAACCCGTGAAAAGAAGAATAATTAAATATTGGGTGAATATTTAACAACAGGATATTCCTTCAACTGCTCCGCTTATCATTTTCCTAAGGTAATTTGGATTTATATGCCCTAGTCTCTTATGCCATGTCTGGCCTGATGCTGAATGCACTGCAGGTGCTGCAAAAAAGGTTTTTTCTTTAAATAGGTTCAATTTATATACACCATCTTGCAGATCTGCCGTTACCACCAGTTCATTGTTCCTTCCAAATATTTGACATGTTTTGTCCTTAAATATCACATCATTTCCATTCTTTATTATCTGGCTCACAGATAAAAGATTTGTACTCAAACCAGGAACACACATCACATCTTTAATTGTGATTTCTTTACACTGCTTATTTGCAACTGTGCTCAGTTCCAATTCACCCATGCATGTAACATTTAGTTTTTCTTTATTTGCAACTATTATTTCTGATACATCAGGTTTCCTTTTGTTGACAATGAGTGTTGAACACCACACTAAACAAATGCTTTTGTTCAGACTGATCATTGGTAGGATTATTACTCTTAAATTGTTTGAGCTTTGGGCATTGATTACGAAAATGTCCCTTTTCGTTGCAATACCAGCAAGTAATACTTTTTGTTGTTCCAACTTGGTTATTTCCGCCATGTTTGTTTATTTTTTATTAACGTTTTAAACATGTAAATAATTACATTACAAAGCAGTGAAATATCCTGAGTCGAAATTTTCAACTTACGCTCACCTTCTTCAACTTCCATTTTTGTTTACTTAATCATAAAATAAATTTTTCTGTTCAAATCCGCCTGATATGAAATACATGTGTTTTCAACTTACTTTCAACTTCAAACTATGCCGTTTTTGCACAAAATGCATCGTTTGAAGTTGAAAGTAAGTTGAAACCATATGTCTTTTATACCTGGAGGATTATATTATTAGGGTTCAATAGATGTTTATGGATGTACCTTCTCTCTTTACCTGCATATATATATATAATAATTTTGCAGTTCCTACTATACTATTTCACACAGGAGAGGTGATACAGACTGCATGCGACGTATATTGAGATGAAAAAAAAAAAAAATTCCGGCACATATCTGATCAATATTCTCTAATATTCATCTTTAATTATGTACAAAGTTATTATACATGCAATTACATTTAGTATATTTTATATCGAACAGAAATATCATATGGTTATTTAAATTAACATAATACTAAATCAAAGCTGAAAAATAGAAAATATAAATTAAAATTGAAGCAACGGCAGCGGGACTTAAACCTGGGACCTTTGAATCTGAGACAAAAACGCACTGCATGAACCACTTATCACTCTTATTGTTGATACATTTATTTTCCTAACTTCTTTTTGTTGATTCATTTATTTATTTATTTATTTATTTATTTATTTATTTATTTATTTATTTATTTATTTATTTCCTTTTCTTATTGAAAATTTCCAGGAGAATGAAAAACATATTTGTACATGAATAGAAATTTTATATATTTCAATTTTAATTATAATATAAAAAAAATATTATAATAAATGAAAAAAAAAAAATAATAATAAAATATAAAAAATATAATTGGATAATATAAATTTTAATATTTTTTGATTATTACATAACTTCGAAAATTCATCATCATATTATTCGATTCAATATTGTTCATTTTCATTCGAGTTAGTGAACTACTTCAAATTAATATTTCATTACAATTATTGTTATTTCTTTCTCATAATATAAATTTGATTATTATGAATTTGGAATATATTTTTATTGATGGAATATCAATTCCTTCCAAAATTATAAACATTTCTGGTGACGGTGCGTGTGTGTTTTCGTCATTGTCTTGTCTAATGTACGGCAATATATCAAAGGCTGATAATATTAGGAAAAATATTGTCATTCACGTATCCGACAACTGAGATCGTTTCAAATGTTATACTCAACAATTATCTGGTGCTCCTTACGATACCAAACATTTGTACTGTACGGAAATGCCTAAGCCTCATACATATGGATCTATTTGTGAGATCATGGTGGCTGGAGAGATATTTCTTTATCAGTTTCATGTGCATCAAGGTAGCTGCCTCATTGCTTCCGTTAGAGAAGCAATACTAGGAGTGAAAATATTACCTTTTTCGGGACATTCCAATAGTGGTGATTTTGACGTTTGAATTGAAGCAACGGAATCATTAAATTGTGATAATGTTTTGTTAAGGAGTGATAATAACGTAGAAAAATGTGAAAAAAATATTTCGATCCCAGTATTACAACCTAAAATAAATGACATAATCATATTATCACAGCCTTAACATATTTATGATAATGATTCATTGAGTTTAAATGAATCTATCACTACTATTGAAGCAACACTTCGATCAAAAAGAGGAAAATAAAGGGAGAAAAAGATTCACATACTCAATTAAAAATAAACAAGCAAGAAAAGCTGCGCCGACACATATTAAAAGTTATCCTGAAGTTCATAGAATGGCAGTGAAAAAATATAATAAAAATTATCCTGAAGTCAATAGAACGGCCGTACGACATTATAGCGAGAATCATCCTGATGTAAATAGAGTAAGTGGCTACTATGAGATACAATGTAAGAAGATTACAAGTTAAATTATTGCCCTGGACGACGGAATATACGTCTGGTTACAAATATGAACTGCATATAGATTATTTAAAAGATGAAATTGTAAATCTGGAAATTATGTTACCCTGTTCTTGGTGTCATGCTTCGAAATGGAAGGACGAATCTCAAGGAATGTGTTGCAGTAGTGAAACAGTCCAGCTTTCTACCGTTGAACTTTATCCTGAACCTTTGTACAGTCTCCTCACTCGTCAAGATCTGCTCTCAGAACATATTCTTTCTACTGTTCAAAAGTATAATGGATGTTTTCAAATGACATCTTTTGGAGCTAGAGAAATAAAAGAAGGAAACTTTATGCCAACATTCAAAGTCCAGAGGCGAGCATACCATAGAATAGGAAGTCTCAAGGCTGGTTTTCATCAGCAGCCCTCATTTTTTCAGATATATTTTATTGGTGATGACAAACGTGGAAAAGATATCCGTTGTGGAATCTATCCTGGCATTAAGCCGGAATTGGTTCGCCAACTGCAGAATTTGTTGCATGAAAACAATAGATTGTAACGTGTTAAATTGTAATTGAGTTGAGCTCAGATGCCAAGATTCGTGAAACAACACGTTTACTTTTTTATTCCTTTTTGAATCATGAAAATAGCGAAACCCTTATGAGTTTTTTTCCGGCGTACTCTCAATTAAATGATCTTCTCGCGTGCAAGAACTCGCTCATTTAGATGGCTAAAACTTTAGTCAACCCTTTTGTTTGATCATCGCAAGTGTCAGTCGCAGGGAAGCGTCATAAGTGTTCGAGTGAGCGCGAAAACTAACCAGTTATATCTCCGCGTAGGTATAAGAGTACTATAATGCCCTATGAAGCTATTCCCTTATGTCGCTGAGCTATTTGAGTCCCAAACTAATAGGCGGCGTTATTAATTATTGCCAAATATGACAATAACAAATACAAATTTAGATTCTGCCTTATCGGCAATTATGAATCTACAAGAGGTACACCGACCACACTAGGCGGCTACCTTAGACTTTTATGGCTAGCCGGAGCTAATGTCGGACTCCAGATACGTTTGGGTGTACCAACGCCAATTAAGTGCTGCAATCAAACTGGGTGCATACAAAAAATACAGATCAAGTACAAAATAAGATGGTAACGCCTAGACTGGGCGATACTTCTACTAGAAAGGCTACATGTGGATCAGATTTGATGCTACAGTACTTTCTCAGATCAAATCTGAAGAAGTTAGCTGAAATCTAACGTATGCTTCTCAGAGAACTCGGTACTTCCTTTTGCGAGTAGTCACACAAAATAATAATCAACGTTTTGTGTATTATGAATACTCAGTCTAAACAAAAGAGAGATCCCAAAGACGATTTTACACGAATCGTCGATGCCTTTTTATGCCCGCGACCGCGCCTGCCTGTGCGTGAGAAAGGCCGCGATACGAGCCTTCTCGTCCTTTTTAGCTAAACTATTTCTATTGCGTCGTTACAGCATCCCTTCCACGTGAGCATGCTGGAAACATGTGTGAAAAATATACAGTAAAAGCTCTTTATTCGCAGGGTATATGTTCCGTAAATATGTCGCGAATACAGAAACCGTGAATATGGAATGGCAATTTATATGGGATTATAGAGGATACGTTCCTAGGTGACGAAATAAAAAACAAATATATAAAAAAATCAATTTAATTGAAGTTTTTGACCATATTGATTAATTATTATCTGCAGGCTTAAGCAATGGTTTAAAGAATTTTGTAATTTTTCCTTGCTTGGCAGTTTTTAAAAGCTTCCTCAATTCAGACTGATATCCAGCAGTGGCATTAGCAATTTGTCTCTTAAAAATAAGACTTCGTTCCATAGACGGATCAATTTTTATAAAGAAATCACAAAGCTCATTTGCCATTCTTAAACCTTCACTAAGATTTTTCAAATTAAATGTCACGTTTCCAGTGCTTGTTGAAGCCTCTCCTTCAATGGGCTGTGAATTTAACATTTCCTCCAAGTCGGTTTCAGTCAAATCTTCATCTTGCGATTCAAGCAACTTCTGAATGTCACTTGATTCTATCTGTTCAAACCCATGTCGTCCTATTCCATTCGCAATTTCGGCTATGTTTGCAGTCAAAGTTTGAATTTGTACAGATTCTTTGTCATTTTCCGCCGTCAGAGCAGACCAAAGTTTTTTCCAGCATGATTTCAATGTGTATGGCTTCAGTTCTTCCAATGATTCTTTTATGTTTACGATGCATTTTGCTATGTCAAATTTCTTCCAGCATTCCATAACATTCATATCAGGATCACATTCCATATTATCTAATATGATTTTGAAGGTTCGTTTAATGTAATAGAGCTTAAAGGCCTGGAGTATTCCTTGGTCCATAGGTTGAAACAAAGCCGTCGTATTGGGAGGTAAAAATGTCACTTTTATATTTGGATGCATAGTTTCAAGTTCGCGAGGATGACCTGGTGCATTGTCCAAAACTAGAACTGCTTTGAAGTCTAAATTTTTTTTTTTTAAATAAGTTTCAACTTCAGAAACAAAACAATTTCGGAACCAGTCACAAAAAAGCGCTTGTAACCCACGCTTTCTTATTAGCACGCCAAAACACTGGCAGGTTGTCCTTTGTTAAGAATAATAATATTGTAATTTCAAAATTTATTATATATGGCTACATCTGTGATTGATGAGGATAACTAAATAATCCTTGATATTGACATTCTGTTTCGATTTGCTCTTGCGCATGATCTATGTAATGAGATGTTGAACGAGTGTGTACGTTGAATGTGTTAAGAATAAAATAATTTAAAATAAAACTCTGGACATTTTAGCTATTAAACCCACTGCAACTTGCAACATCCTTGTTTTGATTTTTTAAAGCACGAGGATTTAACGATCTGTGTAGCATCAGTGGTTTAATGACACAATCTCCAGATGCATTAGAACATAGCAGCAGTGTAACTCTATCCTTTGCTGCCTTAAATCCAGGGGCAGACTTTTCGCTTTTAGAAATGAATGTTTTGTTTGGCAGTCTCTTCCAAAACAGTGCAGTTTCGTCTGCATTAAATACTTGCTCAGGTTTGTATCCTCCATCAGCTACTAGGTTTGCAAATTCTTCTGGATATCTTTCTGCCGCAGCAGTGTCTGCAGATGCAGCTTCTCCAACGATTTTAATGCTATGCAATGATTGTCTCACCTTGAATTTATTGAACCAACCTTCCGATGCTTGAAATCCTCCACCTGTACATACACCACTACAACTACCACCAGGTTCTTTAAAATGTGTGTAAAGACGCTTTGCCCTCTCCCGGACCATTGGACTACTCAGGAGCACCCTTTTTTGGTTGCGATCTTCGATCCATAATGACAACGCCAGTTCCATTTTTTCTATTGCTGGATCACGAACAATTTTCGCCGACAGTGAAGTTGAAGCTACAGACGACCTTATTTTATCTTCGGATTTTTTTATCGATCGTACAGTTGATTCGTTGACATTGAATGAGCGTGATATGGATGCAAACGACTCTCCAAGGCGTAAACGATCAAACATTTCTATTTTCATTTTGAGCGGTAACACAGATTTTTTTCGCATCGAAACTCGTTTTTCATTTTTTTTAGTCGACATTATAAATAAGGAAGACAGCAATAGAGACGTCTTACTCGATCACAATTTCTGTAACGAATGGAAAGATGAAACAATAAAATACGCAAAGCGGCTTTTACCAAAGGACGGAACATCTAATATGTGGCAGCATTCAAAAATATATTTTATGCATTGTGTAATAAGGTTGCTTTCATTCTGTTTGTTTACATTCTCAAAAACACCGACCGCGGCGAAGGCGGCTCATGTCGAAGGCCGAACCAGTACAGCGCGATATCATTCAACAACCTCAGAGGAATAATAAAAGAGGAAGGAATAAAAGGAATAAAAAAATTCGTCATTCTTGGACGCCGAAGTTTACGAATACGTGCATCATAATAAACCCCGGCTTCTCTTCAACTCCCCTAACCCATCGAATCATAACAACAAGGATAGACAGATCTTGGCTTCAGAACATTCTGTACGATTATAAAAGAAGGGCCTCTCTATGTATATTATTGCTCTGAGTTAACAACATACTTTAGGTATAGTTGTAATAAGGTCTATTCTACTTTTTCATTAGTCCATTTGACGACGCGTTTACAAAGGATATTGAGTTGGATACCTATTGGAATCCTTTTTATTAATATGTTTGTACTGATGTACATACCGATTAGATCCGCGAATAAAGAAATCTTCAGCTGCGAATATAGGAATTGGTTCGCATTCTTTCAATCCGCGAATAGTGAAAACGCGAATGAAGGAAGCGCGAATAAGAAGCTTTTACTGTACTTTATGTCCATCTTTTTTTTTTTTCTCGCGTTCTCTTCTCTTTTTATCCCCTCCCTGTCGGCCACCGGGAGTGGCCTTTGCCTACGAGTCCCGTGCCTGGAGACCTTTTTCTGCTACCTACTTTTCTAATATTATGGTTAGTGACGTTTGTCACAAGATATATTCGAAATTTTAAGGCTGCTGTTGATTCAGTTCTCAAGGAGCAAAAAGATTTCCAGGTTATAATCAATGAAGATAAAAAACCGACTCAAGAGCACAGAGGTCGTTTTCATGTTCTTCAAACGAAAGAAGCAGCAGTTTTCATAGTCGGACAGGATTTTGAAAAACGTGATATCGTTGTCTATGGTAGCGACAACAAATTAGTACAAATAAGTAAGACACGTCGCGCCTATGATCCTCTGAAGTTTTTTCATCGAGAAGATGGTTATCACATTAATATACCTAAACGTGATGCAAAGACTAAGGACCCTCTTAGTAAGATCGTCTTTGCTTCTAAATTTTATAGTTATAGGATAATAGAACTTGAGAGTGAACCAAGGTTTCGCAACCTTTTTAATCATTTTTTGGTAGATATGTATGCAAAAATAGAAACTGCATGATATGATTGGATTTGGAATAATCAAAAAAAGCTGAGAAGTGAGAAATATATTCATCTTAAAGATGCTATGACAAAAACCGACGTTGAGTTTTCAGAAATTGGCAAGAGAGTTGTGTTGCTCTATTTTTTCGCTGGAGGACCTCGCTATATGTATGAATGAACTCAAAATGCGATGCCGTATGTACACTATTTCGGACGGCCTGATTCGTTCATAACATTTACTTGCAATCCTAAATGGTCAGAAATACAAGAGCTTTTGGGTCAAAATCAGAAATCTCATGATAGACATGACATTATAGCGAGGGTGTTCCACTTGAAAGTTAAACACATGATCAATCTGCTAACGAAAGGTTGTATCTTTGGCAATACCTAGTGTTATATGTATACTGTGGAATGTCAGAATCGTGAACTCTCTCACTTCGTATTCTGCTCTGGTTCAATAAAAAATCAGACCAGATTCTATTGATGAAATTATAAGGGTTGAATTACCCGACCCAGATCAGAATCCAGATTTTTATGAAATTATGAAATCAACAATGATTAATAGTCCATGAGGACTCTCCAACCTAACTCCACCTTGCGTGTTCTCTGGTGTTTGCACAAAACAATGTCCAAAATGTTTCTCAAAAGAAATTTAAACAGGCGAGGATGACTATTCTCAGTATAGTAGACGATCAAAATTAGATAGTGGAATAATGGTGAAAATCAATAGAATTGATATTGACAGTAGGTGGGTGGTTCCGTATAATCCAGTTCTGTCCCGTACTTATAAAACTCATATCAATGTCGAGTACTGGAATTCAGTTAAATCTATGAAATACATTTGTAAGTACATATATGAGGCATCTGATTAGGCAGCATTTACCATTGAAACTCTAGATGAGATTTCTAGATATGAAGCAGGACGATACAGGAGTAGTTCCGAAGCAGCTTGGCGTATCCTTCGTTTTCCGATTCACGAAAGGTTTTCTTCTGCTGTGCATCTTGCTGTTCATCTTGAAAATGATCAAAGAGTTCATTTCACGGCAGAAAATGTGATTAACAAGGAAAAACAACCAATTTCATAGTAGAATAAAGAAAGAGCATGTGTTGGTTAAGGTCCATACTGTCCATCCTGGTAATAGTGAATGCTACTTTTGCATAAAATTCGTGGTCCCACTTCATTTGGTATCCTAAAAACTGTATCAGGAGTAGTGCAGCCAACGTTTCAGGAAGCTTGCAGAGCACTTGGTTCACTGGAAGATGATGTTCACTGGGATCATACTTTGGAAGAAGCTACTATTTCTGATTTTCCTAACAAAATTAGAGAGTTATTTGATGTTATGTTATGTTAGTTTTTTGTCAAGTTGGAGATCCAATAACATTGTGGGAAGAATACCGTGGAAGTTTCAAACTGAACCTTAACATTATTTATAATCAATATCTTATTCTTCTTGAAGATATTGTTACATCAATTTCAGGTAAAATATTGTAACAATTTGGATTCTCCCAGAACCATCAAGAGAGCACAATTCTATCATTAATCACCGTCGGTACCTAAGTGAATTAGCTTATGATGTAGCTCAATTAACCGAAGTAGTAGCTGCGAATATTTTAAAATTGGATCTCAATGCTCCTGGCGGTGTTACGTCTTGGGCGACGTCACTCAACTGTTGATAAAAACAATTTTATAAGTAGGTTCTACCCGGGAAATTCAAAGGAGAAGTTGGTATTTCACAATAAACGTTACACTTTTATTTCTGATGTATTCTTTATTTATTCACTTATAGTTCGATTATTTGTTATTTAGTTGTACTGACTTCTACAGATGGTTTTTGATTTTTACAAGTTTTTTATAATGTCTAAGTTAATTCTTATGTGTCTATGCGAATATATACATCGAGATGTCTTGTGTGGATTTTATAATGCGAGAGACTGACGCTTTTTCTTTTTTTCCTCTATTTATATGTTCTAATCTAATGCAGTTATTTCCAAAGGGTGGGAAAAAATATTATTTTGTTTTAGTTCTCCATGTGTTGGGATTCATTTGAAACTTGATATTATTTTTACGATGGCTATAATTTATTACATATATTTCTCTTGGCATTTGTGAAGGCCTGTTTTATTTTTCCTATCTACTAATGGTAGTGTTTTAGTCAATAGTTTCTTGGAATTTAACTGTACGTGTTTTACTTGTATCGTTGACATTTATTTATCGGAAAAATATGTTTGAGAATACATAATTTTCCTGATTCAATTTCATTTATTTATTTGGAGTGATTTTTCTTAGAAAAGCTATAAAGTCGAGTTGGTCTTCCTGTGTTAGATTACATATCTTATTTATCGTATAAATGTGTCGGGCTATTTATTTAAAAGTTGTTTATTTTCTCGCGTATATATTTTTCATGCTTTTATTTATTGCATTTGAAGTGGGCTCTACTTGGAAAAGAAAATAAATATCTCTTGTTGTCGCGTTTTGAATTATATGGCGACTAACCGTATCTCTATATACATATGCGTTCGATGTGCGCTCTGAGTACGTTCCTATGTTTGGGGATGTAACAGCGGCACTAAAAAAACATTTTCGATTATTTTGCTTCTCGCTAAGATTAGAAGTAAAACAAATATCGCTGTTGCTGCTGCTTCTTCAGGTATTGCAGCTACTTTGATTGAAAGAGGAAAGACGACTCATTCGGCTTCTAAACTACCTCTTGATTCGAATCATCCGGAAAATGCTATTTGCAACATCTCTGAACGAAGTGATATAGCACATGTGCTGAGGGAAGCAAAAATTATTGTGTGGAATAAGTGTACTGTAGCTCACAGGGAAGGTATTGAGGCATTGAATAGGACTCTTCAAGATGTTAGAGGTTGTATCGACTTATGTGTGGAATGATTGTTCTTTTAGTTGGTGACTTTAGACAAACTTTGCCTGTTGTACCGCGAGGAATGCGTGCAGATGAAATTAAAGCATGTTTGAAATCATCTATTGTATGGCTCAATGTAAAAGTTCTATCTTTGAGAGTTAACATGCGAGTGTATCTTCATGATGACTCGAAAGCGAAGGAATTTTCAAAATTATTGATCGATATAGGTAACGGGAATATTCTGGGAGAAGAAGAAAGTATAAATATTCCAAGTAACTTTTGTGATGTTGTAAGCGATTAGGTTGCTTTGACTGATAGAATATGTATCCCAACATTTAGTATGACGGAATAAAGAGTATGTCGTGGTTGAGAGAAAGAGCTATCTTCACTCCGACAAATGACTTAGCCAATAGCATCAATTCTTTTTCGCTCGAGAAACTGCCAAATGAGCGTATGAAATATGAATCTGTGGATACAGTTATAGAAGTAGAGGATACTGTTCACTATCCTGTAGAGTTTCTTCATACACTTAACCCACCAGGTATACCATCTCACATTCTTTCCCTCAAGATTAGTACATTCCTAATGTTATTGCGGGATTTAGACCCTCATAAATTGTGTAATGGTACCAGACTTCAAGTTAAATATTTGCACGAAAACGTAATCGAAGCTACGATTTTCACCGGAAAATATATTGGTGAAAATGTATTTATTCCGACAATACCCTTGATACCATCAGAATATTATTTTGAATTCGAACGTCTACAATTCCCGGTCAGAGTTTGCTTTGCCATGACTATCAATAAAGCCCAAGGGCAGAGTTTGAAAGTGGCCGGAGTGGATTTGAGGAGTTTTTTTCCCATTTTCTGTTTTTCCCATGGTCAATTTTATGTAGCATGCTCAAGAGTAAGTTCACCTGACGCTCTGGTCATTCTTCAACCAGAAAAACGAACAAAAAATGTTTATAAAGAAATTATTAGTATATAATCATATTATTCGTCCAGCGAAGCGGACGGGTATCAGCTAGTATATAATATGTTTAAATATATTTATATTCTAACCTGAGTGAGTTCCAATGTGTCACCTGTGATTTTAATATTATCAGGAAATTCTCGCTATACTACTACATGATTAAAAGTAACAATTCTATGAATAAAATAATGATAAGTGTTTTTTTTTTATTATTTATTATATAAATGAAAAAAGTTTTTTTTTGATAAGCCAAAAATGCAGATATACGCTGACGATAAATTCTATTCATCATACGTTCACGAAATGTGCCGGCTGATGTTTCATTGTTTTTCCTTAAAATCAACAATTTCAAATGAGGTATCACCTGATAAACTTAATGGGAATGAATCATTATCAATGCTCATATTTTCGGGATTTTTTTTTCTCATCATCATCATCCATTGTTCTGAATGGAACAAACAGATTGTTGGTAATCTTCCTTCCCTTCTTCGATCTTCATGGAATATCAGAGAAATTTTCCAGTATATCTTCAGATACTCTTTTGAAATTTTTATGGCTTCCTGTGCCTAAGCTTGAGCTCGACCAGTGTGGCCAGATTCAGGACGTTTTTGGTAGCATGGCCGCATGGAGGGGGGAACACAATAAGTACAAGCCACGTACATGTGAGAAGCGTGATTCGATTAGCTTCGGACCGTGGAAAAGAGTGGACAATATATTTCTGTCGCCTTTTTCCGAATTGAAACGAAGCTAGTCGACGTCGAACGATGTCGATGCAGGGTAGAGGGCTAAGATATTGTCGGTAAAATAATTTAAACATCGTTTTACTGACATGTTTAAATGAAAAAGATAGTCTTACCGACACATTTGTACAAATAACCGCCAAAAATATTTAAACTTTTCAGCATTTAATATAAAAAAGTAACTTTTTTCGTTTAGTTGAAATTAAAGTTTTTTGTGAATTAATTGATATACATATTTTTTTGTTTAGCATATAATTTATTTATAAATATTTATTTCAAATATAAATCGATGATTGTTGGTTACATATGTAAATTCCATGCGGCGAATTTTTTTTTATTAACATATCACAGACAAAACCTACGAAAACATTTGTGCATATTCCCTAGCAACCTCCCCATTCACGATCATATATATTGTGATGATGCATCATCACAGATGTTGTGCACATGTTTTGGCAATCTACGACGCATAGGCAAGCCATTGTCAACCGACACTCGAGCATCGATGGAATTTTCCATGGACCGAGTGGTGGGGAGATTGCAGGCACGTGTCGTCGGTCGATGTAAATATCGATAGAGCGTGTCGTTGTTCTCCCCGGAAAATGGAAGGGGTTTTGTCCGTTGGACCCCTTTGAAGGGAGTGATTGGTCATTTGTCAAGACAAAGAACGTCTTGGGCCAATCATTCAAGGTTATTGTCGCATGATGGACCGAGTGGGAGGAAAAGCCGTTGCAGAAATGCATCTATAAGTACGGCCCCTTGCCCTTTGTGCGACACTTCTCACGGAAAATCAGTACGTTTCAATACTTCTCAATTCTCATAGAAAAAGAAACGATCACTCCTTACTTCTCACGGAAAATCAGTACGTTTCAATACGATTACGAAGCAACTTCTCGAAAACTTCTCACGAAAAATCAACGACTCGTTTGTACAAGTCCAATAGCGGAAAATCAACGAGGCGGTCGAATATTCGTGCGTGTAATAAATAAGTGAATCAACATTTTATTTTGATATAGCGAGAATTGACTCATTAAGCATTATTAATTAAATGTTGTGCTGTGAATTATGATCATCATCATATATTCTTTGACATACCAACGATTATTGTAAGTAAATTCTACGTGTCTGGAATTAAATTGTTAATAAAAATAATTTGGAATTGAATTATATAAATTCACTGTATGCATGCACTTGGTATTTTTTGTAGTGTGAAATTGTACGTATTAATTGAAAATAATTAATGAGAAGTCCCCAAAAATATGACCAGTTCGTTTGTTTGTCGATTATAATTGTTCAAAAATTAATTAATATTTTTTTACTCAATTTCCCCACCATTTGGAATAATACCCGTATGGCACGCGGCCCTTATGGAATCTCTCCCCATCTGGAATGATTATTAAAGACAAATAATTATTTAAATCAAAAATCACAAGTAAATTGGGATTATTTTCCTACCCATTTAAAGGATTCACCGGTGATTGTATAACCCCCCCCCCCCCCCCCCCCCCTGGTACGAGAAACTGCAACGAAGTTGCCGTACCGTCATTGACTCGCGGGACTTAGAAAAATTCCGAGCGTCGGGACTTGGAATATTTTTGTCGTCGTGTACTTAGAATATTTTCGTCATCGCGGACTTAGAATCTTTTTGTCGTCGTGGACTTAGAATATTTTTGTCGCGTATTTTATTTGCAGTTTTCAAATCAGAATAAAGTAAATAAATTTGACACTTCGGTCAAATTTATAGCATATCGAGAGTTTATAATCGAGTTAGAGTTCAATAATTAGTTTCCTTATTTTTCATACAAGCTGTTCCCTCTGAACAGCAAAACAAGGTGGCATCCCTTCTTCCCCTCCAATTCCCCAGTAACCTCGCTCTCTCTCAGGTAGTGAAAACTCACGGGAAGGGTGAGCGTTACAATATATATATATATATATATATATTTTTTACGATGTGTTGATTGTACATGACTATATTATAGCTGTGGAGACGGAAATATATGTTTAATGTGATGGAACACTAAGAATTTAATTTGAAGTGGTACTTATTGAATTATTTTTGTCTGAGCCATGAGAAAATAAAAAATAAAAAAATATATTTAATAGAATTTCTCAATATAAAATTGTTCATATTTCATGTATAATTTCATAATATTAATATTTCATTGTTCATAAATCTGAAATGATTGAAACATATTATTTGTAGTATGATGAGAACAATTATTTTGGAGAATGGCTGTTAACAGTTTATAATTATGAATAATAGATTATAGATATATGTAAGAAATATACACAACTATATAAATAGATAAAATGTCATTACTACTCATTATATACATATTTATTTACATGCATCATTCTCTCTATTTCCTATTACTGTTTCCGAATAAGACGACTACATTATGACGTAGCTTGAACACATGGGCCAGGTGTCGTTTACTAATTGCCTGGTATACCTGAAACGTATGATTTTTCTCACAATATTCATTCATATTTTGAGGATTCATGCTCAGTGGAAAATATTATATATTTTGCTCTACTGAATAGGAAAACATTACTCACTCACAAATTTCATATTATTTTCAAAATCATATAATTCCAAATAAGCATTTCATGATCACGAAAAAGAAATGAAGGCATCAATGTTCCAGATTTTTATTCATCATTTTTTTTTGTATTAAATCAAAATTTGAATATTTTCGTAAATCCACAGAAATGCAATCATTACTCGAGTCGAAATTTTCAACTTATGCTCACCTTCTTCAACTTATTTCTTTTGCTTTTGCGGATTATCAACCCAAATTTGAACTTATTTTCAACTTTTCTCAACTTCTTCAGCTTACCTATGTTGAAATGGAGAATTTCTATTGATTATCAACCCAAATTTCAACTTATTTTCAACTTTTTCCAACTTCTTCAAAATATTCAACGTACAAGCAATAGTTTATTACTCGTTGTAAAATTGTTCTATGTAAGCTATCCCCACTGCTACGGTACCCAACTAACCCCCACTACTACACTGTTGGGTCAGCAGTGAAGCAGTGGGCATTATATATATGTATACATGTATATTATATATATATATAGTTTATAAATTATTATTTTTTTGTTGATAAATTTCCTCTATAAATTATAAATTAATGTTTATAAAAATATTTTTTTAACAATGATTGCATAAATTATTGTTAAAATTTTTTTGTTTTTATAATATATATCTTGATTCTATGTTATTATAATTATTACTATTTTTATTCACAATTTATTTTACAAATAAAATATTACTTATTCTAATTCTTTTACATTTAAAATAGTTCCAATATATATATGTTCGTCAATCATCATATAAATACATATGGATAATAATTGCTTGATTGGTATTAATATTGTTTCGCCGGTGTAACAACATTTATATAACCAAGGCAATTGGATTTGAATACGATTGATGCTAATCGTGGAAACCCTCTTAGCTGAATATTTACGAATAACTGCATAATGTATTGCTGAATCACAATCACAATCATCAACACAATTACAATTATTATTACTTTTAATCGAATATAACACAGAACCAATGTATCTGTCATTATTATTTTTAAATTCAACAAATGACGATTTTGTCTTCATATCCCTACATTTGTTAACTTTCAATAAGCGCGAATATATTTTTATATCATTAATATGAAATTCTGATTGTTCAATTATTTCTTGAAAATCATCTACAAAAGTTTGACCATGTACTTCGTTATAAACTCCAACGCTAAAACAATGGTCAAATAATTTCTCATGAAGCTGCACCTGACGTTTTCTAGAGGTACAAAATTGTTTTATTCTACTATTGGGTAATTCGTCTAATTTTTTTTGCATTTTGATAAATTGGAAATGAGCATTTGTAATTTAAGTATCGATGTGCCATGTACCATGAACAAGGTCAAGTAAACGGCCATTCAAATCTTCAAATGGATAACACGTATATGCCCATAATGGACCTATATTTTTTACACATGTTATTAAATGTATCAATTGATGTATATTTATGAAACAAAATTGTAATCCATATAACAATGCGAAATTCTCAACAAAATAATGCGATGAATTATTTGCTTTTTCCACCATATCAATAGGAATAATATCTAAGCTCAATATAGAAACACCAAGTACTAAATGTGAATAATGATTAAAAAAATCAGGTCGGATTATGTTTGATGAAATAGAAATTGAGTAATAGAAAAGCCACAGTCTCAATTCTGATGACTTCCAATAGAGCAAATCATCAACAGAACGCGGCAAGCGATGGACAAATTTCGGTGGTTTGATTACTTTCAACCGTTGATCAATAACATTTTTAACGGATATTGATGAGAAAGAGAACATTTTATAATTGGGATGCAACCACAATGTCAACAAGTTTTCTGTAATACCTATATCGACACCATGCATACGGTCGATTCTTGTCCCTAAAATAAAGTCTGGCATAAATAAAGATAGAGCACATGGTCCTTTGACACCCATTACAGGTTGCCGAGAATACAATATTCATATTGAAATTTTGTTTTTCTTATCATTTTTTCAGACTGTATTATATTTCATTTCATATTTTATCATTTAATTTTATATTTTATTTATTTCATTTATTTGTTTTCTTATTATTATTCTTTTTACTTCTTTGTATTTTTTTTAACTTTGATTTTTATTGTTTTCAATTATATTTTTTATATTTCATTTTCTTTTTTTTTCATTCGTTATGATATTTTTTGTATATTACAATTGAAATTGAAATATATATAATTTCTATTTATGTACAAATATGTTTTTCGTTCACCTAAAAATTTTCAATAAGAAAAGAAAATTAAAAAATGAATAAATAAATCAACAAAAAAAAGTTATGAGAAGTAAATTTATTAAGATCAAGAGTGACTAGTGGCTCATACAGTGCGTTCTCGTCTTCAATTCCAAAGGTCCCAGGTTCGAGTCCCGCTGCCGTTACCTCAAATTTAATTTATATTTTCTCTTTTCCAGCTTTGATTAAGTATTATGTTAATTAAAATAACCATATGATATTTCTGATCGATATAAAATAAACAAAATGTAATTGCATGTATAATAAACTTTGTAAATAATTAAAAATGAATATTAGAGAATATTGATCAGAGATATGTCGGAAATTTTTTTTTTTTCTTTCATCTCAATAAATAAAATGTGTACTTTTATACTTCGCATGCAGTCTGTATCCCCTCTCCTGTGTGTAATAGTATAGTAGGAACTGCAAAATTATTATATATATACATGCAGGTAAAGAGAAAAGGTACATCCATAAACATCTATTGAACCCTAATAATAAAATCCTCGAGGTATGGAAGACATATGGTTTCAACATACTCTCAACTTCAAACGATGCATTTCGTGCAAAAACGGCATAGGTTCAAGTTGAAAGTAAGTTGAAAACACATATATTTCATATCAGGCGGATTTGAACAGGAAAATTTATTTTATGATTAAGTAAACAAAAATGGAAGTTGAAGAAAGTGAGCGTAAGTTGAAAATTTCGACTCGGGGATACAGACTGCATACGACGTATAGAAGTATACTTTTTATTTATTGAAATGAAAAAAAAAAAAATTTTCGACACATCTTTGATCAATATTCTCTAATATTCATCTTTTATTATGTACAAAGTTTATTATACATGCAATTGCATTTAGTTTATTTTATATCGAACAGAAATATCAAATGGTAATTTAAATTGACATAATACTAAATCAAAGTTGAAAAATAGAAGATATATATTAAATTCGAGGTAACGGTAGCTGGACTCGAACCTGGGACCTACGAAATCGGAGACGTAAACGCACTGCATGAGCCATTAGTCACTCTTGTTTTTTGTTTAATTTTTTAATTTTGTTTCCTTATTGAAACTTTTCAGGTGAATGAAAAACATATGTGCACATAAATAGAAATTTTATATATTTCAATTTCAATTATAATATAAAAAAAATATCATAATAAATGAAAAAAAAATAAAATATAAAAAATATAATTGAATAAAATGAAAATCAAATATAAAAAAAATACAGCGAAGGAAAATAAAAAATAATAAGAAAACAAATGAATAAAATAATCAAAATATTGAATAAAATAATTGAAATATAAAATGAAATATAATATAATATGGAAAAATAATTTAAAAAATAAAATTTCGATATGAATATAGTATTTATTAACAAAATTACCAAACAAAAAACGCAAATAATTTTTTACGGGTGTTCCGCTCTTAATTGGAACATTTTTCCAAAGGTTATGTAGTAAATCCTCTTAGAAAAAGGGCTATGACCATGAAGGGTATGTTTCTATATGGGATTGAGAAACATTTCATTTTTCGCATGGTGGCCATACACATGTTTATGTGTACACAAAGCAAGTGAATTTAAGAACTGCACAACAAACGATTAATCACGGAAAGCAAGCTCCTCATTCTCGGCAACCTGTAATGGGTGTCAAAGGACCATGTGCTCTATCTTTGTTTATGCCAGACTTTATTTTAGGGACAAGAATCGACCGTATGCATGGTGTCGATATAGGTATTACAAAAAAATTGTTGACATTGCGGTTTCATCCCAATTATAAAATGTTATCTTTCTCATTAATAATCCGACCTGATTTTTCTAATCATTATTCACATTTAGTACTTGGTGTTTCTATATTGAGCTTAGATATTATTCCTATTGATATGGTGGAAAAAGCAAATAATTTATCGCATTATTTTGTTGAGAATTTCGCATTGTTATATGGATTACAATTTTGTTTCATAAATATACATCAATTGATACATTTAATAACATGTGTAAAAAATATAGGTCCATTATGGGCATATACGTGTTATCCATTTGAAGATTTGAATGGCCGTTTACTTGACCTTGTTCATGGTACATGGCACATCGATACTTAAATTACAAATGCTCATTTCCAATTTATCAAAATGCAAAAAAAAATTAGACGAATTACCCAATAGTAGAATAAAACAATTTTGTACCTCTAGAAAACGTCAGGTGCAGCTTCATGAGAAATTATTTGACCATTGTTTTAGCGTTGGAGTTTATAACGAAGTACATGGTCAAACTTTTGTAGATGATTTTCAAGAAATAATTGAACAATCAGAATTTCATATTAATGATATAAAAATATATTCGCGCTTATTGAAAGTTAACAAATGTAGGGATATGAAGACAAAATCGTCATTTGTTGAATTTAAAAATAATAATGACAGATACATTGGTTCTGTGTTATATTCGATTAAAAGTAATAATAATTGTATTTGTGTTGATGATTGTGATTGTGATTCAGCAATACATTATGCAGTTATTCGTAAATATTCAGCTGAGAGGGGTTTCCACGATTAGCATCAATCGTATTCAAATCCAATTGCCTTGGTTATATAAATGTTGTTACACCGACGAAACAATATTAATACCAATCATGCAATTATTATCCATATGTATTTATATGATGATTGACGAACATATATATATTGGAACTATTTTAAATGTGAAAGAATTAGAATAAGTAATATTTTATTTGTAAAATAAATTGTAAATAAAATTAGTAATAATTATAATAACATAGAATCAAAATATATATTATAAAAACAAAAAAATTTTAACAATAATTTATGCAATCATTGTTGAAAAAATATTTTTATGAACATTAATTTATAATTTATAGAGAAAATTTATCATCAAAAAAATAATAATTTATAAACTGTATATATATATATTATACATATATATATATAATATACATGTATACATATATATAGTGCCATCTGCTTCACTGCTGACCCAACAGTGTAGTAGTGGGGGTTAGTTGGGTACAGTAGCAGTGAGGATTGCTGACATAGAACAATTTTACAACGAGTGATAAACTTTATTGCTTGTACGTTGAATATGTTGAAGAAGTTGAAAAAAGTTGAAATTTGGGTCGATAATCCGCAAAAACAAAAGAAATAAGTTGAAGAAAGTGAGCGTAAGGTGAAAATTTCGACTCGGGTACATTTAAATAATTTTATATCGAACAGAAATATCATATGGTTATTTAAATTAACATAATACTGAATCAAAGCTAAGAAAGAGAAAATATAAATTAAATTTGAGGTAACGGCAGCGGGACTCGAACCTGGGACCTCTGAAATTTGAGATGTAAACGCACTCTATGAGCCACTAGTCACTCTTGTCGTTAATGAATTTACTTCACATAACTATTTTTTGTTTATTTATTTATTTATTTTCCAATTTTATTTTCTTATTGAAAATTTTCAGATGAATGAAAAACATATTTGCACATGAATAGAAATTTCATATATTTGAATTTCAATTATAATATTAAAAAAATATCATGATAAATGAAAAACAAAATAAAATAAAATATCAAAAATATAATTGAATAAAATAACAATAAAAAAAAAAAAAATACAGCGAAGTAAAATAAAAAATAATAAGAAAACATATAAATAAAATGATTAAAATATAAAATAAAATTGGATATAAATAATTCAATCAAACATTTTTATTGTTTGAATTGCATGAAAAACTGATTTTCGTGACCTTTTATTCTCTATAACTTTTTTAGCCGGCACGATATCAATGTCGATTTCTCACATCTCCATTACAACGCTGTAATAAATAAAGGTGTATACAAAAATTCAGCTCACTAGGAATTTTCCCGCAGATAAAACCTAAAATGACTGGACTACGAAGGAAAATCCAGGTGAATGAGGTGATTTCTCCATTCTCAATTTGGATACCCCAGTAACCAGAATCGCCATATCTGCGGCAGATTTGCTGCAGGCGATAGCGCTTCTTTGACGCCAATCTGCCGGCCGATTGCACTTTTTCTGCGGCTTAATCAAGTACATAAACTGCCGCAAGATGCTGCTGTAGTTTTGCTGCAACATTTTGCGGCAGTTTCGACGCAGACTGTTGGCGATTATTTGCAGAATGAGCACCACTGTGCATCGCAACGGCGCAGGATTCAAAATTATTTCCTTAGGATATAAGACAAAAAAAATACATAAACAAAAATTTTAAATACATAATATAAATTTTATTATTTGAAAGGAAACCAATTTAAATTGATATTATATAATGAAAATTATACTTATAAATTAATATTACTTAATCATAATACTTAAGATGAATTAATAATACTTAATAATTCATATTACAATATTAAATTATTTAAAAAAACTATATAAAATGTATTAAAAACTTATAATTAATTAAGAATAGTTGACATATTCTATTCTATTATAATATAATATTGTCGCATTTGTAATAAAATACATCTCAACGATGAATTATTTGATTTTTCTTTGCCCAGTTGTACTTATCATCTGGGGCTCAGGCGATGTCGATAAGTTTGATATTGTAGATCCCTCTACAACTTTTTGAAAATCTGCAAACAGTTGATAAAGATGAAAATCTGAAAAAACAAAAACAAATGTTAAATTTATAAATATATATTTATATATTTAATTTTATTTACTTATATGTTTGAGCATACTATTTACATTTTTTGTTGTTTATATTAACCATAATTAATAATATGAGATCCTAAGGCTTGTCGGGAGATTTTTTTTTCGAATTATCTAGAAATAAAAATTTTTTTAAAATTAAACACCAATGAAATTAAATATATGTATATTATTATTTTGAAGCACTACTTACATTTCTGTTTGCTTATATTATGCACTCTTATTATTTTTTACCGTAAATGAAATAATTATCTTTAATTTCACTCGCGTTTTTATTTGAAATTAAACATGTTTATACTGAAACGCACAGTTTGAAACTAACTGAAACTATTGTGACCAGTACATTTCAACACGGCACATGTGTTCAAAACAACAAATGACGGACATGCAAAAAAAGGGTCCCTCCGTACATTTTTTTATGAATGTACCTCAATGTATTTTTCATGCTGGAAAAACAGTGTATCTGGATGGTAAATTATCACAAGTCTACAGGCATATATACATTATTCATTCGCATCGAATCAAAATTTTGAGGAAATTAATTATTGAATATGCACATGTTATTATTTACTTTTTTAGCATCTAAATTCTTGAATTATTGTATAAAAATAATAACAAACACGTGCTTTTTTTGTTTGGTAAATCAGAAATGGTGGTGAAAAAAAAAATAAATACTGAATTATTATCATGATAAAATAGAATCTTAGCAATTTCATATATATCTAACAATGTAAAATATGATGGGATTACGTTCTCATCGTGATCCGTGGTGCATTTCTCCTATAATAATTACCTATACATATATTGTAGAAAAGGTTTTCAGAGCGAACCAATTGATTACAGCAAAAATATAGATCAATGAATAGTAAATGAATACAATGATGTTGAAATTATCACATGAGTTTGCATATCCGTTCGACAGGTGGAATGCTCAACATAAATGTTATTTTTCGAAATGATTCTCGATAGTTTCTATACTGAAGGAAATGGAAATTATGGTTATATAAACAAATAAGAAATTTTAAATATGGAGATGCGTATGAAATAAAGAAGATGAACAGGTGCGGTGATATAACTACGCGCTAATGATTTATAGTCCCTTCATTTATGGATGCCTTCCAAAAGGACTATCTACGTCGCGATTTTTGTATTTGAGTGAAAAAAAGGAAATAAACGATAGGATCACATAAAATTTTATTTTGTAAATAACAGTTAAAATGTTGACAATGAACTTTTATGCACCTACGATAGCAGAAAGAAACATCTGTAAGTAAATTTGAATTTACAAGTACGTTTTGGAGATGACAATAATAGACACTGTCATAAATTTACATTTTTTTTCGAACGTCCTTTGGATTGACTTGGTGATTATTGCAGATTCAATGTGCAGAAGTTGGGACCGTTCTTACTCCGAATGGGGGGCACTCGGTCGATATACATTGATTATCTCATTGGTGGCGAACGACCCGCCCCTAAAAGTGTTTCCATTCGAACACGCCTCATAGTAGAATGCTTAACAGATAAGACTTATATTTGAAATACTCATGTCCAGTACCTGTGTCAACTTCACAAGTGAACACACGCTATTTTACGGAATTTTGGGAGTGTACAGTGAAATACATTAATCACTTACGGCAATACCCTGCTTCCGTCAACTCACTCATAACATCAAGGTAAGATACGCTTTCTTTTTGTTTATCAATTGAAATCATCGATTTCAATTATCGAAAAATTTTCGAAAAATTTATTCCACAATATTTATTTCGTTTTCCCATGAATTCGTACAAATTTTTCAAATATCAATTCCAATTATTATGTCAAAAATTCGTATATTATCTTATTTTATCGACATTTTAATACGAGAGAGTTTTTCTTCTTTTTATTGATATCTCGTGCGTAATGAATTATGAACATTTCCATCCAATTAATATGAAAATCTACTTATTATTATTATTATTATTATTATTATTATTATTATTATTATTATTATTATTATTATTATTATTATTATTATTATTATTATTATTATTATTATTATTATTATTATTATTATTATTATTATTATTATTATTATTATTATTATTATTATTATTATTATATCTATATTATAATATCTATATTATTATTAATATAAGTCAAAGAACTTTACATATGACAATATCTTCATTATGCCATATAAAAATGTGATCAAAGGTGATGATATACATTTAATTTCAATTGAACACATTTCTTCTATACAAATTTTATTATCAGTTAGCAGCACTGAAAATATTATTACAAATTTTATCATGTATTTAATAATAAATTCACATTCAAGTAGGAATATTGTTTTTTTTTTGTTTTTTGTTTGTTGATCATTAATATTAAAATAAATAAATGATGAATAATTCATTTGATAATTGTACAGAAAGAAAAATAAAATATTGACGTAGATTTTTAAGAAGTTGATTGTAATTTTTGTAAAATTTTATTATTTTGTTTATTTTTGGAAAAAATCTATTGAAATAAATTGTTCGAGAGTGTACAATTGAGTCAAGTGTAATTATGATTTAGAATTGAGATTGTGTTTGAATATTGAAAATTAAAAATAAATATAAAGTAAAAAAAAAAGGAATTTTTAATTGGGAAAAATTTTCCATAACAAAAAAAAATAATTATATTCATTGAAAATTATTACAGAGAAATTATGGTGTATATGATAATGAATGATTATCATTGATTGCATGTTTGTATAATCCAATTGCTGTACATGTGTGATTTATTTTACCTCATAAAACACCTGTAAATGTCCCTGTATATTATTTTATCATATTATTTCATACATATATTTATATATCATTTGTTGAATCGTATTTTTACATGACACATTTGAACATGCACCATTGAAAATTACAATATATATATAATCATATTAATTTATAATATATAAATTGATATTTTATTTCAACTGACTTTTATCAAATGTGATAATAAATAATTCAATTATATATTCACACACACATATAGATACACGCACATAACGTTTTTTAGATGAAATTTTTCAATCTGATAAAAAAATTTTCACCTCAACGTATTCATTGAAAATGTCACGATATATTGAAATATATATAAATGTCTGTGAACAGTTGAAATAATTGTTGATAATATTTTACATTCGCATAATATGCAATGAAATTTTTATGTAAAATGGATATCAATCGCTAAATGTACCTCCACGTAACGAGACAATGCGTGAAAAAAAAAAAATAATAATAATAATAAATAAAGAGCAAAAAAGGAAAAAAGTGAAATGAATTGGAAATGAAAAAAAAAAAAAAATCTATCGCAACTGTTTCATGAAATATTTTATCGATACAGTATAAATTTATAATTTCAACTTAATACCACAGATATATTTCAATAGTTTTTTTTTTGTAAATGGGCAAAATTTTACATTCGTATACGAATATTTCTTATTTCATGTTTTTTTTGTTTTGTTTGTTTCAGCTACCACGAAAACTCCGCATGTCGAAATACTTCGAATTGCCGAAATGGGCAGAGCTGGGTAGAAAGCCAATTGGTAATCTATCCCAGAGTGCCATTCGAAAGCTTCGATCGAAATGCTGGAAACGCATGAATAGTAAATCAGCCGCGATTCCAGAATTTTCTATCAAACTTCGAATGGAACAGGCATGCCCATGCGGTTCCAGCCGTAAGTGTAGGAGATGATGGGGCCGTATACATCCAACATGTGCCGAATCGTGAGTCGGAAAAATTAAATAACCACCAATCGCTAGATGCAGGTCTAGATGATTTAGATAAATGTAGCATAAGTAGTAGTATAATAATTAATATGTATTACATATAATTATATAAATGTATAGTAAGATTTTCTATAAAAATTATCGTTGATTTTTTTTTTGTTTTACCTTCAAGGTCTTGCTCTCGATGTGTCAGATGTGTAAATGACTATATATTATGTCGAGTGAGTCGTGACTCACCGAACGTGGTAAGGGCAATTTCTAGGTGAGGGTAATTAAGATAGTGGGAAGAGCCACCTTACAAATTCAAATATAAGTCCTAAAGTGTAAGTTTACAAATATTTTCGTCCTAGCGACGTATGACGAGAGTTGAGGATGGTTTACAAATATTCATAAACAAAAACAATATAGTTTTATTATATTTATATAATTCTAATATAGTTTATATGATTGGAGGAATAAAAAATTGATTGTATAGTAATGAGTGATAAGATATAATAGTAATAAGATGTAATCATAATGATTATAAGATAAAAAATATAAAATCATATTTTGCATATTTCATTTGTATTATAGCGGGAAAGTACTGTCACTTTGAAAATGCTGGCGCGCTATAGATATAGTGACGCGTGTGTAAGTGGGAGCGTACAAGATTTGTTTCTTTCACCATTTTATGAATATACAATCATTGTTAAATGCATATATATGTGTAAAGTAATTTGACAAAAATATATATAAATAAATATAAATAAAGATATTATCGTATTCTAAAAGTTTATATTAAAGTCTCTATGTAAAATCATTTCATTATTCGCATTCGTTATCGGTATATATACCACGGCATATAATAAACAAAAAAGTCAATGTCCAATTGAATAGCGTATATTTGTATAATATATGTGAATATAAATATATATAGTTATAGAGAAAATTTCATTTGAACTCGAATATATATTTCTATATATATCTTTCTCTTTCCTTCTTATTATTGAGTCAGAATAAGACTTGTACACTATTTTAAACATTGGAGACTGTGACCAGACGTCAAGATCCCTTTACCAATTGCACCGTATTTCGTCAATATTTATTCACAATGAGAAAATATAGAATTTTGTTTCATCGTCCATATATCGGAAAAAGATTCAACTGATGAAATATTGATAGATGAATGAATAAATACATAAATGAAGCATCGAGTAATTGTACATAGAATTCATATTTTTTTTGTTACTGATATGAAAATGCCATTTATATATTATTATTTAACCTGAATACAACGCGTGGTTCGTGGTCATGTGGTTTGGGTTTCAAATTCACTTGATAGAAATTCTTTTATTATTCACTCCATATTAATTTTTTCATTTCACACTCTGCCGAAAACATTACAATCATGTATAATACTTTTGAATAGTAAGAACTTGACAAAGTGTAGCATTGATAAAATTTGTTGTTTACAAAACTATTCATCTTCATCTTCTCCTCTTCAATAATAATAACCATAATAATAATAATAAAAACAAGAACAAGAAGAAAAAATAGTTTATAATGAACAATTATTAATGTTTTACGTTATCGTGTTATTACTACTCTAAACAAAAAAAGTGTTATACAAAATGGTAATGTTTTCGACAAAGTATAACAAGAAAAAAGTTGATAATTGAATGAAACAAAAAAAAACTTCCGTCAAGCGGATTCGAAATCGAGAATTTGTATGCGACAACCATGCAGCCTAACCACATGACCACGAAACACATGTTGCAGGCTATGGTGAATAATAATATATGAATTACATTTTTATGTTAGTTACGAAAAAAAAAATATAATTTTCATAATTGAAGGAATAAAAAATTACAATAAATTAAACACTAACAATATCATCAACTATATATTGTATTAACATAAATAAATTGTCATACGTATGCATAAAAATATTGAAAATATAATCTCCGCTCGGCGAAGAATGTTAATACATTTTCGATTTGGTACATAACGATTTTAGGCAGCCCCTTTTTTTGTTTATTAGGGTCCTACGACAAAAAAAACTGTACGGGTTATGACGCCCCATTCCATTGTAATTTCGTTGTTACCATAGCAGTCTGTATGTATCATTCTTTCCTACTATTCACCAGCTCCTTTCTTTTCTTTATCCTTTTTTCAACTTTGTATATAGATATATACTCAATGCATAAACAAATATATATAAAAGTCAGATTACTACGACATCGCAGATAAAAATGAAAACTATTAATTGCAATCATGATTATAATTTCCATTAAAATGATTCACATGTAATCAATCCTCGTTTCTATGGTTGTGAAAAATTAAAAAAAAAAGTTTCATTTGTCAGCATGACGTGCTGATTTTTTTTTTCATACTTTATACATGTATAAATAATTGTATAAACATTTTTTATCTCCGACTTTCTCAGCCCTCTTTGATAAGAAGTTGCAGCACTATATGACTGAAATTTCTACATTTATTAATATGTATAAAAAAAAACAATATCAAATGGAAAATATGTTATATTCAGTGACAATTTAGATTTATCGTCAACAACGATTCAAAAATACAAAATATTTTAAATTTCCAATTTATTTTGTATTCAAATTATAGCCGTTTACCACAGTGAGTTTCTACATGACCAACATGAGCAACTGAGCACAGAAATTTGGAGAAGATAATACAGATGCGATTGCAGTGCAGTGGCGCTGGCATATGGGCCCTTACTTTTTATTATCTTCATATTTTTCATTTGGAAATTTTCAAACGAAGCGCTCATATTTACACATTTCTCAAGTGGCGACATCATTGATATGCAGTGGTGTTCATTCACTTACAGCAATTGCAAGAAATCGTCAAAATTCTGCGGCAAAACTGCTGCAAGTTCTTGCGGTGGTTTTGATAACGGATTAAGCCGTAGAAAAAGTCCAGTCTGCCGGCAGATTGCTGGCAGAAAAATCTACCAATCTCTGCCACAAATCTGCCGCAGACGTGGTTACCTAACGCCGTGATGATTTTGGCTGTGTGTAGTCCTAATGGTTCACAAAATGAGCGATTCCCATGATTTCCCTAGGATAGGGATTTTATAATTCAATCGATCGCATTACCATCTATCAAAAAACCCAGCAACTAAATTTCGGCTCTGTTTTGCTGTAAGACATCATTTCACACAATATGTATGGGAAAATTTCATAGCAACTATTCGTTGGCATATAACGCTAAATTTGATTTCCGTGAATTCATTCATACTCATAAATATATTGCATGATGCACCTGAGTCCTTTTTAGTGAATATCTGTTGTTAATAATTTTATATGAATAATCCCTACTTCAAGTGACGTCACGCGGTGGTGAAAAATCTGCAATTTTTAATTTTTTTTTTATTTTCACCAAAATTAGACCCCAGCACATTTTCTATTGGTGTCTTTTTGATTCTGTAGTAGGGTTTTCCATTTGATGCAGGAAAAAAAAGTGAAAAGTTGTTACAAAAATTTGGAAATTCCGTCGGTAAAAAAGCTTTTTTTTTGCTCATGTATTGTAGTTATTCTGCTACAACACTGCTACCAACTATCGCACGAAAATTTTTTTTTATGATTCTTCCCTTCGCTCCCCTGGAAGACTTTCCCTTTAATAACGATCGAGAAATTCCTTCATTGTATTTATACTCATCGAAAAGTTTATTATCCAATATAATAATTATTTGTTATATATAATTTTTATTATATGCTCGTAATATCTACAATTTCCAATCGTTAATATTACATAGTCTGTGCAAAAAACATTTCGTAAAATTTAACATCTACAAATACTGAGGTAAAATTATGTATTTGAATATAACCTTTCTCTTGTAACGAAAAGAACTGAATTCGTTTCAATCAAACAATGTTATTTATCATTTCGTGTCATTAGATGAGCCCACTAAATAGAGGATCGCTTTTAAGCCCAAGAATGCCTCCAATTAGCGTAAGACCACCACCACGTTTTGGCAGACTTTCTATGCCTGGCGTTCTTCCGAGAATGCCACCACCTCCATACTCGGTAGGTGCGATTTTTGGACCGATGCGTCCACGAATGTTACCTCTGAGACTAGGAAATATACGGCCTGGAGGACCACCGTCACTCTTTAGTACGAGAAACGTTGGTCCAACGCCACTTATGTTACCAATGATGGGGCCGAGAGGAATAGGATCACGAGGGCCACTAGTAAGATCAGGCCCAAGAAGAATGTTACCACCTCAAGTTTTACCGCACATGAGGCCGCGATTTCCATCTAATAGTACCAGTAACAAAAAAATTATTAATAATTCCAAGAAAGTGGGTAAATCAGAGGTGAGTGTTAAACAGGCTTTTCAACATTTTTTAAGTTAAAGATTCATATAAACTGTTGCAATTTTTATCTAGGAACTTGAATTGAAAAAACCCTGGATGTCAGACGAAATTCGTAGTGAAATTCAAAAAAAAAATAAACTCTACGCAAAAGCTAAGAAAAATAAAAATGCCAAAGAATGGGAAGAATTTAAAGACTTGAGAAACAAAGTTACTAGAATGATAAGAGACGCAAAGAATGAATACCTCGCTAAAAATCCAGAATTGGTAAGTGTTGAATTTTACTTTTCTATTGCATACTTATTATTATTTTTATTATGCTGATGTTATTAATACTATATTCGAAACATAGAAACATGAATAAGTATTTTGTTTCATAGTACTATCGATTATACGGAATTCGGTTATAAGGATTTACATACTTTGCGCCCCTCAATCTTATTTACATTAGATATAATTGCAAGCTTAATAGTAACTATTATTTCATATAAATATGTGTAAATTTTTTTATACTCCTATAACTATCAGATGAAAAATCGGATCACTTATTTTATAATATGAAAAATATTGTGGACATCAGTGACAGAAACATCGAATGATCTATTCGAGTTTTCTGTTATTCGTAATTCTTGATTTTTTTTTCTTGAAATAATATTAATACTGAATCAATAAATAAGTCGACAGTAAATGACAATCGCAAAATAAAACATGATTGAATATGAAAATCAAAATTTAAATAATTATGAAAAAATGGGAATTACATTTGATGAGCTACTTTCATTACAGGGTGGTCAGAAATCAAGTGATAAAAATGCAATTAAGTCCGAGAGTGTTCAGGAAATTGATAAAACCGAAAGTCAACTCGAACCTATGAAAATGGAAATAAAGAAGGAGACACAGCCTACCAGCGAACAGGCTCAGTCTTAAAGCTTCGGGCTACTCCTCCGCGTTCCAATAAAAAAAAAATTAATTAAATTCTGAATCAAACGTAACACTATGAGATTACTGATTTACTCTTCATTAGAATTCTGATATGTTTTGATCCGTGTTAAAATATATATAAAAAAAAATTATAAAGGTGAAGTTTTTGATTGTTTTGTAATTGAACGGTAATCGCGGATACCTACTTATACATTCACATTCAATTAAATAATGCTCAAATATATGTTAGATTTTGGGTTGAATAGGATAGGTAAAATAGGACAATTAAAACCGATAAATATATATATATGTAACCGATATACATTTTCGAAAAGTGGCGTATTATGCGTTAATCACTATTGGATTATTATGTTTTTTGCATAATTTTCAAGACAATCATTGAAAAAGTACGTAACGACACACTATAAAACAAAATTATTCTCATTACTCATTCTTATAAATACGAAATTCATTTTCAAATGAATATTTGCCATAATTTCGAATTCCTATTAAACTTTTCAAATTCAAATCGCTTCCTTTAAATGATACATGAATTGGATTCATAATAATATTAATTGTTTTCATTGAAAACCATTCATTAATAGCTAACATGACATACATTTCGTCATCCGCTATCATTACTATTCAACGTAAAATTTGTTTTTTTTCTTAATTATACAGAATGTACATTATTCGTATTTATGTCACAATGGCACAATACAAACGATTCATTCAAAATTTTACTGATAAAATAATTAAAAATTTTAAATAATAGAGAAAAAAATTTGTATTCAAATTATAAATATAAAAATAAATGATATTTCTACTAGTTTCAAGTGTGATAATAACCCATTTTTCATAGAAAACTGTCATCCAAATTAATTATATCATGCTGATGAGAAAAAAAAAATACTATCATGCATTGAATTATTATCGTAATAGAAACGAGTCGAGCAATGATTACTTTCGTTTTATTTTTTAGCTTTTTTTTCCTCAATCTCTCTATGTATAAATTTTTTTATCACTCTGCAATATATTACCGTGTTTTCTATGAACCAAATTCGATTATCTTACAAGAAAATAAAAAACGTATAATATGAAATGTAAATATATTAATGGTATGAGAGTTACTGTTCGGACAATATTTTAAGTGAACGTTTTTAGGTAGCCTTATATCAAAATGAACTTGAATATCTTGATGAAAGAGATGAAAATAATGGAGCAACCGAGGACGAGGAAAACTTTTTCTATTGTGAAACGTGTGAACGGGATTTTTTTTGTGAAAAATTATTCAATGATCATAATCAAACTCATATAGTTTGCGGTATAGATGAATGCACGTTCACTGCACATCCAAAATTAATTGAGAAGCACATAGGTATGCAGCATCGCTCCGGGATTTATCATAAAATAACAAATGTATCAACACCAGAAGAGATTACCAAATGGATAAGTGAGCGAAAGCGGTACACATCTATACATCTAACATTTAGAAGTAATATTCATATTCTATGCACAAATGAATAATTTTATTTATTGCAGGAAGTACCCAACGAAATTTTGTATCGAACGTAAAAAAGCAGAAGCTTCAGAAAAACAACAACGCGGCGAAGTCATTAAAAAACAAAAGCTAAACATAATACCCCGTCAAATTAAACATATAGAAATGAAAAAACACAATGCTAAAAAATTACATTCATTCCAACATAAAATAACAATTAGAGATCAAGATGTGATGAATTTATACAAAGGGCTTTGTCCATTTATGGGAACTGGTAAGTGAATTAAAAAAAAAAAATTAAAAACACATTTTTATGTAATTGAATACATGATTGAAACTGATGTTGGTATTAGGATATTTTGACACAGAGATTCAGTGTGATGAAAAAACTGAAACAAATCTCACTGATAATGATAAAGTACATGTGGGTTCTAGCCGAATTCCTGATGATGAGGATAATAAAGAAGAACATTTGTCAGATTTAACGTTTGTCTCAAGATTCAAATCAATCAACAGTTTGGTCGCAGACTATACCAGTGATACGGATAATGGTTAGTGTCACAGATGCATAATGAACACATCAAAGTTTCCATAAAATAGCTGAGGTACTTCATATATTATTTATATCTATTTAGATGGACCAGATGAAATTCCAATGAATAAAATAAAAACTAAGATAGAATTGCTTAATATGCTACCAGATCAAAATACATCTCTAGTATCAAATACCACGACGAAAAAAAGTATCAAAATTAAATTAAAAAATATTAATTCATCTACAAAAAAAAACAACGAATCTTTAAAAAATATATTAAAAAGTGTCAATATTCGTAAATCGAAGAAATCAAGTATATTCATGAGGAAAGATGATGAAAAAACCCAACAATTGCTGCTACAGCGGCTGCTTTCAGGATCAATTGTACATGAACGTAATTTCATATGCCAATGCATCAAATACATTGATAACAACAATTTTTTCATGTAAGTATCTGAGATATTCATGGCAAGATAATGATAAAGTAGATATATGATCATGTTTTTTCTTTTTACTAATATTTTACTGAAGAAAACTACTTAATCGTAAAAAAAGTGAATTCTTATAATATCATACATAAAAAGTCAATTATTGTTCCTTAATTTCCTACTAGACTGCTCCTCTTCACAACTCAAAAAAGGATCAAAAATGACTAGGAATTATAATTATGCTTTTCTCTCATATTCGAGTTGATTGAGATATACAAAATCAGAATCACAGTCCTGCAGAAAACGAACTGTATTTTATGGCCTCAAGTTCGCTTACTGAACTATGGGTTTATGGGTAGAATTTTTGTGAGATTTCCGAATGAACTTCTAGCAACCGGTAGTGAGAAAAAATCCATGGTAGCCATTTTTTCGTAATGAAATAGCATATTATTCGAAAAAAAAATTCTGAAAAATCAATTTGTTCTCGAGATAGCGGAGATAAACTGATATTCTGTAATTGTACATTTCCGGTGTAACTAAAAGTGGAACCAATTTTCCCAATAATCAGATTCATTTTCTCTTAGACTCAATAAATGAAAAAAAAACTTTGAAATATATTCGTTTTCGACTTATCGTGGGAACGGTTAGCCGACTAACGGGATATGTGCAAACTGAGTTTTTTATTAATAGCCCTGTATATAGGAGCATTCGAATGGGCGAACTAAAAATTGCCGAACTACAGTTCATCACATTAGTCGCAATCAAAAGACACGTTTGTCTTGCACGAAGTTCTTGTTCACACGTTGGTGTACACGTCGAAAATTTATATCATCGTCAGTGAAGCCAGATTTGGGACAGCAGCAAGCAGCAAAAATGGAGAGGGTAACTTACATAGTCGCAAGCCACGTCTATGTGAGAAACGCTCTTCGGTTATCTTCATGTAGTGGAAAAGGGCGGATAATCTATTCCTGTCTCGATTCTCCGAACTATAACGGAGCTGAACGACGTGGAACGATGTCCATGACGACTCGTTACTTGCTAAAGGGCTGAGAAATTGTCAGTAAAATAAAATATAGTTTTAACGATATGTTTATATGAAAAAGATGGCTTTATCAACATATTCGTATGAGTGACCGCCAAAAATATTTGAACTTTTTAGCATTTAATTCATAAAAGTAACTTCCCTTCTTCAGTTACAAAAATTCAACTTTCCAGTTAATCAATTTATAGGCATATTTTTTCTTTTCACTGAAATGGAGAAGCATGTTTATCAATTAGAATATAGATATATGATTGTTGGTAATACACGTAACTTCCATTCGGAAAATTTTTTTTTCTTAATATATCACAGGCGGAACCTACGCAAATATTCACGAATATCCCCTCCCCCTCCCCCCTCATCATTCACGATCATATATATATATTTTTACGAGGTGTTGATTGTCATGCACATGATGGCTATGGAGATGGATCAGGTATACATTTAATATGATGGCACACTTAAAATTGAATTCGAACTGGTATATATTAATTTATTCATCTCTAGATCATAAGAAAATATATTTAATCGAATTTTTGAATATAAAATTTTTAATATTTGTAATGCTATATTAAAATAGAGTTACAGACACTAGAATGTTGACTGTTGAATGGTAGTGTATAGATATTATTTGAAATGGCGTAGAGAATCGCTGCTGAATCGAAAACTGAAGCGCCATAGATATAGCAACGCGTGTAGGAGTAGACGCGAATAAAATTTGCCACATTTCGTCGACGTTCGGACATACAATCTATGTATGTATATATATTATTTTATTTTATTATATATATAATGTACATGTTGAGTCAATTATCAAGACTCAATAATAACAAATTACTTCGTGTATAAATAATTGTGCATCACTTATTTATGCAGTATATAGAAATTACACACATATAAATATAGAAAAAATTGCACACTATTATGAAGCTTGAACACAGGGGCCTGGTGCCAAGAGCCTCCCACTAATTGCATCGTATACCTGAAACGTATATTTTTATCTACAATATTTATTCATATTCGGAAAATTAATATCTATTGAGAAATATCATTTGATATTTTGCTCTATCGCATGGAGAAATATTACTTATAGATTTTAAGTTATTTACAAAAACATATTTTATGGTCTTGTACCTTGAGTGTATGCATTCTATGCAGATAGTTTAGGTTCGATTCCAGCCACAGGCGTATTTTTTTTTATATTTATTCATCTTATAACATATCTTTTTATACAACACCTGTGGAAATCATCATATGTGGGCAATTTTTTTGTTTTCATTACAAATATCGATATATGTTTCTTATATAAATTTTAATATACAATAAGCTATGTGAATTTGGTTGTACACGGAAAAAAATGAAGCAGAAATTATATGAGAAATTACTTGATTTTCCATCAAAATTTATAAGTCTAGCATAGTAAAATAGAAACGGTCTAGAAAAATAGTAAATATTCGTAATTGCATTTGTATAAATTCATTGACGAGAAATGAAATATTGAGATATGATGAAATACTTATGAGTACGCTGCAGAATGAATTTTACTTTCCGATAAAGTAAAATTTTGGTATGCGGCAAAGTAAATAATATAAAAAGGATACAGAAGTCTTACTAACCGACGGAATGAAACTTCTTTGCGGGGTAAAATAAATTTTGATAACTAGCATAGTAAAATTTCTATACCAATCAGAATAAATTTTTTAACTAGTCTGGTGAAATTCCATTAATCGAATAACAAAATTTACTGAACCGATTAGTGAATTTCATGGTGAAAACAGTAAGATCCAATTATTTTGATATTATTACAAAAGATTGGGAAAAAATTTATTATTGATTATCGTTATTATTCGCATTGTTACATTGAAAATGAAATATATTTGAACATGTGAACGATTGATAAAAGAATTCAAAGAATTTACGTATGATTGTTCATGATTATCGATTTGAGATGAATATTTTTTGTGTCATAGACGAAGAGCTGGCTACACGAAGAAAGTATGTATCAGCTACACGATTGATTTCTATTAAAAAAGGATTCTTCAACATATCTAAATCCAAATTATCCTATCTGCTAGCGCGATTTCGTGGCTTGAGGTGGGGGTGGGCGGTCAAACATGTCCGATTTCAGTACTGAAAACGTCATAAGCTACATGGATAATTATTACGAGAAAAGCTTTTGAATCTTTTTAAGAAACGCGGGTAATTACTGGCAGAAAGTTGGCCAGTGATGAAAGTGCCGACAGAGAGCATCAGAGTAGCGTAAAATTTTGAAAAATGAATTGAGTGTGCATGGACCACACATCTGAACTGAAACTTCCGCCTTAGTGGAACGAGAATTTTAGCGGTCGCGGTCAAAGGCGTTACAGGCGTACCCTATGTGTATACCTATTAGTCTAGTCTGGAAACATCTTTTTGGGGAAACCTCGTCTAAGTCTCGGAAAATTATGATCAAAGTGTCATTCGATTCGGAATTATATTTAGGAACTTTTCGAAACGAGTGAAGAGGTTGGGGTAAAAATTACAATCGTTATAAACAATTCAATAAACCAAAACGAGGGGGTTTGGTTTCTTGCAAATTTCTCAGAAAGTATTGGAGATTTCCGAAATTTGAAAAACAAATCCTTGAAGAGGGAAATTTACTGAAAAAAAGTCCCACCTCCCGAAACTCTACAACCAATATTTATAATTTTGATTTCGAGATGAAAATAGCGCTAAAAGCGGGTGGTGTGATTCCACGCACACCGACCGATTCAGTCATTTCAACAACAAAGATCATTCTAACCCATTGAATATTAATAATAAGAAATAGAAAAATTTACATACCTTTTGAATACTTGGATAAATGAATACCCATTGGAAAAAAATTTTCACCGTAATTTTTTTATTAGATATGTTTTTGTTAATTTACTTATTTGTACAAGTATGAAAATTCACATAAAAAACCTAATAATTGTTAAACTAAAAACCTCACATTTTGTTCACTTTGAGCTATTCTTGAAGGGCCTTAGAAAAAATCCATGTTGGAAAAATTAGAAAATTTTGATTTTCCACTTTGTCATTAACAATGTAAGAGATTAAAAAATAAAATACAAATAAAGCGATGAATTTTTTTGTTTCTTTTTTTCAAATATTCCGATTTGGTTTGTCTTCTTATCATAAAAAATAGCATAAAAATTATTTTTTATAATTTTTTACTCTTATTATTCAAATACTTGTTATAAACAAAAGCATTGTTTATGAGATAATTCGAATTTTTTTTGTGTTCTGATTATCAACAGAGAAGATGATTTTTAAGGAAGAAATCGTTTCTAAAAAAAATTTTTTATCGTTTAAAAACGCATTTGTTAATCAACTTTTTTCTTTAGTTGTGAAATATCAATATTAGAGGAACCACTTTTTTTTTATATCATAATTTCTATTGCCCATTCATGTTCTGGAAAAAATTTTGTTTATTTATATTTCATTTGTTTATTTTATAAACAATTCATTATAAACATATGAATTGTTTCGTTGAAATTTTATTTAAATACTACAAAGAAAAATAAAAACAACCATACAGCGTTTGTTTTAGAATGAAAATTTTTTCTATTTGTTAGATAGTTTTAGATATCTTTCTGTTTTTTAGTTTGGCATTTCCTTTTAATTTTTCATCATTATTATTGAAATAACTTATAAACTATTAGAGATGAGACATAGACACTTCAGGTATTTTTTGACCTCCCTTAAACAATAAACGAATTCAGCTTTTAACCAAAGCTCTAACTCTACTATATATCAACTTTTTTGTGATTGTTTATAAAAATACCTCCAAAAAAATTTTTCTACAATAATCAAATTGGAATATCTCATTTATTACCAGAAAAATAAAATTTGTGAAAGGGGATCTCGAGATTCATCAGATTATTATAAACAACATACGTTCCGAGCTGAACCAAAGTTTTTTTGATGGTATTTTTTTTTAGAAAATTTCCTGCTCTTCAAGGATATTTTTTGAATCTCGCTTTCCCTACTCTCGCGTATCTCGACGCACTCAGTTGGCGTGGTGATATATGTTTCTTATATGTGTGTGTAAAACAAGTCATACAACGACAAAAACTGAAAATGACTGTTTCTTTTTCTATTCGAACATTAAACATGAATCTGAAAAAAACACTGAATATTCGGTGGTGAAAGTCGAGCCCGGAGTCTTCGCATCGAACTTTTCAAAGACTGACATACTACCCAATGTGCTATTCATGCATTCGTCCACATCAGATTGTATGATAAATAATGAAAGACATCATATCAACTTATGAATTTGAAATTTTTTTGTGCATACCTGAGTCGAAATTTTCAATTTACGCTCGCCTTCTTCAACTTACAATTTTGTTTACTTAATCATAAAATAAATTTTTCTGTCCAAATCCGCCAGATATGAAATACATGTGTTTTCAACTTACTTTTAACTTAGAACTTGGTCGTTTTTGCACAAAATTCCACTTTCTAAGTTGAAAATAAGTTGAAATCATATGTCTTTTATACCTGGAGGATTTCATTGCTAGAATTCAAATGATGTTTATGGATGTACTTTTTCTCCTTACCTGTATATATCTTTATATATAAAAATCGTCTGTAAGAACCTTTGTAATCAAACTCCTCCTAAACGGCTGGACCGATTTTGATGAAATTTTTTTTGGTGTATTCCTGTGAGCTCGAGGATGGTTTAGATTCACAATTCAGTCTACTGGGATGTTTATTTCATTTATTTAACAATATAAAGAGAAAAATTTGTATTTTTTTGAGATAACTGAGAAACTACTGGACCGATTTCAGAAATTTTTTCACTCTCAGAAAGCTATATCATCCCCGAGTGACATAGGCTATATTTTCCACTAGAAAATTTTGAGGATAGATAGTACAACTTCAATAATGTAAAGAAATCAGGAATTATTTGCTATTGTCGCGAACACTGCAGAAACCGTAAGACGTACATCGAAACCATGTATGACGAAAATGTACCTCTTTAATAGTTTTATAAAAAAGTCCGCGACAGCATATGTCGATCTCTCAAAGTCAACATACCATTACCTTTTTATTATAATCAAATTTTTGCCAAAATAAAGCATTATTTCAAAGGGTGTTTTTATGAATATGGTGTTGATTCTCATCCGAATAAATACGTTCTCCATCACAAGTATTTAATTTAGTACAAAATTGCCTGTTACATCATTCGATTTCAATAAATATTTCAGAAGATATCGCAGGTTGAAGATAAAGCCGTAAAAAATAATTCTGCAGTGCTTGAAGATGGCAACCCGAAATATTTTTCCCAAGATCAGACAGCGCTGCGATCGAAGTATCCCAATAGTAGGCGCTGCGATGAGTAGGCGCTAGAGTAGATTCAGCAATGTTTTGTTTTTGTGTCATAGACAACTGGCTTTGTGTTATTCACTCTGGTTCTGTTATAAAGTTCAAGCCAAATTTATATTTTTATTCAATTGTAATGACGTTTGATAGTATGATAACGTTTTAGTGAAAATTTTCATCTGATGGTCCCTTCAATAAACTTTCAAATTTGATATCGCATTTTTTATAAAACTATTAAAGAGGTACATTTTCGTCATACATGGTTTCGATGTACGTCTTACGGTTTCTGCAGTGTTCGCGACAATAGCAAATAATTCCTGATTTCTTTACATTATTGAAGTTGTACTATCTATCCTCAATACCTATATCACACTTGTACAGGACAACGTCTGTCGGGTCCGCTAGTTTATATATAATAATTTTGCAGTTCCTACTATACTATTTTACACAAGAGATTGGATACAGACTGCATGCGACGTATATAAGTATACATTTTATTTATTGAGATGAAAAAAAAAAAAAAAATTTCCGACATATCTCTGATCAATATTCTCTAATATTCATTTTTAATTATTTATAAAGTTTATTATACATGCAATTGCATTTAGTTTATTTTATATCGAACAGAAATATCATATGGTGATTTGAATTAATATAATACGGAATCAAAGTTGAAAAATAGAAAATATAAATCAAATTTGAGGTAATGACAGCGGGATTCGAACTGGGGACCTCTGAGTTTTGAGACGTAAACGCACTGCATGAGCCACTAGTCACTCTTGTGATTGATACATTTTTTTCCCATAAACTTTTTTTGTTGATTTATTTATTCATTTTTTAATTCTCTTTTCTTATTAAAAATTTTTAGGTGAATAAATAACATATTTGCACGTAAACAAAAATTTTATATATTTTAATTTTAATTATAATATAGAAAAAATATCATAATAAATGGAAAAAAAAATAAAATGAAATATAAAAAATATAATTGAATAAAATAAAAATCAAATTTAAAAAAAATAAAGCGAAGTAAAATAAAAAACGAAAAAATAAATAAAAAATGGTGGTCATACACATGTTTATAAGTACACGAAGTAAGTGAATTTGAGAACTGCACAACGATCAACCACGAAAAGCAAGCTCTTCATTCTCGGCAACCTGTAATGGGTGTCAAAAGACCATGTGCTCTATCTTTGTTTATGCCAGACTTTATTTCAGGGACAAGAATCGACCGTATGCATGGTGTCGATATAGGTATTACAGAAAAATTGTTGACATTGTGGTTTCATCCCAATTAACAAAAAGTTATCTTTCTCATTAATACCCATTAGAAATGTTATTGACCAACAATTGAAAACAATCAAACCACCGAAATTTGTCCATCGCTTGCCGCGTTCTGATGATGATTTACTTCATTGGAAGTCATCAGAATTGAGACTGTAGCTTTTCGATTACGCAATTCCTATTCTATCAAACATAATCGGACCTGATTTTGTAAATAATTATTTACATTTAGTATTTGGTGTTTCTATATTGAGCTTAGATAGTATTCCTGTTGATATGTTTGAAGAAGCAGATGATTTACTGCATTATTTTATTAAGAATTTCGAATTTTCATATGGATTACAATTTTGTTCCATGAAGATATCATCATCAATGAATACATTTAGCAACATGTGGAAAAAATATGACCATTATGGGCATATACGTCTTATCCATTAGAAGATTTGAATAGCCGTTTTTTTAACCTTGTTCATGGTACATGGTACATCGATACTCAAATAACAAATGCTCATTTCCAATTTATCAAAATGCAAAAAAAATTAGATAAATTACCTAATAGTAGAATAAAACAATTTTATGCCTCTAGAAAACGTCAGGTGCAGCTTCATGAGAAATTATTTGACCATTGTTTTAGCGTTGGAGTTTATAATGAAATACATGGTCGAACGTTTGTAGATGATATTCAAGAAATAATTGAACAATCAGAATTTCATATTAATAATATAAAAATATATTCGCGGTTATTGAAAGATAAAAAATTATATATTACGGAATCTTATTGTAGGGATATGAAGACTAAATTGTCATTTGTTGAATTTAAAAATAATAATGACAGATACATTGGTTCTTTGTTATATTTGATTGAAAGTAATAATAATTGTGTTTGTGTTGATGATTGTGATTGTGATTCAGCAATACATTATGCAGTCATCCGTAAATATTCAGCTGAAAGGGTCTCCACTATTAGCATTCATAACATTCAAATCCAATTGCCTTGGTTATATGAATGTTGTGACACCGGTGAAACAATATTAATACCGATCAAACAATTATTATCAATATGTATTTATATGATGATTGACCAACATATATAAATTGAAACTGTTTTCAATGTAAAAAGAATTAGAATGAGTAATATTTTATTTGTCAAATAAATTTTGAATAAAAGCAGTAATAATTATAACATAAAATAAAAATATATATTATAAAAACAAAAAAATTTTAACAATAATTTATACAATCATTGTTAAAAAAATATTTTTATTGACATTAATTTATAATTTATAGAGAAAATTTATTAACAAAAAAATAATAATTCATTAACATTGTATATACATATAATATACATGTATACACATATATAATGCCCACTGCCTCACTGTTGACCCAACAGTATAGTAGTGGGGGTTAGTTGGGTACAGTAGCAGTGGGGATAGCTCACATGGAACGATTTTATGATGAGTAATTTTATTACTTGGTCGTTGAATACGTTTGATAATCCGCAAAAACATAAAAAATAAGTTGAATACAGCGAGCGTAAGTTGAAAATTTCGACTCGGGTAAACATGTCAGCGGATCCGAGGATTCAGGATTGAATTTCACCGCAGGCCAAAAATCTTATCGGTGATGCAAAATATTGAATTTTAATTATTTATAATTTGCGGAAAATATATAATACGTAATATACAGATTTGTAATACATATCCGTATGTATAATTCTCCATCATATATACATTGATTATTAATAAATCATATACATATTCGAAAAATATTCAAGATAATTTGGATAGGGTATTCTAAATTTCCTCTAAAGGAAATTGCTCTTTCGAGAGGGAAGATTACAAAATAAGCGGCCTGGAGAGCTCTATAGTAGGGCGAATATTTTAACTCTAGTGATTTTTTTAATTTTCTATCATCCGTATTATCTTGAAGATATTTTTAACAATCGTTTCGCTGTTTTTGATGTTGAAAGTAATATTTTTATCGATGAGAAAATGCTTTGAATCTGTTGCATTCAGTATACTGTTTAGTTGTAGAAAATATTGAATGAAGCGTTAGAAAGAACAAACAATTGGATAGAATGTTCTCAGGATTAGTGAAGCCGGATGACTCACTGTTTCATACGTTTATACTAAGCATATTGGACTTGAGCGATTGATTTATTTCATGAGGCTCAGAAATCGGTTTCGTACGGGAATTACAATTGCGAGAGGAAATAAATATATAGCTATATTCCATTAATCCGAATTTTGTTTAGGGACACAAAAATCGATAGAGTTAAGTCACTGAATTAAGTCTTGAGTTAATTTTTCCAGAGGTATATAAGTTTAAAAATTATTCCGGATAATTGGTGATTCATTACCATTTGAAATAACGACAATATTACCCCGAGTCGAAATTTTCAACTCACGTTCGCCTTATTCAACTTCTGTCTTTTGTTTTTGAGGATTATTAACCAAAATTTCAACTTATTTTCAATTTTTTTCAACTTACCAATGTTGAAATGAAAAATTTCTATTGATTTTCAACGTAAATTGAACATAATCAACGTACAAGCAATAAAGTTTATTACTCGTTATAAAATTGTTCTATGTAAGCTATCCCCACTGCTACTGTACCCAACTAACCCCGACTACTACACTGTTGGGTCAGCAGTGAAGCAGTGGGCATTATATATATGTATACATGCCCTAGATGAAAATTTTGGATATTTTGTATACAATATAGCTCTGCAAAACAGCTCTGCTCAGTGCCATTAGCAGAGGTTATCAACGCATTTGTATTTTTATTGTCACTCTGGAAATGACGATATATCCGGAGGTTATGAACGCATTTGTATATACTCAGGAACATATAATTTATATACGTGTTTCTATATGTAACGACGTCGAGTTATTAATTATATATTAATATTCTTTTAAATTAATATAAATTTTTTTCCATATCAATCTATGAAAATAACGTATAGTAGCAAGAATTCAAAAAAATTCATTAATATACCTATAATTAGGGTAAGTACTGTATAATATTGCAATGAATAGATGTTTGTGCTGTTATACAATATATATAGCTGAAATTTATGAAGATATATTTAACATGATAATATTAAGGATATATATTTATTATTTAAATCAGGTATCTGAAAATAAAGAAAATTCGACATTAAATACAATTTGAAAAACTTTTTGATTTAAGACGGGATCCGGACACGGGAACCTCTGGTGATGAAATATGAACGCTACCGCTGAGCTGTCAAGACATTGTATAGAAAATGTTTTTATTTTTAGCTCATTCAGAATAATATGAAAATTCTTTGAAATCTATGTCAATTAATTTTATTTGTAATATTTTAGTTGATATATTTTTTTGTTTTGTCTTCATATTATTTATTACATCTAGCCGGAACTGTTCGAAATTTTGGGCCGTTGTGGGTTACATTAGGTTCTCCGTTTGAAAATATGAATGACGAATTATGTAGTTTACTGACAGGAACAAGATTTTCTGGATTACAAATATCTACTGGATTGTCTTATTTTATGACCATACCAATGTTATTCGAAAAAATTGATCCAGACCATGCAGTTTATGAATTGATTCATAAGCCTAACCGTTTGAGTCCCAAGCAGCGCGATCGCGCTGTTGAGATTTTACGTCGAGAAAACCCAGCACATTTCGAACTCATTTAGAAAACGCGCGGTTGCGCTGTTTGGAATTCTCAGACAGTGTTTTTCAATACCTCTGGGACTCAAACGATTAATAACCCACAAAAGGAATATAAATCCCATATCATCAAATCGAAACTACGTGCCATTGGTATTCTCAATAAAAAAACACGAATTCATCCTATAGTCCTAAATGCACAAAATACATTAAATATTGGCGGAACCAGTGATGTTCATTTTGAGACGCGAGCAGCAAGCAGCAAGAGTAGAGGGAGTAACTCACACAAGTGCAAGCCATGTACGTGTGAGCAGCACGCTTCGGCTAGCTTCGGATAGTGGAAGAGAGCAGACAATCTATGTCTGTCTCCATTCTCGGAACTAAAACGAAGCCGGACGACGTTGAACGATGTCGATGACGACTCGTTGCTTCCTAGAGGGCTAAGAAATGGTCGGTAAAATAATATATGTATGGTTTTACCGACATGCTTACATGAAACTGATGATTTTATCGACTTGCTCATATGAATGACCGCCAAAAATATTCGAATTTTTTTAGCTTTTAATACAGAAAAATAATATATTTTTTTCAAATCATGCAGAATATATATTTTCAGTTGATCAATTTATATTTTATATCATTTCCCTCCGTTTGAATGAAAAAAGAAAGCAATTTATTTATAAATATTAACAAAAATGTAGATATATAATTGTTAATCATATATATAACTTTTATGCGAAAAAAGTTTTTTTTTGTTTTATATGCGTAAGGAACGTATATAATTACAATAATTTCATATTCCACATCCACGATTGAAAAATTAATCTATGAATATATATTCAAGATGTATTGAATGTACATACAATCCATGTATATAATATACGTATATATCGAATCAATTGTCAATGCATAATAATAACGTATTACTTTACGTAAAAACAATTGTGTATCATATATTTATATAGTTTATATGAATATACACACATAAAAATATAGAGAAAATCCCTATTTTAATCATACATATATATTTGCATATGTATCTTTCTCTTTCTATTTTATTATTGATTTTGAATAAGACTTATACACTACTGTGAAGTTTAAACACATGGATGAGACGTCAAGACGTCACTCTTTTACTAATTCTTCAATATACCTGAAACGTATACTTTTACATACAACATTTATTCATGTACAGAAAATATGAAATTCATATCCATTGAGAATGATTATTTGATATTTTTCTGTATTAAATGGAAAAATATTACTTGTGAATTTTAAATTATTTAAAAAAACACATTTCATGGTTTTGTACCTCAAATGAACGCATTTGACAACATATATTTTTATACAACATCATCATATGTGGACAACTTTTTTATTTTCATTATAAATACCAAAATATGCTTGTTTTATAAAGATTATTATTATTATAATAATCATTCATTCATTTATTTATTTATTTATTCATTTATTTATTTATTTATTTATTTATTTATTATTATTATTTTTTTTTTTCAAATTTAAGTCGAAGCAACCGGCAAATAATAATGGTGACGCACTACGTCATTTAGAAAGAATTGTGAATCATACATTTAAATTAAATATTTAAATTCACAATATTCATACAAGTATCCACATATGCAAGTAAGAAACAAATTTTATTTATCTCTCTCTCTCTCTCTTTCTTCCTTCTCGTATTTATATATATCTTTCTTTCTTTTTCTCATTGCTGTTTGTGCTCGAAGACTTGTACACTTCCATATAATGAGCATTAGGACCCTTTTACCAATCGCACCGTATACCTGGATCTCACAAATTTTTCAATAATATTTATTCATTATCAGAAAATATGAAATTTTGTGCTATCAATCATGAGTTGGAAAAAGATTCAATTGATGAAATTATGGATGAATAAATGAAGAAAATAAACAAATGAATAAATAAAGCATACATATATATGAATAGAATTTATATTATTATTTATTACATATATTTTTATTTTAATACATAATAATATATAAAATGAACTGTTCAGATTCGAAATTTATTTATTTATATACTTTGGTATGAATACAATGAAAATTACTACTAATGAGGTGTACAAAATGGGAATGTGATATTGAAGATCATAATGCGCGTCAATGTATTTATATATATATTTAAACTCTATGGGTATAGTTTATATACCAAAATATATAAATAAATAAATTTTGAATCTGAACAGTTCATTTTATATATTATTATTTATTAAAATAAAAATATATGTAATAAATAAAAATATAAATTCTTTTCATATATATGTATGCTTTATTTATTCATTTGTTTATTTCTTCATTTATTTATCCATAATTTCATCAATTGAATCTTTCTCCAACTCATGATTGATAGCACAAAATTTCATATTTTCTGATTATGAATAAATATTATCGAAAAATTTGTTAGATCCAGGTATACGGTGTAATTGGTAAAAGCGTCCAAACGCTCATTTTATGAGAGCGTACAAATTTTTATGCGGAAACTGTTATGAGAAAGAAGAAGAAAGATATATATATGGATGAAATTTTTTACTCACTTGGATGTGTGCATACTTGTATGAATATTGTGTATTCGTATATACTAGGTAAATGTATTGTTCACATTTGGTTCTCGATGGTGTAGTGAGTTATTATTATTATTTTCCGGTGGCTTTGATTTATATTTGAAAAATAATATGTACGAGCATAATGATTGCATGTCTGTGGATTCACGAAAATATTTAAATTTTGATTTAATACAAAAAAATGATGAATAAAAATCTGGAACATTGATTCTTTCATTTCTTTTTCGTGATCATGAAATACTTATTTGAAATTATATGATTTTGAAAATAATATAAAATCTATGAGTGAGTAATGTTTTCCTATTCAGTAGAGCAAAATATCATATAATATTTTCCACTGAGCATAAATTTTCAAAATATGAATAAATATTGTAAGAAAAATTATACGTTTCAGGTATACCAGGCAATTAGTAAACGACTCCCGGCCCATGTGTTCAAGCTACGTCATAATGTAGTCGTCTTATTCGGAAACAGTAATAGGAAATAGAGAGAATGATGCATGTAAATAAATATGTATGTAATAAGTAGTAATGACATTTTATCTATTTATATAGTTGTGTATATTTCTTACATATATCTATAATCTATTATTCATGATTATAAACTGTTAACAGTCATTCTCCAAATCAATTGTTCTCATCATACTACAAATAATGTTTTAATCATTTCAGATTTATGAACAATGAAATATTAATATTATGAAATTATTCATGAAATATGAACAATTTTATACTGAGAAATTCTATTAAATATATTTTTATATTGTTTATTTTCTCACGGTTCAGACAAAAATAATTCAATAAGTACCACATCAAATTAAATTCTTAATGTTCCATCACATTAAACATATATTTCCGTCTCCATAGCTATAATATAGTCATGTACAATCAACACATCGTAAAAAAAATATATCTATATATATGATCGTGAATGGGGAGGTAGCTAGGGAATATGCACAAATGTTTTCGTAGGTTTTGTCTGTGATGTGTTAATAAAAACAAATTCACCACATGGAAGTTACATATGTAACCAACAATCATCGATTTATATTTAAAATAAATATTTATGAATAAATTATATGCTAAACAAAAAAATATGTATATTAATTAATTAACAGAAAACTTTAATTTCAACCAAACGAAAAAATGTGTTAATAAAAACAAATTCACCACATGGAAGTTACATATGTAACCAACAATCATCGATTTATATTTAAAATAAATATTTATGAATAAATTATATGCTAAACAAAAAAATATGTATATTAATTAATTAACAGAAAACTTTAATTTCAACCAAACGAAAAAAGTTACTTTTTTATATTAAATGCTGAAAAGTTTAGATATTTTTGGCGGTTATTCGTACAAATGTGTCGGTAAGACCATCTTTTTCATATGAACATGTCGGTAAAACGATTTTTAAATTATTTTACCGACAATATCTCAGCCCTCTAGCCGGCATCGACATCGTTCGACGTCGACTAGCTTCGTTTCAATTCGAAAAAAGGCGACAGAAATATATTGTCCACTCTTTTCCACTGTCCGAAGCTAGCCAAATCACGCTTCTCACATGTACGTGGCCTGTACTTGTGTGTGTTCCCCCGTCCATGCGGCCATGCTACCAAAAACGTCCCGAATCTGGCCACACTGCATCCACTACAGAAAACCAAGAACAATTGAGAGTCTTGATTCAACCGACAACGGATACGTATTCGCTTCAGCTGTAGTAGTCACGCATCTTTTCTGATAAACAGATTTTTTACCTTTCATAAAACATTTACCGTGCATGAAACAAATAGTAATCGTATAACTTTATAGTGTTAAATAAATGTAAATATATCTAGTGATTTTATGTGCAGATAAATAAATTTATCATAGAAACGAAATAAATTCTATATCAGCATATGCGGAACTGCCATCTATCGATTGGAAAATGACATACTGAAGTTGAAGTAAAAGGCAAATAATTCGTTTATCAGAATGTGAAAGTCGTTTTAATAACAATACGAAAGCATCATTTCATTACTTCTTTTCCGCGTTGAAAAATTATGTAAATATCTGCAATAATTTTAGAAAAAGAAAAAAAAAAAAACAATTTGCCGAATGCGTGAGGAAAAACATCTAAAATGAAAAATGTTATTGGATCTATGAGAATGTTTTTTTTTTCATTTCAAACCAGATTATTATACATTCCCACGCAACAATTTTGTTCTGGGCATGTTAGTTCATTCAACTCAAATTGAGTTTCGAGTTTAGTGAAATTGATATAATTATTAATGATAAGAAGATATAATTAATATTGTAATAATATTGATAAATGCATAGAGGACATGAAGAAATTAGTTGGAGTTTCACAAGACAAATCCGTTCACTTGGCAATATGCAATATCGGAATATGAATAGGGACAGATTCAGCAATACCAAGATTTATTAATTTCATAAAAACTGATACTGAGTTAAATACTGTGATCGGCATTGAATCTTTCCAAATTTTAAGATCCATTGTGGACATCGTATTGATGTCGTTTAGTGATAAACTGCAACATCACAACAATGAAATGAATATATATGATGAAGTGTTTATGACATACTTGAAATTAAATTAAAATTCATTTCATAATCTCTTATCACTCATGTTTTCAGACTATACACTCAAAACATGTAAATTAATTTTTATTGAAATGATTCAAATTTTGAATGTCTATCGGATTATGTCATCCAGCTCTGTATGTACGACATAAAATAAACAAAAAAACTATGATTAATAATAGAAAATATACATACATATTTTTTTTTTGTAATAAATATAATACACACCCTGGCATAAAATAAGCAGATTAGGAAAATCGTTTCAATACTATTTCTTCAATTTTAGAATGTGTATATTTGTTGCAATCAATTTTTTTTTCTGCTCCTTAATACAGCATTCATATTTTATTATCGGTTGAAAATCTGCGTATTGTCCTGGAGTTTCTTTAAATGCATTTTTCCAAACACATTCCTTATCAGGGCAGGATAATTCTTCATGATTTTCAACATTATGTCTAAAAAAAATTGAAATATACGTAATTGTGTTGATTGTGATTTTACTTTCAATCATTTAATTATGATAGCATATAACAGGTGAAGCCAATTAACAATTAATGTCATAAATTTCTGGACCAAATGATAACAACTTTGAGGTTAGAAACTTACCTGTTAAAATAAAGTTGTAGTAATAATGTGTTTGCACTCGATGTCAAAACTAGCTTTGCACGAGCATACAATTGACAATATTGCACCACAGCGAGACATTTTACCATCAATCTGATGTGGATGTTCTTTCAAATTGACTATTTGCATTCAATATGATGTGACACTTACGCTATCGTTAAAATTTGTATTTTTTCCACATTTTATGATGTGTTCCGCATTCAAAATACATTTACCTTTTACAAAATTCCGGTAAATGGGCGATGTATAACCCTAAGCACAAATTCGACGCATATTTATCATTTTATTAATTAATTTTTTTTGTACACTGAACATAATACGCATTAGTATTCTAAAATTAAAAATCGTCATATTGATTTGGGCTCCGCCCATATATCATTTCCCCAATTGGTAGTGTGATATTCATTAGTGGATATATACGCATGGTTGCCAAGTCTCGATCAATTCATGCCATGCCATTATGGGCTTATATTTTCCAGGCGTGGGTGGCGATTGGCCATTGCTTATAGAAGAGGTGTACACTCACATTGAGATTGGAGGAGTATATAGACAGGGTAGGGTGTGCGTTAGCGACCTCTGTGGAGAATGCGGCCATGGTATGAACTACGAACAGCATTGCTGTTGAAAATGGCGTCGAGCTCGGAGCTGCCAGAATATTCCTCTTCAGCGAAGCGTCGAAAAATTGATTGTGACGTTTACGATATTTCTGGTCATCTAGAACTTGATTTTACGCAAGCTAAACAGCCAGCCGAATCTTCTCGTAGTGATATCGAAGGTATTTATTAACAAATATGGTAAAATTTCACTCGTGATTGCCAATATTTCAAGATGGTGTCTGTAACGGCATTCACTCATGTGATGCGATTCTCGCTTTCGATGTACAGAAAAGGAAGGGGAAAGCCATTATTACTATGACGCATTTTTTTTTTCTCATTAATGATCGTGCTATTAATTAGTTTCAAAAAAATAAAATCGCCTCAATGAATATTATTTACTTCATCTTATTTAAACACTGCACTATTTTTCGTGTATAATAATCATATATAATGATACATTTGGAATAAAATTTTAACGCGGGAAGTTTAGGGTCAGTGACAATAAAATTGCCACGCATATCTGTGATGTACGTTCAGATGTCACTAGTATGGGATACAAGGAAAATATATGTATATGCATGGGTTAATAATGTTTATCTACGTAAGCGCGCGACTTCAACTGTGCGATTTACCAAACTTTCAATTGTTAAAACTTTTGAACAATGTTAATAGTTAATCAACGGATGAATTTTATTTTCAATTGATCAAATTTTAATATATAAATTTAATTACTTTATCATGTTATTTTTTTTCTTCTACAATATTTTCAATCTAGATTTTTATTTCAATTTTATTTTCAGAACCGTTGGGTGGTGATAGTGGTTTTACAGAATTAAGTGACGGATCAAAATCAATGTCTATTACGCCGGATTCAATGAATCTTTCATCGACGCTTTCTCGCACCGATTCTACGAGTGACGATACCGGATGCCCGTAAGAAGAATACATTATGAAAAAGAAAAAAAAAAAAACCGATGTAAAGTGAAATTTCCAATTTCAACAAATTAAATTTTTTATTAGACTTGACATAGCTGACGAGAAGGACGAAATTTCTTCAACTGTATCAAATTTATCCGATCTGTCTGGTTTAACTGATCTCTCGGAGGATTCTAGTCATTTGTGGCGGAGTGCATCGTCTTGGGTACAAAAGCAAATGCTCACTGGTGCTAATCCAAGAGATCTTTTACAGCATTTACTGATGGATCCCACACAAATACCCGATCAAGTTAATGATATTACACTATGGAAGGTAGAAATTCGTCATTTATCATTATCGAATGTTCACCTCAACAAACAATTTTATCCAGCATTTTCTATTCTTCATACTCTATTCAAATATAACAATGCACTATTTTTATTTATATTTATTTATACCTATTTATACCTATTTATATGTATTTCAGCTCATTTTAAACATAATGTCAGATCCACCACGACGACAAAAACTCAATCACATAAATACATTAACAGACGTTGTGAAACTTATAAAAGATAGTAAAAAAATAATTGTATTAACTGGAGCTGGTGTCAGTGTTAGTTGCGGTATACCAGATTTTCGTAGTAGAGATGGAATATATTCAAGACTTGCACAAGACTTTCCAGACTTACCTGATCCACAAGCCATGTTTGATATTAATTATTTTGGTCAAGACCCACGGCCGTTTTTTAAATTTGCACGTGAAATATATCCAGGACAGTTTAAACCAAGTCCATGTCATTGGTTTATAAAAATGTTGGAAAAACAAAAAAAACTATTACGAAATTATTCACAAAATATTGATACGTTAGAGCAAGTGGCTGGAATTGAAAATGTGATTGAATGTCATGGATCTTTTGGAACCGCATCTTGCACAAAATGTAAATATCAAGTAACTGCTGAGGATATAAAAGAAGATATTTTCGCTCAAAGAATTCCACTCTGTCATAAATGTTGTGGAAATTCGTTGCCGTCATTAACCAGTGCAAATACAAGTGATAATTATGCCGATTTAGTTTTACAAGGAATAATGAAACCCGACATTGTATTCTTTGGTGAAGGTTTACCTGATGCATTTCATGATGCGATAGCAAAGGACAAAGACGAATGTGATCTTCTAATTGTTATTGGTTCATCTCTAAAAGTACGCCCGGTTGCATTGATTCCATCATCCATTCCTTCATACGTTCCGCAAATATTAATTAATCGTGAATCGTTGCCTCATTTAAAATTTGACGTGGAATTACTTGGCGATGGTGATATTATCATCAACCAATTATGTAGATTGATTCATGATGAATTCGAGCAAATTTGTTGGAAAGAAGGAGTTTTGGATGAAACACTACATCTATTACCACCACGTTTTATTGCTGATGATCCATGGGAACGTAGTCAAGACACAACCATTACTCAAGAATTATCACAAGATAGTATTGAAGTCATATTAAAATCTCATCACAACGTATCCAGTGAAAGTCAAGACAGTTTATCAATAAATGCTAATACAACACCAAAACGTTTGGAAAATACGGATATATGTATATCTCCGTTTTATGCAGGTCACATGGAAAGTGCTGAGGGTAGTTTTTCATTGTTAGACGAAAGTCCAAAACGACGAATAGACAACTCAAGTGTGGAAAATAGTCCAAAACGAATTAATATGGGAACAATAACATCAACATCATCAAAATCAAAATCAATTCCGCAATCACTTGATGATACTGACGATATTCAATATGGAGCATCAAGATACACTCGTGTGATATCTGTGGAATCAACTACAGAAAATAATGGTCAAATATTTAATCTCGAGGAGTGTCATGTTGTACCACGAATAATTGATCATGCCCAAGATGATTCGATATATTCTCAAATTGATGAACCTGATCATTCGGAAGAAAGTTATGATCGTACAACAGTAGTAGATGGTGATTCGTCAAATGACGCTGAAGAATTAATTGATTCTGATAAATATAGTGGGAAATCACGGCATGTTAGTATTGACTCTGCAATTGATTCAGGTATTGGTGACAGTTGTAATAGTGTTGACAGTACAGGAGAAAAAGAGTCAATTGTTTGTGATGAGGAATCGAAAAGACGTTGGCAATCAGATATGAAAGAAAGTCTGGCAAGTCGTTTGCCAGACAATACATATTACCAAGTATTACCAGGCAAATATATATTTCCTGGAGCTGAAATTTATTTTGATATTGATGAATATGAACAGAGTTTGTCGTCTTCGAGATCGCCAACGGTAAATTATATTCCAATTTTTCCTATATTCATACATTATTAATCAATTACTCATATGAATTTTGTAAATGTCACAGGTGTCGACGATGATTTGTTCTGAAAATGAGTGTAGATCAACGTAAAGTATCGGAAATTAAAGTTTTGCGTGAATCAAAAAAGAGAGAACGATATAAAACTTAAACATAACCGTTGGTTGAAACACGGTGTAACATATAAAATAATGATTACGATAATAGTGCAATTTAAACAATAAATATCCCGGCAAAAGGTAAAACGGATTGGCTTTTGAAGGGGCAAAAAAGTAGAGTTGGCGATCAAGTGAGTGACGAAGAAAGTGACATCAGTAAAGCTACGATAACATTTGGTTGAGTTGCGTTAAAGGTAATCCATAATGTTCAATTTCTTTCTAATATTAGTAAGAGAAGCAAGTTGAATAACTTTCCTAATAGAAGATTACTGTCTGCTGGTGCAACGTACAGCAGTTAATCAGTGTATCTGCAAATAGTTATTGAAATTAAAAAGGAAAAATAGAGAAGGTAAAGTGAAAAATATGAAAAGAGATTACGAGAAGATCAGCTAAATTCAAAAATATTTAATAATCACTAAAGAAAATTTTTTTGTCTTTATGTTTCTCGTCGCGTTGTCTTCCAGTAATTGGATGTATAATCTGCATTCGTGTCACAAAGTTCATTTGTCTAAAAGAAATGAAAAAAAAAAAATAATAAATTACATAATAAAATGATTGTCAAAGATTGAATGAAAATAAAAAAGAGGAATGGGGGAAAAAATGTGAAAATTTATCAGTTGAGTGTGATTAGAACTGTCACTTTCTATTTATCGATATACATTTGTACATAAACATTCTTTGTAATAAGACTTTATTCGATTATTGTTGAGTAAACGAATGATGAAGGAAAAATTAACACTTTTACTGTAACTTCAATAGAGTGACTGTGAATATTTGATTTGTTAGTAGATTGTAATTCTATCTGATCACGTATTATTTTTTTTTTTTTTTTTTGGTTTTGATTGGTAAATTATTTCCATTATAATAATTTTTTTCACGTAAATATATAGATATAAAAATAAATGCAGATAGAGTGTAACTATATATGTAATCATTATTTTCATGAAAAGTAATGAGGAAGGTAATTTTCATTAGAATTAAAAATGAATCGCTGGCATTTTTTTCACGCGTTTCTACGCATAATTTCTGTCGCGAATATTCAAAGAAAAAACAAAATAGAAAAGAGAATACTATTTATCAATGGAAAATGATTACCCTCAAAGCGACTTCTATGTGATTATATGTCTAAATTTATATTTTTCGCATCAATCTTACTTCATCTTCATAATAAACATGAATTTATTATTATTGTTATTTTCAATATTAGATTCTGGAATGTATGTAGTGTACTACATACTATTGACAGAAAATGACTATTTCATGTGTGTGTGGTTGCGTGCATAAATTTCATATAATTCAAACTACATGGAATTTATGTGTTGTATATAATTCTACGTATTTTAATCAACTTTACTATCGAATCGGAAATTAATGAAAATTACTTTTGATCATATTTATATTCTATACAGTAGATGTATTGACAGTTAAATAACTATTTATCATTTTTACGATCTCAATATCATTACTAAACAAAAAGAAAATAATGATGAAAAACGAGAAAAACAAAAAAATAATATATAAAGAAAAATAAATTGAGATGTATATGAGAAAAGGCTAAATACTTACATTCATTAATTAAAAAAGGTAAACAAAGATTAATTTTTTAATGGGCATATATATATGCAGTTTGCATTAATGATGATAAAAATTGTGGCGAATATACATGTCACGAATATTTTGATGATCTCGAAATTATATAAAATTCAAATCCCTCAATAATTTTTCCAACACCTGCATCGGAAGTGCCACATTTCACACCTCATGAGGGAGTAGACAGCTGAAGTATTCACACGAATGGTAGATGGAATTCCAAAGGATGATATCCTATGTGATATAAAATGTAGCATTTTTCGACGCAGGCATTAATAAAATATCTTTAGCAACACGAGAACAAAAGCGACTCATTTGCAATTCGTACATGGGTGCCGTCCTTGCTTCGGTCCGGCAACCATTTCCGAACCCGTCGCAAAAGAGTCATTTTCGTTTCTAGTTGCACAACGTGCTATTTCTGTATAGATAAACACTAATTGAACTTGAACACAAAAAAATCAGTTGATTTATTTTATTATTATTAATCGGGTTTTCAATTATCTGATTTTATTGGAGCACAGGCGAATGTACAAAGCAATGCTGGATAGCTTCGCATTGCGTGTTATTTTTATATGAAGAACAAAGGTTGTAGATTTAAGAAATGTGGTGTGTATAAAAACATGAAATAACGAAAAACACAAATATATCGGGAATAATGAAGGGAAAAGAAAACGTGGCGTGTATCTATTGGAACTATAAATAATTTATCTGAGAAAAAAAACAAATAAATCATTTTTCCGTTATTTCATAATTTATTCGTATGAAATTTATAAGGTTGTGTGAATGTTTATTAAAAATGAACAATCTAATTGTAATAGTTCGATTTAGTAAAATTAATAGAAAGAAAAGTTAAGTTATTGTAATATTAAAAATAGTAAAAACCGAACGTATATATTCAAATGTAAGAGAAAAAAGGAGAAAAGAATCAGAACTAACGAAATGAAAAATATCGATGATGAGGGAACGATATTACTAAGATTAATTATGCAAAGTTGAAATAGGTAAATTTATTTGATAGAATGCACAAAGTTTTTCTTGACTATTGACTTTGAATACCTATAAAGAAATTATTATTAATCTGGAATGGTGAAATCAAATGACACTTATACGAGAATAATTTATATAAAGATGAGAAGAAAAAAAAAGTGCTGAAGAAAGCAATTATGTAGGTGCATCATGGAGTAGATAAATTATACACATATTTTTTCGATTTATCAACAGATTAATGTTTTTACATAACTAGATAATAATAACATTTTCGCTTTGTATAAAAAGGCACTTATTTATAATTTTTTTTTGTTGTAAAATATTAGTACAGAACATGAAAAAATTCAAAAATATATAAAAATATTTAATTGTAAGCGATAATGATAAAAATAGAAGAAGAAAAATGTTTAATTAAAAAAAAAAAAAAAATCACAAAAAGTAAATTCAATTAAAATCAATTTTACAATGAAAAATTTCAAAATTCACTACAAAAATATATTCAATTCTATATTGAAATTTTTAGTGCAAAAAGTTTAAAAAATTTCTTTGTTTATTTAAATCGTATAAATGAAGGAAGACAATTGAAAAAAAATACTCCCATAAATTATTTATCAACTTTTTTTTGAGCAGTACTGATTGAAGAAGAAAAAAATGAAATCTATTGTACGTAAATATTTATTATTGCAACTATATTACAATGGGCCGCGAATATTTGTTAAGATAGCTCGAACATGAAGTGATGGAGAAATTGATATCATACACATCATCATTATCCCTCATACATTACAGTAAATTAGTCTTTGGATTTTCTCACATATGTTATTATTATTATTATTATGTTCGCAATAATGAGCTGTATTGACGAAAATCACAGGTACAGGAGTCCTGAATTTTTTATAATTTGTTATTTAATGTAATGAATAATATAAAAGAAAAAAATGTTCTTATAAACGTTGTAAAGTTTTTTTTTTTCGACATTATTCACGCATAAGTTTACACCATGAATTTCATGAATTTTCCATCACATATTTTACGTGAATACACTATAAATATATGATTATGTTATATATATTGCTATTTATTAATTTCTATATATATCAAAAGATTTGAACAAAAAATTTACGATATGAAACATCTTAGCTCTTGATATGTGGCATTTGGTGGGACTAATTTCGTGATGCGTCGGAAATGTGTAATAGGAAATAGAGAGAAGCGCGCGCTATTCAATTTTTTGCTCGTTACCGAGGTTAGATGTTACACATTATTAGTGACTACTGTAAGACTCACTCAACTTTTTTTGTTTATTTCTTGTTATAACTCGTCTGTTTCAGTCTTTTTCTCTTTCTCTTAATACTTTGGGACTTCTCACTAGAAGGAAATTTAATAAATGCAGCATCCGCCAAACAATCATGCAAAATAATTTTTTAAATTGTAGTAAAACAGAAAAAAAAAATCTACATCCTATAATTAGATAGTTGATAGAATGAATCTATAAAATTTCAATAACATTGTGAATGAATAAATATTTTCATCACAATAAATGATTTCTGTTACTATAAAGAAGAATGTTGAAAATTACAATGAAACATCGTAGATTTCCCAATGGTATCACAAGAGATTAAAAAAATTTTCACAAACTTTATCGAATATATTTTTAATGAAACATTCAAAGCAGTGAATCATTAGATGATTAATTTTTTTTTGAAAATAAAAAAAAATTACTCACATACATACGAATGCATAATTACTGATACACGTAAGTAAGATGACCAATCTGTATATTTTCATCAGCAATGAATAAAAAATGAATTTTCCTCTTAATATCTTTAATGAGGAACAGCTTGGTTATTAGTTTTGTATTTGACACATGAAAATATTTGAATTCTGATTAAATATAGTCGCTGCTAGTGTGCACATGCGTTTCAACTCATTCACATGAATCAAATCAATGTCTAATCACATTCGAATTCTCAGTATTTAATATAAAGAAAAATTAACGTAGTTATGCATCAGAATAACCTCAAAATTATTATTCCTGTAAATTAATCATAAATAAATTAGTAATTATATTATATTAAAAGAATATTATCCACGAAGTATTTCAATTGTGATACAGGAATGGTACTTAATCGTTTACTCACATTTGATTACCCGCGTTTCTATCAACACCCTACCTACATAAAAATTGTGCAAATACTTTCTCTTATCTCAGACGACAGCAGACCGCTATAAGTTTTGTTGACTGTATTTTCATGATTTAAGAGTTTTTGATACTCGTGAATTATATTGTTTTACTTCGTAACAAATATTTTGGCGAAATCAATTATTTGAGAAAAATGTGCGGTAAGTAATGAGTGATTAATATTAATTATTTTTAGTGTAATATTGGTGGATGCATGTTTATTAACTTATTAGTTTACAAGTACGCTGTCAATTAGAGAAGTGACACGTCGTCTAAACACAGCATAACACAAAACACCACACATTTTATCTTATGGTCAAGTATGTATATATGAGCAGTTATATTGTAGATATACTTTACTAATACATCTGATAATATATTGACTATTTAATATATATTTGAATCACGATATTAACGTTCAAGAAGTTATAAATAAATTTTTAGATTATTTTTCTGTTTACTTGCAGAAATTAACATTTAGTTTATTGAAATTTATGAATTCATATATAATTTTTATTGGAACAATATTAAATCCATTATTAGTAATATAATCTTTATTCAATAACAATTTTCAATCATCGTTTATTATTATTATTTTTGTATAAAAAAAAACTAGCTAATTAATAAACTGATGGTATGTTATTCAAAAACAAGAAGAAAAATATGAAATTTTAAATTCGTGACATTTATTCCTCATTTCGTTTTATTAATTTAATCATTTTTTCTCTATCTCTTCATTGTTATGAAATTCCTATGAATTCAATGAGTATTTGAAGCTCTGGGTAATAAGTAAATACGTCATGATCATATTCAATTTATAAAATACAAAAAAGAAAATCTGAAGAAAAAAAATAAAATAATAAATGATAATGATAATAAATAAATATTCACATAAAAACAACAAAGTAAACGAAAAAGTATAATTATAGTCATTAGAATAAACTGATTTGAATAAAAAATGGATGAAAAAAAAAAATTACAACGAAACGGTTAATGACCTGTACCTTAATATGCATTATATATGGATATATACACGTTTCTACTACTTTCAATATTTTCGATTGTTGCGACATGTATTTTCACGGAGTGAAAGTTATTGGAAGTTATTCTGTTGCGTCTAGATACATTTTTATCCTATCATACGTAGTGTAAACAAAAACAAAACAAAAAGGGATATATACATATATAAGGTAGATTGTAACAAGTCTTTTTAATTTACATTAAGACTTTGTTTTTTCTTTTTATGTATTAACAATAGAATATGGGATGTGTAGATGACAATATAATATCGATAAGTATTAATGTAATAAAAAATGAAAATGGAAGAAAGTCGATTGTTTAATTATGAGAATAATCCATAAAAGGATGTTATTTTGCACTATTACTATTTATTGTGGTATAAATTTATTGTCATTCGTCATATCGCATCAATTTTATAAATGATCATTCATTATATTTTTTTATTATTATCTTATTGATGAAAAAATAATTTATTTTTCATTGCCAACAATAAGTTTTTATATTAAAATATTTATATTTTCACTTTAATCGATAACTATAGGAAAACAAATATTTTCAATAAAATCTGATTACAATTATCCCAATTGTTATAAATATCAACACATGAATTTAATGATTTTGTTCGACAATTAAAAATGATATTTCTGTCGCGAACGTTGATGTAAATATGGAAAATAGGACAGTATAAAAATGCGACGAGAAAAAAAAAGAAAGAAAGAATGAATATAAAAATACGATCGCTTGGAATGCTGTCCACTGAATGTCACTGCAGATGCAGGATAAAAATTACTTTCGAATTTCATTGTATATATAGAGACCTTGATATCATAGAATACAACAATATATATTTAAATTAATCGTTATCGAAAGTCTTTCGACGAAAGTGAAGGTCTAATAAAGGTCTTTTTGACTTTTCCCGTTCCCCTTGAGATCGCTCTCTCATACAGGTTAAATAAGTAGTCATGAAATTACTTTTGCTGTTGCCTCAATCATTATTTTAATATAGAAATGTAAATAAGTCTTTATCAATGGATTTAATCTTGTTACTTTTATTTAATATAATATGTTTTTAGGAATATTTGCCTATTTGAATTACTTGACGCCGAAAACTCGCGAGGAAATATTGAAACTTCTCGTCGGTGGATTAAAAAGATTGGAGTACCGAGGATATGACTCAGCTGGTAATTATATTTTCCTCAATAACTGAATGATAGGTAAAGAAAAGTGTACGTATAAATTAAAAATGAGCTTTATTCGTCTATCTGAGTCGAAATTTTAATGTACAAAGGAATTTCTTGGAAAAAATTTTAACATAAATTTAAGTGACGTTTTGGTATTTTATTTGAATGTTAAAGAAAGAAATGGGGAACATAAAAAAGGGGGAGGACGCGAATATTTATTATTAGTTTGGAAAAATTTATATCATTGACATGAGATTATGGAGTGCATTCAAAAGAGGAAACACGATCACAGGTTATCCGGGGAAATCACGGGACATTTACACCTGTATCTGCATTTAAAAACTATATTCTGTAGTGACTGAATATCTTCGTGATCCGACGTGACTTTGCAACTAACATTATACTCATATAATATATTATAAAATTACTGATTATTTAGTTTTTAATAATATTTTCATAAAGTAAAAAATATTTTGTGATTTTATTGTTTGAAATATTGATATACAATTTTCATTTTATTTTTTCATTTATTTATTAGGAGTTGCCTTAGACGCGGCTTCTGGCTCCGAAATTGCAATAATAAAAAAACAAGGGAAAGTTCAGGCGCTTGAAGATGAAATTTTTCATTGTACCAATCTTAATTTCGAAACAGCAACTGATAGCCACGTTGGTATTGCTCATACACGCTGGGCGACCCATGGAATACCGTCCGAAGTGAATTCTCATCCTCAACGGTCTGACATTGATCAAGGATTTGTCGTGGTGCATAATGGTAATGTTAAGTAAACATCGAAGTACTTCTTAGAAAAAAAAACAAACATTTTTTCAGCAATATCTTCTTGACATATGCAGGTTGATAAGATTTTTTTGTTTTAATGAAGGATTTATAACATACTGAGATATCGCACATCTAATCTTTGCTGGTGTAAATTTAAAAAATAATTGTACATTGATAGGAATTGTTACCAACTATAAAGAAGTAAAGACTTTACTTCAACAACGTGGATATATTTTCGAAAGTGAGACGGATACTGAAGTTATTGCAAAATTGATTCATCACTTGTGGAAAAATCACCCTACATATTCATTCCGAGAATTAGTTGAACAAGTGATCCAACAATTGGTAATTTTGCGAAATCAAGGAAAATCATTTCAACAGTTTTCAATTTCTGATTGATGTTATTGTTTTTTATTATTTTTTTTTTCTTAGGAAGGTGCGTTTGCACTGTGTTTCAAGAGTAAATTTTTCCCTGGCGAATGTGTGGCAACTCGACGAGGTTCACCCCTGTTGGTGGGCATCAAAACAAAAACTCGTCTCATTACAGATCACGTACCAATTCTCTATGGGAAAGGTAATGGAAAATTTTTAAAAAATAATTTCGATTGAAATAATAATGGATGAAACGAATGTGAAATAAATAGTAACGATGTAAAACTATATTTCAAAATGGTTATAAAAGATATTTTTATTAATTTATGTTTACATGTAGACAAGGTTATATGAATTTCATATATTTATTTTTAACTTATAACTTTTAACTTTTAACGCGCAATTGAATGCATTCCAAAAATATTAAAATAACACTTGGTTGAGATCTCTTGTGTTTAATTGTAAGAAATAATCGTTTTTATTGGACTTTGGTTATAAAAACGAAAATGAAAAAATAGCACCACGTCAATGGACTTGATTGAACTTCATGATACAAACAGGGAGTAAATATACTAACTATACTGTGCATTGAAAATCATTTTTTTTTTATTAAATGTGGGATGTATTTTTTTCTAATGCATTTATCATGTAACAATAATAATGAAGTTGAATTTTATTGGATTAAAATTACATAGCTTCCAATCATTTGTTACAGTAAAAGACAAATTAAGAGGACGTAATTGGATATTGGATATAATTACGCATGCTTACAATCAAATATAAAAGGGAACAGTGCGAAATGATAATTGCTTTGATTATATTGTTGTAATCTTCATAAATAGTATTATATATCATTAATTACTAACAGTCATTATTGTTTTATTAAATTAACCAACATGTAAATTATCTCATTAGTATCAATATTAATTTTATGATTATTTAATAGAGTAGAATGGTGTGCTAAAAATGTAGATTTCGGGATTCAATGAATTTTTTTTATGAATCAACATCAAAAATACTACTCGAACGTTTCTTTTGCATGAACATCTTCTGGCTCATTCGTCGACCTTGTGTCTAAACAACAGATGATCTTCCATGCGTGACTAAAGGTATACATCTGAAGCCCAATGGAATGCCGACTTAAAGTGATTGAAAATACTGATAGTAAAAAAAAAATTCGTAGAGAAATTAATTTAATCATAGTTTATATTATTTATTATTTTCATTCATGAAGACTATATTTATTAATATTATTCATTTCTTTTTTGAATAATTCTTGTATTCGTTCCAGTATTATCTTTATTATTTAACTTAATTACATGATAGCCTGACAACTAATTCATATTGCATTTTTTCCATCTTCGATGTTCTACTCAAAACAATGAAGAAGGTGAAGCGGCAACTCCAGGTATTGTCAAGACGTTATAAGTTTTTTTTTTTTTTTTTTTTTTTTTTGTCTAATTGCTTTTATTGAATGTGAGATTTTGTCTGAAAAACTGCATATGAATATTAAGCTTTTATTTCTGTTTTATGATGTCATTTCATTTGGGTTACTATTTTGGTGCATTATATTGTTGAATGTCCATGTATTAATGTTTAAATAATGATAAAAAAAAAAAAAAAAAAGCATGAAAGAATAATTGATATTATTGAAAATTTTCTCAATTCTCGTAAGTACTTCTTAAGCATCTTCAGGGTTTGTAAACAGAGAAACAGAAAAAATAATCGACTTACGATATTTGAGAATTTTTTTGACGATATGAAATAATGGGTAAGACTAATTTTATATTGTACAAGGAAATAATAGCATTCATTGCCATGCAATCAACATGGATAATATGAAAATATGTTATTTTATGAACTAAGCAAAAAAAATATATATGAAATAATATTGTGGTATTAGGAATATTATATCCGGGATTCTCTCAGATCTGCATAAACATATTTCATTCATTTTGAAATAACTGTCTTAAAATTATCATAAAATAATCTTTTTCATCTATTATCTCTTTTTATTCGTTATTTATACGGATTGATTTCAATAGATCACAGACCTCATGGACGTGGATCAGATGTTCCAGTAATTTCACGTAGTGATAGCACCGCAGAATTTCAACCACTTGTTGCCAAACAAGTTGAATACTTTTTTGCATCGGATGCCAGTGCAGTTATTGAACACACAGATCGTGTGATATTTCTCGAGGTAAAATCATCATTACTCATTAAGGAAAACATTAAAAAATAATTTAATAATTACCATAAATTTATCATTATTATTATTATTATTATTTTTTTTTTTGAAGGATGATGACGTCGCGGCTGTGAAAGAAGGTACATTAAGCATTCATCGTTTACGAAGATGCATGGATGATCCTCATGCTCGTGAAATAACAACATTAAAAATGGAAATTCAGCAAATAATGAAGGGAAATTACGAATATTTCATGCAAAAGGAAATTTTCGAACAGCCAGAATCAGTTATAAATACGATGAGGGGTCGTCTGAATTTCCAAAATAATTCTGTAACACTTGGCGGGATCACAGATTATATACCAGAAATAAAACGCTGCCGCCGATTAATGATTATTGGCTGCGGTACGAGTTATCATTCGGCGATTGCTACACGTCAATTATTAGAGGAATTGACTGAGTTGCCGGTAATGGTTGAATTGGCGTCAGATTTTCTTGATAGAAATACTCCAGTATTTCGCGACGATGTTTGTTTCTTCATTTCACAATCAGGAGAAACCGCTGATACATTAATGGCATTACGATATTGTAAAGGACGTGGTGCCTTAATTGTAGGCATAACAAATACTGTTGGTAGCAGTATCTGTCGTGAATCGCATTGTGGTGTACATATTAATGCTGGACCTGAAATTGGTGTTGCCAGTACAAAAGCATATACATCACAATTTATTTCACTGGTTATGTTTGCCCTTGTAATGAGTGAAGACAGAATCTCACTGCGTCCACGACGTTTAGAGGTAATCGACGGTTTATTTATATTTATATAATTTATTATGATTGTTTTATTTCGTTAATTAATTTTGTTTCATAAATAAAATTATTCATTCATTACAGATTATTGAAGGTTTGAAAAATTTAGATAATCAAATTCGGGAGGTGTTGAAACTTGACAATAAAGTAAAAGAATTAGCAAAGTCACTGTATCAAAATAAATCTCTGCTTATAATGGGTAGAGGATATAATTTTGCCACATGTATGGAGGGAGCACTTGTGAGTACACATGATTTAACAATTGAAGATATCTCATTACTCAGTTATCTATTTTTATAATATCTCATTGTAACTCTTTTCTTCATCTTCATTATGTTTGATATTTTTTAGAAAGTTAAAGAGTTGACTTATATGCATAGCGAAGGAATTATGGCTGGCGAATTGAAACATGGACCATTAGCACTTGTTGATGACTCAATGCCAATAATAATGATTGTCATGAGAGATCCAGTTTATAATGTAAGTTTCGATGTTGGTAAAATTGCAGCGTAGATAATTAAACACATTATTCTCCATTTCTAATTTTTTGTTCTTTGCCCCAGAAATGCATGAATGCTCTGCAACAAGTAACGGCTCGCGACGGTAAACCAATTATCATTTGTGAAGATGGCGATACAGAAACGAAATCATTTGCATCTCGTGTTCTTGAAGTACCAAAAACTGTTGATTGTCTTCAAGGTATTCTCACCGTCATACCAATGCAATTATTATCATTCCACATAGCAGTATTGCGTGATTGCAATGTTGATTGTCCAAGGAATCTCGCAAAATCCGTCACAGTTGAATAATGAATGGTTATAATTATAAGAATGATTAGATTATAAGCGAAAAAAAATTGTGAAATTTATTTTTTAATGTGTAATGAGCAGCATATACAATTTCCATCATATTCAACGAAGAGTGAAAATATTTCAACTATATTGTTAACACTAATAATAAAATAAAAAATTCGTTGTCTGATAAGATTTTTGTTTATCTTAAGATAGAAAAATTTTTTTCAGCACAACAAATCAACGTGCATTTAGTTTTGCATTTATATTTTCTTGATTAAATTGATTTAATCACATATTTTGTGATGATCTAATATTTTTGAAAAATTTGTGATCATATTCTAGTATACATACACGCACAGGTACTCTCACACATGGTTGATGATGTAGAAGTTCAATGACTTTCTATATACAACGAAGAATGAATATATATCGATGATTATATTCGATGACGAACGAAATTTAAAAATATAAAACGATGAAGTTCACAATGACGACGAATGAATAAACAATAGATAATAATGAAAGAAAATATTATAAACGTACACATTAATAGATAAATCCAGATAAATTTCACATGAGCTACAGCTACTGGGATTGTTGTATTATTATTATTATAATCATTAATATTATTATTAGCATGTATATAAGAGCGAAATACACTTCATTACTTTTGGTTCAGCAGAAAAATACAATTTTATAATTTGCTCAATTTGGCTTGATTTTTTTGATTTTACATTATCTGTATCATTTCAAAAGTGTTTTCGCCAATTGTTCTGTTGTTTTGCATGTTGAAAGCCACCCTATTGTAGAACAGAAAATGCTTTGAATCACTTCCATACAATGTACCGTTTAGCTATAAATAATGTTGAATGAAGCGTTGGGAAGACCGAAAAAATGGGATATTTTCTCAGATTCGGTACAATACTAAGTATGCTGGACTTGAGAAATTGATATCTTTCATCAGGTTCAGACTGGCATTTCGTATGAATATTATAGTCTAGTCAACAAGCACCTTTTTGAGAAAACCGTGTCTAGTGGTCGAAAAATCATGATCAGGGTGTCATTCGATTCGGAATTATATTTAGGAACTTTTCGAAATGAGTGAAGAGGTTGGGGTAAAAATTACAAACGTTATAAATAATTTAATGAACAAAAAAGAGGGAGTTTGGTTTTTTGCAAATATCTCAAAAATTATTGAAGATATCCGAAATTTAAAAATAGATCCTTGAAGAGCAGGAAATTTTCTAGAAAGAAGTCCCACCTCTTGGAACTCTAACACCAATATTTTGAATTTTGATTTTGAGGTGAAAATAGGGCTAAAAGCGGGTGATGTGATTTCGTGCGCGCTGACCGATTCGGACATATTAACAACAAAAATCATTTTGACCCATTAAATATTAATATTAAGAAATAGGAAAATTTACATACTTTTTGGATACATGAATAAATGAAAATCCATTGGAAAAAAATTTTTCCCGTAATTTTTTTATTAGATATATTTTTGTTAATTAACTTATTTCTACAAGTATGAAAATTTACATAAAAAACCTGATAATTGTTAAATTAAAAACCTCAAATTTCTTTCACTTTTTGGAGCTATTCTTGGAAAGCCTTAGAAAAGATCCCTGTTTTGGAAAAATTAGATAATTTTGATTTTCCACTTTGTTATTAACAATTTAAGAGATTAAAAAATGAAAAATGCAAATGAAGCGATAAAAAATTTTTTTTTTCAAATATTCCAATTTGTTTGTTTTCTTATCATTAAAAGTAGCATGAAATGATTTTTTATAATTTTTTACTCTTATTATTTAGATAATTGTCATGAACAAAAGCGTTGTTTATGAGATAATTCAAATTTTTTTTTTGTGTTCTAATTATCAATAGAAAAGATGATTTTTTAAGAAAGAAATCGTTTCTTAAAAATATTTTTTTATTGTTAAAAACGCATTTGTTAATTAACTTTTTTTCTTAGTTGTAAAATATTAATATTAAGCAACCATTTTTGTTTTATTATAATTTTTATTGCTCTTTCATGTTCTGAAAACAAAAAATTTTTCATTCATATTTTATTTGTTTATTTAATAAACAATTTGTTATAAACGAATGAAATTGCCCGTTATATTTTTTTTTAAATACTCCAAAAAAAAAACAACCATGTGTCGTTCGTTTTATAAAAAAACTTTTTCTATTTTTTAAATAATTTTAAATATCTTTTTGTTTTTAAGTTTGACGTTTCCTTCTAATTTTTCATCATTATTATAAAAATAACTTATAAACTATTGGAGATAGGTCATAGACATTCCAGATCTTTTTTGACCACCTTCAAACGATAAACAAATTGAGCTTTTAACCAGAGCTCTAAGTCTATTATTCATCAACTTTTTTTGTAATTATCTATAAAAATACCGCCAAAAAAATTTTTTTACGGTATCCACATTTGGATATCTCATAAACTATTAATAATTTGACGAAAACACTTCAAGGCTTTTTTGATCCCCGTTCAACAACGCACAATCTAGGAATTATGATTTTAAAAAAAAAATGGTTGCTTAATACGCTCTTGTTCATGACAATTATTTAAATAATAAGAGTAAAAAATTATAAAAAATCATTTCATGCTACTTTTAATGATAAGAAAACAAACAAATTGGAATATTTGAAAAAAAAAATTTTTTATCGCTTCATTTGCATTTTTCATTTTTTAATCTCTTAAATTGTTAATAACAAAGTGGAAAATCAAAATTATCTAATTTTTCCAAAACAGGGATCTTTTCTAAGGCTTTCCAAGAATAGCTCCAAAAAGTGAAAGAAATTTGAGGTTTTTAATTTAACAATTATCAGGTTTTTTATGTAAATTTTCATACTTGTAGAAATAAGTTAATTAACAAAAATATATCTAATAAAAAAATTACGGGAAAAATTTTTTTCCAATGGATTTTCATTTATTCATGTATCCAAAAAGTATGTAAATTTTCCTATTTCTTAATATTAATATTTAATGGGTCAAAATGATTTTTGTTGTTAATATGTCCGAATCGGTCAGCGCGCGCGAAATCACATCACCCGCTTTTAGCCCTATTTTCACCTCAAAATCAAAATTCAAAATATTGGTGTTAGAGTTCCAAGAGGTGGGACTTCTTTCTAGAAAATTTCCTGCTCTTCAAGGATCTATTTTTAAATTTCGGATATCTTCAATAATTTTTGAGATATTTGCAAAAAACCAAACTCCCTCTTTTTTGTTCATTAAATTATTTATAACGTTTGTAATTTTTACCCCAACCTCTTCACTCATTTCGAAAAGTTCCTAAATATAATTCCGAATCGAATGACACCCTGATCATGATTTTTCGACCACTAGACACGGTTTTCTCAAAAAGGTGCTTGTTGACTAGACTATTAATATCTCAACTAATATCATAAGTCATATTTTCACATATAAAATGGCATTTGGATCGATGTTGGGACAGATATTATGTGTATACCAAATAGTAAGAAACTTATGTCAGGCTACAATCGCGCGTGTGTAAAAGTACCTCCAATAATATCGATTAGAAAATGTATATTCACAGGGTAGTTCGAAGGGAGTTTGCGCGATTGTACACTGGTTAGTAACCACGAGAATACTGAGCCGAATGTGAGAGAAAGTAAGTGCAAGTATGTGAAAGTATATGGGCCAGCATAACGTAAAGCATCAAGGAAATGATTGTGTGAGTGTGTATAAATGAATACTAGTGATAGAGAGATGTGCCATTGGGGGTTACTGAATCAGTCAAGATTGACCGTATAAAGTGTGAGGAGGCGTGTAAAATTGGTTACTCCATGCTAATAGAATCAGTAACACACGAATAATTCCTAACCCTGATAGCTAAACTCACAAACTAAACAAAAAAACTAACATTTTATTGACTATTCCGGTGAAATGCTGGCATTGGTGTATTTTTGACACTCAGGGCAGTAGTTAGTCTTCGTAGGATCGGGATTATCTTTTATTTACGATCAATTACTTATCACTCGATTCAATTCGCTAATATTGAAACTTTATATTTTGCTTCTTTTACAATGACTTATGTAGGGACTTGCAGGTTATTATTCTTCGAGAAACTTTCTCTTGGAGTTTTGAATGTTATTTTCTTTGCATATGTTTTCCAAGGTTTGTGTATTGAGGTCTTTTTAAAACGAATTTGTTCTAGTGATATATACAGGTTTTATTCGTTTTATTGATATTATTTTTTTCGATCACTTTGAACGGTCCAAAATAAGGTTTTTTTTAGGGGTGCCTTTATATTATCATATCTTAAGAAAACATGTTAACATGTATGCAAATTTTTAATTATGAAAACTCTTGCTATTGTGTGATGAATTGTGAGTGTTGGTTTGAGTGTATGCATGTATTTTCGATGTTTCTCGAAGGAAAATTGTGGGTTCACTGGATGATCATATGTTATAGAAATTTTCCCAGGAATTCTTAAGTTTGCTTCATGTAGCATCTCCATAGGCCTGTAGATCTTCTTTAAATGATGTTCTAAGTCCAAGTAGTATTGTAGATAGAATATCCAACCAAGGTGTAGGTGAGTGTTTTAGAGCTGCCATGAGTATTCTGACTCGCCTCTTGACTATCGAGTTTGATAGTGGATGATATGGTATAGTCCTGTTTTTCTTTACACTTATGAAGGTTGATAGAGTTTGGAATAAAGTTGATTCCAATTATATACCTTGATTTGATGTAATTGTCAGCAGTGTTTCATAATGAATGATCCAGCTGTCAAAGAATGCTGTTGTAAGTATCAGCGGTGGTTATTTTAGGGGTACTGTAACTGGCCATCTAGTGAATCGGTTAATTATCGTCAGACAATATTGATAACCTTTCACGTTGTGCAGTATGATGATGTTTATGTGAATATGGTTAAATCTGCTATCAGAAACGTCAATGTGATTGGATTTATTTTGTTGTATAGCAGGATTTTCGCTTTTTGGCATGTATTTTACAAACGTATTTTTCACTCAGATGACGTGATGTAATTCTGCCACTGGGATGTGTTAAATTATGTGTAGAGCTGAAAGATATTTTCCGTAACGATATTGGAATATATGGCCTGACTGTTACTGATGAGATGTCACAGTAAATTTTTATTTCAGGTTTTATAGCGAGTTTCTGTATCCATCACCGGTTACCTCTACTGATGACAGTGGCTCTGGTTTCTCTGATTAGTTACGATGAAGCTGCATAGTATGCTGCAGCGGAAAGAAGCAAAGACCGTATAATGCGTGAGGTGGTGTTTAACCTGTTGACTGTCACCTACGAGATATCTCGTGGGTTGATTACTTGCTCAGGACGTCTACTACGAGTTTTCTCGTCCCTTCATTACTACGTTAAATCAAATTGGCTCTTTAGATCGGAATCGTGAAAAATTCTGTGGCAGTCAACGTGTTAAAGTTGGTTACTGTTGGCTAATGGAATCACTAAGTGGTTGGTCTTGGTAGGATCAGGATCGCCTTTTATCTATGATCAACTACTCATCGTTTGATTTAATTTGCTGATATTACTACACTATATTCTGCGTCTTTTTACAATAGCTGTTTTTTATACATTATACTTAGATTATAACGTATTGCTGCAACTGTGGTAGGAACGAAAAATATTCATTTATTACACTGTTTTCCTGCCAGAGGGATTTTCCTAGTTGTAAAATTAGTTCACATAGTTATGCAGGGACGTGCAAGATGCTGTAGAACGCCATATAATATACTCTGAGAAGACTGATGATCATTGAATAGTAGAAGAATTATATTATGTTTGTTCTTGATTACATAAAGTGATAATAATTATAAAATGAATAATAGAAAGGTCTTATTTATTCTGATATGAGTGTAACCATCGACAATAACTACAAGGCTTCATATATATGTAAAAGAGGTTGGGAAGCATTAATGAATTTCGGGTTTACATAATTGTGTACATTTGCTGATTGCTACGAAGTTGGATAGTGTTAATAGTATACATAAGAAAAAGCATTAGTATCACTACAATTGACTCGCTCTAATACGCTCAGCATCTAAATTTAAATGTTGTACGGGAAATTCAATAAATAGAACTTACATACATGCACATACAACATAACGAATTACGAAAGAAAACAAAATACTAATAGTATATATAGTCATTCACCAAACTTCTCATTATCAATATTGTCCAAAACGAATTCTATAAAAAAGTTATTGAGCATTATTTAGTGATTGTCAGCAATTTCAGATAGTAAAAGAAGCCAGAGTAGTGATATCCTTTTGGGTTAATTCAACTGATAGTAACTTGGATGTTGCGCGCACGCGTGAGTTCGTCTGCCAAGCCCTGAAAGACGAGTGAGTACTAACGTGAAGTACTACTAAAGTCAGTCGACGTTCTGCCGGCGAGAAGTGTTTATTTGTGTGTTGTGTATTTAATATCAGTATATATCGTGGTTTGTCGCAATTATTTACTGGCACTGCTGGCTTTTTGTTGTAACTCACAATTGTAATAATATATTATTGCGATATAGCTTAATAGACATCGTGTATATTGAATTTCGGTAACAGACATAATTAGACGGTCTTCCATTACCGTCGTTTATATTTGCGACGAACAGGATTATCGATCGGATTTGACCTGGCCAATCTGTTCTTTCTGTGTATATAGAACACGGTAACTGCCAAGCGGTCATTATTTTTCATTTAACTATTTATACAAAAACGAAAAAAAGATAAAAATATAAGTGTTTGATAGATAAAAACGGCGTGATATCACTTATTCATTATGGCTGCCCCAGCAGCTTGTACGCGGTTCAGTGACAATTATGATTTGAAGGAGGAGCTCGGCAAGTAAGTACATATATATTTGACCAAGTTCACGTTTACTCACGACAAAAAATCACAGAGTATTTTTACGCGTGTTTGATTTACATTAACTAATTCAATATTATTTCCAACAGTAGAATATATTGAAAATTTATACAATGTACATATTTATTTGATTCACAAAGTAACGCGCGTGTGTTTTATCACTATCTCCTATTTTTCTTTTCATTTTTTGCATTAACAATATAATTCTCTCCCCCTCTCCTTCTTTCTGCAATTTTTATAATGTTTGAATGTTCAATTTAATCAAACAATATTATCTAAAATCCCAATTAAATTCAAACGTCAAAAAAATTTTATTTTGCCATTTTCAATTTTGCCTCATTGTCGTTTTAATTTAGATAGGTAATTTCTGTCTTTCTTGCAGTTATAACTGTATTCCACTTATTTAATATGAATAATTCGAACAGTACAGTAGGTTTACAAGTATATGTTGGTTTATAATTGGAAAAAAAAAGAATAAATGAATATGAATAACATTTTCATTATTTAATTGTGACAGTTAGAATAATTGAGAAGGTGAGAAGCCAAGGGGTCCAAGTAGCAAAATGTTAGTTTTGAGATATTTGAGTTTAAAGTTTAGTTATGAACGAAAAAAATGTTTGCTTTATTTTGTTACTTTTTTTCGGCAGCAACAGCTCTCATTTTATACTTGGATCTCTTTGTCATTCAGTAGATATGAATATCTAATAAGGATTTATGTGCTTGACTCTTTTCTGACCAAATTCTACTCGGACCCCTTGGCTTATACACTAAAATATTAATGATGCATTTAGATGTGATTGCAAGTAAACGATATATACCACAATTTACCTACTGAATGATATTATTTTATCTTATAATTTATATGACTACTTATTCGTTATTCGGTATAATGTGACTATAATTTTAAATAGTATGTCATCAGCCGAGCTGAAGTTTTCGAGTCCTTAAAAGTCATTATTAGTCCTTCTGACTTGTTATTATTAGTCATTATTGCGGTACTGATCGTCCTTGTTAGTATTTATTGCTCTTTTCAGAATCCTTATTGCTGTACGATTCATTCTTATTCGTATTTTTTGCTTTTTCTAAAGTATTTCTTGCCGTACTGATCATCCCTGTTAGTATTTATTGCTTTTTCCGAAGTCCTGATTGCAGTCCGATTTGCTCTTATTCGTATTTTGACAAGATATCGGGACATAGATAAATCTGATGAGATAGAATTTTCTCAGTTTACTCAGAAAATAATTTAGTTATTTATGAATAAATGAAAACGTACTGACCAATTTGTTCTTGTTTAAATGACATTGTTATGAATAGAATGATAGTTAGTGGGTTTGTTATTATGTAATCATTCAAATATAATTGTGTTGGTTTCATTCATTCATTTATTCACTTATTTTAATTCACAATTATTATTATTATGAATATACTGATTATAATCATATCTATACTATGGATCTATTTTAAATAATAATCATTCTTTGCAAAAGCAGTGTATTCATTTCATTTTTCTTAAATTAATTGGTTCTAATATATTTTGTGTTTGATGTCAATGATTTTATGTTAATATAAAAACATAAACAGATAAGATCATTGACATCAATTATATTTAAATTATTTGTAATTGTACATTCATATATACGAGTAAAATTGCTATTTACTATACTGAATTTTGGTATAACATTACATTTTTTTATACCAGCAAAATATTACACTATACAATTGTTTGCAATATGATTTACATGCACAATTAAATATTTTGATGAAATAATGTATAAATCAAAATTCCCTAACCGCATTGTAATAATATTGTATATATGATGAGTTGCTTTTTGTGATTCTGTGATATGATTCTGATGTATATAGTATTATTATGCTTATGAATTAATTTATAAACTTCACGGTCCGGTTCAATTTTTTTGTTTAACTAATATGAATTAATTCATATTTACGAATTAATAAATAGATCAAATATAATCAGTAGAATATAAATGAATAAAAAATATATGAATTAAAATATCACAAATAAAATTAGTTGAGATAATTCTTACAAATGATTCCTATACCGTTTTCAATAAACTAAAAATAAAAACATCTACATAATGCGTTGGTGGCCCAGTCGGCAACGCTCATCATTCAACATCAGTGGATTCTAATGTTCCAGGTTCTAATTCCATCGCAGACCAAAAATTTTTTCTAATTATATTTAATGTTTTAATTATTTTCAGATACCCGATCTGAATAATAAATGTATGTCTCCAATATTTTTATGCAAAATATATCTTTATAAATTTCAGTTACATATATATGAGGTATTTCATGTCAAATCGACCACTTTTGAACCCGACCCCTCTCGATTTGGCAGAAATTTTTTTATATCATACTACCCCTCTAAAAACGCTTCTGTGTTTTTTTCAAATTTTTTTCAAATTTTTTCAGCCAGTCGAAAGAGAGTTATGAAATTTTGAAAAATAAACGGGTTTTTTTTTTTTTCGAACACTCATAACATTTTGAAAAATGGACTAATCGAAACGTTTTTTTGAAAAAAATTTTTTTTTTATAAATGTGCATTCCAAAGAAAAGCACAAACAAAAATATTCAAAGTCATATTCTATGATATTTTTCAGTTTTTCGGAAAAAAAACATTAATTTTCCGAAGTTTGCCATTTTTGATTTATCATCATTTTTTTTAAAACTTTGATTTATTCTGCGTTCAATGCTTTAAATCCCACAGTGGTTCGACTTATCTTACTTTTTTTTTCCTTTTTTTTCTATTATAAATTAATTCATGAGCTTAATGATCCACAAAAGAAATACGAAACCCATGTCATCTCATCAAAATGACATCTCATTGGTATTCTCGATGAAAAAACACAAATTCAACCGATAGTTTTAAATGTGCTAAATACATTAAATATTGGCGACACAAATATTCATATTTTCAATCGTTTAATAAAACCCGGGATACTGAATACCGTATGTATGAATGTACAATTACAAATAATTTCAATATAATTGATGTCAACGATCTTATCTGTGTATGTTTTTATATTAACATAAAATCATTGACATCAAACACAAAATATATTAGAACCAATTAATTTAAGAAAAATGAAATGAATACACTGCTTTTGCAAAGAATGATTATTATTTAAAATAGATCCATAGTATAGATATGATTATAATCAGTATATTCATAATAATAATGATTGTGAATTAAAATAAGTGAATAAATGAATGAATGAAACCAACACAATTATATTTGAATGATTATATAATAACAAACCCACTAATTATCATTCTACTCATAATAATGTCATTTAAACAAAAACAAATTGGTCAGTACGTTTTCATTTATTCATAAATAACTAAATTATTTTCTGAGTAAACTGAGAAATTTCTATCTCATTAGATTTATCTATGTTCCGATATCTTGTCTTAATTTTTGCAAGTCCCTGAATGACTGTTATTATTGTTTTTTATGATCTTTTATGACACTCGATCGGTGGTATAATCCTTCCGAAAAAGCAATAAATACTAACAGGGATGATCAGTACGGCAATAATGACTGATAATAACAAGTCAGAAAGACTAATAATGACTTTCAAAGATGCGAAAATTTCATCTTGAGCATCTACTATATCTGATAATATTCATACAGAATTTAAGATGATGTGAATGCGCGAATACACGTCAAGTAAGCCCCCCCCCCCCCCCCCCCCCATATCATTAATATTTATAGTCTCATAACATCTATATAGTCATATTTATCATGCACATACACTAATATTCAATGCGTCTATGAGCGTAAAAAGGGTGAAAATAAAGGGTAATAAATTTCAGTACTTGACATAAAATTTAGATGAAACATAAGATGCATCAATTTTTGGTTCATTATAAATTCATTTATTTAATAATTTTTCAATATTTAAATGAATATATTTTAGACGACTATTTCAAAATTTTTTTTTTTTTTTTAAATATCTTTTTGATTGTACATTTTTATAATCGTTATAATTTTTATTGTACAACATATATATTCACTTTTATTAAATATTATATATATTCACTCATAAAAATTTGTATCAGTATTTTTTATATTAAATTTTTATCTTCAAATTATAATTGAATTTTGAAAAATTGATTCCGTTCTAATTTCTTCATATTTAAAAATGTCTTATTATATACATGTGCACACCTGAGATGGAAAGTTATGGCATATTTGTATATACTCGTCTATGTATCGTTCGACTTGATATCAGAAATGGAACGGTAAGGGATCTGTCACTCATCTCTATATCTTCCCCGTACAGGAGCGCAGAAACGAATGAACAAATAAATGAATAAATAAATAATATACCATTCTATGTAACGGCATTACAATTAATAAACATTAATTTAATTAACGCACATTTCTTATTTTTTGCCAATTCATGAAAAGAACGTGAATCAACAATAATTAAAAAAATATATACTATTGATAATTAGCTATTGTTATTGATATAAAACTACCATGATTTGTGAAAATTATTCATCACGTTCAAATATTAAAAACATAGGTATCAATTGAATATCTGAAAAAAATAAAAATTCAGCGGTTAATATAATCTGAGGAAATTTGTGGTTTGGCGGAGGGATTTGAGCCTGGAACCGCAGGATTCTTTGGTGACAAAAACGCTATCAACTGAGCTATCAAGTTATATTGAAAAGATGATTATTTCAACTATTAAATACTACTATTAAAATTATAATTATTGTCTAAATTTCAATTGAGTCAAATTTTTCCGAGGCGTATACAGTCGCATACAAATGCATTTAAACTCGAAAATTCCATCTCGGACATAAATGATGTCTTTATACATATTATTTTATTCATAAATTTCTGATCAAATAATTTCCTAACATATAAAATAGTATCCAATTATTCGTGACTGAAATTAACACGTAGCCACCTAGTGGCTGATGTACGAATCTTTCAAATTCGTATCGTTTATTTTTTTGTGACACGTTGATGCTAGTTGTATAGTTATTGATGTTACAACATAACTACATTTTATCATGGTTTCATATGTGTTAAATAGAACCTCTGAACTTACCAGTATGTTAAAAATGATCTTCAAACACACTTAAATAACTTTATAAAAGTGTATTTAAAATCATAAATATTTCATACAAACTACAGCACCGCTAAACATAATACGAATTAGAGCTACCATATCGAATATACTGCAGCGCCATCGGTATTTTTAGTCGCGAATAGGTTATATAATTTCGTTGATTTCATTTAGTTTTTATCAGTAATTTCATTTTCATCGTATACGCTTCTAAAGCATACGATTCACGAAACTTACCACCCACAAATGTCGCGAATGTATGTTGAAATATTTTGACTCGGGGATGTAAAGATCCGGGATACATTTACATGGGTTGAGAGCTCTTTTAAAAATAGACGTGTCAGTCGTTTGTTCGGTTATTGCATACATGCAATTTCACTGATTTTCGTTACATAATTTCTTTGTTTATTCGGAAGTTACGACACAATTGTTTGAAGTGGTTATCTGTTTTTTTTTCTTCATTTTTTTGTTTTGTTTTTTATCTTCGTCACAATGAAATCTAGGTCAACTTTTTATTGCCCTGTATAGGTTTTGTTTTAAATTGAGATATAATTTCTGTTAGAACTAATGAATTTGTGATCACCTAGAATGGGCAGGCATTGATGACTATAGCTCGTCAATTGTGTGTATACGTAGATACATTGTTTATTGAATTGCCGACTATTATTGTATAAAATACCTTCAGATTTTATATTTTACCTTTTCATATACATTAGAAATCGTCAGCGGAATTCGGGACATATCCATCAACCCAATGTAATATATTTGTTAATAGACCAAAATGTTTTTGAATGATAATCCCTGAAATATTAATTCAACAATAATTCATAAGAGATAAATGGAAGGAAATATATTTTCGCGACACATTTGTATTTTCCTTTTTTGATTTACGTTCATCCGTTGAAGAAATAATTCTTGTTATAGCTATGGACGGTGGTGTTTTTCTGAATATCGCGCTAAATAATGATTCTATGACAAAACTATACATGACATAATTGTGAGAAAATAGAATTCGCTATAACTTTTGTATAATTACTTTTTGGTCTACAGCTAATCGTTGAAGAACTAATTTATGCCAAACCTAGTAACGGCCATATTTTCTGACATACCGAGCTAAATAACAATTATTCGAAAAAACTTCGGGATGCAAAAATGATAGAAAAAAAAAATATTTACAACTTTTTATGAGATACTTTTTGGTCTAGGTCCAACCGCTGAAGAAATAATTCAAGTTAAACGTATTAGTAATAGTTTTTGTGAATATCACGCTAAGTATTGATCATAAAATGAAAGCCTATTAAACATGAATGAAAGAGAAAAAAATTACTTACAATTAATGTATCTTTATTTTTTGGTATAAAATTTACCATTCAAGAGATTATCAGTTTAAAAAATTTGACCAGACATGTTTTTTTTTATTCTTGTTCCGCCAAAACTATACAACGGAATGGATTTTCCAAACCGGGATAATAATTAGACTACTAGACGAATTTTTGAAGATAGAGGAGATCAAAATCGGTCAGTAATCTTCGGAAAAGTTAAAAGTACAGAAAAAGTTTGGCGAGCGAGCGAGTGTCGGAGTTACATACACATATACACTCGGTGAACTGACGATTGATTCTTTATGTGAATACTTGAAAACAAATATCTGTGTAGGTAATTTTGAAATCGAAAAAAAATATCTAAAAAAAATGCCGGCGATCACTCAAGCTCTTCCATCGGCGAGCTAAAAAAGTTTCAATTTTTAAAAAAAATTTCGAGTGTTATTTCGTTTTTTTTTTGTTTTTTTGCGTAAGTTCAGTGTACGTTCTGAGTATAATTATTATGATCTCTCCATTCGATGAGATTTTACAGTCCCGTCAGGCAATAAAGGGTTAATGAACATCAACATTTCTTCGATGTCAGGTATTCATTCGCTTTCTTCTTTTTTATAATGTTACACCTCCCGCGTTTATGTTGATCATTCGTGAAATCAATACACGAATGCCACCCACGATAAGTAGCTCGCGGTACAATCGACGGCAGGTGGCTTGGTGGTCGTATGATAGTATGGTAGTGATGGTGTGGTATGAAGAAGTGAACGTGTTGACGGTTTGATATGGATTACAATTGGTTGAGAAAGAAGTAGAGCGTAAGAGGGAAAGGGAAAAAAGAGGAGATCCAAAAACATCAATCACCTCGTTTACTTTTTTTAGATAAGGAAGAATTATATTCGACTATTTCTAACAACAAAAATCCGCAGTTCTTTGTTAATTATTTATTATTATTTTTTAAGCAATATTTTTTCATTAATTTATATTGTCATTTTTTTTTTTGAAGAACAAAATATATATTACTCATTTTATATAATTAATTTCGAAGGATTACAGAAGTAAATCAAATTTATTGATAGAAGACAAAAGTAAATGAAATAAAAAGAGAGAAAAACAAAAAAATTAATGAATTTTTCTATTAAGTAAATTAATTTTCGAATATATTTAGCATAGAATTAAATCTTTGTTCATTCATCCATTAATGGTACCCGAAACGGAAATTTCAATGTACGCTCGCCGTATTCAACTTATTTCTTTTGTTTTTGCGGATAATTAACCCAAATTTCAACTTATTCTCAACTTCTCCAACTTACCAATGTTGAGATGAAAAATTTCTATTAATTTTCAACGTAAATTCAACGTATTCAACGTACAAGCAATAAAATTTATTACTCGTCATAAAATCTAGTGAAGCAGTGGGCATTATATATATATACAATGATTATAAGTTATTATTTTTTTGTTAGTAAATTTTCTTTATAAATTATAAATTAATGTTGATAAAAATACTTTTTTCATAACCATAATTGTATAAATTATTGTTAAAATTTTTTTGTTTTAATAAGATATATTTTTATTTTATGCTACTATAATTATTATCGCTTTCATTCAAAATTTATTTTACAAATAAAATTTTTTACAATATTACTCAATCTAATTCTTTTATATTGAAACGAGCCCAATATATACCATGTGAGTCATTTAATTTGAGACAACGTAATAACTTCTGAGGATCACATTATTTTGGAAAAAGTTTCATACAAAAGTTGTAGGGTTGCAAAGAAAACTTTTGGTGATGACCTTTAAAATGACCTTAACATCGACCTTCAAGGTCATTGGGAGGTCAACTTTAAAAACTCGAATAAGATCCTCTACTTTTGACACCAGAAATGGGAAGAGCGTGAAATTTTACTCAAGATTCAGGACTAATTGTCTAGTTATCTGAGGTAATGTCGGGGAGCACCCCCTCCTCGGATAAATGAAAACCCAGACAATCTGAATTCATTTTTTATTTATCCAAGAAATAAACACCAATACTTTGAATGGTTTATTAACGTTTCAAACATGTAAATAATTACATTACAAAGCAGTGAAATATCCTGAGTCGAAATTTTCAACTTACGCTCACCTTCTTCAACTTCCATTTTTGTTTACTTAATCATAAAATAAATTTTTCTGTTCAAATCCGCCTGATATGAAATACATGTGTTTTCAACTTACTTTCAACTTCAAACTATGCCGTTTTTGCACAAAATGCATCGTTCGAAGTTGAAAGTAAGTTGAAACCGTATGTCTTTTATACCTGGAGGATTTTATTATTAGGGTTCAATAGATGTTTATGGATGTACCTTTTCTCTTTACCTGCATATATATATATAATAATTTTGCAGTTCCTACTATACTATTTCACACAGGAGAGGGGATACAGACTGCATGCGACGTATATTGAGATGAAAAAAAAAAAATTTCCGGCACATAACTGATCAATATTTTCTAATATTCATCTTTAATTATGTACAAAGCTATTATACATGCAATTACATTTAGCTCATTTTATATCGAACAGAAATATCATATGGTTATTTAAATTAACACAATACTAAATCAAAGCTGGAAAAGAGAAAATATAAATAAAATTTGAGGTAACGGCAGCGGGACTCGAACCTGGGACCTTTGCAATCGGAGACGTAAACGCACTGAATGAGCCACTAGTTACTCTTGTTGTTATTAAATTTACTTCCCATAACTTTTCTTTGTTGATTTATTTATTTTTTTTTTAATTTTCTTTTCTTATTGAAAATTTTCAGGTGAATGAAAAACATATTTGTACATAAATAGAAATTTTATATATTTTAATTTTAATTATAACATACAAAATATATCATAATGAATGAAAAAAAAATAAAATGAAATATAAAAAATATAATTGAATAAAATAAAAATCCAATTTAAAAAAAATACAGCGAAGTAAAATGAATAATAAAAAGAAAACAAATAAATGAAATAATTAAAATAAAAAATGAAATATAATATAATATGAAAAAATAATAAAAAAAATAAAATTTCAAAATTAATATTGTATTCTCGGCAACCTGTAATGGGTGTCAAAGGACCATGTGCTCTATCTTTGTTTATGACAGACTTTATTTTAGGGACAGGAATCGACCGTATGTATGGTGTCGATATAGGTATTACAAAAAAATTGTTGACATAGTGGTTTCATCCCAATTATAAAATGTTCTCTTTCTCATTAATACCCGTTAAAAATGTTATTGATCAACGGTTGAAAGCAATCAAACTAACGAAATTTGTCCATCACTTGCCACGTTCTGTAGATAATTTGCTTCATTGGAATTCATCAGGATTGAGACTGTGGCTTTTCTATTACTCAATCCCTATTTTATGAAACATAATCCGACCTGATTTTTTAAATCATTATTTACATTTAGTACTGGGTGTTTCTATATTGAGCTTAGATAGTATTCCTATTGATATGGTGGAAAAAGCAGATGATTTACTGCATTATTTTGACAATAATTTCGAATTGTTATATGGATTACAATTTTGTTCCATAAATATACATCAATCAATACATTTAACAACATGTGTGAAAAATATAGGTCCATTGTGGGCATATACGTGTTATCCATTTGAATATTTGAATGGCAGTTTACTTGACCTTGTTCATGGTACATGGCACATCGATACTCAAATTACAAATGCTCATTTCCAATTTATCAAAATGCAAAAAAAATCAAATGAATTACCTAAAAGTAGAATAAAACAATTTTGTACCTCTAGAAAACGTTAGGTGCAGCTTCATGAGAAATTATTTGACCATTGTTTTAGCGTTGGAGTTTATAATGAAGTCCATGGTCAAACTTTTGTAGATGATATTCAAGAAATAATTGAACAATCAGAATTTCATATTAATGATATAAAAATATATTCGCGCTCATTGAAAGATAGCAAATTATATCTTGCAGAATCTTATTGTAGGGATATGAAGACAAAATCGTCATTTGTTGAATGCAAAAATAATAATGACAGATACATTGGTTGTGTGTTATATTTCATTAATAGTAATAATATTTGTATTTATGTTGACGATTGTGATTGTAATACAGCAATACATTATGCAGTTATTCGTAAATATTCAGCTGAAAGGGTTTTCACTATTAGCATCAATAATATTCAAATCCAATTGCCTTGGTTATATAAATGTTGTGACACCGGCAAAACAATATTAATACCAATCAAACAATTATTATCCATATGTATTTATATGATGATTGACGAACATATATGTAAAGAAAAATTGTCTTTTCTGTCCTGTATATTTTCATTTTCAACTTGGTCTTTTAATATATCCTCTAGTGTTATAATATTGACTATTTTCAATTGCTCATCCAGGTTTTCATCTGCTTCTAGGACTGGGTTTTGCCTGAGGCAATCAGCTTCGATGTTGAATTTTCCTGGAGAGTATTTAATTTGAAAATCATACTGAGATAGGTAGTATGTTAGTTCTCCTAGTTCTTCATCCGTTCTGGACTTAATATTCATGTTCTCCAAGGGTTTGTGATCTGAAAAGACAGTAAATTTTCTGCCTATTAACAGATGCTGCCAATACTTCACACATTCTTTAATTGCCAGGCATTCAATGTATATAGCTTTCTTCCTTTTTTGAGCTTCATTCAATTTTTTTGAGAAGTATGCCACCGGTTTCTCTCCATTATTTTCTTGTGGTTGTGGCTGTTTTAGGACTGCTCCTACCCCTACAATACTGCCATCTGTGTATATGTGGATCGGTAAGTTTGGATCAAATATAGTCAATATTGGATGAGAGCATAATATTCGAGATCTAAATAAAATAGTTGTCCCTCAATCACAACCATTCCCACTAATTGAGGATCTAATAGTCAAAACTAGAGATTGCAAGTTTTTCTCCACATTGGACCTGAATTCAGCTTTTTGGTCAATACCTCTGCGTGTCACAGACAGATACAAAACTGCTTTCGTCACCCAAGAAGGCCATTTTCAGTGGACGTGCCTACCATTCGGCTTGAAGACCTCGCCTGCTATATTTCAAAGAATAATGTGTAATATAATACGAAAACACAATCTTGGAGATTTCACAGTGTGTTACATCGATGACATCTTATTGTTCTCAAAATCATTCTCAGATCATGTCAAACATTTGGAACAGCTATTTCAAGCAATTAAAAATGAAGGTTTAAGACTTAAATTCTCAAAATGCACGTTCGCAGCCGACTCAGTTAAGTACTTGGGTCACATAATACAGAACAACTCAGTTAGACCGCTGAAAGCTAACTTAACATCAATAAAAAACCTCCCTACTCCAAAAACGAGGAAAAATGTGAGACAATTTTTAGGAAAAATTAACTTTCATCATAAGTATGTGCCACAAATAGCAATAAAATTGGAACCGTTGCATAACCTCTTAAGAAAAGGACAAACCTTTATCTGGACAAATGAATGCCAAGAGTCATTTGATGAAATGAAACAAATATTATGCTCTCATCCAATATTGACTATATTTGATCCAAGCTTACCGATCCACATATACACAGATGGCAGTATTGTAGGGGTAGGAGCAGTCCTAAAACAGCCACAACCACAAGAAAATAATGGAGAGAAACCGGTGGCATACTTCTCAAAAAAATTGAATGAAGCTCAAAAAAGGAAGAAAGCTATATACATTGAATGCCTGGCAATTAAAGAATGTGTGAAGTATTGGCAGCATCTGTTAATAGGCAGAAAATTTACTGTCTTTTCAGATCACAAACCCTTGGAGAACATGAATATTAAGTCCAGAACGGATGAAGAACTAGGAGAACTAACATACTACCTATCTCAGTATGATTTTCAAATTAAATACTCTCCAGGAAAATTCAACATCGAAGCTGATTGCCTGAGCAGGAACCCAGTCCTAGAAACAGATGAAAACCTGGATGAGCAATTGAAAATAGTCAATATTATAACACTAGAGGATATATTAAAAGACCAAGTTGAAAATGAAAATATACAGGACAGAAAAGACAAGTTTATAAAAAAAAATAATGTTTACTATAAGAAAGTTGAAGAAAAAGAAAAAATAATCCTATCAGAACAGTTTAGCATAAAACTCATGAAAAATGTACATGTAGAATTGGGTCACATAGGAATTAAACAAATGCAAAGAATGATAAGCTCATTGTACACAGCCGAAAATATGATAAAAAATATAAAAAGAATCTGCGAAAGTTGTATAGCATGCATAAAGAACAAATCCAGAGGCCAAAACAAATATGGGTTGATGTCTCACTTGGGTCCTGCCTCAAAACCATTTGAGATAGGTTCTATTGATACGATTGGAGGATTTGGGGGTTCAAGGTCAACAAAGAGATACTTACACCTGCTATCAGATCATTTCACAAGGTATGCATACATTCTGACTTCAAGTACTAAAAATGCAAATGATTTTATCAAACTAGTGAGAAAGTGTGCAGAAAATCACGATATAGGCATGATTCTCTCAGATCAGTACCCAGGTATCAATTCGAGGGACTTCAAACAATTTCTGGAAGACAAAAATATTCCAATAATATTTACAGCTGTGGACTCGCCCTTCTCAAACGGGTTAAACGAAAGACTGAATCAAACTTTAGTCAATAAGATCAGATGCAAGATAAACGAAAGCGATGCTAAGATAGCATGGACAACTATAGCACAAGAGTGTGTAAAAAGCTATAATGAAACTGAGCACACTGTCATTGGTTACGCTCCAAAATATCTTCTAAACGGCACAGATGTCACAATTTTGCCAGATGAGTTGAAACAAAAAAAATCTGAGTATGATTTGAACCGAGACAAAGAAAAATCTTTGGAAAATACATTAAGATCACATAATTACAACAAGACGATTTACGATAAAAATCGAAGACACACAGATTTCAAAGTTGGTGATAGCGTTTTTGTGGATAATGGAAACAAATTGAATAGGAAAAAGCTTGACGAATTGAGAATCGGACCGTACAAGATTGTAGAAAAAATATCTAACTCAATTTACAAGATAACCACTAGCAATAAGAAATTGGAGTCAAACTATTTCCATATTTCAAAACTGACTCCAGCCCCTGCGCTTGAAGATCATGAAGAGGATATGTGATACTGTATCTCCACTGGGAGGGGGAGATGTAAAGAAAAATATAATTCTCTTAATTTGAATATTCCCGCTCATTAAGGGTCATCGTGACAGTACGCGACATTTATTTTATAATCTATGGTGACAAGATAACCTACAATTAATGCTGCAATGAAAAAGCAATTCACTAAAAATACTTTTGTGATAATTTATTTGTAAAATAAATTGTAAATAAAAATCGTAATGATTATAATAACATAGAATAAAAAAATATATTATATAAACAAAAAATTTTTAACAATAATTTATGCAATCATTGTTAAAAAAATATTTTCATAAACATTAATTTATAATTTAAAGAGAAAATTTATCAACAAAAAAATAATAATTTATAAACTGTATATATATATATAATATACATATATATGTGTCCATCGCATACATCGAAATTTTTGTCGAAAATTTTATCCAGCGCATATTTTTGCGACATTTGCATCTTTTCAGGTCTGACCCAAAAGTGTTCTTATATGGAATGCATCTTTTTGGGTCTTTTTCGAAATGGGGATTAAATGAATACTTTTAGGTCCACTCATTTCTTACATTGTATCAATAGATGGCGCCAGAGTACATCATTTCATCTCAGAAACCGAGAATGAGATTCGAAAATTATATTCAAGTTTTTTTTTGTCCCAAAATTATCGCTCAAAGCATGAAATTTATTTGTTATTGTTGAAACATATATTTGAATGAAATCATAAATATTTATTCAAAATGTCCTCAAAACATGCTATACATCAAAAATGGAGAAAAAAATTTTTATTATTCTTTTGATCACTTTTTTTCTCCATTTCGCAATCATATAACCAATTTAATTATTACTACGTATCAAATCATTGATTATATATCATGAAATCATTTTAATAAAATTTTTTGGGAGATACATGGAAAATGTACACATGCATCAAGTGATGTGTGCATGAAGTCTACATTCCGCAAATGTGAATTTTTCAATACTGAATGAAATTAGCATTGGAGATTCAATACTACGGGAATAATGGAATACCAGATACACGATGGACTTATCGGAAAAAAAATAGCCGATACCAAAGTAGTGCAAGCAATGATACAGGGAGAATCTATATATCTTATACATGTGAAAATATAAGATTATATTGATTGTGATTTTCTTAAATTGAGATATCTCGAAACAAAGATTCACATTCGTCAACACGAACAGATGAATTGTTGATTTTTTCCGTCACTATACAAGTTGTCTTTTATCATAAAAATTCATCACGACGGGATAGCAGGATCATATTTCTATTTACACTTCTATGTATATACACCGACTCTGTTTTGTTTTTAAACGTCTAGCGGTCGACATTCGTGCTCAATAGAGTTTCATATGAAACAAAATATATGTGACCTTCATCAAACTTTATTTCGAAAAATTTTTTTTTTTTGTGTGCAGTATCATTGAATGAATAATATATATATGTTCTGTTAGAATATTAGAAACACATGACACACAGAATGGAATGATATTTCATTTTATTCTATTTCAAAATTACGATGTAATATCTGTAGCTTATTTTTCGATCTGCCCCTAAATGATGTAATGATGTTTGAGTATTTACCTGAAATTTATAAAAGAAAAGTAATAAAATTTGATAATATTTCCTGCAGTCTACCTAAATTTGTAGATTGTACTGAAAAAATTTTTGCAACAACAAATGAAATGTTGTTATGAATTTCATGGTTGCGTTGCCTCCCGTCGGAGATTGAGACGCAGAACCTATTCGACGAGTGACAACGACCGCGCGCATTCATCAATCGCAACGCCCAAGGATAATTTCAATGCTATTAAATTTCATGTAGAGCAAACAATGCATTCAATTTATCATGATCAATTCAGATCTCTTTTTTTTTTCAAATTACGGTTCCCGAAGTATACGCATAGTTGAATATATAACGCATGTTGCATTATATGATGTTCCATCAATTTTGGAATAATATCATGAATGTAAACATGAGGAAAGAACAATTTTCAAACTAGTAACAGACATTAAAATGATTTACGCTGAAACAAATGAAATGTCACGATCTTAGCTTCCACGGTTACATTGTAAGCCGTTCGATATTCAGACGTAGAGCTCATTCGAGGAGTACGAGCGACCGTGCGAATTCATCAACCTAACGCAAAAAATCATTTCATTACCATATTTACTGTCGTACAATGCAAGTAGTGCATTACATCAATCAAACCAAATTAGAATGTTTATTTATATATTTATCATTTTTTTTTCCGGTTTCACAGGTCCCAAAGTATGCAATTCATATCTAGATTCAATTACCATATGATGTAATGATATTTCATAATTTCCCTAAAATTAACGAATGAATATTAATCAAATTCAATAATGGAACCTGCATTCCCTGAGAATTTTTCGGTCGCATTCTGACGAATTTCTCTGTAACGAAGAAAATGTTGCTAACTCAACGTTCACGCTCACGTTGCCTGCCGTCAAATATTGAGGCGCAGAGCCTATTCAACCGGTGTAACATCGACCGTGCACATTCTTTAACAGAACGCGAAAAATCATTTCATTGCTAGATTCAATTTTGTATAATGCAAGTAGCGCATCACATCAATCAAACTAAATTATAATGTTTATTTATTGTTTTTTTTTATCCGGTTTCATAGGTCCTAAAGTATGCAATTCATACCCAGATCAATCACTATATGATGTTATGATATTTCATGATTTTTCCAAAATTAACAAATGAATATTGATCAAATCCAATGATAAAATCTGCATTTCATGAGAATTCCCCGAGTACTAGCGACCGCGCATAATCATCAATCGGAATGCCCAAAAATAATTTTCATTTTCAATTTCTCTCAATTATTGTTATCTTATCACGTAATGATGAATATCTTTACTCTGCTCACAATATTCAATATTCAAGATATAAATAATTGTGAGGGATATAATGTATAGTCCCACAATAATGAATTCGGGAGTATACACGGGAAGCAGTCCTCATATGCGTTCAAATCATGAATTTATTAATTTTGAAGGAGTCCCCAAAGAATGCATTTGATACATAAATTTATTATATCGAAAGCATCTTTTGAGTACTGATATCACATATCGTGAGCATAGTTCCAAGACATTCACCATGTATTGAGTTCATTTTGTGAGGATATTTGTGCGAACAAGTATCAAAATATAACATTATCATACAATCTAATTTCTGATTGGCTGGCATATCAGTGTCAAAAAAAAATCGAATGTCCCAAAAATATGCATTACATATACGATAACTGTCCCGAAACTATGCGCATGATATGTAATAACTGTCCTTAAAAGATGCTTTCTATATATAAAGGACCCATTTATCGAACGCATAGTTTTGGGACCACCGCGAAATTGACCAATTCATATATTGAACGTATAGAACGGAGACTGTCCCCAATAGATGCTCTCAAACACTGAGTCCCGGAAGTATGCTTTACATACTTAAAGTGATATACATTTTGAACAATTAGCATATATAACATAATTCCAATTGTTTTCAATTGATATAATGTTGCTTAATGAACGTATGCAGCAAAAAAGGTATGTCCAAAAATATACGCTGTACATATATATATATATATACATATATATAATGCCCACTGCTTCACTGCTGACCCAACAGTGTAGTAGTGGGGGTTAGTTGGGTACAGTAGCAGTGAGGATAGCTTACATAGAACAATTTTACAACGAGTAATAAACTTAATTGCTTGTACGTTGAATATGTTGAAGAAGTTGGAAAAAGTTGAAAATAAGTTGAAATTTGGGTCGATAATCCGCAAAAACAAAAGAAATAAGTTGAAGAAGGTGAGCGTAAGTTGAAAATTTCGACTCGGGATGTCTCTATGCGTTTCTGTATCATAGTGCAACTTCTTTTTTTTGCTGCAATACGTCTTCATCTATTACAAAGAATTAAATCTGCTGAGGTTGCCTCTGGTTGTTGTTCGATATACCTCAAAGCTTTTTCCAAATAAGCAAATCCTTCTTGATGAGAGATCTTAGTGGAAGGCTGTTCAACCATCGCTTCATTATCGTCATCTGATTTTTCGGTTTCCTGGAGGGCATTCGTTATTTCTTCATTCAAATCATCTGCTATACCCCATTCAACAACATCTTTTTTTGTCACATTTTCGCAACCCTTCAAGTTTTGCAATGATTCGAATAACTTCTTTCTTCTTCTTCTTCTTTCACCTCGCTCTCATCTACACTATCATTAAAATCCCCAAAATCAATTACTTTCGACCAGGGTTTTTGGATAGTGGTATAACGCACAGAGTCCCAAGCTTGGCTGACCCAGTAAATAACATTTCTCAGTGTAATCTATCTTATCGCACTGATAATATCCTATTTTCAATGGTGAGAGGCGAGGCGACACCGAAAAACTACCACGTGCACGTCGTTGTTCCTGGGTAGTGCAAAAAGTAGTTGAATCGTGTTCTCACGAGCAGTTGGCGCGTCACTATGAACTGTACTCTTTGAGTATTCGCGTTAACAAAAATTTGGTGATGTGGAATGACCTTGATTGACCATGGTTTGACTTATAATTAGACATGAATCTCGAGTAAAATTTCCCGCTCTTTCCATTTCTGGTGTCAAAAGTAGGGGATCCCATTTGAGTTTCTAGGGTTGACCTAATGACCTTGGAGGTCGATGTCAAGGTCATTTTCAAGGTCATCACCAAATGTTTTCTTTGCAATCCTCCAACTTTTGTATGAAACTTTTTCCAAAATAATGCGATCCTCAGTTATTACGTTGTCTCAAGTTGAATGACTCACCCGGTATATTAGGGTGTTTCAAATCAAATTTTTTCTTTTTCATTTCATCAGTGAAGTTGATGAACGCACACTTATCAAAATCGATAACGATCGATTTATGATATTCGCGACATATGAAACAATACGCATAATATATTGCACTATGTACTTTAACATGGAATAGCATCAGGAACTAAAGATTTTGTTGTGGTCAAGCATTTGCATTCTTGGTACAATATATGATGTGATATGACATAACTTCACTGATTGAACATTTTTTTATGATGCAGTATCAAATTGAATTGGACTAATCGCATTTTCCCTTTTTTTAAACAAAAAAATGAAGCAGAATATATAATATTTAAATAAAATGAATATGAAATAGATTAAAAAATTAACTCTTTACTATTCATTTTTGGTACCTCTAACTGTGGAATTAGAGACTTCATCTTATGGGAACATGTTTTAAAAGAGAAGACGATTAGTTTTGCATATGCATCAAAAAATTTGCCCCTTTCTTTTTGTTCGATATGATTTTGCAGTTTTTTTATTAGAAAAATCGTCTTAGGAGACTCTAAATATTGGGCTACAGCGTTCATGCTTTGCGAGGATTATTTTTCAGTCAATAACTAATGTTTTAAACGTCAACTTCAATGAAATGAAAAAAAAAGTTTAATTGAAATACCCTAATATACATGTTGGTTTATCATCATATAAATACACGTTGATAATACACGTTTAATTATTTCTCGAATATCATTTACAAAAGTTCGACTATGTACTTTATTAAAAACTCCATCGCTAAAACAATGGTCAAATAATTTCTCATGAAGCTGCACCTGACGTTTTTTAGAGGTACAAAATTGTTTTATTCTACTATTAGGTAATTCATATGATTTTTTTAGCATTTTGATAAATTGGAAATGAGAATTTGTAATCTGAGTATCGATGTGCCATGTACCATGAACAAGGTCAAGTAAACGGCCATTCAAATCTTCTCATAGATTCAGAATGAAAAATGACAATAGCGAATGTCATTTCGCATGGCCGATATTACACTCATAAAGAACGATACCTCATTTATCATCTGGATCCGACTGAATAATTTTTTTTTATTTTTTCTCAACTTTTTCAATTCAAAAGCTCACATCCTCGAGACTGATTCGATTAGTATATCATATTGATTACACATTATATTTCAATGGAAAGAAATGATAAGAATTTCTATCTTGACTACATAACTTCCATTGAAATCGTTCAATGATGCCGAAAAATTGGGTTCCAACTATAGAGAAGCAAAAAAAATTTATCCTAATGAATATATTTTTTTTTTTTGAAAGAATTATAAATTTTTTTGTTTATTCAATATATTTTCATACAGATCACAACGTGTAATATTTTATACATTGTTTTCATCGTAAACGAATATAAATAAATGCGACTCGTGCATTGGAATATTTAGGGTCTCCTTGAGCCCTTATATGCTGGTATAATTTTGCATTTATTCATTGCATATCATTTATATCATTTCAACAATACAAATCAATCATAGAGTTACGTAAATTTTTATAATTATATTCCTAACAAAATGTGAAAATTGAATAAATAATTACTATTGATAATTATTCCATCAAGATTATTGTGAAAATTGTTTTCAATCTTCAATAAATAAAAATGAAATAAATTTACTCTTCATGATAAAAAATAATATCAATACCATTCATCTATTATTGAGAATCGTCATGATGAGAAAATTCAGATTATCCTTTTTCATCATACTATAACGTATTATCATTATAATTATTCAAAATAAAATAAAAACTATCTAAACTAATCCAATCGGAATATCAAATGAAATCAAACATCATAACATTCCTATATTATTGAACAATATGTATTTATAAAAATACATGAAAAAAATTTGAAGAGCCGTAGTTACATACGCACACAAGGGCAGTATACCTGGCGCACATCTGGATTTTAGTATGCTTTATCCACAAATAAAAAAAAAAATCCTGACCTATTCTCGCTGTCTTCAATTATTTATGTTTACCAAAACATTAATTAACATGTATTTAGCCGAGCTTGCTTTGAATGATTTCATATTATATTATTAAATTATCGATAAATATATATTTTTCATTGTAGTATCATAAGAAATAAAAAAAAATGAAAAATAGACTAAAGCAATTGTAAACTAAGTGAATAGATAAAAAATTATTGAATCAAATTTTCAAAACCATCCAATATTTACCATTCAAAACTTTTTTATTAATTAAAATCGATGATATACACTTTGAATGATAAATGAATTGAAAATTATAGAATATGATGGACGAAAGAAACTTTCAATACATTTATACTTTACATAAACAAAAAAAAATGTATTTAAACATGTTAATAATAATAAAAGAAAAACATATCCAGATAATCACATTATCTAGTAAGTGAAATAAAATATTATTGGCGATTACTTGAGCCTTTTTCATTCTCCCTCATAAAACTATACACACAATCGTTAATAATACAGTCGACATATTATTTCAATTCAAAAAATATTCATTACGAATTATTTTTTAATTTATTTATTTACTTCTGAAGCGTCATTCATTTTTTCATAGTTTTAAAAATGGACCTGCTATTAATGAATATTATTAAATATTAAAACAGTTGCCAATTCGATTGGTCAACATATCGTGAAAAGTGTCTATTTATTCACATAATTTACGGCAAATCGTATGGGTTGGGAACATTTTCAAGAGAAAATTTAAGCTGAAATTTTATTTTGAAAAAGATCGTAGACCCATCTAGTGCCCAAAAGCGACCGCAAGTCCCAGAGTAATATTAACCTCAAAGATATTAACCGAGGGATGCAATCGAATGGTATCCTCCTGCACAGAAATCTGTTTTACATGCATTTCCCCACCTGCAGCCGTGGCGCTAAAATAACGCATCCTGATTGGCCGTACTTAATTAATCAATAATTCAAAATCAGATGGATTAATTAATAACTTATGGATTGATTCGCGTTCAGGACCGTCTCATGAATCTACACCTCCAAGGAAAGTCATTTATTACGTCACACCCTGCATATATATACCGGGTAAGTCATTTAACTTGAGACAACGTGATGACTTTTGAGGATCACATTATTTTGAAAAAAATTTTATGCAAAAGTTGTAGGGTTGCAAATTTTACTCAAGATTCAGGTCTTATTATGAGTCAAACCAAGGTAGATCAAAGTCATTCCATAAAATCACATAATCTTCAAAAAAGTTGATACAAAATTTTGGGATTTCAAGGAATATTATTCGATGAGACCTTGAGTGATGACCGTGATCTTGAGCTCATTTGCAGGTTAACTTCGGAAAATCGGATATTCCGGATCAGTCAACCACTGTAGAGCCTCGGTTATTTGAGGTAACGGGGGGGGGGGGGGGGGGGCAAACACCTCCTTCGGATAACTGAAAACTCGGATAATCCGGATTAATTTTTTATTCATTCAAAAAATATATCAATACTTTAAACGGTTTATCAACGTTTTAAACATGTAAATAATTACATTACAAAGCCCACTGCTGTTGACGGGCCCAATGGTAAAAAATAACAGGATTCTGAAAATCACCACCATGCAGTTGTTGATTACTAGTGGGAACTATGAGTCTTTGTTTGAAATGTTCAAAAAATAAAACATAATAATAAATAATAATGATAATTCTGGATCTGCTGGCTGCTGAAATTGAATTTTGGAATGAAATTTTAGGAAAGTTGCGCAAAAAAACAATACACTTCACACTTTGTTTTTAAAATATGAAAATAATATATTTACTTTATTGTAAAAAATATTAATGAAAGATATAAAGGGACAAAAAATTGATTAGCAATCTTAAGTTGAGTTGAAAAAAAAAACAAATGTGATTCAACAGAAAGAAAAAAGATCAATTGAAGAGTTAGGGGAAAATCATGGTAGTCCACTTTTTGATGATTTTAAATAGGTGGTGCAATCTGATAGTATGGGAAGTGTACTTTATTTTATACAAAGGTGAACAAATATATGGGTTAAAGAAAAATGATATGAATGATGTTAAAGAAAAACATTTGGAGAATTAACTAGGCGACCGTTAACTTCAAACTCCTTTTTCTCTGAATGGACTAGGTTGGACTGTCGTTGTTTTTCCCCATGACCCTCCAATTGTTGCAGTTCAACACGGAGTCACCACGAGGTAATGAATATTACAGCTTTTTTTTTAATGTTACGATTGAGCGTCACTTGCTCTGTTTTTACATATAAGTTTGAAAAGAATCACAATTATTTAATTGAGTATAATTAATGATTATCACACTAGTTTGATGAGCACAGAGTTGAACAAAATAATATCGTTGTGTTAGCAAGCACAAAAATAATATAATTCTCAATACGCAGTAGTGCAAGTGTAAATGAACGTGACCCGTGCACACACATTGAAACCTTTGGGGACAATAGCCATGTTGCAGCCGTGGTCGTGTTGCTAAGGGCCACAACGCGCCGAAAAATATTCAATATATTGACCCATCGCTGGATCGATACATCGAGAGTTGATCAATGGTGATGTGTGCTGCCATCGCTGGTACAAAATGATGAGCGCGGTCGAATTTAATTGAATACTGAACAGTTTTTCATTAACAGTAGGCTTACAAACTTTTTTTATATACCTATCTCTACAAACACACGTCAATTTGACGCATGAACGAAAACGAACATTTACTTTGAAAAATAACTCAAAAAGTCATGTAATTATACACTATAAACTTAATAATGAAAATATGAGATATATAGTTGCATAAAATTTGTATTATTCAACATCGAAATGCGTCAAAATGACGGGCTTCGTAAACCTAGTGTTGATATCCCTGTATGCCGGGGCATTCGGATAAGGGAACCTAATATGGAAGGAAGAGTGGGGAAAGTTGGTAAATCCAGACTCGTGTGATGATAGAACTACTTTTCATAAATTATCTTAATCAACAAGTAATTAATATTATAACATATTTATATTCATATCGATAAACGAATTGATAATTTTCCAAATTATAATGTGGTATTTAATTATTTAAAATAATATTTCATAAATTAACGCTATAAGAAAATGCTATAGATGATAAGAATAAAATAATGATAAACAAAAAAAAAATGCTGGTAAGTGAACTTACTATACTTTTCATCACGCATCGATGGAATAATCTCATAAACAAAATTTTACTATTCATAATTTTATTGATTAAACAATATTATGAAACGAAATAATAATAATAATAATAATAATAATAAAAGGAAAATGATGATCGCGCGCTGATTCTGTCGATTATTTGATTGGCATTTGTGATTGTGCTATATATCAGATCTGAATGATTCAAAGCCATTTTGGTATGTTTCAACATTACCTATAACCATGTGAAATTACAAAATTATTACTCAGAGATATTTGATAATATTCAAATAGATGAAAAATAGCCTTATATTCGTTTCCTCATATAATTATAATTTTCATATTGAAAAAGAAATTTCTAAGCCTGATAAAATATATCGGTTTCTCAAGTCCTATATGCTTAATATATACGTATAAAACGGGGAGTAATTCGGCTCAACCAATCTTGAGAACACTACCCATTTGTATATTTTTTCAAAGCTTCATTCAGTACTATTTATAGATGAACGGGAAGTTGGATGTGAGTGATTCGAAACTTTTCGTTCAAAGGGTGAATTTCACCATGCAATACAACAAAACGATTGGAGAAAACACTTTTGAGATAATACGGATAGTGTAAAATTTAAAAAATGAAATCAAATTGAGCAAATTATAAAATTATTATTTTCTGCCGAAGCAAATGTCGGATCTGAATGAATCAAAGCCCAAAATCTTTTTCTCGTGATAGCCTTTATACATGTAAAATATTTTCAGATTCAGCATCATTGAAATGAACAGATAATAACAATTTTAACCACTTGCGCTACCAATAAACTCACAGTTGCGGTGCCGTGAGCTACAATATAACACGCGGTAAACGCCTATCGACGTAGTGTACACGTCACTCACGGTTTTGGAACAAAGCATCTCGACGTGTGTAGCACGTCTTTTTAGCGCAAGTGGTTAGAGGAATTCAAATTTCTAGCGGATATAATACTTTTTTCATCACTGCGTGATGAAAAGTGAAAGACCAAATCCAATAATTATGCACATACATTAAAAACAAGAGAGAAGTAATTCCAAAATATTAGAAATTTTAATTGTTATTTAAGAAAATAATATGAATGAAGAAAATGATTATACATGTATACAGTTTTCATTTCTGTAACTGGACCCGTATAGAATATTGCTTCTACATATATAAATGAATAAATCAATTTTTCATGACATGTGCAAGAATGAATGTACTATTTTACTTTTCAACACGCAGTGATAAAAAAAGTATTGTGTTCATCTGGAATTTGAATTTCTCTAAAATTGCTATTTCCTCACTATTTCTATGAAGTAATAGTTTTGGAGAGATGTCCGTCTGTTCGTCTGTACTGAACATTTGCCTTTGTCATTCGGAACCGGTTCTTCCAAACATTCTCAAATGTTACATGTGTATAGACCATTACGAAGGAAGGATATTGTGCTTCGATTCATGCAGATCCGACGTTTGGTTCGGCAGAAAATGACAATTTTATAATTTACTTGATTCGTCTCGATTTTTTCGAATTTACATTATCCATATTATTTCCGAAGTACTTTCATCAATTGTTTAGTTGCTTTGCATACTGAAAGTGACCCTTCCGGAGATGAGAAAATGCTTTGAATTACTCGCATCCAAAATACCGTTCTGTTGGATATGAAATTGAGTGATGCTTTGAAGAAAATAGAAAAATGGATAGTTTCTCAGGACTGTCTGAATCGAATTACTCGCCGCATGATAGGCATATACTCGGCATATTGGACTTGAGGAATTGTTATATTTATAAGGCTTAAATAGTCGTTCTCTATGAAAATTGGAATTATATAATGAAATGAATGTATGGTCGTTTCTCATTTATTTGAATATCATCAAATATTCCTGAGCGATAGTTCTGTGATTTTGCATGGTTACGGGCAATGTTAACATTTTACCGACCGCTAGCGTTTCAACAGCATACGCACGTCCGACCGGCCGCTCAGCCACAGATTCTCTCTGGCGTGATTAATCGGCTATCAGTCGGTAAGCGTTGGCGACAAAAAGCCGATTAATCGGCGGTCGGTAGGTAATGTGTTAAGACGAACCGAAATTGCGTTGAATTATTCATATCTGATATGTACCGCAATCACAAATGCCCATTGAGTGTTCGACTTTTTTTGTTTTGAATTTGTGCCATTGATACATTATATACAGTTTTATATATTTTATGATTTATTTCTTGACGTTTGGTTAATTTATATCAGTTATGATATAAATAGAAAACGAAATTTCATAATATAGTAATATTTGTTAATTACATTTGGAAAGTCGCTTGATAATGCGAATGTTGTATACATTTTTCGATTTTTTTTTTTAAGTGTCAATTCCTTTTTGTTTTCATACTTTAGCTTTCTAACATACAAACAATTGTTCGTTCGTCAACTCCTGATATGATTGAACGAGTGGAAGTATTGTTAAATGATAAATAATATAATTGTATGAGAACGACAATGACTGTTTCTTTTCAAAGTACGATAAATAAAAGTGTCGCTTATGAACATTTTGAAAATTGTGACAAAGTCACGGAGACGATTGAAAATATGAACTAATGTAAATTAATACAATCCACAAATGAATATATTTTTTATGTGATTTTGATTATCAATTTCATTTATTCATTTGCAATTTTCGTTTTCTAGGGGTGCATTCTCAGTTGTACGAAGATGTGTGCAGAAAGGTACTGGACTAGAATTTGCAGCCAAGGTTATCAATACGAGGAAATTATCTCAAAGAGGTGAATATAATTTTGTTGAATGGACAGTTTTAATTCACGTAACATTATTTTTTATTATGTCTTTGTGATGAAAATTCTGATCGTAACCAATAGCTCTTAGAGAGTTCCCGAGTCAAAATTTTTCGCTTGTTATCATACCATGCAGAATCTAAAATTTCTATTATAATTCGAATTTTCATTGTATTGAAACATACAATAATTTGGGACCTCTACGACTAACATCACTTTTTTGTTTCTTGTTTCCGTTTTCTCCACTTGCGGTCCCAAAAGCCGGCCACATGAGTTCCATCGATGATCAAAAGTCCCTTGCTTCATTTTTTTTTTCAACCTGAATCAATGAAACTTAGGTAGGTCGAACTGCAGATGATGGGACTGGAACGTTACCCACTGCATCAACTATGGATGTTATATATGTTTCTGTTTGTGATTTAAACTTTTATTGAAATTACCGGTAAAGATGATAATTAGTGAACGATGAAATCAGCCGAATACAATGAAATGCACTGTACAAGTCAATATTTATGATGAAGCTCTTAAAGTAATTATCACAATCATTTTGCACAAATTTTATTGTAAATAATTATATGAATTATCGTCTTAATGTATATGTATCGCGATGATAGCCATCTATGAACCTAGTAAGGTTTAGCGCTGACCACTCCAACAATATATAAATTGTTGAACATTTTTGAGATTGAGATTAGAAATTGTGATGAACGTGGCAGGTAGCCTAGGCCACTTCCGTGGTTGCACAGAAAGTGAGAAAGGCGGGTCTGGAAATAAGATAGATGTACTGTTTTTTCACACTGGTTTCAGTATACTCGTGAATAAAATGATGTAAGGACTGTAAGAAGCGGTTTCTGATGAGAACGCGAGAGGTTTCGCAGTCAGTGCCTTTCTCTTGTACAGAGAGGGATTCTGAAGGAATTGAGTGGCCGTCAAATCGTCTCTAAGATCTTTCCAAGCATAGTATTGTAATACAAAAAATCTTGATTATAACTTGTGTGGCACTGACAAGAGAAAAGGAACAAGGCCTCTGTAAAACAAATGCTAGTTCCGGCAGTTTTCTTAGACTTGATCTGAGAAAGTGTGTTGGTGTCAATTCTGACCGTCTTCTCAGATAGAACTGACGTCTAGTCTAGGCACCATTGTCTCTCGTTGATTATGAATCAGATCAATTTTTCATTTTCAGTTTGAAACTACGTGAATTAATTGTCGTCGGTTTCGGTGGAAAATAAAAGAAATAGTTGATTGTCTTCGGGTCCGGCTGAAAATAAAATAATAATTCTTTATTGCCAGCTTCGGCTAAGAATATAATTGTAATCCATCATCACTAATTTTGTTTGAAAATATAATAATAACTCTCTACCGCTCGTTTCAATTCAATACTGTGAGAAAAGGGGATTAATACTGAGATTAATACCACGGGCGTAGCTAAAACAGGTGGTCAGAATGAATTCTTACGTGGGAAATATAGTATTCTGATACTCAGCACGATCTTGACAATAGTTCCTTCGGTTTGTTGTTCATTGTTTAAAAGTTCAAGTCATTAGTCTTGCAACTGATACTTGCTATGATCAAAAGGGTTTACTAACAAGGAAGGTATTCCAGATAGTCACCCCCGATTTTGTTACCGCTGGGACATGTTATTTTACTTCGAATTTTGAGAGATACTTTTTTTTTCAGTGGCGGAAAAACATTTCTAGGGGGTGAACTGGACCTCTAAAGTTAACCACTTCAAGGGGTAGTTTTGAGGTTTTATATACTTACAGTCAATATTTTCGAAATACCAAGGAGGTAATATACTGCAAGGAAAATGATGAAAAACCCGTATAAGTACGCATTCAAAAATTGAAATTAACGAATATTTATAATCGTTAGCTGTTGAAGATTCAATGTGTTTCAATTTATCATTTATGCTCATTGGTGGCAGCACATCCTAGACGTTCGAGTTGCATGTTCAGTATGCTTCACCACTGTTCTCTACACGCGGGGGAGGAAGTGCGCAATTGACCAATTTTGTTCAATTGCCCAGAAAAGATCGACGCGCGCATTGATCTCGAGACAATGCATCGATACCGCGTGGAAAAATCATCAGTCTTGCTACGTGTCCCACGAAGCAATTAAGCATCTCAGGTTTTTTCTCGAAGTTAAACTTCTCATCTCATCTCATTAAATTAAATTAATCATTTCATTCAAAATAAGCTCACAATTCCAAGTGGATCAATAATATCCTTCTTGGTGGTAAATTCACAACACAAAGCAAAGGAATATATCAGTCCACAGCTCAACACTCAAACGTACCCAACTGATCAATAATATCAGTTGGTCTCATTTTCTCATCGACGTTCTTGAATAAATATATTGTGCTCATCGTTCAACTGTGTAAATATAAATTTAAGTGATTTTCTCAATAAATTGTACATATTTTCTACACAAATTATTCGTGCAGTGTTCATCGCGAGTGCTTTACCATCACGCACATTTTCCCGGCATCTTATCCAACATCCAATATACAGTCCACTTCCACTTCCAATTTTAAATTAAATTTATTATTTCTCATACATTCTTAAACAGTTAGCAATGATAAATATTGTTTTTTTTGTTTATGTCAATCCGTTAAATATTCAACGAATATTTAATTATTCATTTTTTCATTAGCTGATGGCAGCACGTCCTGGACATGCTTACTGCTTGTCTTGGATGCTCAACCGCTCCTTCCACCTGCAGGGAGGGGGTGCGCAATTGACCAATTTTGGTCAATTGCACCGAAATTACCAACACGCGCATCGATCGCAAGACAATGCGTCGATATTGCGTTGGAATAAATCAATTTTCAGTACTCAACGTGTAACACAGCATACAACTGCGTTTCATAATCTCATCAAAAATTCTCAAGTCAAATCTCAATTTATCTCGTCAATTTATGTAATTCAAAGTTGCATAAAATATCTCATAATTCCAAGTGGATAAATATTATCCTCCTTGGTGGTGTTTCATTCATCACAAATATGAATAATTCATCAGGCTACATCTCATCATTATTCTCAACGTTTTGTGATCAATACGATCAAACGCATTTCTTATCAATTCAACATATTGTTATTTCATCATTCTCATCTATCAACATCATGTACACAGTGTATATAGTGAAAAGTGCTTTTCGAAAAAATTGTAAATATTCAAACACAAAATTGTGGCACAACTGTTCATTCGCGATAATTGCAATACGATCTGCAATTCAACCGGCTTCTCATCCCATATCACAAAATCCCGTACAGTCCAAAAAATTTTTCATTCAAAATAAAATAATTTATGCATTTTATTTTTTCTCATTCATATTTTTTACACAATCAATGAAATAAAAAATATTTTTTATTCCTCAAAAAGACATATAGCAATGGAAAGAGCAGGAAAAAAAGGAAATACATGTTTTTGTATTGAAAGAAATATGTCAATTTTGAAGTGTAAGCTACCCCTAAAAAAAGTATAACAAATTTACGAGCTCTTGAAGTCATTACTAGCTCTTCCGAGTTGTTAAAAGCCTTTATTGCCGTATGGGTTGCTTTTATAAGTATTTCTTGCTCTTTCGGAAGAATTATACAACCGATTGTGTGCCATAAAAGATCATAAAATGAAATTATAATAGTCATTCAGGGACTTGGAAAAATTTTGACAAGATATCGGAACATAGATGAATCTGATGAAACAGAAATTTCTCAGTTTACTCAGTGAATAATTCATTAATTTATAAATAAATGAAAACGTATTGAATAGTTTGTTTTTGTTCAATGATATCGTTAGGAATAGAATGATAATTAGTGGGTTTATTATTATATAATCATTTAATAATATAAGCGTGTTATTTTCATTCGTTCATTGATTCATTTATTTTAATTCACAATTATAATTATTACCAAATACTGATTAAAATTATATCTATAATATATTTATATTTTTCAAAATAATTATTGTTCGCAAAAGCAATGTATTCATCCATTTCCCTCAAATTAATTGGTGCTGATATATTTTGTGTGTGATAATGTCGATGATTTTATGTTAATATAAAAACATACACAAATAAGATCATTGACATCAATCATATTTAAGTTATTTGTACTTGTACATTCATATATACAGTATCCCTATATAGTATCCCGGATTTTATGAAACGATTGAAAATATGAATATTTGTGTCACCAATATTTAATGTATTTAGCACATTTAAAACTATCGGTTGAATTTGTGTTTTTTTATTGAGAATAACAATGGCATGTCCCGAGTCGAAATTTAGCGTGTCTATAGCATATCCATAGCATATCCAGGTTCTCTTTTACGTGTCGATAGAATGTCCAGGTTTTCTTCAGCGTGTCAATAAGATATCCAGGTTCTCTTTAGCGCACCAATAGCACATCAGATGCTTAACTTTCAATTTTACTTTGAAATACCGTTTCAATAGTTCATCAAAATTATCAATATTTTGAAAACACCATGGGGTTTCATCGAGTCATCAAGGTTTTCAAACTTTTAAAATAATTATACTTAAATATCATAATGAAAATAACATTTCTTTTTAAAATAAAATGAAAATTATTTATTTATTAAATGGAAATCCATATCAATTTCATAAAGTTTTCACGAAATATTTATACTATAATGTACACACATGTACTATCATTCGAGAATTTATTGAAACGCAAAAATAAATCTTTCAAAATTCAAAAATATATTCATTCCAATTCTTTACTATTTACAGGACAACTGATATAGTTTTGCTTATTCACATTCATGTAAATACATACATCTAAAAGTTTTTCGATAGAAACAATTATATTATACTGCACATACTACACCGTCGTACCCTCAGCAAATTTTCCATGCATCTCCTAACAACAATTTTATTATCCTTTTCAAAATTCCTTCTGAAAATCAAACAATGAATTTTAATCCGGTCCCTAATCCATCGCCTTCAACAAATAAAAATTATAACGATGTAAGTAATGAATCACCAAATGTATTACAATCGTTAGAGATATGAATGCATGATATTTTATTGTTTTTCTTTATTGCCCCTCCATCTATGCCGTGCATCCGATCAACTCCAGTCCCATTAATGAAATCTGGCATAATTTTTGATTTTTGATAAAATATCTAATTGTTTCAAAAATATTACATTATTAAACGAAATTAAATTCATCATATGAATAATTGAAAAAAAAGTTTGAATGAAGATGTGATGTGAAAAGAATTTTTTTTTCTTTTTTTTTCTGTTCTCGTGCAATCTTGTCATTATTGAGTAATGAATCATTGGTGAAATTCAATAAATGATGAATTTAAAATATCAAAAACTAAATTATTATTATTATTATTATTATTGTTGTTGTTATAGACACAAAAATAATTGGCATTTGTTCATATGGGCGGGTATGGGGGCGGTAGGTGGAGGCGTGCGAAAAGACGAAAAATTTTTACTTGGGATACTCTTGAAATGCTATGAAAACCTAATTTTCAAGAAAAGCGTCTCAATAGCATATCAATAGCGTTTCGAACGTCGAAAAAAGCCAGTAAGTAGACGTTCGAAACGCTACTGAAACGCTAAATACCATTGAGCCAACTATCCTCAAGGTTATCAAAGCTTATTAAAGAATGTCGTAGAATATTGATGCATTTTTGATGCGCTAAATTTTGACTCGGGTATGATAGAATGAGTTAACGATGTGTCGCGATTGGATTTGGCAGAAGTATTAAGTGACGTCACAGTTGAATGCATTAACCTCGAGCGGGTAAGTGTATTACGTGACGTCACAGTTGAGAGACATTAAAGATATTTCCGCACACTGACTTGCATTAAGTTTCACTTTGAACTGATTTTTCTACTACAAACTTCACTTGGACTGAATTAATTTACATCGCGAATGAAATGAAAATCGAATTTGATTGTTAGTAAAAAGATAATAGGTTAGTAAAAAATAACGTTGTTCAATGCAATTGAAAATTTGTAGTCGATTTATCAAGAATAGTCAATTAAAGTTCATAAGTAACAAATCTTGTGTTTACTACTGATTATTAAATCGAATGTTCGATTTACACTAATGCTGAGAGTTTTGATACCGCTAATAATATTTATCGCTAGTCAGCATGAATACTGAGTGTGAATTGTGTTACCACACTGTGATAATGATGCAGTAACAACACAATCCTATTATTTGTGATTGAATTTGTGAGCTTGTTGATAATAGAAAGAATTGTGAACATAACGTATTCTGAAAATTTAGAGAAATCATCACAAAAAATTATAAAAACTTAAAATAGGATCGAAGAAATATTATTACAAGGCAAACGGAGAACTAAAGAACGATATGATTGATTGATAAATCTACAATAATTTCGATCGAATGATTCAGTATATTTATGTATGAAAAAAAAATAATACTAATGATGAAACTAATGCTCTGAATATACCACTTGAAGGACTTCACAAAATATTAGAAAAAGTTGCAGGAGTCAATTTAAAGTAAAGAAGAACGACAAGGGAATTATTGTTCATGTTAATAGATTGAAATATGCTAATATTGATTTATTGAAGATTCATTTTGATTAGTATTTCTGAACATGATGCGCAATTTTATGAAAAATTTTTTTTTCAAAGAACGTAAAACTTTTGAAAATAAATATATGTATGAAAGCATCTTTCCTAAATATCACATAAAATCTTACGATGCTTGTATGATATAATAATGAATAATCAAATTCAACGTTTTCATCTGGAACAATTTATATTTTGTGTAATAACACAGTTGATGAAAAATGAATGGACGATAAAAATTCAGCATTTTAGCAATTTAGCATTTAACATTTCAAATTTAGCGTGTCAACCCGAGTAAAAATATACAGGCCCAGAACGCGCCCAAAGCACGCCCGAAATTCAAGAAGCGCCCGATACAAGCCCAATACGCGCCCATAACAATTTTGTTAATCTCAAGTGTAAATATGCATGCCCAAATTCGAGAAGCGCCCGAACTGCACACCACCCTAATCTTTTTATGAGGGTTCGTTTTATTACCCGAAATACTCAACAAGAATTTTGCACTGGTCAATGTCAATTGTCAGCATATAGATATACACATTTATATCTATTTCTATACACATCTTTATATATAAAAATCGTCCGTTAGAACCTTTGTAATCATACCCTTCCTAAACGGCTGGACCGATTTTGATGAAATTTTTTTTGTTGTATTCCTCTGAGCTCGAGGATGGTTTAGATTCACGATTCAGTCCACTAGAATATGTTTATTTCATTTTTTTAAGAATTTAAAGAGAAAAATTTGTATTTTTTTGAGATAACTGAAAAACTACTGGACCGATTTCAGAAATTTTTTCACCCTCAGAAAACTATATCATCCCCGAGTGACATTGGCTATATTTTCCACTAGAAAATTCCGAAGATAAGTAGTACAACTTAAAGAATGTAAAAAAATCAGGAATTATCAGCTATTGTTGCGAACGCTGCAAACACCGTAAGACGTACATCGAAATAATGTATGACGTAAATGTAGCTCTTTAATAGTTCTACAAAAAAGTCCGCGATAGCATATGTCTATCTCTCACGGTTAACATACTATTACCCTTTTATTGCAATAAACTTTTTGCCAAAAAAAAGCATCATTTCAAAGGGTGTTTTCATGAATATAGTGTTGATTCTCATCCGAATAAATACGTTCTCCATCACAAGTATTTAATTTAGTACAAAATTGCCCTTTACATCATTCGATTTCAATAAATATTTCAGAAGATATCGCAGGTTGAAGATAAAGCCGTAAAAAATAATTCTGCAGTGCTTGACCACGGCAACCCAAAATCAGAAAGCGCTGCGATCGAAGTATCCCGATAGTAAGCGCTGCGATAAGTAGGCGCTAGAGTAGATTCAGCAATGTTTTGTTTTTGTGTCATAGACAACTGGCTGTGTCATTCACTCTGTTTCTGTTATAAAGTTCTAGCCAAATTTATATTTTTATTCAGTTGTAATGACGTTTGATGGTAAAATAACGTTTTAGTAAAAATTTTCATCTGATGGTCCTTTCAATAAACTTTCAAATTTGAGATACCTATATCACATGTGTACAGGACAACGTCTGTCGGGACCGCTAGTATATATATATATATATATCATACATAATATATACTCGATTAATATATATATGGATTATTATGATAAGAATCATCTGGTGCGCGATTCATCCAACTTCTTTTTCATTTTCCTTAATCAAATAACTAGCGGAGGATTAACATAAAAAATTCATACTCAAATTATTTTATTTATACTGAATTTTATTTATACTCAACTTTTCATAAAATAATTTATTTATTAGTTTTTTATTTTTATTCACAATATTCCATATTATTATCTGGCTCTACAATATACATTTTTTCACTTATTTTAACAATGAAACATAAATTAATAATTAAATTTACGCTAATCAATATCCGACATACATCTACTCTTTCAGGATTCCATATATATGGAATTGCGACCTGAATTATGTTATTGTCAATATAATTATCGACTCTTCTTTCTACAACATTCAATGCAGATCTTAATTGATAGGATTTCCGACCAATTACTTCCTTGAAAAAGGCATAAAATTCGGAATTTTTACAGTTCAAATCACAGTTAACTGTGTTACAATCACATACTTTTATGAAAAATTCAATAAATCCAATTTTTGGGCCTTGTTCGGTCATAACTTTCACGCAGTAAGAATCAGACGCAGTCTTTCTCTTGTAACATTGAGAATGAATCGTTTGATTTTTAATTTTCAATCGTGAACATTTAGATATGCTCATATTACTATGATTCGTCATTTCTACAATGTTGTGAAGTGCTAACTCGAGGTTCTGTGGAATACTATGTCAAAAAATCATTTTTCCAAGTGCATATATATGTGTACCTATTTGCCGAAGAGGATTGACTATTTTACCAATTGTTTTCAATTTATTACAATACTCAAAAACATCAGTGTTGTTATTTATATTTCTGAATTTACTTGCGGCTATTGAATGATGGGATATTTTGGAATAAATTTGTAAACCAATATAGCGTGTACCATGAACATAATTTTTTATTTTTCCGAGAATATCTTCAAAAGGAGAGCAAGAAGTAACCCACGATGGTCCAAGATCTTGAACAACTATCATGACGCGAGTTTTAATAATTTCAATTATAATACATATGAATATTTGGAAAATTATCAACATCTCAATCAACCAAATCAATCCTCTAATGAATCCTCAAATAAATATACATCTTTGTAGGATACTTAATTTAATATTTACTATATGTAATTTATATTCAATAAACTTTTTCAATATATTCATTATTTATTCATTTATTTTTAATTTATTTATTTACTATTTATTTTATTTCATTTTTATTTTATAAATTTTCTTAAATATATTCAATGTTTATTTATTCATTTATTTATTTAATATTCAATAAATTTTTTTGAAATATTTGATATTCATTCATTTATTTTCAATTAATCAATTCATTTATTATTTTATTTTATCTTTATTTCATAAATTTTTTTAATATATTCAATATTTATTAGTTATTTGTTTATTTATATATTTAATATTCAATAATTTTTTTCTTCTTAATTATTGTGTTGGCATTCGTATATATGCGCAGGTGTGTTTGTGTGTGTAAGTGTAAATGAGTGTACATGATATGCCTCAGTGAATTACAGTTTACTATATACAATTTTATTTGTAAATAGCTGAGTGGCGTATTGGGTAGCGTGCCAGTCTACAAATTATGCTGTCCAAGGTCCCAGGTTCGAGTCTCCCCATCGAATATTCTATTTTTTCATACTTATGCTTAATGTTTAATATTTAATTTTCAATTATCTTTCAGGTTTTCAACATAATATATATAACCCTTGACTAATGATTTAAATAATCCGATGTAAAATTATTAGCAATCAATTACGCGACAAAATTACACACTTACAATCCATAACTAAGTGTGTGCAAACGTTTTTTTTTTTTAAATTTTGCTCATTTACTTTATAAGGTTAGAAATATGAAGCCGACTCGAGTAAAAATATTTTAGTTCTTTCCCGCCCGCCCGAGTAAAAAATTTTCGTCTTTCCGCACGCCCAAAACGCGCCCAAAGCACGCCCGAAAATGTGAATTCGGGCGTGCTTTGGGCGTGTTAAGTAAACAAATTTGGGCGCGCATCGGGCGCGATCTGGGCGTACGGAAAGACGAAAAATTTTTACTCGGGAAATCTGGATGCACTGTAGTTTCAAATGATGTCATTTTGAACATTTATACTGACACAATAGTAAATAATAGTAATGCTCGCATTCTATTGATAAAATGTAATTTCAGTCAATATAATCGAATTTTTAAAGATCTATAGTTGTACTTGAGCCTGATTAAAATTCACACAATAGATATCTCGAATGTGAAAATAAGTGACTGAATACGTCTATGTGAAACAGACTAACTGCAATGATAGAGAATCATTGAAAGAGTAAGAGAATTTATGAGAGTGCAATCATGATTAACTCATGGTCTTCATATTGTAAGTTCATTGATAATATTACACAAATCAATAAGTTTCAAATTAAAATATTTCAACCTTTCAAGAAGGTTGGTCAGATTTACAATTAACAAACAGATATTGATGAAAAAATCAACATAAGCTCATGAATATGCAAAAGTCACCCGTATAATTGTTGAGTACTTTAGGTACCTTACTGACGAGATATTAATAAATTAAGTTTTCGCGATTTAACATGAGGTCTTATAGGCAATTGGATTTTTCGAGCTTTCTCACTTGAAATGCACAATAATTAATAAATGTATCTCGAAGAAATTCTCATGAGTATTGAAAAAATATGTAGGGATTATTATAAGAGCTCGTAGAAACCGCGGCAATAATCGTAAAAGTTGTAGTTCACAAGTTCTCTCGGCCAAATTGCTGCTTTGACTAGGATAACCTCCGTACGTGTAGTCACGGCAACGTCGCAATCCTCGTCGTACCGTGCGCTGTTTGAAATTATTCATAATTATATATGTACTAATATGATTGCTTTTCGTAAGTTAGTAAGAGCGGACGTTGGAAGGGGGATAATGGGGGTATATACAAGTACAAGAAAAATGAATAATTTAATTATTTGAATATTCAATAATTTTGTAATAAATACAAATAAAAATATAACATGTTGATGAGAAGATCCTAAATCTTCGATTTATTAACACTTGGCATGCGGGTATACATCTCCGCCGAATTACGCCTGCAGCAGGCGTTTTTTTTTTAATCACCACAAATCTATTGAATACGTATTTTTACGTGACCCGCGCTTCAGTGACAGTCTGCAAAACACGTAAAAAGACGTTGCCCGCCTGCCAAGTGTTAAGAGAAGCGACTGAATTTCGAAAATTATGTATTAAATTTTATTTTTAAAAACTCGGAAATTTTTTTAACGACTAATCTATTTTTTGCAACTCTTGTTCCTTTGTTTTCATCTTCGCCAAAAAGATGTATTGAACCTGTCAATTTGTGCTATTTAAATATGTTCAATATTAAATCGCAAGAAATATTAGCAGCAAAAATTCTTTTTGAGTCAGAAGCGAAATGCAAGACTTCAATACTTCCAAAATTTCTCAAACTGTTTGGCAAATGATTCATATAATTATTATGTCTTACTGATTGTACCCACGTCAAAAGTTATCTATTATTTTTTGTGATGAAATGCCCAACTTTATGCTTTATGCGCATCAATAGTGCGTAAATTGTAAATACTTGCTAGATTCTGTAACTTATTTTCTATCTTTTTAGTGAACTCTGTATATTTTTTTATAAGAGGCAACATGTCGGTGAATCTATATATCGCAGTTCACGAATGGTTTGAGAGGAATTTTTTTTCGAATTGCTGCTAATAATATAATCTTGGGCAATCAAACTTGCAATTATGGGCGACTGAAATGCAATTCTCATCAGATGCACTCAATAATTTATGTAACTTCGGCACGGTCTCCGTCAAAATAAATGAAGCAACTATATCCCCATGACATTGTCATTTTCCCGCAACTACACGTAAGTCGATAAAAAAAAATGCGTCTTTAAACTTTGCAGCAATCTGCGAAATATCTGTATCTTTTGGAAAGTCTCTGGTTTTCAAGTCGACATAAACTGTCATAGGCGATGAAAAATTAACACGTCAAAAAGACACTTTAGTGCGTCAACTACCGCAATTAGAGTGATCATTGAAGGCGTGAGGTAGAATATTTTTGATCGCAGCGTCCATTATTTACGTCACCAGCATTTTGGGACAATCAGTAGTTAGAACAAAGTTTTAAATATGTCATTGATTTGGAATTGAGTTCTTTGTGCTCTTTTTGGATTTTATGCAGTTCATTTGTGACACCTTTGCTAGTATAATTCTTGTCCGAGTCCTCAATGACTTCATAGCCACTGCTGACACGAATTTCTCATATTAAACTACTGTCATTATCTCCAATCATTATTCCTTACTTGACGTTACACATTTGAAAGATATCATTTCGATTGACTAGTTCAGTAGCAGCTGCAAGTTCTATTGCCTCAGCTGAAACCACAAAATTGAGTCTATAATCGTGATCTTTAGGATTATGCCCAAGATCACATTTATGACATTTGTGATTTTTTAATGAGTACGCGAGAACTTTTTCTAAATAGAGTCCAATGAAAGCAGCTGAATCAGATAAACTATAATTTTCATGACCAGTTCCTCCTGCTGTCCATTCCATGTCACATGCAGTAGCGATTCTAACAATTGCATTTAATGACATTTTACTTGTAGTTATATTGGTGTGGTCTACGTCAAGTATGTTTGGGAGTATAAAATTATTATCTAAGTGGTCAGTGCTGTGACAAAGGAAATAAGGTCCATGTAAAAACAAATTGATTGAAATAAGTGAGCAAGTATCAATCGCGGATCTTCAATTGTCTATTGCTTATTGAAACCAAGTCAAACCCAACCTGTTTCAAATAAATAAATCGGTTTTGATCTGTTTTTTCAAAAGAGATGTCGCAATAGTGAATAATTCAATACAAATAGTTTCATGTCTAAAAATTCTTTTATTGTATTGCATAGGTAATCACTGTATTCATATCTTAAAATTATGTATTAAATCATATAACTCAATTACAGTCATTACTATATTATTAAATCAAATAATAATTTTTCATTCAAAATAAATAAATTATTCCATCAAATTGATGGACGTTATTAAAATTATTTTTTCAAATTCATTTCAATTTTTTATTATTTGATTTTTTTTAAACGTATTGAGTATAAGTTATCCTAGTCCTCCACATTTGTTAGGATGGCTGTTAGTTCGTTCAAAAATAACACCAGACGATACTTGTATTTTATAGTTGTAAAAACACAGAGATCAAATATTTTTATCAATAAATAATTTTAATATGTGAAAAACTATAATTTTTTAGATGAAATAAATTTTTAATGGTAATATTTAGCTATAACTAATTTTACAGATGATAACATTTGATACAAGAATAAATTTTATTTTATTGTATTATATATCTGTAACGCTCACCCTTCCCGCGAATGTACACTACCGGAAAGAGAGCGAGGTTACTAGGAGAGTGACAGGAGGAATGGGATGCCACCTTTTTTTGCTGTTCAGATGGAACAGCTGGTATGAGAAATAAGGAAACTAATTATCGCGATTCTAGATCAATTATAAATTTGACCAAGGTGTCAAATTTAGTCACTTTATTCTGATTCAAAACTGCTGACTTTATGTTAAATTCATGATGACGAAAATATTCTAAGTCCCGCCGCTCGGAACTTTACCAAGTCCCGCGAGTTGATGACGTCACGGCAACTACGCAGCAATTTTTCGGACCAAAGGGGGGGAAAGGATTGGTTATACAATCACTGGTGAATCTTCTAAATGGATAGAATAATTTCAATCAATTCACGAGTTTTATTATGAATAATTATTTTTATTCAACAATTATTCCATAGGGGCCGCGTGCAATACGGGTGTTATTCCAGATTTTTTTCATCTATTAACAATTTAATTCCATACACGTCGATGATATATGTAATATGTACTTACAATCGTTGGACGAATTTCGAGGATGATGTTGGTATAGATTACAATAATTGCACTCAACTAATAACTTTTTTCACCTCTATCACAGTGTTCAATGTTCTCACGCACTTTGCTTTCAATTACAACGCACAAATACCTAATCGATTGTTCTGACGGGTTCTGACGAGTTGAGAATAAATGCGTAGCGAAACGTTGCGTGATGCATTTTCAATACTAGTGTTCTGCGTGCTGATTTTGTCTTAGAAGTGCCTTGTAATAATCTTCTGATCAGAAGTGTCGCACTTATAGGTGCATTTCTGCAACGGCTTTTTCTCCCACTTGGTCCATCGTGTGATCTTAACCTTGAGTGATTCGCCCAAGACGTCCTTTGTCTTGACGGATGACCAATCACTCCCTTCAAAGGGGTCCAACGGACAAAACCCCTTCCATTTCCGGGGAGAACAACGACACGCGCTATTGATGTTTACATCGACCGGCGACGCGTGCCGGCAATCTCCCCACCCCGGCGACTACTCTACCACATGGAAAATTCCATCGATGCTCGGGCATCGGTTGACACGTAGGTTCTTCTATGAACCGTAGAGCGCACACGTCGCCGCACAACATCTGTGATGATACATCATCACAATATCATTTTGAAAAATATTTCGTAGATCACAAATAATTCACTGGCATAACGTATAAATTGCGGACTGACAATATTATCGCTTCGATGATTCAAATAATAATGAAATATATTGAGTTGTACTTCTGAGGTACGTGGCGTAAAAGGAAATTTGAGAAAACCCGAAGTACGCCATCATTGAAACTCTACAAATATAAGCCACGTACGAAAAAATAGGATTCATAACTTGTAAAGTATATATTGCCGACCGTAGATAATCAATTTTTATTGGTAATTTATGAGGAAAATTATTTGATATTTTACCAATTATATACAGTTCATATGAAGAAAAAAAGTTGCTGAACTCTTCGACGAGTTGATTTACGAATTCTGCTTGTTCAACGTTCACTAGAAATTTTCAGCAAAGTACATTGAAAAATTGAAATAAAAATACATCAAATTCACATTCATATTAATAATTTATCAATTCACAAATCACATTTATTCAAAAATGGAAGAGCTCAAGCGATTAGTAGTGCACGTAAATGTATTATACTGGTCAATAACTCTTAAGTTAGTATGAAATATTCATTTTTTCATACAAGTCAATGACCCAAGATGGAATAATAATTTCCTACTTTGTGTGCATGCCGATATGACTTTGGTGGGTCCATCCTGACTTGGTCCTAACACAATCCTGACAAGGAAAGCTTAATTCTTCCTAGTGGTTATGTGATACATTTGGCGGCTGCATACCGTTTAACACGCAGTTATTGTATTGTGAAATGTTTATACAACGGTAAAAAAAGTATATTAAAACTATTTTCTGATATTTGCAATATATTTTGTTTCAAATCGATATTGCATAATTATGTATTCTCATATTAGAATACACGAACACCCTGTACACAACAAAAGTACAGCAGATACATGCTTGCATCCCTTTGAATTTACAGCCTTGCATGAATATGACATTTTTGTCACATGCAATGTTTGGAATCAAGTTTCGGAATTTCTTGTATAATATGAGGATTCGTGGCAATGGTTGTAGTTTAGCGACATAAAGCATATAATGGCATATTATTTTTATTAATATCATTAATTTTTCCGCATAATATAATGTGGCTGGCTTCTAAAACCTCTTCTACTTTGTAAACATATTTTGAATTTGGAGTAGCCTCTAAGAATGTGAAATATTTATTTAATCGTAACTTTATGTTACTGTCCATCTTAGAAAATATATAAAACAATGAAAAACTATTCATGAGATATATAAATTTAATTGCTTATTCTATACTTTAGCCTTTACTTATTACTAAAACTCATGTTTTAGTAATAAGTGAAATATCAGTTAACCAATATTCATTAGTAGTCGAGTATTTACTTGAGCGGTGTATACTTATGCATGACGTGTAATGTAATTTCAATTGTTGATGAAAATATACTTACTTATTCATAAAATATATTATCGGGATAATTATTCAGTATTTCAATGCTTTAAGAAAAAATTTAATAAGATGAATTTGCATATAAGGAAAGGGAACGTCAGGTCACTATCACATAACCACTAGTACGCGTATATACCACTACGGCGCTGGGATCTTATCTTCATTCGCCTATAGACATTTTTAATTTTTTTTTTCCAGTTGATTGTGTTGTATAAATGATGTGAATATAATAAATGTAAGGATGATGAATACAACAAATGTAATGACTGCGTTTACCCCGAGGTTATTTCTTTGCTTAGTTCTTTTCGCAATCACAAGTCCAAAATAATTGTATGGAAATATGAATATTTGAGTGTAATTGGAATGAATTGTAATTGAAATGAATGATGTGACCTGTGATGTGTTAAATATGGTAGTTTTCAAAGCGTTATGAAATTGATTGGTGAAGTGTCTGTGATACGTGTGATTGGATTTTTCTTTGATATAATGAACGTGAAGTGATCGTGATTTTGATTCCTCTTTTAAGCTTCGTGAGTCAACGTCCGTGAAATTGTATTGTTGAATGATGTATGTAGAAATCTTCTGTGTGCTTGTGATGTTAACTGGTGAATTTTGTGTGACAATAAATTATATTAATCTATGTCACTGGTATTTATGTATTTTGCTGGTAGCCTAACTAAACTATATAGGTTGTATTAATCTATTTGAAGTGGCTTGAAGCATTGAACAAAATGGTGAAGTGAAACTTGAAGTGTGAAAGAGTGCGTGTGTACTGATTGAGTTCTGTACGATGAATGCGTGAGATGAGGTGAGAAAAATAGCACGAGGCACGCTTCCAGAACGTTCTGCGGAAATTTTTGGCATAATGGATTGGTGAGCGCCGCAATTGATTATAGGTCATACTATTATTGACCTGTTTTGCGCCCTGCGTGGCCTAGTTAGAATTAGAAATCGATGAGCGGGAACAATTGAATTATGAATTTACGCAACAGATTGACAGTAAAATTTGTCTGTTTTCTCTTAGTAAAAACCTCGTCGGTTTAAGCAAAATAATAATTTTTTTGAAAGATTATTCAATTATAGATTTATTAAAGTGTTGTGCAGTACAAATGAATCACATAAAAATAACATTGCGTGATGATTTATTATATATAAAAACAGAATATACTAATTTAATTTTTCTAAATATAAATACATGAATGTATGTAAGGTTGATGGCTTTCGAGGATCGGCTGTGATGATGGTTTTTTTCAAAGCCATCTTTCCTGAACTCTTATGAATACGGTGTAGCGCCCAAAGGCATCTTTTGTAAATCTTCCTCCCTAAAAAATAGCTCTCGTTGAAGTATATATTTGATTCTCGTTCGGACTTAGTTCATAGGGAATCGTCGAAAACTTTTTTTTTTATGACAATAGGTCGGTATCAATAATTATATATGAACTGTATGTTCTGTTCACCACCGGCAATTCGCCGTAGCATTCGGCAATATGAAATCCGTTTTCCATGACAAGTAAGAGTTGCGAAAATCCTTTCGCCTTCAAAGTTTTATGATCAACATAAATTAACGATTTACTCTCTTTATTTTCTGTATGACAGAAGTTGCATTTTGTTTCGGTTATACAACTTGGTATTCCCCTGAAAACATCACTTGCGGGATTTGCAATATTGAAAGCTGCATTGATTTCAACAATTCCGGCATATTCGTCGATAGCTTTCAAGGACTGCAAAAAGTCTCATTGTCTTAGCATGTTTTCTATGAAATTTATTATTCAAATCCTCTACTAAAAGTGTACGAGCACAATCATTGATAAGGTAATTAAAATCATCCATTTTTTCTTTATAGAGCTCGATATTATTCATCGAGAGTGCTAGGATTCGACAGATAGAATCGAAGCCGCTATCCGATATTATAAACGTGGTAACATCTGTACTAGAATTTTTACAAAAATAAGCATCTATTATTATTGGTAACTTTATTGCGTAGGGAAGTGTCGAGTCAAATTGAGGAAACGAGTCTCCGTATCGACGTTGTCTCGTATTTTAATATTTATTTTGCCAATTTTGTTCAGCATGTAGTTTCTTCATTTCCTCAAATTCACCACTGGATGATCGCTCACGTTTACTGGTTACTGAAGTGTTTGGACTCCATTTCGTTTCTACGAGAATAAAAGGTGATTAAGTGAAGTCAAACTTGGTGAGATTCTCTTCCTTAAATAATTGTTTTTTAAACGTGATTCCTGATTAGAGAGATACACAATTATTTAAGTGCGAAGACAGTTCTTCAAGTAAGTCAGTAAAATCTTTTGACTGTGATGAAGCCAAAGGAATCTTCAATTTCCCTGAAAAAGTAGGTATATGTCGAGAGATGAATTCATCCACCTTAATCGACTTGTTCATGTCTTTTAGAACATGATTTTCGAGATCGTCGAACTTTGACTCTACTGTTGATGTTGGTCTTTCAGGGCAACAACCAAGCAAGGGTGATATGGCTTCAGATAAAAACGGGAAATACGGAAGCAAAATTTTTGATTTTTCTGCAACTGCAGGGTAGTAGAAGCCGTTAATGTCGCCGGTCGCATTTTCAAGCTCAATCTCATCTTGAAACTACTTAAATAAATTATCAGCCCATTTTTGAATATTAGAAAGTTCAGGCTCATTCTCACTCTCATCGCCGAATTCCTTATCATTGTCGTCCTTAAATTCGTATCCATTATCAGCGAGTTATTTAAGAATTGATGCAGTTAGTAAAGTGCGTGCTTCATCTGTTGAATTCCCGTGGCTTAAGTTTCTATTTAAAGCAATGAAAAATATCGCTCTTGTATGATTCTCAAGGTCTTTGAAAGTTTTTGAAGGTAAACTTTTTTAGCGACGTATTTATTCAAAAATTTTCGTAACAGTAGAGGGGAAATGACTTAATAGAGGGAGGAAGGGGAGAGCAGACAAGCCTTGCGTGTGAGATAGGAAAGGACAACGTACCGAGCAAAAGCCTAAAAAATTCAGAAAGTGGAGACGTTGGTTCGACTGACTGAGAGATAGGCGTAGGCGTTACTGCATGCATTGAGTACCTTTGTGCATTAGCGCATGCGTGATACTGTGAACAACAGTTGTATCAAATATATATACCACAACCCCAATATCAATATTTAAACATATGTTTGTTCATGTGAGAAGATTTTATATTATTCATACTCATTTGAAAATTTAGAATCATATTATTATACGAATAACTTTGATTTAATAAGATTAATTTAAATATACCGGATGAGTCACTCAACTTGAAACAACGTAATAACTTTTTAGGATCACATTATTTTGAAAAAAGTTTCATACAAAAGCTGTAGGGTTCCAAGGAGGACATGCTCAATAATGACTCAATAATCATCGCTGGACCATCATGTATAAATAACCCGTCTACTTCGAGTGGATATACATCATTATAATACTATTATTAACTTGTTGAATAATGAAGATCATGTAGGTGTGGTTAGTTTATTATTTATTGAACATCATAACGAAATGCCGTCACAGTACCCTAATTTTCAATCCCAGTCAGAGACTTTTCAAGCAAGTCGTTGCCAATCTTTTTGGATACCTATGTTCCGTATGCAATCGTTTATGGTTTGAGAATGACTTAGTGGCCGTTTCCGTTGCATGTATTGATATTATCAAACAAATATTACCAGGTGCTGATATAAATACTATTGTGGTATATGTTACGTGTGATAGAGCGTTATCAAAACAATATTCCAATCATGTCTACTTACAATGGATTTGAATATCCTCCAATATCAATTTACCTCCTTTGGATATTGTATTGGAAAGGCTTATTTCACCACAGTTCAGCAGCATGCTGGCGAGCAGATCGACTCGGACTGCGAAGAATTGCTTGTCGCACTCTTTCAACGTTCTCAGGTGTTCGAATTGTTCGTTGAGCTCTTGGTGGTCTTTTCCTTATCAATTCACCTCGTGTGCGATGTGCTTCAACCCAACGAAGAATGGTGTTTCGAGAGGGAACAGCCCGATTTCAGTGGATATTGAAATGGCGACGAAACTCACGCTGAACGGCCGTGACGGACTCGTTATTACGGACGTAACTGTCGTAAGCAAAAACGCGGTGCTCTAGCGTCCACAGATCCATGATTTCAACTGTTAAAAAAATGCTAAGACCTACCGAATCTAACGGCCCCTTCCCCGCATCGGTCGACCCAATGAGGGGGGGGGGGGGTACAAGCCGTTTCAAAAACATTCGAGTCCTCTGCCGGACCCTGTACATACAGTATCATGATATTTTTGAGCAGCTATCTGTTCGTTTGTCCAGTAGTGAACATGAATGGGATCCAATCCAATAGATCTAACAGCGTCTGTGTATTCGGAATTTTATTTGAGTAATTCAAATTATCAAATAGATTGTTCGATTTTAATCCTAGTAATTGATCCTGACGCTCTTATTTATTTAGCCTTCCTTAATATATTTTCTCGAAATAAATGAAGTGGTTCATCGTCCCCGACGTCCATAAAGTTCTCAGCTTCCTTACGGTGTCATAAACTAGGAAGAGTCTTCCTTTCACGTGATTTTTTTGGACTTATTTTTTATTTCGATAATTGTAAAATATGGAATCTGAAAGATTTCTAACTCGTGAAAATTTGAAAGCGCGATCAAGTTTGTATTGTTTTGAAGTGTAAATTGGCTTTTGCCGATCATTACCCAAGGGAACCAAACTGCTTACGAGTACCGTTAGCTAATATATTTCAACTTTACCTTTATCGGGAATAAGTATTTTTCGTCCCCAGTTGTACGATGTACTGTTTTCCCGTAACTGCAACAAAAATCTCACATTACATAAATTATATCTGGGACAAAAACTGACATTTTCCGATTATCGCAAGGAATCCAAAGTAGTATTTCATCTGCATCAGTTAACATCAGTTTTTATTTTGCTTATTAGTGAGGTAATGTCACATTTTCGCCACAGATATGGGAAAAAAGTTCTTTCCAATCGAATATTAAAATTATTCTATTTTATCTCATTTATAAATTTCTGATTTTCCATTTATCTAAATATTTTCTTATAAATCAATGAATGAAATATTGACAATTTTTTTTTTTTTCTCAATTTATATTTTTCTTTCTTCTCATACTACGTTTTTTTTTTTTTTTATTTTTTTTTCATTTTTTTTTTATTGAAGCACCATTATTTGGTGTTACAATTGTGACTAGACAAAGCCTATCTAACAATTTATTTATATTACATTGCATTTTGTTCTGTATGTATACTCAGTGTTGAACTCTATGTAAATGAGTTCAGTTTGTATTATTTAATCGAACTAATTCGAACGATTTCCGTATATTCAGCCGCCTCACTAGTTCCGCGTTGTCTTGAAGTTGTAGCATCTCGACGTTTTTGTGTTGGTGAAGCCACTGTTCATGCTTCCTTGTTAATCGCTGGATTTCTCCAACAACGAACAGTTCTTGAGATCCTCTAAACAAAAAAAGCGTAGATATTTGCGACTAAGTAACACGTTTGGAAATGGGAAATGAAGCATAAAATATCTGGACATGAAGTTCATAATGATTATATTATGTCAAATTTCAATTTTGATATTTTTCCAATCGCAACGAACAAATTGGAATAAATGAATTGCAAATAATTCTTCATATTCTATATAAACATACACGGACAGGAATTTTTTGTAAAAATTACTAGAAAAATTCATCATTTTTTAATAAATTATTTTGTAAAATGGGAACATACTGCCATCATCGCACATTTCACGAATGAAAGAAGGAAAATTGATTTATCTGTTTTAAAAATTATAGTTCCTGTCGTACAAACTATAACATATTTATAACTTTTTTTGTTCAACCAAGTTGTCATTTGAGAAATGCATTGGAATTTTTACGAAACAATTTTTCAATTTTTCATCTGTAATATCGTGATAATGACGTTTTTCTTCCTATAACACCATTATAATAAAATTCAGTGCGGAGGGTAGGGAAAAGGGGAATGTCTAAAATAATGTTAATGATCAGTATTATTTTTTCATTATTCCAACACATAATAAGGAAAAATATATGAAAACGAAATCAACAAATCTTTATATATAAGATAAATATATAAAAGCGTCTGTTTGAGATTGAAATTAAAATTAATTGAATGAATAAATGTGGACTGTATTAATGAGAAAATGGCCGGGAAAATCAATGCGTGGTGTGAAAGCAATTTGCGGTGGATACTGCACAAATATTTTATGTAAAATATGATCACGCTAATTGATAAAATACTTAATGTTATACATACTTTTGATTGATAAGCACAATAGGTTTATGATATAAAGCTGATGAGAATATGAAATCAACTGATATTATTGATCATGTTGGGTGAGCTTGAGTGTTGAGATGTAGACTAATAAATTCAGTCTTATTTGCTGAATTTACCACCAAATCAGATATTATTGATCTTCTTTGGAATTCTGAGACTGAGCTGAATTTACGACCAAACCGAATAATATTTATTCACTTTGGAATTCTGAGCGTGAGATAATGGATTGAAATGTGTTACATTAATTGAATGAGATGAGATAACTAAGTTGTGATTGAGAAAAATGCACTGCGTGATATGTGTGTGATATACGTAGTGAGACTGAGCTGAATTACTTGAGATGATTTACATTGAGTTTAATGAGATATGAGATGAGATATAAACGTTGAGAGTAAGAAAAATTAATTGCATTGAGTATGCACGGTATACGTAATGAGAATGTGTGAGAAGATGAGATTGCGTTGAGTGGGTACTACATGTACTTTGAGATTAATGATATAATCGACACGAGGCATCGATGCATTGTCTGACGATCAATGCGCGCGTCGATCATTAATGTACAATTGACCAAAATTGGTCAATTGCGCACCCCTTCCCCTGGTGTAGAGAGTAGTGGTCGTGCGTCCTAGACGAACAATTCACACGTCTAGGATGCGCTTCCACAATGAGTCGATGAAGAATTAATTTATCCTATAACTCTTCAACAGCGTCTTTATATCCAATTTTTAGGGATATATAGATAATTATTATTATGTGTCCCTTTATGTGTGATCAATAAATTTTCTATATATACTTCATCAAAAATTAAAGAGTTCCAGGTGTAATAATTTTCTTCAATTTTGAATGCATCAAAAAGGCAATCATATCTTCAGATTTTCTTGACAATTATCAGAATACAATGTGATCGCTTTAGGATAATATGTAATTGTATAATGATTCGCCGTTTTTGATGCAATTATTGAGATTTGTTTGAGCATGCAAAATAAATAATTTTGCTGGTGGAATTATTTGGGAAAAATTGGTGGAGAAGGCAATAGGTTAAGTTGCATGAATAAATTGCTTTTGGTTTTATCAAATCGTACTTCTATTTATTAATTAAATGGTAATGCACAACATGATTCCACTTTCAACTCGCACTCACGGTGACGATTGCACGTGGGTTGTAAGGCCACGTGCCATCGGATGATTATGTATGAATTGAAAGAGAATTGCGTTCCAATGAGCTAACAAACAGTGAAAGAGATGCAAAAATAAGTAACACGATAAAATCACATATTGAGCACTCAGCGAGCTATACGTTGTATAGAAAAAAAGCAAAGAAAGTTAACAGATTGCTGCAATGAGGCGTACAGCTTAAAGACACTTTACATAATGGTCGTTCGTTGAGCGATTCCCAACACGAATTTGCGATATTTTCATGTCGCATTCTCAAACAAGATTGAACCCTGAATTATTCTGAAATGATTGATTCTTATTCATTGTTTCGTAGAAATATTATTCAAATCCCTACCATAAAGTAAATGTGAGAACACAATTTACTTCTTATAATTTTCGCACTTATTGTTGTTACATTATTATTATTAGACATAACGATTCAAAAATTGATTGTAGATCACCCAAGTTAATCCAGTACTTAGCGTCAGCTTCATACATATAATGAATGCATTCTAACGGCCATCCCAAACAAACAAGGTTAGATTGGATGTCGTTTGTGAACATCTGTATGTAAATGGTATTTATGCGTTTATATACCGAGATGATGAATTTTAAAAAACGTTTTGTCATTCTTACTGGAACCTATAGCATCATGTACTCTGCAGTTTGTAAAAACCACGACACGTGATATAATTTCAACCACAAGCCTCGTACTTTTATTTAAAAATTTGTGAAAATTACTATCTACCATGTAGAAATTGCCAAAAATTTTATACAAACAGCATAATTTTCCAAGAATATCATTGAAAAAGATATGTAATATCTACTTTGATGGAATTTATACTAAAGAAATAGAAAAATTACAAAACTTTTGTAAAAAAAACTAACTTTATAGTAAAAATTGAATAAAATGTAATAAAATTTATAAATAACATTCATTTAATAACATTTATACAGGCAATCTCGGTATCTTCTTAATTTATGTAATTTTTTTGTAATTATTACGCTTCATTTCTGTTCGTATGCAGCCGATATAAAATTTATCGAATAATGTATAGTAATGGATGAATGTTTGGTAAATGAGGTAATTTCAACGGTGGCCACATTCAAGTGAAGCAACATCTGCCGACGTGTAGCGTTGCTACATGAGAAGCTTATTCAAATTCATAAATGCGAAAACTTGTCATGCGCTCGAGGCGGCGCCTTGCCAACCCTCGAAGAACCTCCACACCTTATGGCGATTCATTTTCAATGGTCATGTTGGAAATACAATTTTCGACAATAAATATGCGCCTACAATGCGAAATACATATACGGCGGAATCTTTGGAATCCGTTCTATTTTCGCTCAAAACCTCAAACGTAAAAATTGTTAGTGTGTCAATTTCAATCTTGGAAATATTCATGAGTGATGGAATATAAAAGTAACCATTTGTTGAATCAACACATGGTTTATATAAATCTTGACCTCACTAATTCTACACGATCTCAACTTATATGAATTTTCTAAGTTGGATTAATGCCAATTCAATCTTGAAATCAGCTATAAGTTGATTCTATAATAAACATAGTGTTTTGAATGTTAGTCACGCGTTTGCAGTTAGGTGTTATTTTCTGGTGACGCCAATGAATGAAAATATTGAACTCACAGATCATGAAAATTTAAAGGATGGAATTGATTTTCATTCCGAATATAATTATTCAATATATATTGCATATATTCATTAAATTCGGAATTTGGATGAAAAATATTATGCATTGAGTAAACTAATTTTTTGAGCTAAACTTAACTTGACTGAATTGCCTGAGTGTATGAATTGAACATTAGATGATTTATTGAACATTCCGAATATGTATTGTAAATGCACTCGTATAAAATGACGAATTTATTCCTTCACGCGCTTGAATAATGCCCCCAGTTGAACAATCTGTATGTTTTATGATTGAGAGATATAAGTTCATTGATCTACTAGAAAAATATAAATAAATTGATGTGAGTTGAGAATTTTGCTTGAAGAAGAATGAATAAATCACTCAACAGGTGAGTTTTACTACGTGGCGTACATACGTGATAAATTTATTGAACATTGTTTGAGATTGTCGGGAAAATGAAATGTTGTGAAGAAAGTAGCACAATGTAATGTAAAGAATGAGATTGAGTCAGGTTTAATTCAATGTAACTGTTGAGATAAATATTGAGAATAGACACTCGAGAAGTCGACATATAATATTTATAACATCAACTATCCGATGAGATTGGTGACATTTATTGCAATCACGCTGAATAAATAACGCGATTACTACACAATTGTATAAATCGGGTAGAGTTGTGAGAATGAGAATTTTATACTATTCACATTTGAGATAATATTAATTTGAGGAGAAAAATTTTGTGCGCACTTGCAATGGTTGAGAAATATGAGTTGACAAAATTATTACACGTGTTATCACTGTGTTAAGAATGAATGAATAAAAATGGCTGAGAAATTGGTCACCACGAGGCATCAAACGGTCTAAAATTTTATCAATGCACGCGGTGATCATTCATGTGCGATGACACAAATTTTCACCGTCGCATGTCGCTGTTGCTTAAAATGAGAATGACCTGCAGGCAATCAATGCAGCCAACACGCCATCAATTTCCAAAAACTTCACTAATTTTATTTTTATTGAATAAGTCTTTTTTGTTTTTCACACTAAACGTACAAAATCAATTGCAAACTGTTAACTGAACTTTCACTTGAATTTTTTGCTCGAATTAATTTTCAATTGTTTTTGAATGGATTGTTGAACGATTTCACGTGCGCTTCGGATAAAAGCAAAAGTGGATTAATGGCCGATGCCATCAAAATGATAAAGCCCAGACTGAGAAGGTCAGACCGCATCTATGCGCCCATGACGCCACGAGCAGAATTTATTTGCCCATAGGGAATGAAAAGTCACGCGTTGATCGTTCACTAAACGAAAACGTGATTTATGCGATGAATCAGGGCTTGCCAAATCCGCAAAAGCCTTGCGCACATTGCCTGTTGAATTGTACCAGTTGGTGGTATTCTCCATAGTCATCGACAATAGACTAAAATTTTCTGAGAATGAATGAGATTTATGCCGGTGAAGTTGGTGTACACCAGCGAAGAGTGATTACTCACTGTTGAGTGAAAAAAGTAATTTTTGATTTATTCGAAAACACTTGAACTTATGAATTACGTATAGTAGCACTTTGATTTAATTAAATTGATGTCATTAATCAATTTAAGTTATAGCTGGAAAATTACCTGTGGTAAGATATGGTGTGATGTAGCGCGAAACTACAAAACCGTGCGGCGTCGCCAACGTAATACCTTCACAATTATATTGATTGTGAGGGTTTCGAGATTATTAAATGCTAAGTTGATTTAATTGCATTTAATATTGAGCTGAGATAATCATGAAAATCAGTTTAATTGAGCACAGTGAGAACAAGAAATATTCAGAAAAAAATTTTGCACGTGTTGCTTGTTTACTGTACAACCAGTAAGTGGTAAAAAACTATCACAAAATTGATTACCACGAGGCATCGGACGCTCTCGAAAAATATCGATGCGCGTGGTGATCATTAATGTGTAAATGACCAAATTGAGATCGTTGACACATGTTTCCGTTGCGTCTTGGTCTATTTGCTGCACTCAATTTGTCGCCTGCACAGAAATGGTCAGCGGGTGAGGAGTGCATGCAACAATTGTAATGAATTTCCAACAAAGGTGAACTGGCTTAGAAGTGCTATCACCGGTGATTAATTGATTGCTAATGGACTTTGGACACGTAAATAATCTCATTCATTAAGTAAAATTGTACATCCTGGAATTGCATAATCCATTATTTATCATCTGCACCGCCCACATCGATAAAAAATCAAAATTTGATTCGTCAAGCTGGATAGTGCTACAAATTTTAGTATTGTGCAGTGATAATTATCGAATTTGAACTCAATTCATATACGTAAATCAAATTCAGAAATGAGCCACGTAGAGGATATTTGCAAAATTTATAGCCAACTGCCTGAATGCTTGTACGAATTAACTCTCAACGAGATTCAGATGTTTTTCGGTCAAACTGTCGAAGTGCACAAAGCATTCTGAATGGAACATGCTTACTGTGTATCACAGCCAGTTATTCATTTCAGTCGTGAATATTTTGCCGAGAATCATTTTGCGCGAGAAATGGACATTGTATTTGATTCAAGATGATCTTGATGAACTCATGGGTGATTGGACGACATCCAGCGTGACGCGCGAAGTGTCTTCAGCTGAATCGATATCATTCTAATTATTCAATTTAACATTATCAATATGCACAGGTAAGCATTTACAGTGGTTAACATTCGGCGAACTCTTCATCTTTATTATCATCGATTACATACGCCTTACTAATATTGAAAAACTGCATTACTTGAAATCTTGCCAAAAAGACGAGCCATTCTAGCAAATTTCTAACTTGCCTAACACTGGAGATCTTTTCCGAATATTTTTGGAAAATCTGAAATATCATTACTGACACAAAAGAGTCATAATAAAATTACAACTAGACAAGATATACTCAATCCCGCGTATTCATCAAAGAAATGCAACAGTATTTTATAACATAGCTGTCAATTCACGGAATATTAACAATCTTACTCGTTCTAGACAATCATGAAGATCCACGAAATCGCACACTCATCCATCAGGTTCTCGTGACCTTGACAAGGCAGCAAGAGGCGGCGCCTTATATAAACAAGCAGCTGCGGAAGTGTGGGGTGCTTATTCAGAGTACCTGCTGGTGAAGAGATCGTAACCCTTTGTTACTACCAAAGACATGTATTGGAACGAATTGAAGCAATATCGATACAATCTCATCAAACTTTTCCGAAACTAAAAAAGAAGTTCATGATCTGTTTATCGTGGCAAACAACAATCTCAATTAAATCAAAGTTTCGCGTGACTCAACAATATCTGTATGGCAGTTACTGTTATAATTTGGATTTCGAAGTGGAATTTCACGAAGGAAAGACGATTTTGTTGTAATTAACTACACCTGCGGAACTTTGAGAAGTAACAGCTTTATTCGTTGAACGTTTTTTTTTTGGATTGACTACAGAGAACAAGGGATCGATACTACAGCTCGATGTATTGACCCACTGAGTAAAAAACATCTCATTTGAGTAATCGATAGATGGCGTTACATAACCAATTTTGGAGATCAATAAAACACCCCACTATCAACAATAATTGGTTAAACCTAATTTTTGACAAAAATAGGAATTTTTCACATTAGGAAGGCCTTCAGTTAAGATATCAGCAGTCATTTCATTAGTTGGAATATAATTTATACTCAACAATTTTTGCTCAACACAATCACGAATGAAATGATGCCTTACGTCAATATGTTTTGACCTTTCATGATGGATAGGGTTCTGTGATAATTTTTGAGCACTCTGATTATCATTGAAAATTACTATTGGGTTTTGATAATCAATCAACTCGGCTGGCAAATTCTTTAAATAAATAGCCTCTTTGGCAGCTTCTCCGAGAGCCATATATTCCGACTCTGTGCTCAATAGAGCCACAGTTCTTTGCTTACAGCTTTTCCAACTTATAGCTGCACCAGCTAACAAAAAAACATAGCCTGTATAAGACCTTCTGTCATCAGTACTATTTGCCCAATCTGCATCACAGAACACTTCCAAATCACAACCCTTTTTCATAAATTTTAATTTATAGTCTTTGGTACCCGGCAAATATCTAAACAATCTTTTAACATATTGTCAATGTTGCTCTGTATATCTATTATTATACTGACTTAAATAACTTATTGAATATAAAATGTCAGGTCTTGTCAAGACAGTAAGATACATGAGGCTTCCTATTGCCCTTTGATATGGAATATTCACATTACAAGTATCATCAGATTTCAATTTACTTAAATCTATATTACAATCCAATGGTGTACTGATCGGTTTACATTCTGACATATTAAAACGTTTCAAAAGTTTTTCAATGTAATCTTTTTGATCCAAGTAAATACACTCATTTTTATGATCTCTTGTTATTCTTACTCCTAAACAATTTTTCACTTCTCCTAAATCCTTCATTTCAAATTTGGAACTTAATTTTCCTTCCAATATTCTAGTTTCATAATCATTATTTGAAAAAATAAAAAAGTCATCAACATATAATGCGACAATTACTAATGACTTGTCTTCTCTTTTTGTAAATAAACAAGGTTCATGTTCAGATTTTTTATATCCGAGAGACAACATGAATTCATCTACTGTAGAATACCAAGCTCTACTGGCTTGTTTAAGACCATAAACTGCTCTTCTCAACCTATTCACTTTACTTTCTAAACATTTCCTAACAAAACCATCAGGTTGTTGTATATAAACGGTTTCATTTAAATATCCGTTGAGGAACGCAGTTTTGACATCTAAATGTGTAATCTTTAGCTTACGTTTTACAGCTAAACCTATCAGAAGTCTTAACGTCGAATGTCTCACTACTGGTGAAAAAGTTTCGGTATAGTCCACATCTTTCTTCTGGGTATAACCCTCCGCCACTAGTTGCGCACGGTAATTGGCTTTGTTATCACTGTCACTTTTGATTTTATAGACCCACTTGCACTTCACTACAGTACCTTCCTTTGGTAAATCTACCAATTCCCATGTTTCGTTCTTTTCGAAGGAATTAATCTCACTTAACATTGCATCCATCCACAAATGAGAATCTCCTCTGGAAACAGCTTTACAAAAAGTTTGTGGTACATCTTCAATGTTGATATTATCACTTTCGATGTTTGAACCAAAATACGTAACGAAGTCGTTGAAAGATCTGGGCTTTCTGGGACGCTACTCGTTCTAAATTCACCTCTTCATCAGGAACATATTCATCATTTACTTCCACTTGATCTGAAATATCTGATTCGGGATTTACCATGGTGTCTTCGGTGACATCCCCCACTGAAACCAAGTCTTCATCGGTATTTTGTTCTTCTAGAAATATCACATCATTCTCACATTTTTCATTGATGACGACATCTCTGCTTGTGATAATCTTATTTTCAGTTGGATCGTATAGTCTAAAACCCTTGATGTTTCCACTAAATCCAACTAATAACATTTTCTTTGCCTTTTTATCCCACTTACGTCTCTTTTCTTCAGGTATGTGAACCATTACTTCACTACCAAAAATGCGTGTATGGCTTACGTCTGGTTTGCGATGATACCACGTTTCAAATGGAGTTTTATTATCCAGAACTTTCGAAATGGTTCGATTTCTGAGGTACACTGCTGTATTTACAGCTTCTGCCCAAAACTGTTTGTCAAGTTTTGCATCAAATAAAAGGCATCGTCCTTTCTCCATGATAGTGCGATTCATCCTTTCACACATACCATTCTGTTGGGGACAATATGGATTAGTCTTCTGGTGCACTATTCCATTCTGAGATAAAATTTTTTCAAAATTTAAACTGCAAAATTCACCACCTCCATCAGATCTAAAGGTTTTTATTTTAGACCCTGTTTGGTTTTCCACTAAAGCTTTAAATTTTTTGAATTGTTCAATTGTCTCACTTTTGCATTTCAAAAAATGAACAAACACCATTCGTGTGAAATCATCTTCGAATAAAAGGAAATATCTTGACCCTCCTAGTGAGTTTTTTTCCATAGGCCCACAGAGATCAGCATGTATTATTTCCAACATTTCCGTTGCTCTATGCCCTCGTTTCGGGAATGCATTTTTACTTTGCTTCCCTTCACAACATGTTTGACATATTGGGTTACCTACTTTTCCTTCAACTTTTAAACCTTCTACTGCTCCTTCACTCATTAATTTTAGATTATTATAACCAGGATGACCTAGTCTTCTGTGCCAGACATCATCTGTAGCAACTCCCATTAATGCACTTTCAGGTTTCTCAAAGTTTAATTTGTAAACATTGTTTATCAATTCAGCTCTGGCAACTAACATACCTTGGTCGTTTAATATATCACATCCATTTTCATAGAAAGATAATTTGTTTCCATTTTTAATCAATTGACTCACCGACAGGAGATTTGTTGTAAGTGCTTGAACATAGTGTACATCTTTCACTTTTATGTTAAACTTTTCAGACCCTACATTAGTTTTCATACTAATTTCACCCGAACAAATCACTGGAATTTTTTCTTGATTTGCCACTGTGATTTCTTTCACATTGATAGAATAGTCAATGGTTTCTAGTCAATCTTTTCGAGCTGTCAGATGTAAACTAGCTCCTGAATCGATGTAGAAATCATCTGTGCTGAAATTTCCACTGAGAAAAGTTGCACTCAAAGCTTTCTCTGGTCTTTCTGTATAATTGTCTTTATATACAAGTTTCGAATTCGTTTCGTCATTCTTATTCGGACATTTTGACATGAAGTGACCCTTTTGTTTACATCGAAAACAAACCATCTGTGACAATGGCGTATTCTGCCTGTTCTTACTGCTGCCCTCTGTGGTGTTCTTCTTGAAGTTACCACGACTCAGTAGAGCTCCCGCTGTTCTGCCACGGTTGGCTTCACCTACTGCCATGTCCATCAACTTCGCTTTTATGGAGTCGGTAGCTATGCAGATCCCTGCGTGCTCGATAGCCATTAATAATGGAGAATACCTTTCAAGTAATCCTGCCAATAATAATGATCCATCCTATTTTTCGTCAATGCCAAATCCTATTCTTCTAAGCTTTTGAGACACTTCAATTACTTGATTCACATATGATTCCATGGATTCACTGTTTTCCAATCTTAGATTGATTAGAGTACGTAAAAGTCCGATTTTTCTCGAAAAACCGGAGTCTTCATATAAACTTCTTAGTTTTTCCCAAACTTCTTTTGCGTTGACGGCTTCCTTCACGTGAATGTAAATGGACGGATCCAGAGTCAGCACTAATTTCGCCGTGGCCCTCGCCACTAAAGTTTAATCCGTTTCAGTTCCATCGATACACTTCGTGAGGCCTTCCAGCACAAGGAAATTCTCGACGGCAAACGACCAGTCACTATAATTTTCCCTTCCAAGGAGTTTTGGGACACTACTCAAGTAATTGACGGCCATTTTCAATCTCGCGGTAGAACGAACAATGAAATTGTTTCTCGTTTCACAACACTTTCGTTATTTTTTCAACGCGAATCACGATCTGGGCCCATAATCTGTTATGATTTGGATTTTGAAGTGGAATTTCACGCTGAGGAAAGAGGATTTTGTTGTAATTAACTACACCTGCGGAACTTTGAAAAGTAACAGCTTTATTCGTTGGACGTTTTTTTTGGATTGACTACAGAGAACAAGGGATCGATACTACAGCTCGATGTATCGACCCACTGAGTAAAAAACATCTCATTTGAGTAATTGATAGATGACGTTACATAACCAATTTTGGAGATCAATACAACAGTTACTAGTCTGACCACTCCATCGTGTCATGTAGTAAATTTCGAGAAATGTCTGTTCCAAAGTACAAAAAACTAATCGGCAGACTGTCATCATGCCGAAATTGTTGAGGTGAACATGTCATAACAAGCAGTAGGTCATCTTTTAGGTGCAAGCAGCACACTATCTGTTCAAGAAATTATTAGTTTAATCAACTAAATATAAATTGAGATGCCGATTAAATGTTAACATAGGGTGAATTGAATTATGGTAACACAATGTAAAATTTATTGTCGATTTATTGCTCAAAATGCACTGGTTATGCTGATCATAGATAATGTTTGTATAAATAATTGCACAAGATGTATCTTGAGAAAATATCCACGCGATTCTATAAATGCACGTGGATGTCGGTGTACAATGATATGTGAAAATATCACCACGTTGCGTCGCAACAAGTGGTCAATGCACAATTATATTAATTACACACTGTATATGAGTATGCACCCGGTAAAATGAGCGAGATGTGAGTTGCATTAGTTATATCGAATATGTATCACGTTGTGAATAAATTGAGAAAAATTTAGATAGTTGTTGGAACACAATTTGTACTGCATCAGCAGAACAAAAAAAGCACGTGGTTGTAAGTAATATGAAAGAGTTAGCTATGGAGTCCAGTTCATGGACGCCAGTAGTGTCGTCATAGTTCGTAAGTGCGGGCGCCCTGTAGGTGCTGCCCAAACTGCGAAGTGACCACCTCAATTTCAACCGAAGCGACAATATCATCAAACCCATTTCAATCTCACAGTAGTGTCAGTAAATCGTCAATTCACATCATGAAATTAAATTAAATGAACGGTTTATTTCGAAGTGAAGCTCGATTGATCAACGATCAGTGGTATTCGCTACACTAACATCTTCACGATATTAGCAACAGCCGTCACACAAGTCATTTCTCCAACTCTTATCCCCTCCGTGCGAAAAACACATCAACTCAACAATCAACAGTCAGATACATGTTTCACATATATTAACATAAGTTTTGTCTTTAACCGAGATATCAAGACCAAATCACGATAAAAATATTGGCTGATCCAGAATTCTACAAATCAAGACGAATTGAAATCCTAATTGATGCTGACAACCACGGGCAAACCGTCAAGTTCAATTTCATCAAGGTGAAATATCTCAATTGATTCTGACAGCAGTGCTACAATTCGTGAATTACTGATAAAAGTTCGGGTATAAGAAAAATTTTCGAATGATACACCATCGCAACCAATACCTGACAAACAATAATAAAAAGATTTCACTCAAATCATTTCCCAAGTGTTATGGGCAATTCAGATAATACAGTTTGTTCCAGTTTGCAACGTACACCTCACATCGGAGAAAAGTGAGGAGCAGTGATAAAATCGATCAAATATTGTTCACGATATATGGTGAGTAAAACTCTACTTTTATATGAATAATCTTATATTCTTTTCTTATTTATTTTTGTTTACCGCGGGAGCCTCTCAGTGACGACCAGGACAACCGCTCGTTATATTCACCTGTCCACTCCCTTATTGGAAAATCGACTTCTACAATACCTGCATCAACCGTTGAATACGTGCAATTTTCATTGAATGTTAGATGACAGCTTATCTGGTAAAAATTGCAATAATTGTGGACCCAACTAGTCGTTTCAATCCTCCTAAGAATGCGATAGATTTCGATGTGGCATCATCCAACTAAAATCATTAAAATTGGAACTTAAGTATTGCCAACGATTGAACGCTCAGCGGATACGTCACCGCTTGCTCGAATTCACTTCATCCATCCTGGCGTTTCAAACGCGTTATCTAGATTGCAACAACTACGGTAATTCGACTCATTGTCAAATTGACGTTATTGCCTGTTTCAGATAACATCCCGGCATCATCATTAACCAGTTGCTGGTGACGGGCAGAATATGCAAGAATGTGATAATATCGATGGTGGTCATGATTGTAAAGTGACCACATGTTGAACCAATACGTGGTTTATATACAACTCGCTTTTGTTACCAATTCTACACGCTCTCATTTTATATAATTGTTTCAACTTAAATTAATGCAAACCTAATTATAATATTAGCTATTAATGTATTTTACAATAAAAATTGACAATATCATTTAATTACTTTTGGTGTACATTCTGGAACCGCATAATCCACAATTCATCATGTTCACCGCCCATGTCAGTAAAGAATCGAAATCTCAAATAGTAATACATGAATATTTGTTATATCAAATACCAAATATAATGAATTTTTTTCTCAAATATTTTTTTTAACATATTTGTTAATAATTTGAATAAAAAAATATTTGTGTTGTCACGCCATTAATTTCGAATATTGTTTATCCCTAAACTATTCTGGGATGTCATAAAGTTGCTCCGAGCAGGGAAAAATTGAGAATTTTATTCTTGTAATTCATAATGGAGGACTGCGAGTCCAGCTGCAGTACATAAGTTTTGGACGATCTTCTTCCAAATGTAGAGAAAAAAATTAATGCGGCGCTGTAGATCCGATAGCGGGTGAGAAATTTTGACTCAGGTTGTCATTATTAGAGCGATTAGTTTGTTTATAGATTTTGAATATTTGAAATAACGAGTCAATTTTCATACTCCCCAAACACAAATGGAAATTAAAATGTATTTTTTCACAACCTGATTTCTTCCCAGGGGGAAAAATTCCAGATGGATCTTCACATACGAGGTCCGGCTATTAAATAACGAGACTGCGCGTGCCGAAGACGTCCTAAAAGGGTAGGGAGAGAAACAGATGCAGCGTTGGTTAGCGTTTAGTGTCTGCTACGCCCATACGAAGACATGTTTCTGTCGCTGTAGTAGTATTTTTTCTATTCAAGTTATAAACAAACGCGGTTTTTACCCGTGCCGATAACAATGTGTGACGAAAAAAATGAGCAACGAATCAATGTGAAATTTCTTGTTAAATCAAAAAAAACTCCGACGGAGCGCTGTAAATTGTTGGAAAAAGTCTACGGTGAAAATTCTCCATCTCGTGCACATGTTTTCGAATGGCATAAAAAGTTTTCTGAAGGCCGAGAGATCATCGAAGATGACCAACGTCCAGGTCGACCTGTGTCTGTTTCAACTTCGCAAACAGTGACCAAAATCAATGAAATTGTATGCGAAGATCGTCGTATGAGCATTCGGATGATTGCTGAGACTGTAAACGCCGATAAAAAAACGTTCAGAAAAATTCTATATGACAAATTGAACATGACCAAAATGTGTGCGAAGTTGGTCCCAAAGAATTTGACTCCCGACCAAAAGCTCGTCCGTCAACAGATGTGCTCAGATTTTCTTGAGAGGTTAGCTGAAGAGCCTGAATTGATGGAAAACATCATCACTTGCGATGAAACCTGGATATTTCAGTACGACGTTGAAACTAAGTGGCAACCCATGCACTGGAAAACTCCTTTATCGCCAAGAATGAAAAAAGCAAGGATGTCTGGATCAAAATTTAAGGCCATGCTAATCGTTTTTTTCGACATCAATGGCATCGTGATGATTGAATGGGTTCCAGAAGGTCAAACTGTAAAATAAACTTATTATTTGAAAGTTTTGGCAACACTGCGAGAGCGAGTTCGTAGAAACGGCCAGAGTTGTGGAAAAATAAGTCGTGGATCTTGTATCAGGACAACGCGCCTGCCCATAACGCGCTGTCTGTGAAGCGTTATTTAGCCGCTAAATGCACTCCAGTGCTCGAACACGCGCCGGACTCACCTGATTTAGCGCCTTGTAACTTTTTTTCATTCTCGAAGATCAAGTCTGCCTTAAAAGGAACCCGGTTTGAGTCGATGGAAGAGGTGAAGCAAAAATCGGTGGAGCTCCTAAATTTTCTCACAAAAGAAGACTTCCAGCATTGCTTTGACCAATGGAAAAAACGAATGGAACGGTGTGTGGCAAGGGGAGGGAAGTACATTGAAGGGGAGCATTCGATTGTAGAATAATTCTTACAATAAACCTCTTTTTCATATGCAGTCTCGTTATTTAATAGCCAGACCTCGTATATGGTTCAAACAGCTGACGGGTGTGGAACTTTTCACTTCTCGAGAAAGAAGCTACCCACTAAAACCCTCTCCTTTCTCTCGTTTTTCCCCTTGGGATCGCTGTGAGGCATTACTTCACGAGGGGAAGGAGGAAGGGGGAATCTGGCCGTAGCTCCTCCTTGTACTCACTCCTCTCTGCTTCTTTTCTGTCCCGCACAACGCAGGTCCTTGAGGTCACAAAAGAAACGTTGCCTCCTATACCGTCTCCAATGAGAACATCGATTCCATCAGATTTTCAGGTAGTATCCTTCCTCGTAATAAAGTTTTCCAAACATTGCAAGCCATACGGAAGCGTGAGCACATAAAAAACAAGTGCTCTGTGTGTACATTAGCTCCTGTTAAAGTCGGATACTTCGAGAAATTCTCATATTTGAATCTTCTGAAAATGTGCTCCAAAGCCCCTGTGTCCTGAAAGAATTTGTGTATGATAGTAATTCACTTTAACATAAGGTCGACAGAACTAGATGTTTGCCTGCCGAATCTCCGGTTTATGCTGCTGGCCCTTTCTTTCACTTTGAGATCTGTTATACCCAACATAGTCAATCTTTTCTGTCAACATAAGGATTCTTGCGTCTTGAGTATGCTAGCCCAGATGGCGAATGCATAGATAAACACTGACGTAATCATCGATGATAACAGCACTTTTCAATAATGACCATAATAATGCACTCGAAGCAATCACATATAAAATTTATCAAACATACGAACTCATAATCAGTATCATGCATTAATATCCACAACAAAAGAATAGAGAAAGTTACAACCGCGAGCATATGAATCGTTATTGGCTTACCGCGTGATGCGGTTCTATGAGCAAAGGCACACGGCTTAGCGTTCAAATAGTTCAGTTGTTATTTCACTGATTATCAAATTTGCTTCTCTGAATGACTGGCACCAATTTCACTCACACAATTCAACACTTGACGACTTGTTTCTATAATTAATCATAATACGCGCGATCGATCGCTACTTCGCAATCCAACTTCTTACAATATCAACAATATATCGCACGACAGTACGTGTAATAAAATCAAAACTAGACTCACTGACGATTCAAACAAGAGTAACTCGTATTATCTTCGCAACGAAAAACGTTCACGTGAGGGATGGGTCTACTCATCACGTGACCAACTGACCCCTTCTTATTACTCGGATTTCATCGATGACTATTTTATCTATTCACACTCAATTACAATTAATGTGATTCACTTAATTATTAATCATTCACATTTGAAACGGATGTTAGGAGTGACAATCGAGGACCGCGTTCATAACGTCACAACGTATAGACTGATAGTTCTGTACCAAAATTTGGTTTATTTAGTATATTCAATGATCATTTGTATTTTGGCACGGCATTTCAGGAGATGTTTTTGAGATGTGAAGAGATGCGAGATTGGTGTCACAATATAGGATATATTCTGTCATATGTCGTTAAGAAAAACAATACGACAGGCTATAGGGTGCTATTGTAATCCTTCAGCAAAGTAAGTTGCCTAGACCACTCCTGCCGCTATGGAGAAAATGAGTAAGGCAGGTCTTTGAAGTAAGATATATATACTATTGTTTTCATTTAAATTCAGTGTATTCACGAAAAAAGAGATGCTGAAATCCTGATGGTAGTTATTGGTCAGGACGCATGAGGTCCTGTGAGCAGAACGGGATCTGAAAATAATAAAAAAGCAAAGATTTTTCATGTGAACTCGTCCTTAGGATTTCTCTCAAACATAGACTGAATACTGTGATACTCAAAAATCTTGATTATAATTCGTGTGGTACAGACAAGAAGAAAGGATCCAGATCCCCAGGAAAACAAGTATTGGTTTCGGAAGTCTCCCCACACTCAATTTAAGAAAATGCGGTAGTGTCGATTCTGACTCACCGACCACTTTTTTTAAGAGGAGTAACAACCCAGTCTAGGTGTCATTTTTTTACTTGCGGACAAATCAATTTTGTCTTTACCTGACTAATCTATTGCTGGTGATTTCGGCTAAGCCTAGTTTGAATAAGTATCGCAGGCATCGGTGGAGTTCATTCAATTCTTTATCACCGGTTTGGACTGATAACAGTTATAATTTATCATCGCTGATTTTGTCTGAGCATGACAGCAATTCTGTTTCGCTGGAATAACATTGATAAGTGATCGATTTAGAAGTCTCACCCCACAGACTGAGTATTAATAGAAGGCGGTCGCTGGTTCTGGTAGCTGCTGTGAGAAGGGAAAAATTGCTATAGAAGGTAGGGACTTAGGCGTGACTGGGTCAGGCAGTCGAAGTTAGTTCTCAAAGGCAAAACATAATATCTTGATATTTAGCAGGACCTTGACAACTGTTCTCTCGGTTTAAATTATTGTTCATTGTTTGAATGTTCGAGTCACCAGTCTCACAATTGATATCTGCTATAATTGAAAGGGTCAATCGTGCTTCAACCGATCGAAACATAGAAAAATATATGAATATATTCAACCATCACTCCGCAAAGTGATTGTTTTTCCATTCGATCTTGCCGTATCAGGTATTTTGAACTGATCCGATGAAAAATTTGAGAACCCTCCTATTTTATTAAATTATTTTTACTATCTGTTCATAGGAATGAGTTCCAGAGTTGGTAGCATCAATAATCATTAATATTAATAACATTTCGAAATAAATATAAACAAAACATGGGTGACTATTATGTACATGTTCGAAATTCGATGAATATTCGACGCTATCCAAAACCATGTCTGTAATATCGTAAATAGATATATATAATGTGTCTTTAGATACACTACATCATTATCAATTTTTTCAATATCAGTAATACCTCGAAAGTCATATTCGAATAATTCATGCATAGATATTATGTGCATGTTTGAATATTAACACATTGCGGCCGGGTCACGAGATATCTCGTTTTCATGGTTTTTTTTTCCAGAATCGGCAACTTAAGAAACCAGCCACAAATATTTTTGTTACGTTATCATGGTAACGAAGTCTCTCGCATTCCTACGACAAATTTAGCGAAACAACTGTATCCCAAGCATGTAGAAATAAACAAAAAAAGAGCGCCGTACGGAATGTGCTTATAACAATTAAGTGCTCTACAAAACAATCACAATAACATCTCATCTGTAAAATTGAAATTCTGTAATACCGCAAATGACTATTCAAAAACGAACATATGGTCAATACTTTTTTTACATAACTATCTAGTTTTGAAGAACTAATTCCAATAACTCTTCAACTTTTGAAAAACTAATTTCAATACCTATTCATATTTCAAGAAAATATTTTGAATAACACTACGGATTGAATATTAACGAAATAGGTTTCGATCAAACATCGTGAGTCGAAATTTCTGCCCGACTTCAGAGCTCGCAATGCCTCATTTTTTTCCTTTTTCCATATCGGAAGGAGTTCATCAAAAAAGTCTGGGCGGCACTGTAGATTTGAATCATAATTCGCGGGCAGCAAATAGACCGACAGAGCTTCAACATGAATAAAAACAGTAAAATTCTCGATTTTTGCCTGCTTGAAAAATTTTTATGATGCCTCATAAAAGTTTCTAGTTGATAAATATTCAAACAATGATGTGTTAAGGGAGGAAGTGAATGCGAATCCGTGCCAAATAATCGAGGAACTGCCAAACACTTTGGACCAATCTTGGTCGACTATCTAAGGAAGTTTACGGCAAATTGGTAAAGTGAAAAAAGCAGGTGTTTGGATCCCGCATAAACTGTCTGAAGTAAACAAAGCTAACCGATCTACCACATCCAACTTATTGCTTCAACGGCACAATACGGAAAAAGCGTTTTTTGATGGCTTCATCACTGAAGATGAAAGATGGATCCTCTATTATAATCCCAAAAGCAAAAAGCAGTGGCTTTTCCTTTAATAATTGAAATAGTTTTATTAGTGTGACTCGAATTTTCAGCTGCTTGAGATGCGACTAATAATCAAAGTCGATCAACCAGCTCATCGGGATCATCCTCAAACACATGATAGACATTATGTTAAGAATTTCTTTTCATTGTTTTGGCTATCATATAACGCTGAAGTTCTATTCCCGAATGTGTTAGTAGTGATTGAAGAATTTTCATAATGAAACTTCTGTATTTTTCATTGTTCATATCATTACGTATCGTTTTATTTATTCGTCAATATTTTCGATGTATTTGTGTTGAAGAGATAATTTCACCGTAATTATTTCAATTGTATTCATTCACTAATAATTTAACTGAACCTGTCATACGTGAATATTTTGCATTACTCGAGTCGAAATTTTCAACATAGTTAAAAGAGTTCCAATATATTGTAACGCTCGCCCTTCCCTTCAATACACACTACTGAAAGGAGAGCAAGGTTACTTGGGAAGCAGAAGGGGAAATGAGATGCCACCTTATTTTACTATTCAGAAGGAATAGTTGATATGAAGAAATAAGGAAACGAGTTTTATGAATTTATTCTTGATTAATTATAAATTTGACTGCAATGTCAAATTTATTCGTTATCATTCTATTCAAATTCGAAACTACTAAAAGTGACTCTGAATTCGCGATGACGAAAATAACTTTAGTCCACGATGACACAATATTCTTAGTCTACAATGAGAAAAAAATTCTAAGTTCGCGATGACGACAATATTCCAAGTCCCGACGCTCGGAACTTTTTCAAGTCCCGTGAGTCGATGACGTGACGGAAATTGCGCAGCAGTTTCTCGTACCAAAGGGGGGAAGGATTGGTTATACAATTACCGGTGAATCCTTTGCAGGATAGGAAAAAAATTCCAATTGATTTTTAAATTATATTATGAATAGTTATTTGTTCATCAATGATTATTCCATAAAGGCCGCGTGCCATAAGGGGTATTTGTTCCAGATGGTGAGGGAACGAAATTAATAATATTTTGATTATTAATTTGGAATTCTTTATAAATGAATGAATGCACTGGTCTTTATATTGGGGGGCTTTTCATCAATTATTCTCCAGGTTGAATATACAATTTTACGTGTGAAATACAAATTACATGCACAAAATAAATCTATATAATTTAATTGCAGATTTTTATCTATTAACAATTTAATATAATACACGTAAATGACATGTATAGTACATACAATATTTTGACGAATTTCGAGGATGATGTTGATATAGATTATAATACGTGCACTTAACTAATAATGTTTTTTTACCATTATCACAGTGTTCGATGTTCCCACGCACTTTACCTTCAATTACGACGCACAAATATCTTATCACTCGTCCATTTTCCTTTATCGGACGGGTACAGACGATGTGAAAATAAATTCGTAGCAAAATGTTGCTTGGTGCGTTTTCAATAGAAGTAATTTTCGTACTGATTTTAAAGTCATAAGTGTATTTCGAATCAATTTGACTAAAAATGTCGCTTAAAGGGCAAGATAGATGCATTCCTGCAACTGTTTTCCTCCCACTTGGTCCATCGTACGATCTTATTCTTGAGAGATTGGCCTAAGACGTCCTTTGTCTACACGGATGACCAATCACTCCTTTCGAGAGAGTCCAAAGGGAAAAATTCCTTCCATTTTCCGGGAAGAATAACGACACGCGCTATCAATGTTTACATCGACCGGCGATGCGTGCCTGCAGTCTACCCGCCACAGCGGCGATTCTCCCGCGTAAACATCAAACTATGTATATAATTATAGATGTATATCAGAGAATATTGATGAAAAAAATCGTCAGAACTTTTTGTTTCTCATTTCAATTGATAGAATGTATACTTATATACGTCGCCCTACCTGTATATTTATAGCGAATAGGTATGTGTGTGAAAATGAATATATCACACGAATCCAGTTAGCAATACGAAATTAAAGATCGTGAATTTATTGAGTGAAATATATTGAGAATAAATTTACAATAGAGTTATGTTAGGCTTGTTGCCTCGACCGTGGTACGATACCGAATGTCGACTGACTGAATTTAACGAAATATTGTAAATATTATTAATCGTCGATACGCGTAGCTTCTAGAGCTAGCGCGTTAAGGGATGTGGCATCACGTGATGTGATGTCAAATGTAAACATTCGTAACCTCGTATATATTTTAACGTACCAACTTTCTGATATTATATTTATCTTCTATATTATCGGTATTTCACCATTTATACAATATTTCGTTTCGGAAATTTGAATATTGTTCGTTTTTATTGTTAGTGCGTCACAGAAAGGTGGGGGAACGTGTGAATTAATTCCGGATATTATATTTCAATCAATTAATTTATTTATTATTGTTTACCATACTCTTGCGTAATATACAATTATTTGTTTGCTATCGTCTGTCTGGAATCGTTATTTATAATCGTTTCCTATTCAAAATGATACCCGTCCCCCCTATTTGTTGACTCTTGACACTAATCCGTGTCTTCGTCACGGTCGTCGTCTGGTAGTACCCTACGATTCAATGGGTAGTATCCTACCCGTTTCGTGATGTCTTATCTAGTGGGAACCAACCAATACTCCAGTCGTATCCTATCCTGAAGAATCACGAGTTGATACCTCACCGATACGAGCGATAGTACCCTGTCGCGCTCCAGTGGTTCCCCACTTCGTGTTCAAACGAAGTAATTCCTCACCAAGTGCTCCAGTACTCTGTTGCACTTCCAGAGGTTCCCCTCCAACCGTTATGACCCGGTCATTCCTTACCCAGGAGCGTAGTTTCCTACTCGTATGTCAGCGGTTCCCCACTGATCGTGTTCCGAAGTGATACCTCACTCGGAGTATGGTTCGTTGCTGTGTGGATCCCCACTTCGCTGGTGACGCGGTAATACCTTACCCTGACACTAGTTCCCTAGTCGCTAGTGATTCCTCACTAATCGTCCACAAAAGAGCACCAGTACTTAATAGGAAAGTTCCCTTACCTTATTTGTAGCTGGTGTTAGTTGTAGTTTGTCTAGGTGAAGTACCCTTCGAACACTAGGCGAACTATGGAGTGACGATTTCGGATTGCTGACCCGTTTCTATGCTATTCTCATTGATGCCGCGCTAGCGAAAACCTCTAGCGGTCATATTACATTCTATAATATTCGTCCACATTATATTGTCACGTCCATCTGGATCCGAAAGCTGAAATTTATCTTAAATATTTAAATTCACACTTAGCTTTCGTTGTCCCTTTGATGTTTCCGGACGGGGTGTTGAAAATCCCTGGGATGCCACTTATTTTGTTGTCAAAAACTGAAGGGGAGAAAAATAGGTAAACCCTTTCATATTTATTAATTATTAAATTCAATTACTATCTATTAAATTCAATATTTATTACTTATAGCTTCAATTTGACTATTCTTTATTTAATTCAATTATTATTTATTGAATTTACTCAATGTTCATTATTTAATATTTATCTGTTTGATATTTATTCATTATCAATCGAAATTCCCTATATTGTATGAAAATATGTTGCCCGAGCAAAACAGAAGGTCCTGTTTATCGGCTGCTATAATGGTAAGGCAAGGGCAGAAATCTCTTTACCAGCCCTGCTTACCGATACTGTAAGTGAGGAAGGCAGTTAACTACGGAATACCAACTCTTATATTAATTCCACTGCGGCCATTTTCCTCGATGCCGCGTGCGGGCCACGTGCTTAATAGATGCCCTTGGAATATCTCCCGCTTCTCTCTTGCCAACCAGACTTTTTTAGCGGGCGTGAAAAATACATTAATATTGTTCATAATATTTACGGGTGAACGAAGTGGACTCTGGATGACGTGATGATGCCCAGCTATCAGCAACGTGTCTCAGCTCGCACACACACTTCACCACAACTGCTTCAATGTTTTATAATATTTAATAGTTCAGCCAATAGTTCAATAATAATCACTAACAATAGTCGTTTCAATAATAGTTCATCAAAAGTTCTCAGTTCAATTATATTCACTATTTTTCACTGCTTATACTGTATTCACTATGCTTGCTTTTTCTTCATCTTCGTTTTTCACTATAATTTTCACGCTGCTGTCTTGTGTAGGTCTTCACCGTATGACAATCCGTGGGCTAATGAATGCAAAATGGCCGTGCTTGCCACGTTGTGCGAGCCGGCAACACGCGGTTGGTCGCCACGCCGCCCGCGGTCTTCTTCAATAATCAATTCGCCAATGCAATTATCGATAATTGTTGATAATTGCGATCATTCCTTATGATCATAGATGGCAATACAAGTGCCTCCGGAGGCGTTGTCGGGACGCAACGTCACAATATTTATATATATTATTTTCTTGTGATTATCGTCACAATATATATACAGGTAAAGAAAAAAGGCACATCCATGTACATCATTTGAACCCTAGTAATAAAATCTTCCAGGTATAAAAGACATATGGTTTCAACTTACTTTCAGCGTAGAAAGTGTAATTTCATGCAAAAACGCGCACTCTCTTCGCTGAAACTAAATTGAAAACACATGTATTTCATATCTGGCGGATTTGAAGGGAAAAATTTATTTCATGATTGAGTAAACAATAATGTAAGTTGGATACGCCAAGCGTACACTCAAAATTTCGACTCGGATATCTACATAAATAAATTCATGGTCAAATGATGCTAGTTTATTGCCAATGTTTGAATCAAAGCTGCTCAACCCTGCACCCGCGGGCCACACTGTGGCCCGCGCGAGCAAGTCGGAAAATTCCTGTCAAGTTGAAAAAGTGTTGCGCACCGCAGAAAGACAAAACAAAAAAAGCGCACCCGACCGTTCCCCGTCACATTGTTTTTGTGCTTCGAAAAACGATCGAGAGCGCACGCGCATGTTTACAGTATTTCATAATCAACTACTTTGAAAGTGACTTGGAAGTTTTTCAACTTGTGATTTTTATGTTGAAGAACTAGATCGAACACTTGAAATAACTAGTCAGTTTTTGTCAAAATAAGTGTTTATATTGACGTTCAAAGGTATGTTATTCATTATTAGCTGATTCAAGTCTTCATGTTAGGTACTTATTCTGAAAGTAAAATGAAAAAATTTTGTTTGTTACAGTATGGCTCACAGTAAACCAAGTACGTCGAAATTGACAGAGACTTACCGTGTTTCTCATAATGAATGGGGAAATAAATATCGTTTTATTGAAAGCAAGGCGCATAAATCCATATATTTACTTTGCTTCACTACAGTAGCTGTTGCAAAAAAATATAATTTAGGAAGGCATTACAAGCAAAATCATAATAATTTCGAAAAAGATTATCAGGTTGGTAGTGCAATCAGAGAAGACTTTTCAAAGAAAAAGAAACGGGAACTATTCAACCAACAGAGTGTCTTCATTAAGAGACACGACGAGCTTGAATCCATGGTCAAAACATCTTACGAGATTTCTTTGTTTTCAACGAAAAAGAAGAAACTTTTTTCTGATGGTTAAATAGCTAGAAAGGCCTTGATAATCTTAGCACAAAATTGTGATGATAAAATCGTCAAAGCTGAATCCGACAGTGTTTCACTTCCACGGTACACTGTCACAAGACGGATGCAGGAGATGGCAGTTGATATCAGCGGTCAAATCCAAGAGATTGTAACAGAGTGCAAATACTTTTCAGTGTTGATGAACATTGTAATATATCGCAAGATTTACTAGAATTTCGTCAGCCGGAAACTACAACTCAAGAAAAACACATATTTTTGAAAATTAAGGAATGCATTGAAAAAAATGGTTTATCATGAGACAAAATGATATCTATTTGCACTGATGGTGCACCTGCAATGACTGGAAAAAACAATAGTTACGTAGCTTTGTTACAGAATTTCTTGGGTCGAACACTAATTTCGTATCCTTGCATTATCCATCAGAAAGCCTTGTATGCAAAGGACATCAAGTTGGATGATATTATGGGTCCAGTAGTACGTTGCATAAATTACATACGTGCAAAATGTCTTCATAGACGTCAATTCAGAGTTTTATTTGAAGAAGAAATCAGCGAATACGGAGAGTTACAACCATACTGCGCTGTGCGAAGGCTATCAACGGGCAACATGTTAAAACATTTCTCCAACTTGAGAGGGCATGCGTTGGATTTTTAGAGGAAAAAGGGACGTTCCATTTGGAAACTGATTTACTGAAGAATGCATTCTGGTTGAGTGATCTTGCATTTCTTGTTGATGTCGCGAATCACCTCAATATTTTGAATATTTAATTACAGAGAAAGAATGTTCACTTCTGACTATATTCACACTCAAAAATTTGAAAGAAAAGCTCAACATAACCACTTTCAATTGTTCTAACTACGAATCTGAAATGAGATGCTTATCACAGTCGTTTAGAAGCAGATTTCTGGACTTTAAGAGTGGAAAACCAAATATACAAATTTTTATGAATTCTTTCATGATCAGTTTGACTGAAATAATTAGTCATCCTGCCAATATTCAGTTGGAACTCACTGAACTGCAAAATCATTCCGCGCTAAAAAACATTTTTATCGAAAAAGTATCTTTGAAACCACAAAATTCTTCAGAAAACTTCACAGATTTCTGGAAATTGGTACCAAAAAAAGGCTTTCCTGCAATAACCTGGCCTTGCAGTTCTTAAGTAGTTTCGGATCAACATATGTTTGTGAAAAGGTTTTTTCAAATCTTCATTATGTAAAAAATAACTGAGCAACATATATGTGACTTGTTGTTTCTGTCAACATCTGATTTGACTCCTAATATAAGAAAATTATGACAACAGAAACAATGTCAGGAATCACAATGATTATATTAATTACCTACCTTAAATTTTATTTAGATTTCGATTCAAGGATATTCTGGAGGTGTAATCGGAGACAGAAACATGAAAAATTCGAAAATCATTTATATTTAGGCACTGAATACGATTAATAAGAATATTTTTTATACAAAATGTAGACAAATACTAAAAGTTTTTGATATAGTAGTAATTTTTTTACAATATTTATTTTTTCATTAAATTTTCTTAGTATTATCGAAAAATTTTGAATGACTTTGAATGGGAATATGCCCTGATTCCAACTTCTAGAAAAAAAAATTGTAATAATTAATATTGATAATTATATAATAAGACATGAAAAAAAATTATTCAAACATCTAAAAAATGCTACGAAAAACAATATTTAGGATTATTGTTAAAAATATATACTTTAAATTAGCATAATTCTATATCACATATAGTGGTAGAAAACGTGGCAACAGTGGAATGATATATTTGAGAGCTGGTCACATTGGTACGCCTTGAACTATACACTCCTAGCACTCCTTGTATGTTTGTATAAGTTACTTTGAGAGCGTTGCATCGTTTACGCGTCGTTTTTATAAATTCAAAAAATATAATTTAATTAATCATTCATCAGAGTTCATGTTAATTTGTTTTGTTCATGTTAAAGCAAAGAATTTTATATTAATGTAAGAAAAAAAAAATAATTTTTTTCATTCATCATATATGATGTCGCGCTTCATCATCGTCGGCATTGTAGAAAATTATTACAGTCAGTTCATCTAGCTTACACTGTTGTCTCGTTCCTTACTACTAAAATGGCGTAAATGGAAAATATCATGTTTTCAGACTTTTTATAATTATTTGCTGGTAAACTAGTTAGTAAGTACTAGTGAATTTTGGACCATAATTAAGGAAATAGTTTGAACTACTAATAGAAAAAAAAATTACATTTTTGGCACCGTTTTTTCAGTATTTGAATAGCATTTGAATAAAATTTTTATCGATTCTCCATGAGAAGACGTGTTAAAATATACAAATTTTAAATCGCTATAACTTTCGAACGGTGTAGTGTATCGAATCCAAATTTAGCTGAGCGTTTTAAAATACTAAAAATTATATCATGTCAGATTTTCAATGATCTGTCACTGTTTTGAGATACCCCCAGGACATCCTTAAGATACTTACATACAATTTTATTTGTTTATTTGGCATAAGATGCTTTTTATCTTATTGTTCTAATGAACAACGATTACATTTCATAATATTGGTTTTTTTATTGCACAAGTCTTGAAAGTAACTAAAATAGAAACCGTTAGCCTTGGTCTGAAAGATTATTTATTCATTTCCACCTTTTCAACAGATTCCGACAATTAGTCATCATCATCACCACCGTCAACTTCAGCTGTCATGGTTGTATCATGGTATTTAATCCATTCATCAATAGTTGAATTATCATTGTAAGCCGATGCATGAAAAGTGGAATGGATTAAATGATGATGATTTTTCTTTTTTGATGGGTACTTCCTGCTCTTAAGTTTCCATTATCGATTTATCCAATAATTTTTCAAGTGGTTGTACAATAAGTTAACATCCTCAGTATTTTCACGATTCACTCGAATTATTTCATGTTTATGTCGTAAGTTTTGGTAACTTCCTGTAATACATCATTTTTCTCTCTCATTTTTTCACACTACATGTTGATACAATCGATCTTAAAACTCAACTGCAGATATTATATTAAAATACCGTTTTAATGGCCCATCAAGATTATCTATATTTTAAGAACACCATAGGGTTTCAGTCAAAAATTTTGAGTAAATGTACACAGGCCTGAAACGCGCCTAATACACGCCCGTAGTGTTTTTGAAAGAGGTCATCAAACATAAACTGTCCAGTGTCCTAATCTTTTAATGAGGGTTCGTTTTATTATATTTAATATTCAACACGAAATGTGCACTCGTTAGTCTAGTTGTCAGCATTGCATATAAAAAAACATATATCCAAACATATATACATGTATATATTGTGATGCTTTTCGCTGAATATTCTCCGTGAATATTCCGACCGCTCGACCTATTATTCTTGTAAGACTTTGTTGACCCCTTATGTGCTATTGGGCTCAGCTTCCCAGGATTCGTCGGGCGGGGTGGGTCGTCATAAATAATTTCTCCGTGTAACTTTCATTTTGAATATTCTTCTCCTTTTTATTTCTGACCTTTTTATTCATACATTTTCTCTTTGGACTTGATACATTATTTCCCGTAACTCAAGATAAAATACTTCTTTTGTCAGCGAATCTCACGTTGATAGCAGACGCGTTACACATTAGAGAGTAGTCGCACAAAAGCGTAATAATACAAGAAGAGCACTACGTTCCCATAATATTACTTACCTGTTAATCAGTCGTCTTTGGTCAGTAGAATTGAATACAAGCATATAAAATAATAATAATTACTTTATTGTATTAGTGAATGAGTTAAAAGTGATAAATAAAGTGGAAATATTAATTGATATTGAAAAGGATCAGAAGAATTTCTTGAGTATACCTACGGCATAACAACGTATGTATAAATGTATAAATATATATAAATATATATAAATGAAAATAAATTCGAAAAAATAATGAACATCTAGCTTATGATTGATATGAGAAATTTATATTTATATTCCAATTATATTTTAATTAAAATATTTATTTATTCTATTTTTATATTTATTCACAAAATTCAATATTATTAACGGGTTCTATTATGTATGTTTTTTATCTATTTTTACAATAAAACATAAATTTAGAATTGAATTTACCTCAATCAGTATTTGAGATGGATGTGTTGTTTTAAGATTCCATACGTATGGAATTGTAACTTGAACTATATTATTATCTTCATAATTATCAATATTTGATTCTATAACATATAATGCGGATCTCAATTGATAAGATTTTTGACGAATTGCCTCTTGGAAAAAAGCATAATTTTTCGAATTTTTTAATTTACTGACTTCAGTTTTGAAATTAAAAATTATAAAAATTTTAGTTTTTGAATAAATACATAAAATATTTAAAATTGTTTATTAATAAAACTTATTTATCGCCTTAAAAAAAAAAGTTTTTATTATAAGAAAATTCTATAAAATTTATATATAAACAAATAAATAGATCTAATCGATCATTGCTTATAGACAATTATAAGTTTTTAATAGTATCTACGATCAGGTTTCATCGAAACTGTATATAAATTAACCATTAAAAAATACTGTAGGTGATTAGGTATATTGGAATATAAAAATCCATTCTTATAGTTTAATAATTTTTTTATTATTGGAAATTATAATGAAATAACATTATGGTATAGTCGTGAAATGACTATAATAATTATTCTAAGAACCTGCAAAACGAAATGAATAAAAACCTGAAAAACTATATCAAATAATCAACAGTTTGATAAAATAGACTCTAGTTTTTTTACATATATTATCTATAATTTTTCGGCTTTTGGTGATACGAGGTTTCCCACCTACATCCTGCGCTAATAACATTCTTATTCCTTCATAGCCACTCGATATTTAACACTGACGTAAGTTATCAAAAGTTATACCACTTGTAGCAATTTATTTTACCATGTGGATTGATAGGCTTCCAACTTCTTTCTTATCTTTATCACCTTGTAGGCGCAGAAAAGTTTCTTATATATTATTACAAAGTAATTTTGTTGCACCTTGTCTTATTACTTCAGAGACGCTTCTACAATTCTCAAATGTATCTTCGCGTGTGATATTAATATTATTATGTTCGACTAGTTCCTGGAGTACATTCAGATCATTAGCTGCATTATGAGCACCATTTAATAAATTTGAATCTAAAAATTCTTTGGCCAGTACATTTTGTTTAAAACTGGCCTTCGCACCACATTGGTCTTTTAATTTTGCTTCAAATAGCGGTAGAGAATCAGAAAATCCGACAACCAATGATGAAAATTCTTCTAACAATCCTTCATTTTTAATAAAATTCAATAATGCTGGACAATCAAATTCAAAACAATTATGAGCAATCAAAATTATTTTATTGTTAATAGATTTTAAAAATTATAAAAAGCTGTTTGCAGCATCCATTTTTGTATAAGATATAACAGGAGTAGAATTATAATATAAAGTATTATTTTTTTTTTGTAAGTCCTGTGATTTCTGAAGCTTGGAAAGTAAATCCTTGTAATGGCTTGATATAAATGTTAAATTCCATATTTGAATACTTTGCAGCTATTTGAACAATTTCTTTATTTGCATCAAGTCCAGTCGTTTCTGAATCAAAGAAAACAACAAGAGAAGATGATAAATCTACTCTTGAAATCGTATTAGAACTGTCTACAAAATCAATCCCGAGATCCAAACCACATTCTGACTCATAGCATATTCCTTCTGTTCGAACAGTTTTATTACATTTTTTTGTTTTGCTACTAAAAAGCTGCCTCCGACGTTTTTTGAACTGGACCGTTTGTGCTTTGACTTTATGTCGGTATGCATTTTCATCTTTTTTTTTGTTGAAACTTGAGTGATAAATTAGTTGTTGGTGAACTGTTCATTTTTTTGTTAATAGCATCGATGGTTATATTGCCAAGATTTTTATGGATAATCGCTGCACTAACTCGAATGTCATTAGATTGTGATCCTCCGTAATGGAGATGCTTGGGGGCTGTACTTGAAATTGTTTTATTTAACGATTCATTAGCTTAGCTTGAAGCACATGGACTAAGTTCATCCACGACATTTACAAAAGAATGAAAAATTGTATTAAGTTCCTCTCGAACTACCATATCAGTTAAACTTTTGCTTTCAGGCAGAATTGTATGTTTATAATTATATGGATCAAATTTATATTTACACCAATCGCCACAAGCTGAATAATTGCCGTATACATGTGGAACAATATTGAGAAGACCAGCTTTCGTTGCTTCAGTATTATTTTTATTCTTCTCCAGTACACAGCTGAAGCAATATTTGAAATATTCTACCAGTTGCATAGATAATTTAATAGCGTACAAGTATTTACTTAATTTAGAAACAACATGATTTTTATCACTCCATTTTTTAATTTCATAACCAGCCTCCTTCCGTAATGTTGCAATAGTGCTCGAATCATTATCTATCAATGTTCCTAACTTGACATTGACTTGAATAAAATGAGGATTATGTAAAAAAATTTCTTGTGCTAGGTCAGCTTCCATAGGCTTTGATGAACCTCCAAAATTCTTGCGACAGTCATGCTTCTTTTGTGCGGTACCATTTAATCATGTTTCAGTCTCATTATTATTAACACGTTGAATACCACGCCAATTTTACCGGAATTGTCCGTGGCGACACGATGAATTTTTTGATTTTGCGCTACACTTAATATCGAAATATTATCTGCAATAGATAAGTTACAGTGTATAACCATGTTTGGCATGTTAATTGCAACGGGAGTCACCGGTGACCCCCGTGGCCCTGGAGTGCGATTTCGCGCGACTTCTAAAAATATCTCAAAAATTGACTATTGAACATATGCAATCGTCAATTATCCCATATTTTTTCTTCGCGTTGTTGAGATATAGTTTCACGATTTTATTCTTTCGAGAGTGTTAACAATCAGGTAAAAATCTCTATTATACTTATATACAAAAAAAAAATTTGCGTTTCGTATCTGTTATTTAATTTTTCAGTCAACCCATAAAATTATGATTTCAAATGAAGATTCTGCTTCAAGCAATTCAACTGACGATATATTTTTACGAAGTCCTTTCAAACGATGCCAAGTGTTGTTAGAGAGTGAGGAAAGTTCCTCGAGCAGTTTGTCTGATTTGATGATACTATCTTCAATACGTCGCTGTCGAATTATATCAGATAGTGAAAGTGAATTTGAAGATGACGGTAATAATGACGAAAATAATAATAATATACAAGATGAAGTAAGTGATACAAATTGGCATATTCCTTCGTGTAATCAACCAAAGATTACATTTTCTAATTCATCGGGAATCAATACACATTATTCTGAAATTTTTGATTATACTGAACCGCATAGTTTTTATTGCCTTTTTGTTTCGAATGAAATATTTGAAATTATTGCAAACCAAACAAATATATATGCTGCAAAAATAGTATCAAAACAGCGATCACGACGTCTTGATAAATGGATTGAAACAAATCCAAATGAAATAAAAAGATTTTTTGGCTTAATCCTATGGATGGGATTAGTACGTTTACCCAAAATTCACCTGAATTGGAGTAGCAATGAAAAATATCACCAGGCATTCTCAAGTACAGTGATGTCGAGAAATCGATTTGAATTGTTGTTACGGTTCACTCATTTTAGTAATAATGAAGAAAACGATCCTAGTAATAGATTATCGAAAATTACTCACATTATCGACATATTAAACAGAAGTTTCAAAGAATACTACAATCCAGATGAAATATTATGCGTAGACGAATCATTGGTGCCCTTCCGAGGCCACATAATATTTCGACAATATTTGAAACAAAAACGGCATCAATATGGAATTAAAATTTTCAAATTATGCTGTGGTGCAGGATACACTTATTCTTCTCAAATATACACTGGAAAAGAAAAAAATAGAGATAAAACTGCAAGAACCGTATCGTCAGAGATTGTAATGACTCTTTGCAAAAATTTATTGGGTAAAGGACATACTGTTTGCACGGACAACTGGTACACGAGTGTTGATCTGGTAGAACAATTAATCGCAAATAATACACATTTAGTGGGTACCCTACGAAAAAATCGACGTGAAAATTCAGTAGAAGTAGTATCCAAAAAATTAAAACGTGAAGAATTCATTGCTCGCGAAAATAAATCGGGCATAACAATTTTAAAATGGAAAGACAAGAGAAACGCATTAATGCTTTCAACAAAACATTCGGCAGAAATGGCTACTGTCCATAAGAATTTTTATTCATGTGAAAAACTGAAAATGATTGTAGACTATAAACTAGGAAAATCATCAGTCGATTTATCAGACCAAATGATAGCTTATAGTTCACCACTACGTAAAACTTTAAAGTGGTACAGAAAATTAACAATAGAACTGTTATTGAATACACCCGAGTCGAAATTTAGCGCATCAAAAATACATCAATATTCTATGACATTCTCAAATACGCTACGATAACCTGAAGGATAGTTGGCTCAATGGTTTTTAGCGTTTCAGTAGCATTTCGAGCGTCTACTTACTGGCTGTTTCCGACGTTCGAAACGCTATTGATATGCTATTTTTGATGAATTGGAAATGCTATTGAGTATCCCACAAACACAAAAATCAAAAACACATGCACCAATCATACACGAGTTGTATATGTAGTAGTGCACTTATATATATTATGTTAGAAATCTGAAAGGTAACAGAAAATTTAAAATTAAACATAAATCTGAAAAAATAGAAATGTTAGATGGTCAGACTCGAACCGGGGATCCTTGGAAGACACATGAAGAGACTGACACGCTACCCAATACGCCATTCGTGAACATACGAAAAATGAAAATATTATATTATAAAAGACATGATTATACAAACGTATCCACACTTCAACACATACACGCCCATTTAGATATTTTATCAAAAATCAAAAATTATGCCAGATTTCATTAATGGGACTAGAGTTGAACGGATGCACGGCATAGATGGAGGGGTAATAAAGAAAAACAATAAAATATCATGCATTAATATCTATAACGATTGTAATACATTTGGTGATTCATTACCTACATCGTTATAATTTTTATTTGTTGAAGGCGATGGATTAGGGACCGGATTGAAATTCATTGTTTGATTTTCAGAAGGAATTTTAAAAAGGATAATAAAATGGATTATCATTTGTGTTATTTGAGTTGTACACAGGAGTTTGAAAGTTTTGTTGAGGATACGGTTGATGATTGTTGATAGGAGATGCATGGGAAATTTGCTGAGGGTACGACGGTGTAGTATGTGCAGTATAATATAATTGTTTCTATCGAAAAACTTTTAGATGTATGTATTTACATGAATGTAAATAAGCAAAATTATATCAGTTGTCCTGTAAATAGTAAAGAATTGGAATGAATATATATTTTTGAATTTTAAAAGATTTATTTTTGCGTTTCAATAAATTCTTAAATAATAGTACATGTGTGTACATTATAGTATAAATATTTCGTAAAAACTTTATAAAATTGATATGGATTTTTATTTAATAAATAAATAATTTTCATTTTATTTTAAAAAGAAATGTTATTTTCGTTATGATATTTAAGTATAATTATTTTAAAAGTTTGAAAACCTTGATGACTCGATGAAACCCCATGGTGTTTTCAAAATATTTATAATTTTGATGAACTATTGAAACGGTATTTCAAAGTAAAATTGAAAGTTAAGCATTTGATGTGCTATTGGTGCGCTAAAGAGAACCTGGATATCTTAGTGACACGCTAAAGAGAACCCTGGGCATTCTATCGACACGTAAAAGAGAACCTGGATATGCTATGGATATGCTATAGACACGCTAAATTTCGACTCGGGCATGTATGGTAAATGCTATGGTATTATTCAAACAGATCATACGCAAAAATATTCAAATTCCCGATTTCAGAATGAAAGTTGCAATGTATTTAATAAAATGTCGTGATGGAGTTGAAGTTTCTATTTCTCCGCGTGAAAGCTTGCAGAGAAAACCACGTCATGAATTAAACGCAATGCCGAGAAAAGCTCGAACAGTGCGACGATTTTGCAAAATTTGTTACCGAAAAAATTCAAAGAAGCTAGGAAGAATAATTGCAAAAAACTGTAGCAAAAAAATCGTGACATATTGTAAAGACTGTGATGGTTCACCCTTTCTTTGTTTAGAATGCTTCAATACGACACATCGGAACGTGCGCGCATAATAAACTATATTTAAAAAAACTATATTATATTATATATTCAAAAAAACTATATTATAAAAAATATATTTCATGTATAAATAAAACTATTTTCAGATGTTTTATACTGTATTCATTTCTTCATACCACTACATCAACGATAGTAATAATAAAAAATTATAAGTATCGTCATTTGTTTAAATTGTATGTATTTTTATCAGTTGAGTGCCCCAGTCACCGGTGATCTCCGTGGCATTCAACGTGTTAATATCTAAGTTCCTATCATTAAATTCGCAGAATCTACGGCGTTTATTTCTTGTAGCAAAGCCTATCACTTTCCCTGTATAAAACCCAATCGCAGTATCGTGACCTAAGAAAAATTTAAACAAAAGAATATTTATACAATCACAACTGAATAAAAGCAAACTGAGAAGTAATTTCAATAAATATCACTGTTAAACTGTTATATGAACGCCCAGAACCTTTTTTCTGCCACCCAACATCATAACTAATTGTTAAATAAACAACATTACTATCAGTCCAATTACTTAATTCTCTCAAACTATTAATAACATAAAAACAAAAAAATTATTAAAAATGATAGTTACAATTACATTTCAATAATATAAAATAACATATATCACAATTATTTATTCTGTTTAAATATTCAAATGTGCTTGAATTATTTTTTTGTACAAATCAAAATGTCTTAGTATTCCTAGACGTCATTATTACATTGTTATAATCTGATAATTATATTCTGATATACAATTCTTCCATCATGATTTTTCTGTACTTATTATTACTTACTTACTTATTATAATAATGTAGGACCTTTCAATATATCATTTTTAAGTACTCATAGGAATAAGCCAAAGTCTTCAATTTAATTCTTTATTTTATAAAAAATAAACCTTGGAGATCAAGGTGTAAATAATTAGTTAATAGTTAACTTAGCTATTATTCCATTGCATACCATTCTCTTTCAATTTTCATCTCTCTTTCGGCCTATATATTTTCCAAACAGCTTTCATCAGCAATAAATTCGATTGCGGCACCAACTTTTTTTTTGTAACGTTTAAAAACTGATGAAAACATCAGTTGGAACTTCTGCTGCTGTAAAAATTTTGTTCAGAATAGTATTTCCAGCACCACTTTCAATAAAATCATTCACAATCTTAGAGTTTACGGTGTAGGTTGGTTTGGTTGCTGAATTTTTTTCTTCTGTTCATGTATTGACTAGAAAAATTCTATTGCAAGTTATGCATTTGACCTTAAATATACTCGCTAATCCATTTCTTGATTCGCTGACTGCATTTCGCGAAGACAAAGCTTTGTCACAAAAGTGGCAGCATTAATTAGCATCAAATAATTATATATCAATTAATCGTCGTTCACTTGATTCTAAAATGCATCGAAATAATAATTTACATATTTCTAACAAAAAATTTTATATGACATTAAACAAAAAAAGCTTTGATAAGGCCGTATTTTTTTTTATTAAAAAACTATGATAATCTGCATCATTATAATACTGTGGATATAACCTCAAATTAAAACATAAGTTATAATTACTTATGAAGTTAGAATTTTCTTCGTCTTCACGTCGAGCTATGTTATTCTGCATAACATTTTTTTCCATTTTGCTATGTTTACTTTACAAAATTTACCTTTGTATCTGCAATTTATGTTTTGAATTTTCCAATCTCATATATACACTTATACACCCCGCCGTACTGTCCCGAGTCGAAATTTTCAACTTACGCTCACCTTCTTCAACTTCCATTTTTGTTTACTTAATCATAAAATAAATTTTTCTGTTCAAATCCGCCTGATATGAAATACATGTGTTTTCAACTTACTTTCGACTTGAAACTATTCCGTTTTTGCACAAAATGCATCGTTTGAAGTTGAAAGTAAGTTGAAACCATATGTCTTTTATACCTGGAGGATTATATTATTAGGGTTCAATAGATGTTTATGGATGTACCTTTTCTCTTTACCTGCATATATATATATACAATAATTTTGCAATTCCTACTATACTATTTCACACAGGAGAGGGGATGCAGACTGCATGCGACGTATATAAGTATACATTTTATTTATCGAAATGAAAAAAAAAAAAAAAAAAATTCCGACACATCTTTGATCAATATACTCTAATATTCATCTTTAATTATGTAAAAAGTTTATTATACATGCAATTACATTTGGTTTATTTTATATCGAACAGAAATATCATGTGGTTATTTAAATTAACATAATACTAAATCAAAGCTGAAAAATAGGAATTATAAATTAAATTTGAGGTAACGGCAGCGGGACTGGAACCTGGAACCTTTGAAATCTGAGAGGTTAACGCACTGCATGAGCCACTAGTTACTCTTGTTTTTTTGTTTAATTTTTTAATTATGTTTTCTTATTGAAAATTTTCAGGTGAATGAAAAACATATTTGTACATAAATAGAAATTTTATATATTTTAATTTCAATTATAATATAGGAAAAATATCATAATAAATGAAAAAAAAATAAAATAAAATATAAAAAATATAATTAAATAAAATAAAAATCAAATATAAAAAAATTACAGCGAAGTAAAATAAAAAATAATGAGAAAACAAATAAATAAAATAATTAAAATATAAAATGAAATTACTGAAATATAAAATGAAATATGATATAATATGAAAAAATAATAAAAAAAAAAAAATTTCGATATGAATATTGTCTTTATTAACGGAATTATTGAACAAAAAAAGCAAATGATTTTTTACGGGTGTTCCGCTCTCAATTGGAACATTTCTTCAAAGGTTATATAGTAAATACTCCTAGAAAAAGTGCTATGACCATGAAGGGTATGCTTTTATATGGAATTGAGAAACATTCCATTTTCCACATGGTGGTCATACACATGGTTATAAGTACACAAAGCAAGGGAATTTAAGAACTGTACAACAAACGATCAATCACGAAAAGCAAGCTCCTCATTCTCGGCAACCTACAATGGGTGTCAAACGACCATGTGCTCTATCTTTGTTTATGCCAGACTTTATTTTAGGGACAGGAATGGACCGTATGCATGGTGTCGATATAGGTATTACAAAAAAATTGTTGACATTGTGGTTTCATCCCAATTATAGAATGTTTTCTTTCTCATTCATAATCCGACCTGATTTTTTTAATCATTATTTACATTTAGTACTTGGTGTTTCTATATTGAGCTTAGATAGTATTCCTATTGATATGGTGGAAAAAGCAAATGATTTATTGCATTATTTTGTTGAGAATTCCGAATTGTTATATGGATTACAATTTTGTTCCATAAATATAAATCAATTAATACATTCAACAACATATGTAAGAAATATAGGTCCATTATGGGCATATACGTGTTATCAATTTGAAGATTTGAATGGCCGTTTACTTGACCTTGTTCATGGTACATGGCACATCGATACTCAAATTACAAATGCTCATTTCCAATTTATCAAAATGCAAAAAAAATTAGATGAATTACCTAATAGTAGAATGAAACAATTTTGTATCTCTAGGAAACGTCAGATGCAGCTTCATAAGAAATTATTTGACCATTGTTTTAGCGTTAGAATTTATAATGAAGTACATGATCAAACTTTTGTAGATAATATTCAATAATTGAACAATCAGAATTTCATATTAATGATATAAAAATATATTCGCGGTTATTGAAAGATAACAAATTATATATTGCAGAATCTTATTGTAGGAATATGAAGACAGAATCGGCATTTGTGGAATTCAAAAATGATAATGACAGATACATTGGTTCTGTGTTATATTTTATTGAAAGTAATAATAATTGTATTTGTGTTGATGATTGTGATTGTGATATAGCAATACATTATGCAGTTATTCGTAAATATTCAGCTAAAAAGGTTTTCACTATCAGCATCAATAATATTCGAATCCAATTGCCTTGGTTATATAAATGTTGTGACACCGGCGAAACAATATTAATACCAATCAAACAATTATTATCCATATGTATTTATATGATGATTGACCAACATATATATATTGGAACTATTTTAAATGTAGAAGAATTAGAATAAGTAATATTTTATTTGTAAAATAAATTGTGAATAAAAATAGTAATAATTATAATAACATAGAATAAAAATATATATTATAAAAACAAAAAAATTTTAACAATAATTTATGCAATTGTTGTCAAAAAAATATTTTTATAAACATTAATTTATAATTTATAGAGAAAATTTATCAACAAAAAAATAATAATTTATAAACTGTATATATATATATAATGCCCACTGCTTCACTGCTGACCCAACAGTGTAGTAGTGGGAGTTAGTTGGGTACAGTAGCAGTGGGGATAGCTTACATAGAACAATTTTATAACGAGTAATAAACTTTTTTGCTCGTACGTTGAATATGTTGAAATTACGTTGAAAATCAATAGAAATTCTTCATTTCAACATTGGTAAGTTGAAGAAGTTAAAAATAAGTTGAAATTTGGGTTGATAATCCGCGAAAACGAAAGAAATAAGTTGAAGAAGGTGAGCGTGAGTTGAAAATTTCGACTCGGGGTATAATACGAAAGCACAATAAGGCGCTGTTGCCACTTCTTTTTATTGAATCGTTTAAGTAAAAAATAGCGAAGTCATTTCCTAACTATCTTTCATTAAATAAATAACAATTATTAATTGTTCAATTAATTATATTATTAGAAAATAAAATAATGGATTTTAATAACTATTAGAATAATCAAACTCATTGAAAAATTCAAGCATTTTTTTGACTCATTAGTTACGCTCGAACCTCTTTATCCCATTTGCATCCAAGTACGGAATATTCCGCGAGTCGCGACTGTCTTCTATCACCGAGCGCGGAATAATATGTGCCTGCATATACGATCAACCGTGTGTGGTAATATCGGCCAGTCGTCAGTTGAACGTCGCTGATGCAAATGGGTTAAAATAATGATAAAATCATAGTCTGTCAAGTCACAGTTTAAAACTTATCGATTAATTGATTCGAACTTTTATGAAGAAACATTTCTGATTGTTGCTAAAAATCATGTGGATGTGCATTTTTTTATTCAAACTTTACTGGAAATCGCATATTAAAATTTGATGGAATTATACTTATCAATGCACATCTGCAGATAGCTGATCCGAGGTGACCAGAGTGACCATTTATGATTTTCAGATTATTTTCATAAAAATATTATCGTTTTCAACTTGTGTAAATACACTAGTCACAAATTTTAGAGCGCCATCCGACTGTGAAAATTTGATGCGTCGAAACATCAGTGTGCTCAGAAGGTTCATAACTCCGAAAGTTATGATCTGATCGAGATGGGCTATGAGAACTTTTTTTAGATTCTTCTCTCTCGTTTGGGAATATCTTTGTCGATTTGCAATAATTTAATTGGGTATCCAGTTACATAACTCTGAACAAAATTTGTCCGAGTCAAAAAATTTTCGATCGTAAAACCACGTGATCTCCGAAAAAAAAATTTTTTTCGTCGATATGATTGATATCGATCAATAGACAATTTTATTCCATGCGAAACGTGGGGTAGCTGATCCCCATCCAATAATTTTTGCAAGAGTTATTAATAAATAACTGAAACATTATCTTGATCACTTTAGACCGTAATTACGGGCAAACTATTCATCTAAGAAGAAAATTCAATGAGTCAAAATAGAAGTTGAGGAAATCATCTATAAAGACATGTATCGATAATGATGATTTATACAATCGCGCAATAATGATACTGATCTGAAATTGTAATTAAAAATTGCATTTTGTCTTGTGCAATTTTCAGTCAATTGTTGATAACTTTTGCAAAAATATCGAATGGGGATCAGCCACCCCACGTTTTGCATGAAATAAAATTAATTGAAATAAAAGTATTTTTATTATACTTTTTGGAAAAGATTCATGGAAAGAACCAAATATTCACAAATCTATTAATAATTAATATTCAAATTTTCTTCATTTCTTATGATTCCACTATTTTTAACATTAAATTTTATATTATGAATTTGAATTTGAATTCATTCTAATATTTATAAGTGTAAATATACTCATTAATGATACTCAGAATACATTCACGCTATTGATGATTGATCTCACTTTATCAATTTCCTGAAATTAATAAAAATATTGGACCAGTAACATTAATAATTACGCAGTCCCTTAGCATCTAATCAGATCACTACAATATTTATCCGAATTAAATTTAATCGAGTAACTCCCCCCCCCCCCCCCTCCCCCAATTTTTTCCACCCGCCTGCCCGACCTCGTGTAGTACGCGAGATGAGTCATCTTATCAATTACAACTACAATCCTCAATTCAATATACCTCTAACTATTTATCCATTTTATATTCTTATTGCCAGTATTATTATTACTATTATTATTTCTATCATCGCGTCGATTTTTATTATTATCATGATAATTGTGGTCACAATTGATATTATAGTTATTTTTGTTTTGATTCTTAATTTTATCGAAAAATCTCAATAACAAATTTCCAAGAAGTTATAATACGAGGCGCATCGGGGCTCTTGAGAAAATGGAGCCCAATACGCAGTACGCCCCTGAATTCCGCATTCAACAGCCTCTAACCTATCCAAAGTTGGTCGAAATAAGAAATTGGTGTTTCGTCATTTGGATCGCAATAACTTGTGCGAAAAAAATCGCACGATATTCAATCAGGATGCATTTTAAAGCTAAGAAAAAATCCTATCAAGCGATTGGAAAGTCATCCCCACGCGATTTTTTTCAGCACCCCCGAAAACGAAACGAACATTGCGCAATTTTCCCAAAAATTGATCGTTTTTCAACGGGCCATATCTCTACTTGTTATCCAATTAATCACAAAAGTGTATTAGAAATTTCAAACCACAAGCGATTTCCTCTCGAATGGCGTTTGATTCATTTCAATCCGATAATTACTTGGAGAGCGATCGACGATAGAATTTTTTCTAATTTTCTCAGGGTAGCCCGAAACTTTTGAGCAGTAGCGTTTATGATACAAATTTATCTCATCTGTTATTCATATGCCACATTATCAGAAATCATAATAGAATTTGCATGAGCATTTTCAGGTTCAATTACTTGTTTATGCTCATTAAACGGGAAGTAATTTATATTTTTTATCAATGCAAGTATCTGTCAAAATAATATGTATTCAGGTTGTTTTAACGATTTTGAATAAACATAAACATTTTTGAATCGAAGCCTATTCAAATGAATGATAAGCGCAAACAAAGCATTCGTATTCCCACATTTAAATGGCCTACATATCATCGCACGCACACTATTCTGTAATATAATTATATCAAAGTTTACTATCGTTAATTCAGTTGTTTTTCAAACTTCATCTTTATTGCTACTTGCTTCACACATTCGATATCTTATGATTAACTGAATTCAAAAGTTACAAATATTAACTATTTATCAATTCCATATTAGTTGAGTGATCCGGGTTCTAATTCACTCAATACTGCATGTAAGGGACATGATATTGAATATATCATACTCTTCGCTGGTATAAATGCAGCAGGAATTTTGGTTAGTGGTACCGTGGGTATCGTAAATGCTGCAAATCAACCAAGTGCCGCCAAACGTCAATTGAATGATGGCAAAGAATGTAATGAAACAATGTGAGTCATTGTTTTGGGAAGAGGAGTGCATATAAAGCCTTATAAGAAAAGTATGGGTATATACTTATCACTCAAACAAAAACGTATAATGCTATCATACCGAGCTTTCATCAATATTGATCTATTAAAATATGTAAAATCACTTGAAATCATATATTTTCGTGGAATTCACATGGCTAATAATAACATCTGATTACACCAGAACTGATAAATTACTGAAAATTAGTTTTTTCCCGATATCTCTAAGACAAATTAAGATTTTTTCGAACTTTTTTTTGATCGGTGCGAGATTTGGAAGGAGAAAAATCTGATGTGGATATCACGTGATATCCTTGTACGCCAATTAATCTATGTATAAAGACTAACCATCTTTAAGTTATGTAAGATACATATGTACATACGCACTAGTCAAAATGGATTCAGAGATGGTCTAAATTGATATTTTCGTTGGAATCTGAAAACCGATATTTTTCGCGATTAAGGAAAAACAAAAGAATAGACCAATATTACGTCGTTCGTGAGTTGTTAGTACGGCCAACCGACCGGACTCTTGCAAAAAACACTGGAAATTTGATAGAAAAAATTGAAAAAAGTGAGCGATAAAATTTACATGCACTCAAAAATTCAAAAATACGAAGAATAAAAAAGTATATGTAAATGAAATGAATGATTTTCCGAAAGTTTCATGCAAATAACTAATGATTCTTATTGTTTGTATTTCTAGATTTTCAGAAACTTGAACGAGAAGCGCGAATATGCAGGAAATTGCAACATCCAAATATTGGTGAGTATTCATAAAATTATGATCATAGAACTCATGTGAAAATAAAAAAGAGAAAAGGATTTCAATAAAAAAACATGAATCAAGCGAAATCAGCAAAAACAATAACAAACACTCAATTATCTTGAATATACATAATCGGTAGCATATATGAATATTTCATGAGAGTTCATTCTCACAATTGTGTTAAATATTAAAGAGACTGGTGTATGGGTTGTAATGTGGCTCGTATTTCGCGGCTTCGAAATATTGATAAATGTATTTTATTAATTCTATCTCGTCGTAGTATACGCGATTACTGGGGTTTTGTTCTGTAATATATAATACTACCGAAAGGGGAGGTTTGGTATGCCACTTGGTTTTTTGGATAAAGCTAAGAAAATGAATGTTTACCCGAAAATATCTAAATTAACATAATGAAAATGAAATGAAATATAAATGATTGAATTTCTTCCAAGGGTGAGGAAAGATTGATTCCACACTAGCCTTTAGTATTGCAGGAAACTAGTAATTAGTTCAACTTTTAAATATCATTGTTTATGCATTAAATTGTTTATTATTGTTCCGTTTATTGTTTGAATCTCATTAATTTTGTACTAACGTAATAGGATTCTGAACTTGGTATCTTATCGTGAAAAAAGTGTCATGAACTCAGTCGGTAAGGATGCTGAGTGGTAATGGTGATGGTCGGTAATTTACTGACTATCTAGTAACTTTTGGTGAATAGTTTGGAATTTGATTTTTTCATTATTATTAGTTTAAATTCGTTTATATTAACAATATTTTAATGTGGTAATTAATTAAGAAATCATTCAATTGAATAATTCCGAACATGAATATATTTCTTTATTCGTGAATGTTTCTTATTTTGGCTCCATTAATACTATTATTTTCTTCCAATTTTCAGATATTTCTCTTTATTGTACTGTATTTTCGGGGGAGAGAAGAAATTATATGAAATAGCGGCTAAATTATTCAATCAAGGGGAAAATGGCAAATGACGTTACAATCAATGCCACGTCGAACAATGGGACGAACGGCTCAACTATTACCTTCTCTAAGAAATGGTTTTATGCAATTCAATTAATTTGCCGCACTTCCAATATGGTCTAAGGGAGATTCGCGATACTGTAGATGGGAATCACTATACAAATTTTCATCAACACAATAATCAATAACACTTCAGTAAATTGGAACGCACTTGATTACGTTACGCACGTGGTGCTTGGCAGCTAGCTTAGTTCACTGGTTCGAATGATAATATGGAATAACTTACATAGATCTGGCGTCGGAATTGAGAATTTTTTATTAACAAAGTCTGTCGAATTATCTCCAAAGTAGTTCTAACTAATTTGGCCCTAGTAACACTTATTTTTTTGTTTGAAGCTTAGAATGATAATAATGGCATCACCGTGCACACCAGCACGAGGGATGAATTTTGATGGGCATTCGATGAAGTTACGGAGATATGTTGAATGACAAACACGTATATTCAGCACGGACGGACATACAGGCGAACATTGCTTCAAAACTATGATTTTTTCGTTTAGCATCGTCGAAAATGTCAGAATCATTGCGTGATGAAAAGCGAGAAGAAGTTCTAAATATAGCTGAATATTGGGAATGATTGATAAAATTAGCAAAATTAAAAAACATTGAAAGCAAATAAGATAAATTGAATATTTATTCATATAATATTCAGCAAATAGAAAAAATGAAATTTTCGAACAAAAAAGATTCGATAAAGGATTAAATCTTTTGTAAATAGTAATATTCAGAAAGGGTGAAAAGAGAGAGCGTTAGGATGGTTTTTTTCCGGACACAACAAGGTTATAAATGAGGATAGGAATCTTTCCGAAAAATGTGGAGGAGTGGAGCGTAGTGATAATGATGAAGTCGTGGATTCAGAAGTGTATATGGAGAGGGATGGAGTGATCGGAAGGTCTATAATAGAGAAGGAAAGGCGGAAGTGATGAGTGTGCGAACAATAGAATAAATAGGTTGAAAAATTTCATGAAAGAATCAAAAGAAATTGTATTCCTCAGGGAAAAATAAATGTTTACTACTACTTTCACAAACATTCATATTATATCTTTCAAGAATACGATATGAAGTTAAAAACCACTACCAAACATATTTTGGTTATTGGTTGTTCCTGTCTACAATACCTTATAACATTCAAGTTATCTCTATATTATAATATATTTCATTATTTGCTCAAGACGGTATTGAACAAAAAAAACATTGCATAGTGCATTCTACATTGTTTAAACAACATTCTATAGATTATGGATCTGGTTTTCCTCTTTTTAGACAAGTGTTTTTGTAGTCGTGTTCTTTTTTTTTTAATCATTTGGTTCATTCATTCATTGGTCTATGAAGAGGATGAACCATATTGTTCGGGGATTGATGCCACGTTTGGTTTTACCGGAAACTCTTAATTATTGTAAATCGGATTTTCCCTGATATCTAGAGAACAAATTAAGACTTCTCCAAAGTTTTTTTTTTCATATAGTTAAATATGAATAAAGGAGTAGACCTATAATTATTGTTGTTACTAAGTTTGATCATACTTCCAGTTGTACCGGAATCCGACATGATTTTCACAAATTCAAACAAAACAAGTCGTGTTCGGGCACAAACTTCTTGATTGATCAGCTATACAAGTGTCATGGTCACTTTTGTCTTCGAATCCCAAACTATTTTCGGTTAAACCGGAAATCTAGGATTCTTCACAGACTACCTAGAATACACATGATGACCAGTCGTGAACACTTTTTCAAAACTTGAAACATACAAATATCGAATCCAGCGTATCAGTTATCAAATATTGCATTACTACTAAAACCGGAAGTAATTATATTTTTCTAAATTCGTGAATGACAAGTGGTGCTTGGGCTCAAACTTTTTCTTCGTGGTCCACATGTACGAATGACACAACAATGAAAAAAAGCGGAAGTAGACGATTTTCATCGAAAACTTTCGAACAAAGGTCGTGCATGGCCTTATACTCATCAGAGTTGTACAAAGATCTATATCATACCGTACAATGAGACGCAGTTTGATGAACTTGGGATCGTATTATACGATTTGTTCCTCTAAATCTGTCACTGTGTCTACTTTCGTCGTTTTTGTGCTGTCATGAAAATCCAATCGATAGATATTCGATATGAGTTTTTCGGGAGTGGCCAAAATCAGATCGACGAAATTCCAATTTTTTGTGATGTAATCTGGGATACGGTCCTGACAATACATTGATAATAGTTGAGTATCCATTCAAACTTTCATATTTTTTTCCACTTCCTCTTCTGCTCTAGCTCATATCATATTAGACAAAGTGTCTGAAGATTTCTTTGAAGGTTACTGTTGATGAATCTGAATAACGGTGCAAGTAATGCATTGAAATATTCAGGTTGAGATGATGATAATCATAAAAGATAGTTTATAAATCATGTCCGAATTTTTAGGAGCCAAAAAACCATTTTGTTACCCGATAGGGCTGTTGGGCCTGTTGTTGTTTTTTATTTGAAAACAATTGAAAAGTTATGGGAAATGAAGCGAAATTTTTTGAATGAAAAATAATAATAATGATCGATAAAACGTCAATAAATATTATTTTATGTTATAGTGTAAGAAATATGAGGGTGAACTGAGCTACAGTAAATAATAGCAATTTGTTATAGTAAGAAATTAATGTTGTAACTCCATATTCGGAAAGTTTGGAAATACAGATTTTCCAAGAAGAAGTTCCCATTTAAAAAATACCATAAATTCTACACAAAGGTTCACTATTTCCGCGTCACTTTTTCTTTATTTTTTATTAAATTCATGGATCGGATTCTCAAGCTAGAAGGATCAATGCTGGATAGCAACTGATTTTTGTACCGAATTTCATGCAATCAGCTCTCAGAGTTTCCAAGAAAAGCTCTGGACTGAAGACGGCGGACGGACAGATTTTTTTAAAATCGATTTTCAGATTCTATACTACCCAAAATATAAACTGTAGAAATTCCAGGATGTTCTAGAATTTTTTTTCCTTTGAACGATTTCAAAGGTTTATTATTGGAAATAATGAACTAAAAGTATTGTGCCCATCCTGAACGTGGAATGAAATATGGATTCGAGAAGTAGTGAAATAGGACACTTCAGGGCCGCGGCTGTTGTGAGGGGGGGGGGGGGTAGTCTCTCAGCAGCAGCTATGAAAGAAGAGGGTTTTTGGGACCTCGGAGAGTGAAGACAGAGTTGAGTTTTCGCCCTTTTCTGTTGCGCTTTTCAAGTTCACGTTCCTCAAGAGCTTGAGAATGAAATAAACAAATCCTTTTTTGGTGGCAGAGGTTGAGGTACAAAAAGGTGAGAGCATCCCAAAGGTGTAATATTTATAGATTGTTAGTATTTTGTGGAGTCATTATTCCGCAGGATCACTTTTCGATTTGAGCACTATATGCATTTTGAATAGACATCATTATTGCATATTGAATCAGTCTTCTTGAATACTGAATTGTCATGAATCCTCCGAATGCTCGAACATGACTGATGAGGTTCATTCTTCAGTTGTGACATTGGTTCTTCCACAACAATTGATTTTATCAATTAATTGATACTTAATTGTGTTTGGCTAGCAGCTAGACTACTTCCAAAATAAATTTTTTTGGATCGTGGACCCAATATTGTCGAAAATGTAAGATTCCGATAATTTTCACACTGCCCAAATTTTGATCAACTTTTATTTTATTTGATTCGAATTTATTGCTAATTTTCGTTGAGGCTTTGCAAATCGAGGAACTTAATTTTATACAATGCGAGCATTTTTTTTTGTTTAAACAAAAAAATCACGTCATCATGTCTGCCTTTAACCGTAATAGTATTCTTGGATATGATGAATGTGAGAATAGCAGAGGCCAACGATTTGAATGAAGATTTTTTAAAAGTAGACTTCTTTTAATATATTAACATACCCAAGAGCGGATTTATAGGAGTGCTTATGATGCTGGAGCATCAGGCCTTTGATCGTTAGGGACCTCAAAGACTATACTCATAATCTTATAGAAATTAGTTGTGTTTTCTTTTTTATGAGCTTGAAATATTTTATGAAAATACATTATAATATTAAACAAAAAAAAGTAGAAACTCTTGGTTTGAATTTGAATGAGGGTTTTATGCTTTTTTTGTTTATGTCATACTTTAATGTACCATTGGTTTTGATTAAAAGATTTTAATGATTTCGTCACAGAAAATTCAAGAAAACATGCCTTTTTTTGTACGAATTAACCTTACCCCCCCCCCCCCCCCCCTCAAGTGGTACAAGTGACTTTTCTTGCTTTTCATGAAATAATTTTTCTTCAATATCATCATTCCATCATTCTTAAACGCAGTAAAAAAAACGTCTGCCACATACATACCTTTTTTTCCAAGTTGACACGATTGTATCAAAATAACTGACAAACGCGATATTGTATTACAGCCCTTATTTTTCAACATCTTTGACAAGTTTTCATTCGAAAATGCAACAAGGAATTAATGGCGGAAAATGCTTACATTGTTTAATTTACTTGAATCTTCACATTTATCATTATCTGCTGAACGATGAAATCATTTGAAAGTTTCTACCACCAGCTTTCCTACTACAATCAGTAGTACTAATAATCCAACTTGAATATTTTTTAATGAGTGATTCCACTTTAATATTGAGAGTTGACGCTGTAAGTAATGCGTTGACCATTTCTACCAAAACCTCTGAGTTTCCTTTTAAATTAATTGCTATCTGACACTTGGTGGAAATGTTGCATTTTGGAAAGATGGTTCTGGTAAAGTTGTGAGAGAATTCTCGATCAGGAGATGAGCTGGCGTTAGTGCCACGATGTCATTTGGATCATCACAGAGTGACTCGAGTGGGCGAGAGTTGAGAATCGCTTCGATTTGTGTGAGGAACGTACTGAATTCTACACGTGTGAGAATAACGTCACCAGTTGTTCTCCTTTGGTGAAATTTGATTGATTTCACGATGTCACGATTTTTACTACATCATTGAGAGATTCATACTCTTTCATGGATTTTTCATAGTGTTCGGTAATCGTCATCCTTTCTTAATTTGTTGAAAATGTGCGTAAATATTCACGAGTCGTTTGATGAGAATCACCTATAATATTTGGATTTGATTTCAATGGAATTCGTACAAAATATCTTTCACTTAAATCTCGTGCATATGTAGATTTGAAATGATTTTCACTTTCTCGTTCTTCAGGTATGAGCTGAGCAGAGGTGATAGAGAGTATCTCTTCTTGTATTCAGAATTTCAAACTTTTGTAGAGCTAATTCTTCATCATGAATGATTGCTGATAAGTGATGTAACTTCCAGAAGTGGTTACTACTTAGCTGAATTGATACCAATATCAACCATCCAAATATTGATAACTGAGATATTGGCATCATTTCATCACCTTCTATGATGTTGGGTTTGATGATTTGCCCATATGAATCCACACCAATGATGATGGCAATAGCTCGAGGTCTGAGAAATTTTAGATCAGTAAGATTGAGTCTGAAGATGAGACTAACCTTCAAGAGGTATGCTGAATGATGGTGGATTAGGAGCCACCCCTGAAAAACAGGTGAGTGTGACGATATCTTGAGTTTGTGTTGCCTTTCCTCCCGCCAACTCCAATGATTGTAATGGACGAATGATTGCGTTGCATCTTGAGCTGATTGATGACATCTCCCCTCCCAAATGTGAGTTCCGAACCTGCATCATCTAATACACAAACAAGGTATAATGAAGTTGGAGTGAAGAGACGAGCGTTTATTGTAGATAATAGTGTGATTTGTTGAGTTGAATGATGAATGTATTGATGTTGAGTTTGAGTGTAATTATGGACTTAGGTTAAAACCCGGATAGATGCCCCACTTTTTGAAATTGCCTCATAATTTTGGAAATATTGATTTTATATGAATAATTTCTATGAATGTAGCTTGCCTTATCATTTAAGTTGAAATACTGGGGTTTTTTTTTGACCTAGCCATTGCAGATTGAACAGAATTTTGCTCTTTGTGGGACACTTTTTTTGGGGATAGATGCCTACAGGTATGGATAGTTGCCCCACCATGAAAATACTAAGGATAGATGCCTTTCATACTGTGTGAACGAAAAACCCAACCAAATTTTATGAGATCTTCTACGCCTGAAACAGCAATTGTCTCCAAAAAACATGGGTCGAATTAAGAAAAACATTTTGCATTTTTTTTAATCATTCAACTGTAATTGTTATGAGATAATCCTAATATAACATAAATAAGCATAATTAAATTTTAAAAGCATTTATTCAACGAAAATATAAATTCTTTATAGTTATAAAATATTATTCAACAAAAATATGAATTGTATTGCTTATTCCTTTTTTCCATTTGTTTCTCCTCTCTTTCAGCCACACCCTTCTTTTGTTTAATATTTTCTTTTGAATTCAAAATATCTGCTGATTGTTTCACTCTCTTAGCCTCGTTCAAAGGAATTCTTGGTACAGGTGATGCTTCTATCAGAATTTTCGGAGGTGTTTCGTGTTCTATTTCGCAACCTAAAGTCTTTGCAATTGAAGAATCACCAATTTTAACAATACTAATATCCTCTAAAATCTCTGAATCGATCTAGAGACTAGGATATTCTCTGTCAATTGGAGTCCATATCGGATTTGGTGGTGTCTTATTTTGTTTATGTTCAGGAATATTTTCTTTTCGATTGTCCAGCTCTGGTTGACAAACTAAAGAAGCAGAAGTCTGAGATAGTGACGTTGTACTTCGTTCGACTGCAATAGGGTCACGAGATACTATATTTTCCGAGACATTAACAAGCTCTGGTTGGCGATCTAACGAATAAGACGTCTGAGGCTGGGCTGTTGACGTTCGTCCTACAACTTGATCAGGCACACGAGAAGTTCTAGGATTTTCACAACCCAGTGCAGTATCTGATGTCAAGAATGTAGTATGTGGTAAAGCATTTGGGTTAACTGGGTAAATTCCTCTACCTCTAAAGCCACTAAAAGCATTTGAAGGAGTAGCAGCGCGAATCCAGACATTGCGTATAAGCCTTCCAGCATTGTAACGGTTGATCTTTTTATTTGGATTTAAGCGCATGAATTGATTAGTTTCTTAATTGAAATAGGTTTTAAATGGCCTGAATACTGATATATCTAGAGGCTGTAAAGCTGAAGCTGTATGACTAGGTGAACACAATAAAATTATGTCATTATCAGCAGCAGCTTGCAGCATGTTCGGCGCAGTTGAATGTGATGAGTGACCGTCTAAAATAAGCAGAACCTTACCATACGGCTTCAGAGGTATGAAATGTTCTGTTAGCCGTTTATAGAAAAGCTCAGTGTTTATATATGCAGACTTTTTATTCATCTATACTTTCGAGCCCATTGGAAGTCCATCCTCAAATTCAGGCTTTTCATTCACATCTTTTAATATAAGAACTGGGGGAAGGAAATTACCAATTGCATTGCAACAGCCAACGATTGTCATTGTTTCACCTTTCTCGGCGGATTTCCAGTTTAATTATTTAGCTGGATTCCGGATTCATCCATATTATATATTTTTTCTGGTTTATCCAACAGATCATTGTTGGTCAGAACTTTGATCAAAAGATCATAGAAATTATTCACTTCTTCTCTACTCAGCCCTTTTGCTCTAGCCAAAGACAATCCTTCAGCTTGTCTGATGAACAGCTTCGGGTTACGTTCTATGAAACTTTTGAACCAATCACTTCTAGCCATTTGGCTTTCGTGATCAAAATTATATTTGAGATTCAGTTTTTTTTGTTTGCTTGCTTTTTTTTTGTTTGTTTGATTGATTGATTGATCGATTGATGAGCTAACATTCGGACGGCCTGTCTATTTGAAGGAAATCACACATCTCCAAGCTCCAAAATGTGCTTGACTAGCCTCTTTTCATTTTCGAAATCCAATATAGGATGTTTTCCTAAAAAAATGAGTACCTTTGTTAATGAATCTATTGAAAATTATTGGGAACCGACATCAATTAGTTAAATAAAAGCTTGTGATTTCTTGTATCTATATTTTATCATTAATACATACCCAGTGTCAACTTCGTCGTATTTTTAGCAGCATAACGCCTTCGTAATGTTCTAGATGGAATACTTAATTGTCGGGATATTTTGTTGACTCCCTCAGTTTTTTTATCCATCTCATCGAAAGCTGCTTCTAGTTGCTCTGTGGTCCATGAATATACTCGAGCTCATACTCCTCCCTTCTTTTTATACTTTCGTGGCATGATTCTGCTACAATCAGTAAAGAGTCCAAATCGGTACACATAAAATATAACAGAACACTAAAAATATCTTCAAAAAATTAATACTCACACCATATATGGGTATAGGGTGTATGGAGGGATAGATGCCCCTAAGGGTACCTATACCTTGAAAAATCAGGGCAACTATCCTTTTTGGATAGAGATAGATTCCCATGCATTTTTTATATGAATTAAAAACGAAAAAGCAATTATTCGTACTTAGATGCACACTCAGTGAACCAGTATATTGACGTAATAAAAAACATGACGGAATTTATTACTACTTCAAAAGTTATACAAAGGCAAATACTAACCTTTAAAGCTTTGACGTGTTCGTGAAGTTCGCTGCGGAGATGATCACACACACTAGCGAAACGCGTCCTCGCCGCACAATAACCCGTGGGCAACTGAGGTCTAGGGTGACTGTGGCTCCTACTTATAATATTAATTCTTAGTCACGAGTTTGGGAAGTTGGGTATTTCGAAAATGGGGCATCTATCCCACTGGGGCATCTATCCGGGTTTTACCCTATATGGGTGGTTGAGTTGGTGATTGCACCATCTCCTCACTACTGAGATTATGTGAAGCTTCAGCTTCTGATGAGTTTGGTGAATGAGTTCCCAGTTCTTGATTGGATACCGTGTGCAGCATAGTGCAATGATTCCCATCACACTTCCGAAACTTGATCGAAGATCTGTAATTTATCGTTGAATGCTGATCACAACAGTTGGTACACAGTATTTTCTTGTCATCTAATTCCCATCTTTGATTTATCGATGAGTTGCAAAATTTTTCGTATGAAACGATGGAACATTCGTTTCCACAGTAATCACAATCGTAGTGACATTGTTGACTCGTTAATTGTTGAGATGAGTAAGTGGTACAAAAGTGACATAGTATCGTATTGGCTTACACTAATTCCAACGCTCTCATTCTTGAGGAGATGAACTTCTCCAATTGGGAAAACATTGAGTATACCATTGAATTTCCAAGAGAGGTCCCCCATGCCAACCGAGTAGCACGATTCCGGTTCCGCGCAATACGGTGAATTAACAAGCAATTTAATGCGTTTTGGTTTCGAAGTGAATTTGAGGATTCGTGAACGTTCATCACCGTTGATATGATCTTGTACGAGAATGATACACTCTGAGTAATAATTAGTGAAATATTGAATGATTTGAGTGTTAATAAAAATGCACGTGTTTTTATAGCACCTGTTAGGTGTCTCCCATGATTGCTCAAAGGAGTTTTAATTGAATGGGAGTGTGATGATAAGTTGAAGATGCTCTTCTTTGAGACTAGCTTGTAGATAGTGTAAGCTTCTCAATATAAGCTATTTTTTCAGTTTTGATGATCATGGTGAGCACTACAGGAATCGTCGGCTATCATGCATAGCCCCGTATGAACGTTGGTAGAAAAATTTCCGGCAGCTCAGCGGCTGGTTGATTAGGGGTTTGAATTGTTCAATTGAAATCATTCTCAAATAGCGATAGTTTGATATTTAAATTGGACTCCTGATCAAAATGTGTGTTTGCAAAATACTCATGCTCTATAGCATTTGCTGGCCATGTGGATTTGATGTATGCATATATTTTTATCAATTGTTCATGAATTCTCTTCACTTGAGAGGTCGAATCATTCAAGTAAGTGTTTTTGGTTTATTGGATAGAATGATAGATGAGAGAGATTCAATTTTTGCGATTTATAATGTGAACATATAATCATTCTGTGGGTAATCCCGCTGGTGAATTTGACTGAGTGCGCTTTACTTTAATAGGTTGAGAGAAGCTAGCATCCGGTGTGATAGGCGTGAGAGGTGAAATAACGTCTAGCGATGATGGATGCGATAATATATGTCATGATGATTTCCCACTTTTTTCACTTATGTCAACCACCAATGATTCGGATTACAAATTACACAAATCGTCAAGTGCCACTGAATTAATTGTATACCGCGTTTGAATCCGACAGTTAAGTATCCTGAATGATGTCAAGATTACACGCGCTTCAGTTGAATAGGTGAATGTATGGCGTGACGTCACGATCAAGCGACACAGTTGCAATAGTGTAAGTTCCGTTGGACATGGTCGCATATACTGATTTGCACTAATTTCAATTTCACTCAACTTTTTCAATTAACTTCGTTTGTCCTGCACAGAATTATATTGCGATCTAGTGTAAAGAACTAAAATGTTTGAAATTAAAATGAAAATTGAATTTTTTACTGCCAGTGAAAGAATGTTAATTCGCGAAAAATAACCTATCACAATGCACTCAAAATTGAATTATCAATTTATTTAATTGCGCCAGTAGAAAAAGTTGAAGTTGATTTCTTTGATTTTATAGCCTGATTCTTGCTAGTGATTAATGCAATACAGCGAGAATAAAATATAACATGCGATTTCAATATTGTTTGAGATGATGAAATTCAATTACACAATAGAGAAGTGTGAATTCGATGTAATTATTTGTATATATAAAACAGAGTCGGGTTAGTTACATCATTTATAACCTAAAAACGGCCGAACCGATTTTTATGATCTGTGATTTGTTGGATTTGTCTCAGCCCCGAATAGCAAAATAACTATCAGAACGTCCGAAAAATACACGAAAAGAAAAAAGAAAACCACCGAAGCCCATCAAATATAAAAATTTACGTCATTTCAGGTTAAAGTTGTAATCTGTCTTAACATTATATAAGTTTGTATATTCATAGATAGATAGCGCAGTACGTCAACACAATCGGTAAAATTGATTTATGAAGAAAACAATGGCGCGATCAAGCCAAGACGTGCGCCAAGATTTATCTTTTTTTTTTTAGTTTTCACCAATTTTCATTCAGTTTTCGACCGTCATTACATTGGAATTCGATTTAATTGATTCTCTTCAGACGATTTTTTCTGAAATTCATCAGCAAAAAGTGATTTCAAAGAGTTGAGTTCAGATTGAGGAAGTGCACATTGTGAAAGGTTATGTCGTTTATCATTGTGCTCGCATCGACAATCAATCCAAACGGTAATTTTGGACTGTGTGTTTGATTTTCCAGACGGATTCGTTCGTAATTCTGTGGAATTATATTTTCTATCGTGATCTTCAAACGGTAAGTTGCCTTCGAAGATGTTCACTTTGTGAGGTTATCACATTTGTGTTTGTGCGCGCATCGATAATTGCTTCATTTTGTAATTTTGAATTGTGCGATTGATTTTCCAGTGTTATTTACAATGCCGCGAGCTAGAACTAATCTTTCACAACGAAGCCATAATGCAATTAGACTTCGGAATATTGCGAATCAATCCACTGCAGATAAATCAGAAATAGCACGAGAAGAGCGCCGCGTTAGTATGGCCCGACTTCGTGCTTCACAAACACAAGAATAAAGAGAGGCAGTACGTCAAACGGCTCGGTTGACAATAAGAAATCGTGATAATTTTCGACGCATCAGAAAAAATGCTTCAAGTGTTGATTTGAATCGAGTAGCGTTTCAATTCTCTAAACAAAAAATCCAAAAAAAAAAAAAAAAAAAAAAGGAAATCGTCATATATTACAATAACGTCGTATATCACAAGGTGCTTCAATGAAGGGAATCCACCCGAGTGCAACTCATCCAGCAAATAGTTTAACAGAAAGTTGTGCAACAATGCTACGCGAATCATTTCGATTCGCTTCAATAAAGCAAATTCCTTGCTGCTACATGAATTACATACATTTCAATGATATTAAAATACTTTTCATTTTGATTTTTGCACGTTTATTAAACTTAATTTATTTTTAGTATCCATTTTATCTTAATAAAAAATTTAATTTAATTGAGCTAATAAGTTGACACAATATTCATTGAATCTGAGGCGGTACGAAGTTCGCCGGGTCAGCTAGTATGAAATTAAAGTCGAATGTGATTGTTAGTTTTGTGAGTGTGTATCATTACATGAACAGCAAAAAAAACCATCTTTCACACAAAGAAATAGATGTATTTTCGAAAAAGAGGAAGGAGGGGGGGGGGGTGTATCTACAATACGTGAGAAAAGAGTAAGAATACCCATTCCAGCCGTCATAGGCATGCCAAGCATAGAGCAAGAGTAGGAAGTAGGAAGCGCGTATGTGTTGCGGCGCCAACACATACGCTCGCAAGTCGTAACCGCGGCGTTCGTTAGGTGCGCACGATCGGTGGGTTTCTCGGTACCGCTGAGTACACGGGAAATCTTTGCTAGTAGAGGGCCCGCTGACCGAAATTCGTTTCGCATTTGGATTCTCTTATTGTACACTTTCGAGTGAGCATCAATTTAACGCACTATCTCTGAAATAACTAAAGTTTCTCGATTATGAATATAAGTGCTAGATCCAGGCATGGTGATAAAAAAAGGAGAAAAAAAGGAGTATCCGGTAGGGAAAACTAAATTCAATAAACTTTCTATTAAGTCTGATCATGAGACAGAGACCAATTCAATATGCATGACGGATAAAAATAAATACCTCGCAACATACTCTCAAACCAAAACGAATTATTCAGACAATAAAGCAAGTATTGAAGATAAAGGCGACAAGGTAAAACCGTTACTGAGACTAACTCAAACAATATCAATAATAACATAAATAATAATAAATACGTTAGCACAACTAAACTTGACATTTCTTCGAAAATAATCTACCTTAATTCACAGAATGAGGTGATCAATATACGAAAACATACGAAACATACGAAACATACGAAATTAAAAGCGAAACCACGAACGACGTCAGCTCCCAACGAAAAGGCAATACTCTTGTATCCTTCCCAAAAATGTCAGAGGGCCATGCCAAAAACATACAAGTACTAGAAAATTCTAATATAGAGTGCTATATCTATACAAAATTTAATGACAAGAACCACAGAACGGTGTTTAAAGGTTTGCCGCTCCTGTCCATAGAAATAATCAAGCAAGATTTGCTAGAACGAAATATTAACGTTATCGATGTTAAACTGATAAGAAATATAAACAATAAAAACAATAACAACGCTACCTATTTTATAGCAGTGAGCAGCTTCAAACTGTTGAATGAGGTGAGGAGTATAAAATATACACTCTCTTGTGGTAACATGGAAAAACTACAACAAATCGGATAAACCGACTCAATGCTTTCAATACCAGCAGTTTGTCCATGGTATCTCAAAATGTTCCGTTTTGCACAGGTTTATATTGCTATCGAATGCGACAATAAGAAAAATGCAAGAATCTTTAAATGTGCAAATTGTGCTGGTTTACCAGAACAAGAGCGAGTGATTCGTTATGCCCAGCACCCATCAAACAAAAAATCAAGATTATTGAAAAAAGAAGCAAACACGAGCCACTACATCAAACTGAAGTAAACATCACTGACACTTATCTAGGACATCAAACAACACAAAGCCATCAACTCAGGAATATCTATGCAAAAATAGCGGCCAAAGTTAATCAAATTACATCACCAACAGCAGTTACTGTGGTCAATGCGAGAATTGATGTGTATAAAATTAATGTTAAGACGGTCACTGTTCCCAATGTTGAAACAGGTAACAACAACTTAAAACTTCAAATGATAAAAAATCAGGAACAAGTGTTACAATTGCTGGTACGAATAGGAGACAGACTACTTCATCTGATGTAATACAACGTGAATAACATATGCAGCGTATATAAGTCTGTAAAAGCAAACAACAACTTCATTGATAAACATAATAATAACACCAATCCGCAGTGCGATAGCCTAGACATGACTATAGGTGCTGAAGACCAAGTAAATACACGTAGCAAATCTGTAAATTTTAATATTGACAGTAAATTAAATAGAGGGTCGATCGTTACTTCACTGATTGAAAGTAAATATATTAACAAAAAAACTAGAAAATGACCACACCAACGAGAATTCTCAAGTAACATTCATTTAAGTGAACTTACTGATGATTTAATTTCAACGAATAAACTAGATTATACCCTTGAAATTGATACTAAAACTACTGAGATAACAAGAATAATCAAAAATGTCATGGATAATAACATTCCTTAATAAAAAATAATCATGCTAGTATTCAATTCAGTTTGCACATCAAAGATTTAATCAGAAAAAAAAATTATTTACGTGACATCGCACAGCGTAATGAATGCAGGCACTGCTATACGAGTAAGTGAACTAATTAAAAATAGTAACAGAAAAGACATACATATGATTCTATCTGATTCAGGTCTACTATACAAGCTCAGGAATATAGCACTGGACGGAAACCGCTATTTCCTAGATAGTACGACGTGCGCTCATTCTTTTTAGGATTTGGTTAGTGTATTAAATTAACGGCGTTGATTATTTGGAGATACAACATGCGCCTCGTCCCTCTCAGGGTTTTGGGTAATGCATTAGATTCAGGATACGTTTCTCCGGTTGTGTCAAACGCACTTCACCCTCGAGTGTTGAGGCTGATGATTTCAGAGGCCAAGGTTGAGTTCGTAATCGTTCGAGTATTCAAGGAGTAAGACGAGGAAGAGTTTTGATTTTGAATTGGATTGAACAGAATCACGTGATGTCAAATAGAGTCACAAAGAAATACAATAGATTCACGGGCAAAGTAGAGTCACGCATTGAAAGTCAAAGTCATACCGGTCAAAATATGCCATAACATAAAATCAGTAGAGTTTGTAGAAGCATTAGAATGAATAAACATATGAAAAGTACATGGAAATAATGATCAGGGTCCAATTTTGGTCGAAACTAAACTGTTAATGCCATCTGGTAGAGTTTTACAAGAGCATTCGTTTGGTCGTTACCGATTTATGAAATAATACTCAGGGTCGAAGTTATAAACGTTTTAAAAATCATTGGTTTGCACAAAAACGATCAGTCTGTGAATCTTAAATTTGAATTTCTGCGAATCGTGGGTTTTGTGACTCTGATCATTATTCCCGTGTACTCTTCATATGTTTATATATTATATGATAAAGTTATTTGGTAATAAAATGTATAAAGTCATTGCATAATTTTCACGTAAAGTATTGCTGGATAACAATAAAATTACATCAAGTGAAAATTGTATTAAACAGGATAACTGCCCAAATATTTTTGTATTAACTTTTGAGAGTGTTATTGAATAAATAGAAAATCATCGAAAATTGAACGATGAAGAATTATTTGTGTACGCTCTACCCCGCCATTGATGAATCCTGGGGACTGATTCTGAACAGCTTAAAGTGGTCGACTATTTATGTAATATAAATTTCGTAGAAGAGTCGCGAGGTCGCATATCTATTAAAGCAAATAGATATTTTTGTCAAAATATACTATAATATATAGTGCAGTGTATTGGAGAAAGTATTTTTTTTTTCTGCGAATGTATGAATTGAATACCATGACAGAATTTCATCGATTTTCTATAAGTCCTCGATGCATCAAAGATTACACGGAGGAAATTTTTGAGTATTTCCTACCACAAAAATTAAGGGAAAAATTACTATACTTTAGTAACTGGTGGATATTGCAGTACATTAAACATTGCCGATAATGTAGGAATTTTTCATACTTGCACGACAAAATTCACCATGCAGCATTGTAAAAATTATTCAAAATCAATTTTACAAAGCGCATTGTAATTTTTACTATACCGCTGTAGTGAAATTTTCTGGAGAGCGTATCAATGAATCAAAGCATAACTTTGAAATATTCCTAACAAAATATTTATTTTTAATTTGCGGTTTTTTGACATTAATTAATTAAAAAAATATTATACAGTACATGAATCTGTAAAAGAGGATTAATATAACAATATAAAAATATTCAAAATAAATGAATTCATTTTTTGATTTATTGATTTAAAAAAAAATCTCATATTCATTATAATTGGATATATTATAAGCTTAACTATCATTCAAATAACATAAATATCTTAAACTTATAACTTATAACTTGAATATATCAAAACCAGTTTTTCACAAAATATTCTTCGCTATTTTTAATACGAACTTTGTGAGTTATATTACTACAATATAAATAATGTATTCTCAAAATTTTCTATTCAAAACAAGTATTATTAACTATTTTGTACGTGTTCAAAAAAATATCATAAAATGTATCATAAAATTTTGTAACGACATAAATTTCCTCATTATCAATAATTTCAACATGTATTTTATGGAATAATGGGCCATATTCTGATGGTACCATTACAAAATCATTGAGAGTGATAATATTTCCATCTATGTATAACTTTTCGATAATATTATACGAAGTACCATTCATTATATTTTCTGGTAATTTGGTATAGAAAAGTAATAATTCAGTTACATTTGATCTTACTAAAATTTTCACTGAATCGAGATCAAAGTGATAAAAAGAGGAGTTTTTTTCTTTCATAAAACGATAATTTGAATGCAGTTGGTGTTTTAATGCAATTATTCGACATATATTCACGCGATTTAATTATGTTTTGAATGTCATTTTTGCTTCACGATGTTTACTTTCATATCTTATTGATGAAATACTGAAAAACGGTCCGGAAATTCGAAATACAGTGGGATAATGAATTAAAAAATGATGTTTCGGTTTCAGACAATTTGGATATAAACTTGTTAATAACTATAAGTAATCATGGACAAGTGTTCGGAAAATAGAATCGACATTTTCATTCAAATAATTGCTCATTGATAATTCTACAATTTTTTGTAATTGTAGAATCAAATCCCATTGTTCTGCATCGTACAGGACTGCATGATGAATAATTAATGGTAAATGATGAATCAAACATAGCATTTCTGAACCGGTCATCAATAAAGGTTTATCCAATACATGAGATAATAAAATTTATGGAGGTTTGTTTCTATGAGGTCCATTATCAAATCCTTTTAGTGAAGTGTTCAATTCATAAAGTGTAAAATATTTCTTTTGTTTTATAAAGCTATATAGAATGAGGCCTAAATTATATTGGCAAATACTTTGTAGTATGTCATGCAAAACATCAACAAACACATTCTCAGTGACATGAAAATTTGGCATCTTATGGAAAATACACGACTCAGTAATGCCTGTATTTTTACTATCATTCTTCGATAAATCTGCTGAATAATTGATTCGATTCCGCATTAGTTTAGGATCTTGTATAAAATTATTTTGAATATCTTTTCTATTTATTTTACAAAATCTACAAAAATCATGTGAGTTAAAACTTGAATTGAAACCAAGAACCTCGTGCAAACCAAGGTTATCTCCTAAGAATGGAGAAAATTTGCGAAATATTGTTTTCTTTTGACTATTTATATCTATCTCAATACCATTTTTTTCAAGATATTCAAGTTCATCAATTAGTTTTGAAAATATAACGGAATTTATAGGAATTTTTTTATCTAATGAATTGAAGAGAGCAAACAAAAAAAAACAAAAAAATGTTGATTAGTTTTGAAACTAATTGTGGTGGTAAACATGGTAAATTAATATCAACAACACCACATTTAGATATTCCTTTATGACTACCTAAAAGGTTATTATTTTCGTGTTCATCAAAGAATAAATGTAATGGAAAAACAATTTTATTTTCAAAATTCTTTCTTAAATTTTTCCACAAACTACCTTGAATGAAATTTAAAACAATATTATCATCATTAAAATTGTGCATGGAGTTTATTGTTTATTGTTTCATTGAAAATCTCGGGTATTTCAAAAAAATTTTCAGATACCTTTCCGATTGGAATGAATTGAGCTACAACTTCTTTCATTTTGAGTACTCTACGACCGTTATTCATTACGAATTCTGGTATCTCACCTAATAGATATTCTTTCGGTTCGATAAATGTACCTAACTCTTTAGATTTTCCCAATATGGTCCATTCAGTTGAATTATCAGACAGTAAACGTGTGTTATGAAATATTTCATTAATTTTCGTTTGAAGATCGCTATCTACATTAGATGTATCAAGCACCGATAATATTTCAATTTGTACTTCATGCAACACATCATTCACTATACGAGAGGTATCATTAACCCTTTCAGCCTTGACTTTTTGAAGTAACCCCCCTTTTTATTATATAATATTTTATATAATTATATAAAATTATTATATAATAAATTAATGGGAAAAAATTTTTATCTAGAATTTCGAAAAGTCAGAGCTGAAAGGGTTAAGAATAGTTACGGCTCTAGTCCTAGGAAGATCTGTATAATGAAATAATTTTGCGGCATATAACAGAAATTCATGATTTTTTTTATTATTAAAAGTGATTTGAGGATTGGAAATAGTATTAAAACAACAACTATTATCTGAGTTAGTTAAAGAAGTACTTGGAACAGGTTCAATTACATCAGTTATATAATCTCTAGAACCAATTATCATATCATTTGAATCATGTTCTACTTCACTATTTGGATCATTTAAACTATTCATCGAACATATAGCGGAGACATTTGAAGAATGTTTTGTTTTAATGTGTTTTCGCGAAGAGTCTAATGAAGAAAATACTCTCGAACAATTGGATTCACCACATCTATGATTTAATATATGTTCGTGAAATATTCGTACATGTTGTAAAAAGTGATGTGGGTTTTCAAAATCATCACCACAGTCTTTACATTGAAACATCTTTGGTATTATTTAATAAGTCTAATCACGATAGAATACGAAAAATAAAATATAGAACCTAAAATATAAAATATAAAAATAAAACGAATCAATGAAAATCTCGTGGGAGCGTACTTATATAAATAAACTATTAGATTAGCTAATTAACGCGGTTACTGATCTGTTAGCAATATCATTCTCTGTATGTATATTATACACACTCTTTTGTATAAAGAGCCGAATATAATATGCGCGTTCGGGATATACGCAATCCAGCGCATAAAAACTTTGAAAACACAAGTTTATGGCGTCAGAGACTCTCTGCTTGATATATTGTATTATTTATAATGAAATCAGCTTCAATAATACCTGCCAGAGGTCCAATAATATATAATATTGGCTGAAGCGTTATTCCTGTGGCTCTTAGTTCATCTTTACGGCTACTGAGTGCTGTATAAAGATGTTCAGGTTGCTGCAATAATTGATAACTATATTAAAATATTATGTTAATGAAAATTATCTACTGAAAAAAAGACAAAATAATCTCAGTATGCAATAAGAAAGAATTTTGTCTCTCCTGTATTATTAATTTTGTCCCCCGTGGCGTATTTTCACTAGCCCTTTTTCGTGAAGTTCCTACTATTATTATGTACGGCAATAGATATAAAACTATAGCATCTTTTTTATCTGTATTGAAATTAAAAACAATTATTATAAAACAAAATAAAGAAAGCACATTATTTATGGGTCCAGTACCAGTACTTATGTGATAATAATGTTGGCAGTAAAAGTGCCAATGCTTTATCAGTTAAATTTTTCATTTTCTCGCACTCCACTATTTCTTTTACAAGGTGAGATCTAATTTTATTCCATCTATTTTTAAATAAATTTTCTTTACCTGAGTGAATTCAAGTAAAATCTTCTTGGAATTGAAAAAAAAAATTAGTTATTATTTAACTTTTAATGAAGTTTGATATTGATTTCAAATAACTTACCAATTGAATGGCTTGGCTCACACTTAACGCTTTTATATTTTCGAAATATTCTGATGTTGAAATGCCATTTTTTAAACAATTTTGTCTGGCATCAAATGTGTCGTTCCAGTATTTTAGAACTTCTTCTTCAGGGTCTAAATGATTCTTCAGCCATTCCAATTTTTCTGTTTCAGATTCTAAAAAAAAAAAGTACAACTATTAAAATATTTTATTTGCCATAAATATACAATAATCTGATGGAATAATAAATATTTACCTGTAAGATTGTAGGGCATTTCGACCTCTGTATTACAATTAATTTCTTTTAGAAGCCGCTCTATTTTTAAGCACTTTTTTTGTATTGTAAATGGTCATACAATGTTCCAGAAGTGTTTATTCTTTTATTGTCAACTTTATAATACGGGTTTTAGTACGTAGCACTATTTTCTGTAGGGAATAAATTACATATAAAGTTGGCTAATTCCAACAACCGCGATGATTTGATCCTGAAACATGATACAATAGATAAATTATAAGAAATTATCTCAAAGTGTTGGCAAATAATTCAGCTAAAATTTATGTGTTACTTTAATTTTGCGAGGACATTGGTATCTCCATGAACTTCAATACCACGATAGGCTTTGTCAATTTCTTTTTGGATTACAATCCTACACTCCTAGATAATAAATTGCGTAGATTTTTCGATAGAAATTTTTTTTCTAAATAATATTTTAAAATAAGCTTTCCATTAGCACTATTATTTAAAGTTACATAAATTGTCTGAAATAATGTACAATTTTTATTATTAATTATTTGTGCGATTCATCATTAAACTAATGAAATATATAAATATAAATTCCACATTGAATTTACTTACGTTACTTTGTTGGTCGATGATGAAGTCTTCTTCGTCCGATATAATAAAAAAATATTTTCAATTATGCCTTGAAATTAATATTAATATGTTTTTTTTTGTTCCTATAATCTAATTGAATAACAAAGTAAATATGAATAAACTTGAAGCTTCATGCATTACCGTCGGCAAATCGTCCATAATGATTTCCATAAGAAAAACAAAAACGTCAAGATAACCTATGACCAAATTTGAATAATCGAGACATGAAATGCAAATAAAAGAAAAATCATTAACAATGAATAAACAGAAATAGGGTTATATATTCGAGACAAAATGTATTAATACAAGTAATTATCAGATTGGAAATGTGCATATCAATATTAACATGATTTAAATGTTAAAACATGCTATCAAAAAGAAAATCTATTGTATATCATGAATAAAATAAAGAAAATAAATAAATTTTAAACATCACATGACAAAATTCAGGTAAGGAGAAAAAAAGATGTGAATGACAAGGACAGAGAAAGTTAGAGGAGAAAACAGTGGGTGCAACAAATGATCGTATCTGATAATGGGGACATAAATCTATATTAACCCTCTCGCTACGTGCGGTGACTATAGTCACCCAACGCCTGACGCTCGCTACGTACGAGCGGTGACTATAGTCACCCAACATCTGACGCTTGCTACATTAGGATGTTCTTGCGTTTGCACGAACAGTCTACATATATCTTGTATCCATGGCAACCCATTGCCATTACTTGGCATTTGTTTTGCATTCTTAGACTTGTAACTGGCAATATGAATATCAGTATTTAAGTAACGTTGCGACAGTACACTTGCTTGAGTTTTATTCACTCGTTTGAGACATATTCACGGTATGTGCTTTTTTTTTCCGCACCATTGCATTTTATTTTATTTTTTATTTATTTTTCATACCTTAGAGATAATGAATACAAATTTGCTCAAAAAGAGGAAGAACGAAAATAAAAACTATGCCACGCATGATCAATTATCGAACTCAGACAGTGAAATTGAGATAAATAATAATTGTGCCAGAAAAAAGGCAATGAGAATTCAGAGTAAAAATGTACTTAGTACCTCCGAATCAGAAGAAGATGATGTAGTCGATACTTTACATCCATCGAGTTCTAATGACATGCAATGGACTATGAAGAATGTTAACTTAAAATTTCACAAATTTAATGCCTCCAATGCCGGACTTCAGAGAGATGACATCACATTCTCCTCTTCGATATTAGACTATTACAAAATATTTTTTTCATCCGAACTGATGAACTTCATAGTAGATAAGACAAATAACTACTGGGCACATAGAGTAAATGATAACATGTATAATCACAATATTGGGACAACTGTTGACGAATTATACTGTTTTCTTGCGTGCACATTGCTAATGTCGCGAAATAAAAAATTATGACTAAGCGATTATTAGTCTCACGATAAACTGTTGAGAACAAATATTTTTACCGAGATTATGTCTGGAGATAAGTATTTAACATTATTGAAAATGTTATATTTTGTAGACCATAATACACCGCTTTTGATCAGCAGTGTTTTCAGTAAACTTGTAAAATCATTTAAAGATTCATTTTCTCCGTATCAAAACTAATGCGTGGATGAAAGCTTGTTATTATTTGAAGGTGGACTCTCATTTAAACAATACATACCAGCCAAAAGGAGCCGATTTGGCATTAAGTCATACGTACTATGCGACTGCAAAACAGGCTATGTACTGGATGCAAATATATATGCAGGTAGTGAAACACGCATAACGGAGAACACATCAGAAATTGGAAAAACAGGAAATATCGTTCTAATGCTTATAAAATCTTATTTAGGAAAAGGCCACACGTTGTATGTCGACAATTATTACAGCAGTCCTGCACTTTTTAATTTATTACATTCAAATGCAACAAATGCTTGCGGCACTGTAAAACAAAGACGAAAAGACATGCCGATTTTAAATAAAAAATTACACCGAGGTGAGATTGAGTTTCGAACATCTAATAATTTGCTGGCTCTGAAATGGCGAGACAAAAAAGACGTTTTTATGCTATCCACTTTTCACAATAATGAATTTGTAAGTACGGGAAAGAAAAATTATAAAACCCAGGAATTCATAAACAAACCTAAATGTATAGTAGATTATAATCATTCAATGGGCGCTGTTGACAAATGCGATATGGTCATTAGTTCTATACAATCCATTAGAAAATCAATGAAGTGGTACAAAAAGTACTTTTTTCATCTATTAGATATTGCCGTGTGGAATGCATATTGTTTGTATAAACACAAAATACACAAAAATATTTCTATTGCTGCGTTTCATCCCCAATTAATCCGACAAATTTTAAGCAAATATCATAAAGAGATAAATATCCCTTTAGACTAACTGACAGACACTTTCCGGCGATTTATACCAGTAGGAACACAAAACGGAAAAGCAACTTGAGAGCATGTGCAGTATGTTCTAAAAATGGCGTACAAAGATAAACACATTATCAATGTAAAATATGCGATGTAGGGCTTTGTGTGTGCCCATGTTTTGAAACGTTTCATACAAAATTGATTATATTATTAAGTTATTTCTTCTAATTGTATTATGTGATAATTCGTTAACTCTTTCCTTTCTACGAGTGACTGCAGTCACTCTGCATAAGATGCAGCGGTATTGAACGTACAGCGGGCGATTTCAGTTCTTCCGCAAGTGCACACCCGTGTCGCGATGGCCTGTACCGCGGGAGTAGTGCGCCGTAGAATCTGTCCGTAGCGAAAGGGTTAATATTATTTCTAATAATTTTCTGCTGCCAAATAAAGCATAAAAAAATGAAGCATTAAATGCAATTACCTTTATAAAATTCCAAATAATATTTGATAATGATATTCACATACAAATTATTTTCAATTTCAAACAAAAAAATATTAACTGATGTTTAACACACGTCAATGAATAATGAAGTTCTTTTGTACTTATGTACTCCAGCGCCTTTTTTTGTGTTCACAACAGTCGAAAATTATCGAAGAAAACTGATTGCTGGTTCAATTGCATTGAAAATTTTACAATGCAGTCTTGTAAAATTTGTTGGAATTTAACGTATTTCGTCCGCAGCGCCCCCAACCGAATGAAATAGGTCTTTTGCAGTAAAATGTACCCAAATGCTTCACAATTTTTGTGAAGCATATCATAAATTTTCCCTTTTGGTGATGAAATACTACATGAAAATTATGCATTTTTTGTTATGTTAGAAATTTTACCCTACAACATAGTAAAATTTCTTATATTTAATTTGAATTTCTTTTAGATTTCTTCTAAAAATTTCCACACAATAACGTATTATTCCTTAGAATATTGAGTTGTTCGTTGAGTATCTAAATGTCTTATGTAATTTTTACTAGAAAATTTTCTCCGTGTACAATTGTTGCATATTCACATGATAAATTGAGTAATTCCCTGAGTCATCAAGTGTGATTTCATCATTGGGTAATTTTATTCATTACGTGTATAATGATTCTTATCTTTTAATGACAACATCTCATTATGGACATGAAGACATCATATTCTAAAATACATATTTTACAGTACTATTACTACTACTGCTACGATAAAACCTCATAAAATAACAAAAATAACAATTTCCAGTCGGAAATTTCGATATATTTGAACAAAATTTCGGATCATAAAAAAATTTGATGAAATTATAACAGTACTAGTGATCGTAAATGTTTATAAACAAATGAACTGCATCAAACCATTTTTTAAATAATCAATTATGGAATCTATCAAATTATATTGCCATAAATAATATGATAGGGATGATGAATTCATGTGTGAATGATAATTTTTTCCAATCACCGAGGAAATCAACGAAAGCAATAGTTATAAAACAATAATAATTATTAACGGAAAGACGTATTGGAAAAGTTCATCACAATCAACTATATAATAAATCAGATTGTATATTTGAACGATACGAAAAAATACAATAAATTTTCAAATAACTCAGTTATATACACGTATCTTGTAACGCTCACCTTTCCCGTCAATACATACAACGGGGAGAGAATAAGGTGACTTGGGAAGTGGAAAGGGAAACGGGATGCCACCTTATCTTACTATTCTGAAGTATTCATTTTTTGGAGTTGAAAGTAAGTTGAAACCATGTGTCTTTCATACCTGGAGGATTTTATTATTAGGGTTCGATAGATGTTTATGGATGTACCTTTTCTCTTTACCTGCATGTAGATATATAATAATTTTGCAGTTCCTACTATACGATTTCACACAGGAGAGGGGATACAGACTGCATGCGACGTATGTAAGTATACATTTTATTTATTGAGATGGAAAAAAAAAAAATTCCGACAGATCTCTGATCAATATTCTCTAATATTCATCTTTAATTATGTACAAAGTTTATTATACATGCAATTACATTTAGTTCATTTTATATCGAACAGAAATATCACATGGTTATTTGAATTAACATAACACTAAATCAAAGCTGGAAAATAGAAAATATACATTAAATTTGAGGTAACGGCAGCGGGACTCGAACCTGGGACCTTTGAAATTTGAGACGTAAACGCACTGCATGAGCCACTAGTTACTCTTGTTGTCGATAAATTTATTTTCCATAACTTTTTTTTGTTGATTTATTTATTTATTTTTCAATTTTCTTTTCTTATTGAAAATTTTCAGGTGAATAAAAAACATATTTGCACGTAAACAGAAATTTTATATATTTTAATTTTAATTATAATATAAAAAAAATATCATAATAAATGGAAAAAAAATAAAATATAAAAAATATAATTGAATAAAATGAAGATCAAATTTAAAAAAAATACAATGAAGTAAAATGAAAAATAATAAGAAAACAAATGAATAAAATAAGATCACGGAAAACAAGCTCTTCATTCTCGGCAACCTGTAATGGGTGTCAAAGGATCATGTGCTCTATCTTTGTTTATGCCAGACTTTATTTTAGGGACAGGAATCGACCGTTTGAATGGTGTCGATATAGGTATTACAAAAAAATTGTTGACATTGTGGTATCATCCCAATTATAAAATGTTCTCTTTCTCATGAATACCCGTTAAAAATTCTATTGATCAACGGTTGAAAGCAATCAAACCACCGAAATTTGTCCATCACTTGCCGCGTTCTGTTGATGATTTGCTTCATTGTAAGTCATCAGAATTGAGACTGTGGCTTTTCTATTACTCAATCCCTATTTTATCAAACATAATCCGACCTGATTTTTCTAATCATTATTTACATTTAGTACTTGGTGTTTCTATATTGAGCTTAGATAGTATTCCTATTGATATGGTGGAAAAAGCAAATGATTTATTGCATTATTTTGTTGAGAATTCCGAATTGTTATATGGATTACAATTTTGTTCCATAAATATAAATCAATTAATACATTCAACAACATATGTAAGAAATATAGGTCCATTATGGGCATATACGTGTTATCAATTTGAAGATTTGAATGGCCGTTTACTTGACCTTGTTCATGGTACATGGCACATCGATACTCAAATTACAAATGCTCATTTCCAATTTATCAAAATGCAAAAAAAATTAGATGAATTACCTAATAGTAGAATGAAACAATTTTGTATCTCTAGGAAACGTCAGATGCAGCTTCATAAGAAATTATTTGACCATTGTTTTAGCGTTAGAATTTATAATGAAGTACATGATCAAACTTTTGTAGATAATATTCAATAATTGAACAATCAGAATTTCATATTAATGATATAAAAATATATTCGCGGTTATTGAAAGATAACAAATTATATATTGCAGAATCTTATTGTAGGAATATGAAGACAGAATCGGCATTTGTGGAATTCAAAAATGATAATGACAGATACATTGGTTCTGTGTTATATTTTATTGAAAGTAATAATAATTGTATTTGTGTTGATGATTGTGATTGTGATATAGCAATACATTATGCAGTTATTCGTAAATATTCAGCTAAAAAGGTTTTCACTATCAGCATCAATAATATTCGAATCCAATTGCCTTGGTTATATAAATGTTGTGACACCGGCGAAACAATATTAATACCAATCAAACAATTATTATCCATATGTATTTATATGATGATTGACCAACATATATATATTGGAACTATTTTAAATGTAGAAGAATTAGAATAAGTAATATTTTATTTGTAAAATAAATTGTGAATAAAAATAGTAATAATTATAATAACATAGAATAAAAATATATATTATAAAAACAAAAAAATTTTAACAATAATTTATGCAATTGTTGTCAAAAAAATATTTTTATAAACATTAATTTATAATTTATAGAGAAAATTTATCAACAAAAAAATAATAATTTATAAACTGTATATATATATATAATGCCCACTGCTTCACTGCTGACCCAACAGTGTAGTAGTGGGGGTTAGTTGGGTACAGTAGCAGTGGGGATAGCTTACATAGAACAATTTTACAACGAGTAATAGACTTTATTGCTTGTACGTTGAATATGTTGAATTTACGTTGAAAATCAATAGAAATTCTTCATTTCAACATTGGTAAGTTGAAGAAGTTAAAAATAAGTTAAAATTTGGGTTGATAATCCGCAAAAACAAAAGAAATAAGTTGAAGAAGGTGAGCGTAAGTTGAAAATTTCGACTCGGGTAATTATTTCTCATCAATAATTATTCCGTATGGGGAAAAATTTCATGAGGGCCGCGTGCCATAAGGAGTGTTTGGTCCAGATGATGGGGGAACGTAATTAACAAAATAATAATCATTTATTTAGAAATGTTTACGGACAAATGAACGTACTGGTCGTGTATGATATAACTTCTCATTAATTATTCGTCGAATCGCACATATGATTTCACAAAGGAAATACGATTCTTATGCACAAAAGTGAATGCATATAATTTAATTCCAGATGCGTAGATGAAATGTACAATATGTATTTACAATAGATGGACGACGATTTAGATGGTATTGATATCGATTATAATATGTGCACTTAACTAATAAAGTCTTTGCTTATCGCTATCACAATTTGATGCTTTCACGCAGATTGTCTTTTTTATTACGACGCACAAATCTCCAGCTTCTCGTCGATTTGCCCCTATCGAACTGGTACTCACAAGTTGTTGAAAATAATGCGTAGCAAGTGCTAATTTCGAGTTTTTCGGGCTAATTAGACCAGAAGTGTTTCGTTGATCGTTTTCTGTCGCACAAAGAGCAAGGGGCAGTACTTATAGATGAATTTCTGCAACGGATTTTCTCTCACTTGGTCCATCGTACGATCTTAATTTTGAGTGACTGGCCTTAGACGTCCTTTGTCTACACGGATGACCAATCACTTCCTTCAGAAGGGTCCAACGGAAAAAACCCTTTCCATTTTCCGGGGAAAACAACGATACGCGCTACCGATGTTTACATCGACCGGCGACGCGTGCCTGCAATCTCCCCACTACAGCAGCGATTCTATCGTATGGAAATTTCCACCGACGCTCGGGCGTCGGTTGGCATCCATGAACTGTAGAGCACCCACGTCGCCGCACAACATATGTAATGATGCATTATCACAATGTATATGATTTTAATTAATTTGATTTAACATGATATGTCAACAGGTAATATATTTTATCAGCGCCAAGAGAATTGTATTTATTACGTTTCTGTTGAATTTAATGGTTTTATAAGTCATTCAGTATTTGGCGATGACAATTATTCTACATTAATATAAAAACACACACGCATACAACACCATCGATATTTGCAATATAATGACGCTATTTGTAACCGAATACAGTTTCGAAGTGTACTCTTAATATTATTAGTCGATTGAAAGTGTTGATATTCGAACCTTTAATATTGAATGAATTGAGTGTTTTGGAAACTATTGTCGGAAAATGTTTCATTTTATCGATAGTATTGATGACGCATATGCTAGATGAAATGGCATAAAACATATATTTTTTTTTGTGGTTCAAAATTAGGTTGGTTGAAAATTGATTAACTTAACATTGATGTGAAAATAGTGGGGTTCGACTCCATTGTTCTAATAAGCTTGATAAAGCAATGAAATTAAACTTATCATTTTATTCGAATTCTCATCTGATATGGGATCTCTTAGGTAGTTCATTTTTTTGTTTCGTACTTCAGATACTCCATTGCATTGAATTATATAATTATCTTATCCTCAGTTGGTCCAACAACGTATCTGTTTTTGGTTTATTATTCCCAATAATAAACCTTTGGAATTGTTTGAAGAAAAAAAAAAAAAAAAGATGTATCCCCCCCCTTCCTCCCCTCATCTTGAAATTTTCACAGTTCACGTTTTGGTAGTATAGAATCTGAAAGTCGATTAGAAAAAAATTTCTGCTGTACGCCGTCGAAAGCTTTTCTCGGAAACTACAAGAGGTAATTGCATAAAATTCAGTACAAAAATTAGTTGGTATCCGGCATCGATCCTCCTAGCTTGAGAATCCGATTCATGAATTAAAAAAAAAAACATGATGTGGAATTAATAAATCTTTGTGTGAAATTAAATTAATAAACTTTCGCAGCGTTTTTCCATACTCACCATTTTGTCAGGCCGAGAAGACCCCAGTCATGAAAGTTTATCAATAATTCATCACCCCTATTTTTACTTTTCCTAGCCAGCATACATGAAATTCAAGTAAATAGTTTTGAGGATCTTGCATTAATAGATTGTCCCTAAACAAATTTATTGAAAATGGTGCAGTGGTGAAATTTTTTTAAATAATTGCAAAAAAAATTGTACTACGAAAAATGAATAGCTTGCTTTTCATAACAAAAAATAATCGAACTGTCAATGTTTTCGTTGGAGAATAAGTGAAATCTAAGATATAGAGGAGAATATCACAATTATATTTATTCTATTACACGATTAGATGCTGATTCAGTTAATTTTACCAATCCAAAATGTTGATGTAGGAATTTTGTTCTTAATCTCTCGTATTATTTCGTACATAAGAATATCAGTCAAATATTATATCATATTGAGAGCCTGAAAATTAATTGAGAATCAAACATTAAATATTAGGCATAGAATAAATGGAATATCCGGTGTACGTAGCCAACTACGCCAATCGCTAATCTTACATTGTCATTTTCGAATCATTAATATATCTGTTATATATAAACGTTAGATTCTTATTTCGTATACCTATTCAAATTACCGATCATTTTCAATGTTTTTAAAAATCATACTCAACAATTTTATATAAAAGTATAATCTTTCCCACTACTACACTAATAGAATTTTACCATAAAAATTACCGTGAAATTCATGGTAACACTGGGACATTGGAATTTCTAAATAGATATTACAGGATTTATTTCAAATATTATTTATAATCCAGTAAAATTTACGAAAATGTCAATCAAATTTTACCGAAATGCACCGTACGATATTTTATACAATGAAATTTACGTATGTATTACTGACATATGTTGCGTTACAGCACCAATTCCTATTGCACGGCGGAGCATTTTGAATATTATTTTGGCTCAACAATAAAATATATCAAATCATTGCTGGATGACTGTATGAATTTCCCAGTATTGCACAGTAATTTTTTGCGATCATTTTTCGTCTTTTGCGACGAACCCCGAGTCGAAATTTCCGAACTACCTTAGTGTCCTTGAGCCGCATTTCTTTTGTTCTTCAATTTTGGAAGAGGATTATCGATAGATGCTTGGCTGCATACTCATGAAATTGTAGACATCGAACCGACACATAGAACTTCAAAACGGATTAAAACCATAATATTTTCGATTTTCGTCCACTTATCATAGAATTGCTTCGAGTGGTCGAAAAATGAATGTTCGATAATTTGAACAAAATGATGAACAGAATGACCAAAAAAATATTTAATGTGTTTAGTGCGTTTAAAACTATCGATTGAATTTGTGTTTTTTTTTCTTGAGAATAACGATGGCATGTAGTTTTGATGAGATCACATAGGATCTATATTTCTCTTGTGGATTATAAGCTTATGAACTAATTTATAAACTACACGGTCCGGTTTAATTTTTTCAAATAACATTGGTATAGTCATGAAATAAGACAAAAATATTACTAATAAAATTGGTTGAAGTAATTTTCACAAATGATTCTTATACCATTCTAAATAAGTTAAAAATAAGAATATCTTCTATATAATGCCTTGGTAGCTCAGTGGTAGCGTTCATGTTTCACTAGCAGAGGATTCCAATTTTCTAGGTTCGGATCCCGTCGGAGACCAAAAATTGTTTCAAATTATGTATAATGTAAAATTTTTTTCACATTTTCAGATACTCGATTTAAATATTAAATGTATGTCTTCAATATTTTCATGTTGAATATATCTCCATAAATTTCAGCTACATGAATTGAACAACAGCTGAAATATCTATTCATTGCAATATTATACTGTACTTACCTAATTATAGGTTTATTAAATATATTTTTTTAATTCTTGCTAATGTACGTTATTTTCATAAATTGGTATGAAAAAAGAATGTACATTGATTGAAATGAATGTTTGTCAATGTATAATTGATCATTTCAACGACGTTACATACAGAAACACGTATATAAATTATATACGTTTCTGAGTATGTTCGATAGCATTCAAAAGTTCTGGATATAATGTCTTTTAAGAAGAAAACAATAGCATTCAAAAGTATTTCTAATGACACTGAGCAGAACAATTTGAAATACTATTATATTCAAAATTTCGAAAATTTCATCTGGGGTATTTAAATGAAAAATTACACACATATATATAAGTTTTGAGTCTGTGAATCTTAAATTTGAATTTCTGCGAATTGTCGGTTTTGTGACTCTGATCATTATTCCCGTGTACTCTTCATATGTATTGAATATTATATATTATTTTTTTATTTTGTTCAATTTCCGATCTGATGCGGAACTCGACCCTGAATTGATCGACAATGTGTGTATGTATGTATGTATGTATGTGTAGTCATACCTCCTCACCATCAGGGGTGTGAAATAACACGCTACACATAGTATGGCGTCATTGAAGTTTTGTCACTGAGAAAAAAGTGCTTTCTCTCTCTTTCAACTAATGTTTAGTTTAATTATGTTTCCAAAATGCTGGAAAAATGTTTCAACAGTCTTTCAATGCGATAGAGACGTGATATTTTGAGAACTATGAGTCCAAATGTTCAAGACGATTGAATGGCTCATTGGCTTGCGTGCCTGACTCTTCATATGCAGTCCGAGGGTTCCAGGTTCAAGTCTCATCAACTGATATTGTTTTTTAGATTTATGTTTTAATGTTTAATGTTTTTAATATGTACTTTTTGAATTATTTTCCTGGTCTTTTACATAAAATTTCAACACCTGATTAAGAATTAATAATTCAATCTAAAATAAATACTAATAAATTACAGTAAAAATTACATATAAAACAATAATTAATTGTGTGAAATATGTGAAAATTATAATTTTTTTTTCCCTCGAATTTCGCATATTTACCAATGAACGCGTTACATACATTAATAGTCACCTTCTTATAATAGAGAGCACGCTTATTATTTTTTTGATCCGCCATCATTTTCGCTATAGCAAAAAATTATTTCTGGCCATCTTTTAATAAATTTGATACACAAAAGAAAAATGTACCCAACCCATGAGTATTCGACCCTCCCTGAATTTCATAAATTTCGGCTACCTAGGAAAAAGGGTGTCATAAATCATCAGTAAACATTCGTCCTCCGACCGATTTTTGACTTTTTTGAAGTGGAGAAAAGGAAAATAAGAACCAACCCGGACGGCGAAAATCAGCTCTGGAGCCAAGAAATTATCATGCAGTTCAGTGCAATAATAATTGTCCCTAATCCTCAGGGCAATTAATATAGGTTGTAAGGGGCAAAGTTCCGGCTGAAAATTTCGACTCGGAACAGCCGATGTCTATGATGATTTTCGACAATGTTTGTGTGACGCACTCACAAGCGCGGCATTGTGAATCCGTTGCAGTGTGAACATCACGCCATTTTCCTACAAAAAAGGTCTTTCTTTCATAGTCCAATCGGTAATTGAATAGAAAATACAATAGTGCGACACGGGAAGAAGGAGTATTAATTTATTTTCGACATTGGACCCGTGACTTGTACGCAGTGTACTATAATATTAGTGTAATCTTCGTAAAAGTGATATCCGAGTAACAGTGTAACCAATGATAAACGAAAACAACGACGTTGATTTAAGGTGAGCAATTTTGTTCTGTTTCGATTGTTAAATAGTATGAGAAGAAGAATTTGTAATGTGCCTATTTGAGGTTAATTATCACTTATTTATTCACTCATTCTATATATTCTATTTTCTCGCGAAAAAGGACATATACTCGCTTATAGTACATACACCACACATTTATGCACGTATATCATTACAATAACAAATATTTATTTGTCATTTTAACATATAAAAACAAAACAACATTGATACTCAGCATAGTTGCCTACATACATATTTCCAGGAGGGATGGATGATCAATCACCTGTGGAAAGCAATCGAAGTAGAAAAATAATTTTTTTGTTTTTCCATAATATCCTTGTTACATATCATTATTTTCGTATTTTATCGCGTTAAATTGCTGATCTTTTTCATTCAAATATAACATTAGTATGTATGAACATTGATATGTACATGGATATGTCCATTAACATTAATATGTACATGGCGTTGCATTCCCTTAATTTTAAAGAAAATTATGTTTCATATTTTAGGATGCGGAAAGACGATTTGTGGTCAGCGAACATATTAAGAATGATGTAAGTTGAAAGACATAAATAATGATTGGATAATTGAGAATATATTTTGATCATCAGATATCCATAATTACAGTTCATCGGAAGATTATTATTAAAAACTACGAAGAGAACTCATGTATTAAGAACATATCATGAAAAAAAAGATAAACAAAAACTACAAGAAATCTTATGTCCAGATTAACAATTAAAGAGGCTAAAAATAAAATCTCTGACACAACAGTTGTCAACAGTGCAATTCAGCCGCAGCAACAATCGAAGTTTGAATGAAAAGTATCCAATTTTATTGAGTAATCATATGGTCTAATTTAAACTCGTCACATTTTTGTAATCCGTCTATTTTTGTTCAAGATTTACACGAGATCAATTCCTAGAGTGGGCACAGCAAATCCAAGAACTTTTTACAAATGAACATAAGGAAACGTATTATGCGCCATATATCCGAGTAGGTGATCAGCGTATCAATTCATGTGGATGTTTATTTAAGCATCTTGAATACACCAAAATAAATTTATGGGACAGAGGATTTTCAAAGCCAACCCAAATTTTCTCGTGAGTGAGAAATATTGCTTATATTGTGTATATATTTTCTTTAATCTTGCGAATATTTTATTGGCATATGCATTAGATTATTTTTTTTAGAAGTCGTGAAAGAACAATTATCTTGACTAGAAAATCAAAGAATTTTCAATCAAATCATTGGATCCTCAAAGTATTGTTGAGGAATACTGAGAATTGACATATGACGCTCGACAACACCTGAATACAGGAATAACGAAAGTAGATTATTATAATAACTATACATGTTGGGGAATCGCTCTTGATGCTGAAATAGTCTGGCTACTTATTTATATAAGAGACGAAATATATATATTCATCAGCATATAGTTCATCTAATAACTTTTTTTTGTTTATGAAATATGGATTAACATAATTTCAATTCCAGATAAGGTTTGATTTCATCGCATTATATCTGAATACGAACAAAAATTTATTTAATGGGTGGCACACAATTAGACGTTATTCAGTTACGCGTTCGGTGGAATGCAATAAAATTCGCAACATTTCTGATAAAGCGTACGTTCATCTGCCATCAACTTGCGAATTTGGTATGTTTTTCAGTCACCCTTGAATTTATTTGTCTTTCGTTCATTATTTATTTATTAATCTTATGTCATAAATTTGTTTCCATCCTTTTCAATTCATTATTTATTTTTGGAAATTGTGGGATGTTAGTTCCGTTGAATATTTTTTTTATTGTACATAAGGCGAACGATCCAGTTATTGACTCCGAACCTTTTCAGTTAAGTCCTAATTTTATTGATTATTAATAATAACTAATTCATCAACTAATCACAGCTGAAATTTTCACTGCATTTCATTATCGACTATTTATTTTATATTTTATCAATAAAATTGAGGATTATATAGTACAGAAAAATATTCAACAAGAATAAAATTTCAATATATATGTATAGAAATAATAAATTACAAATTAATTTTATATAAAATTTATTCAAATTCTCATGATCTCTATATTTTTTTACTTTCAGACGACAAAAATACGATTATTTTCTATTTACTGCCATACAATATTAATTCCACCATAAAACGCAAAACAACTACTGCAAATGATGCATCACACGGTGACGTGAAACATCATCGATTCAAGAACGAAAAGTCTTCTTTTGTTTATACGTACAGGTAAAGAATTATTAATTTTTTTGTTTAAATAATAGTATATCGTGTAACTCGTGGGAGATTCGTGAATCCATACTCGTGTGATGAGAACATTCGCTTCGCTCATTTCGCCAACTTCACACTCTTCTGAATTTACCAACTTCTCCCACTCGTTATACAATGTGCTATTATTCTTTTTTTTTTTGTTATATTTTTGTTTTGTTATTTTCATTTCTCTGTTTCATTTTCATACAAAATTATTTTATTTTATACTAAACATGCAATCAAAATTTTCAGACAGCCAATTTATAGCCAAGTTTGAAGAAATTTAGAGAAGATTCTCGTTAAGTTCGTAAAGTTCGGCGCACTTCACAACCAATCCCAGTGTTCGTTGGACCATTAACATCCATCTGTTCATTCGTACGTGGCGGTAAATGATACTCTATACGCTCATTCTGCGAGAGTATATTCAATCTGGATTTGTATTCAGTAAACAAAAAAAGCGTACTTCGACATTCACATAGAAAGCGATATTTATAACCGATCAGTGAATGCGCTGATAGGAGAAGTTTGTAAATGGCTTTTAGTTAAGGAAAATTAAAAAAAAAATGTTTGTCTGTCAAGAGTGCGAAGAAAATTTCACAAATTGTTTAGTTTTAGTTCCACATATAAAATTTAGTCATACAGTGTTAATTTTTGAATGTGGTAAAAGTTCGTGTTTGAGAAAATATAGTACTTTTGATTCATTTTGAGAGGATATTCGAGTAAAACATAGTAATGTTACACACCCTACTTCTATAATTCGTAAAAAAAGTGTTGTATACAGAATAATGTAAGAATAAAAGTCGATGTAGGTTCGGTGGATAATCTTTTTGGTAGTAGTTTCATGAAGGAGAAACATGCAGATATAAATATTGTAGATAATATGTTTTGCCCGTACAATAGGTGATGTCATCCTTAATGTGACTGACCTTTTGCAGAATATTGTAAAAATGACCCCAAAAACGACAGATGAACCTCTGGTATATGGACTCTTTATCTGCTGACAATAAAATTATCGCGACAATAAAATTATAACTTACACGAGGAGGTCTTTGGAATTGAATAAAAAATCATTTCAGAGGGAAGACTGTTTTTCCTCTGTTTTTATATTATAAAGATGATGAAAACAACAATCCAATCGGTAGCCACAAAAACATTTCAAAAAGTGGTGCTGTATAGTATACCTATCTATACCATCTTTACTACTATCTTTGGTATCGAAATAGGCAAATTGTTTGGTCATTGTCAGTAGGAGGTGGCAGCACCTCCTGGACACACTCATACTCCTGTCGTCTGAGTCCGTTTGAAAATCAATTGGGCGATCAATCGTGTCACGTAGTGACTTGATCACCCAATCAATCATGCTCGGGCACTAATTGGCTCTAATGAGCATGCGTTCGCGCACTTCATAAGTGTGCGCCCAATTCTTTTTTTCTTCTGCTTCATCTTTCAACAACGACGCTCATTATTATTCTTATTCTTCTCATCCTTGACTAAAAACCTCAGCGCAAGTGTTCTCGACCCGTTCGTTTAATGTTCGTGAAAGTGAAGTCTAATTTCCTTTCAATTGTGTCTAGCTCATATTCAACTAGTTCAACTCATCCAGTGGTAAATTCAGTTCGCTCATCGTACGTTGTATGATCAAAAAAGCTAGTTAAATAGAATTAGCTTTCGGTGTGATTCACCACGTGGCGTCAGCCAGTGTGCAGTATACCATTGTATGTTGTGTGAACTTATATTGTACGGAATGTATTGTATATGTGAGTGAAAAGTGTGAACTCGTATCAATTATAATCTTACTCTTGCGATTAATTGTTCAATCATTTATACGCTTTGATTTCTTATCTTCAATTCTTTTGTAAATTACTCAGCCACGCGGTCAGACTCATATACACCATTGATTGTTCATCAGACACCGCGTGATAACATTAGATCAATATTGGTTTTACACGTTCATCACATACACCAGTTGTTAACTCATCCTACTATTGTTCAACTCATTCACACTGATACAGCTCGTACTCACTGTCTACACTAAATATTGTTATTCACTCATATTCATTAATATTAGTTCATTCAACATTATAATCATCAGAAATTATATCATAGCTACTCATCAAATATTCTTGTCAACCTTTACTTTAAGACTATAATATATTCAATTACTATTTTGTAACTCTTTGAGTATTATTTGTGTTCTGATCAATTTATTCACGGCAGCTATTTGGTTTGAGAACATCCCAAACACAAATATTTTTCCTTTTGTTCTTTTTAACACCGTAAAACGGACAACTTTTACAAATCCGATAATATTTGAAATTTTTCGAAAAATAATGGTATAACTGTTAACCACGCTGGAATAAGAAAAAAAATTATTATTATTTCTTCAGTACAGTATTTCCAAATTATCATTAGTTTTAGGTGATAATCTCAGTCTTCATCCACTGTTTGGTTTGTGCGAAAGTTTCAATGTTTCTTCGTTTTGTAGATTTTGCCGTATTAAAAAAAGTAAGATATCTAAACAGCGTACGAGGGAAATGAAAGTTTTAATAAGCACTTAATAGAGCAAAAATGAATAATAAAGCTGACTTGAGGACAAATAATAGGATAAAGACAAGAATTTTTGGTGAATGTGTATTTCATTCATAACCACAATTCTATGCAACAAAATACTCATCAATTGATATCATGTGTAATGTGCTTGAGAGTATATGAGCAAATATGATTTGAGAATTATCTCGCATAAATTCATTGAAAAAAAAAAAAAAAAAAATTATTCTCGTTGGATGAAGGGAACAATCGAATTGGAGATTTCGATTATTGACATATACAAAATGAGCCTCCCACAGTCCTTAAGTCCCATATTAAAAATAAACGTTTACTTATGTCAGTTTTCGGAATGTTATGTTTAGGACGATAGTTCCCACATATTTTCGCTGTACTATTCCATCTCACAATAATATTTTGAATTCATTTTTGTAACTATGCAAGATTTTAGAAGTATTAGTGAGTTCACATTTCTATGAAAACCGTGAAAATTAACTACATGTAATGATAAGTGAATATTTAATGTCATTAAGCTTATCGTTCTCTGGAAATGTAAAATTCAAATATCATTAGTATGCGATTTGAAAGCGAACATCGTGAAAGAAGAATAACTTCGAGAGTAAGTACAAGTCAAGTGGATGTATGTCACACGATCGCATCAACGGCGCTGAGTTATCAATTCTTGGGTGGAAAAAAGAAAAAGAAAAATGGTTGAATGAATCATATGAAGAAAAAAACATAACAATCTTGTTAAAAATAACTTTGATTATTTTCATCATTCATTGCCAAAAAAATACAAAGAAATGATCAAATAAAGTCGCTAAAAAAATTAACTATGAGGCGAATTCAATCCGCCAAGGTTATTCAATTTAATGATGATTCCAGGAGATCATGGTCCTCAATTTTATGAGATAAACTATATAGTATTGAATGTAAAAATGATTTCATGTTTGTTGCGGAATTTTCAAAACCTGTGAAGTGACAAATATACAGGGTTATATGAAATTATCTCCGACTGCCATTTTTGGGCAGTATTCTTAGGTTGTTCTATATCCTCAAGATATAAATGAAACGGGAATGATGATCAGAGTCACAAAACCCACAATTCGCAGAAATTCAAATTTAAGATTCACAGACTGATCGTTTTTGTGTAAACCAGTGATTTTTAAGACGTTTATAACTTCGACCCTGAGTATTGTTTCATAAATCGGTAACGACCAAACGAATGCTCTTGTAGAACTCTACCAGATGGCACTAAGAGTTTAGTTTCGACCAAAATTGGACTCTGATCATTATTCCCGTGTACTCGTCAAATGGTTATACATCAACGCAAGTTATTCGCATCAGTAATGATCGTCAGTATTGTAACGAAGTGGTATTGGATAATAATTATTTATTAGTTAATATTTATTAGTAAATTAGTGAATAATAAATGTAAATAATTGTATATAATTGTATACACTTCAATAAATGTAACTAATCGTTTGTATTCCAATAAATACTAAGAATTCAAACACAAAAAAATGTAGCATTCGGAAAACTTTTGTAAAAAATTAGCACGAAAGATTTTTTATTCGGAATTATTGTTTTTTATAATAAAAATTATCAGACATGCAGGTGAATTTTGAATTAATGAAACTTTCAATTTCGCCAGCACGAAATGTTAATTTTTCTGTTACTTCGTGGCAATTTTTTCAGCCAACTTGATTTTTATTGTGCAGCACAGTAAATTTAAACTGTTATCGAAATATTCCTGCATTATCAGTATTTAATATGAATCAGTTAAAATGTCCCTGGCTCAACGAAGTCAACTATAATTTTCACCGTGCATTTCACGGTAATTATTATGGAAATAAACTCTCAGTGTATCTAAACAAAACTGAACAAAATAATCGGTTGATCTGTAGGACAACTCCAAAACTTTCTACTATATGTTAAATACGTGTTGAGCAATAACTTTTAAACTAACTAACCGATTTGACAATGCTTCGTAACAATCGAAAGGGTTAATTGGAATTAAAGTCTGATCCAATTTTGAGGTGAATCGTTTGAGTGGTTTTTGAGGTATAAGATGAAAACGTAAAAATACAATTTTTATAAATTTTTATTTCAAATAACTTTGGAAGTACTTGATCGATTAATTCCAAAATTTGATTAAATTTGAGTTTCGATAATCTCTTTGGATCGCCGTCTTAAACATTTTGATCGGTCGATTTATTCTGAAGATATTGTATCACAAAATTTTGTTCGCACACAGCTGGACGTCTATTCAGAAACAATCAGAACAGCTTCCTTGGACCTCAAAACGGTGAGATCTCCCGAGTAAAAATATACATGCTTGAAACGCGCCCATAGCTCGAATTCGAGAAGCGCCCGATACGCGCCCGTAGCATTCTCGAAAACAAACGTGCATGAACTGCGCACTGTCTTAATCTTTCAATGAAGGTTCGTTGTATGACTTAAAATACTTTACACGAATTACGCACTGATCAGTGTCAATTGTTAGCATATATATTGTAACGCTCACCCTTCCCGTGAGTGTTCACTACCTGAGAGAGAGCGAGGTTACTGGGGAATTGGAGGGGAAGAAGGGATGCCACCTTATTTTGCTGTTCAGAAGAAACAGCTTGTATAAAAAATAAGGAAACTGATTATTGAACTCTAACTCGATTATGAATTCTCGATATGTTATAAATTTGACCGAAGTGTCAAATTTATTTACTTTATTCTGATTAGAAAACTGCAAATAAAACACGCGATAAAAATATTCTACCTCCACGACGACAAAAAAATTCTAAGTCCGCGATGACGAAAATATTCAAAGTCCGAAGTGACGAAAATATTCCAAGTCCCGACGCTCGGAATTTTTCTGAGTCCTGCGAGTCAATGACGTCACGGCAACTTCGTTGCAGTTTCTCGTACCAAAGGGGGGGAAGGATTGGTTATACAATCACCGGTGAATCCTTTAAATGAGTAGGAAAATAATCCCAATTTATTTGTGATTTTTGATTTAAATAATTATTTGTCTTTAATAATTATTCCGGATGGAGAAAGATTCCGTAAGGGCCGCGTGCCATACGGGTATTATTCCAAATGGTGGGGAAATTAATTAATAAAATATTAATTAATTTTTGAACAATTATAACCGACAAACAAACGAACTGGTCGTATTTTTAGGGACTCCTCATTAATTATTTATAATAAATGCGTAAAATTTCACACAACAAAAATACCAAGTGCATGCATACAGTGAATTTATATAATTCAATTCCAGATTATTTTTTATTAACAATTTAATTCCAGCCACGTAGAATTTACTTACAATAATCGTTGGTATGTCAAAAAATATGATGTTGATTATAATTCACAGCACAACACTTAATTAATAATGTTTAATGAGTCAATTCTCGCTATATCAAAATAAAATGTATTCATTCACTTATTTTATTACACGCACGAATATTCGATCGCCTCGTTGATTTTCCGATATGGGACTTGTACGAACGAGTCGTCCAAAAATTAATGCGTACAAATAATTGTGATGCGTCTTCGATATACTTTCCTTGAGAAGTGTTTTTAAGAAGTGTCGTAATGATTTTTCTATGAGAAGTGTCGCACAAAGGGCAAGGGGCCGTACTTATAGATGCATTTCTGCAACGGCTTTTCCTCCCACTCGGTCCATCATGCGACAATAAACTTGAATGATTGGCCCAAGACGTTCTTTGTCTTGACAAATGACCAATCACTCCCTTCAAAGGGGTCCAACGGACAAAAACCCCTTCCATTTTCCGGGGAAAATAACGACACGCTCTATCGATATTTACATCGACCGGCGACACGTGCCTGCAATCTCCCCACCACGGTATCCACTCGGTGCCTGGAAAATTCCATCGATGCTCGAGTGTTGGTTGACAATGGGCTTGCCTATGCGTCGTAGATTGCCAAAACATGTGCACAACATCTGTGATGATGCATCATCACAACATATACATATACATACCACCTTAATCAAAAAGTCTAAATCCCAGTATCCTAGCTTGACATTTGTGAAAGTGACGCAGTGTTCAGTGCGTCTGTTTTTCGTGCATGTTTCGATTTTCGCAATGAAGGTATATTTGCAACAACGAGTGTGTATTAAATTTTGCGGTAAAAACGGATTCAATGGTGCAAAGACCTTGGAAATGTTGGAAAAGTGTTTCGGCAATGACGCTCTAAAAAAACAGTGGTTTACCAATGGCACGAACGCTTTACACTTGGTCGTGAGTCCGTTAACGATGATGAACGCAGTGACAGGCCGTCGACATCGAAAACCGACGATAACATCGATAAAGTGAAAGAAATGGTGGCCGCAAACTGTCAATTAACATTCAGAGGACTGGCAGATAACTTAAATATTGTTTATGAATCCGTTCGAGACATTATGGTTAATGATTGGGTTCGCGCCGTGTTGCAGAAAAGTTAGTGCCGAAAGATCTGAATTCCATTAAAAAAAAAGGACCGCTTAGAAATCGCCAAAGACATGATTTTCAGAGTTGAATTCAACCCAACGTTCATCAAACACATCATAACTGGAGACGAGACATGGGTTTATGAGTGTGACATGCAATCCAGACATCAGACGGAAAAATCACGTTGTTTTCAGTCAAAAAAGAAGGTCATGCTTACGATTTTTATGGATAACAACGGTATTGTGCATTATGAATTACTGCCAGAAAATCAGACACTCAACGAGGAGTATTATTTGGGCATTATGAAGCGTTTGCGTGAAGTGATTCGCCTAAGCAGAAAGGATCTTTGAGCAAATAACTCGTGGATTCTGCATCATGAAAATGCACCGTTACACAATGCTATCATTATCCGCGAGTTTCTCACCAAAAACAACGAATACCATTCCACAACCACCAAATTCGCCTAATATAGCTTCTTGCGACTTTTTCCTATTTGATCTACTCAAGAAACCATTACGGGGAACGCGTTTTAGCAGCGGAGAAGAGATAATACAAAAATCGAAGACAGCTCTGATGGTTATACCGAAAATCGAGTCCGACAAATGTTTTGAGAGCTGGATCAAGCACTGGCGTAAGTGCGTTGCAATCAAAGGGGACAGCACCAATTTCGAAGAATAGATTTGTATTTTTGATTTTGTGAGTAAATTCCGGGAACTTTTTGATTAAGGTGGTATACGTTGTTATGTATCGGTTGGTTATGTTGTTCGAGATAACAGACACTACTCTGCACAGCTGAAAAATGTGCTTATGTAAAATTTTGGTGATCAAAAAAAAAATTATTTAACACTTTTATTCCACTATTAACTTCACACAACTTCATTTATTCAATATTTATAGTTCACTGAACAAATTTTTATAATTAATATTCAATACATTTGCGGATTGAGACAGATTTTTATAGATTGCTGAAAGGACATGGACGTCGAAGCACATGTATTGAATGCGCGTCGACCAATAAATAGATTTCTTGGGATGACCGACGACTGGGAGATTGGGGTTGCCGACTTAATCTTCAATCATAATATTGTTTGGTCACGGTTTTATCACTTGATTATGATTGGACGGAAGGTCGAGCCATGCTGTTTGTTCTAAGAACGCTGATTCTTGCCATCGTTTTCATCAGCGTTTTTCAATGGTAATATATACCCGATTTTCCCATGGGTCTCGCTTCGTCACGAAACGCGTTACTTGATCTACATCTATTGAGCTGAATGTATTTAATGTTACAATTCAAATATATTCTACTTAGTATTGAGTCTTAATCATTCGATTGTTTTGGTAGAAAAATAGATGAATAACATGAAAAAATGAAGCGGAAAGAATAAAACTGAAAAAATATGTATATGAATTAGTAAGCGATACGTGAGAATATATAAACATACATAGACCTATAAATATAGATATAAATGTACATATGCGTATACATATACATATATATATGAAGTCATAACTTTAATACAATAAAAATCGAATGTTGTCTTTCTTCTGTTCTATTGAGAGTAAATCGTTGAATTTTTTATTTTTTATCGTGAAACTGAGATGTTTTTACATTACTGTGATTCGAAATTTTTTGAATATTGTGGAGTGCTAACTTTCGTTTCTGAGGAGTACTATTCAAAAAAGTACTATTTAAATTTTACACAAAGGTTTATAATTTCCACATTACTCTGTTTTTTTTATCCTATAAATATTCCCCAAAATATCTATTTCGTTCTGTTTTGATCTGCAATGATCTGTTATTTTATAATGGAAATATACTATTTAAAGTACACAACTTTCCATTTCATCTTATTTTGAAAAAAAAATTTACTGAATTCAAAAAAAAAAATTCATGGATCGGATTCTCGAGCTAGGAGGATTGATGCCGGATAGAAACTGATTTCTGTACCAAATTTCATGCAATTATCTTCCATATTTTCCGAGAATAGCTTGGGACGGCGTACGGCGGACAGACGGATTTTTTCAAATCGATTTTTATATTCTATGTTACCCAAAACGTAAACTGTGCAAATTTCAGGACGGGATAGATTTTTTTTTCTCGAACGATTCCAAAGGTTCATTATTGGGAATGAGAAACCAAAACCCATTTTTTCAAGTGCACATATGTGTCTTCCTATTCGCCGAAAAGGATTGAATATTTTCCCAATTGTTCTTGATTCATCACAATACTTGAAAACATCAGTGTTATGATCTATATTTCTAAGTTTATCTGCGGCTATTGAATGATAAGATATTATGAAATATATTTGTTAACCGATATATGCGCCCGTATGTAAGGATGTGTATGTGTGTGTGTATGCGTATGCGTCAATAAATTTATATACGATAATGTCTTTCACTATTCACTGTTTAATATTTACTATTTACAGTTATATTTATATATACGTGTGTGGCAGATTGGGTAGTATGCCTGTCTCATAATATGCAGTCCAAGAATTCCAGGTTCGAGTCTCGCCATCAAATATACTATTTTTTCAGATTTTTGTTTAATGTTCAATTTTAAATTTTAAATTATCTTCTAGGTTTTCAATATAATGTATGATACTTGACTAATGATTAATAGTATATTATGCACCAAAGAAGGGAAACTTGTGTTCTCGCGGATGAAGTGACAGCACGAGACTTAACCTCAGCCCGAGGTTTTATCGAGTGCTGTCTAATCATCCAAGAGAGCAAAAGTGTTCTTCCTGAGGTACATACGATATTTTTTGTAACAAGTGCACACAAAAAGTACTATCTTCTTGTGGCGGGAGAAAAAGGGGTGGGCCAGAGGGTCTGGGACACAGCCCCGGTGCGGCTTCAGCCCCCATATAGTAAAATGATACTATTTAATTAAATTATATATCAATTATATACATTATCTTGCGTGGGAAAACAAAACTAAACCAAACAACGAAATATCTGAAAAAAGCCCCTATGTAATAAAATAAAATATTGTTCAATTTGATTATATATTAATTATATATATTATTTTTTATATTTAAAAATTTTTTTTTATTAACCTTATTCGAATAAGTATCGAAACATAAAAAATAAAATAATCAATGATATTGGAATGTACATTCAAGTTTACATCAGGAGGTGTGGGGAAACAAATCAGAGTGAAAAACAAAACAAAACGAGGGAGCAAAAGATCTCAAGGGAACGAAAACGCGTTTTGCTCCCTCTAAACAAGCATTTTTTTTTTGTTTTTTTGTCGCATTTCGCGTGCACATGTTACAAAAAATAATTTGTGTAAAAATATATGGTAATAGGCGACTAAGACAAGCTTGATACTATTATGAAACATGCAATTATACAATCATAAAATCCGTTCATATCATATATAAGTATGAATGAAATTCATCGTATCCCATATCTGCGCACGTATATACAATAGATATTTCTGCCTCGAACTTCTTCTTATAGTCATAAACACACTGTTCCGGAATCACCAGTCCAAAATATATCAATAATGCACTGAAATTAGACTAGGAACTCTGGAATACATTTGTATGAAGAATAGAAAATTTAATGGACTGTGTATGAATAGAGCGTGATGATACAGAATGGGTGAGATTGAGTTTGCAATAATTTTGAGTCGACACCAATTGAATCATGAGTGTTTCCAGTCTTTTTTCAAAATCAGGTACAAGGTATTTACAATGAGAGTTGCTTTGAGATCTCAGAAGAATTGTATAAATAATTATAACTTCTTCCATGAGATGCACCAACGTTCCCACTTGAGAGATTCAGTTCCAGTGCGCGGGATTCTATTTGAGACGGATGGTTGGTACTATCCCGCAGAGGAGCAGTGCGCGTCATCTCAATAAGACTGATGGTTGGTACCGTTCTGAACTGACTGGGTGAAGGCTTCGTCATCTCGACGAGATTCGAATCCAGTGCGCGGGATCTTATTGAGATGGATGGTTAGTACTATCCCATAAGGGAGCAGTGCGCGGTGTTTCAATAGGTCGATGGTTGGTACCGTTCCGAATGGACCCAGTCGAAGACCTATGCGTTGAGTGTTTTACGCTCAACTTTCACAATCCACTAGCCCGTGTCACCTGTTCAATTTGGCGGGTACAATTGGATTGTTTTTCATTAGGAACAGAGGTTGGTACCTAGCTAGGGCAAACGATCAAAGATTAGTATATTAGATTCACGATAAACGAATAGAAATATGAACGGTCACTCTAGTTATTCGCCTTGAGATAAATTACCTTTGCTTATGTAGAATCATTTTAAAAGAGTTATTATTTAGTAAAAAGAATTATTTGATGTTCATGACTTATTTACATTATATCGATCAGTAAAGAAATCTTTGATTTTCATGACATCAAGAATTGTTTAGTTTTGCATTATATACAATCAGTAACTAAACGAGAATAATTGGTTGATAAAGTTCCATGATATGAATGATTGATTGTTTTGCGAGTACCTTACGTACATCATGCAGATTCGCTAGGGATTAAAGGAAGATTAATATAATTATATCAAGTCCAAAGAGTAATAACGTATAAAGAAATGATAAAATATGAATTGCCGACTGTACCAAATATTGAAGATATTTGATAAAAAGAAAATTATATTGAAAAATACATCCACTTATACGAATAACTTATTTGTGCACGATCCACCTCGCCCCGACGAATCCTGGCGTGCTGAGCAAAAATAAGCATATAGGGGGTTGACTAAATTTTATTATCAAGAAGTCGTGAGGTCGGATATTCGCAGAGAATATTTTGCTACAAGAAGCATCACAATACCGATCGATATCATATTAAGAACTTCCCGATTTTATTGGCGTTTGATAGCTCGTTCGCAAATTTCTATCTCTCCGGGACAGGAGCGCGTATGAATTTACATTGTCGATAATATATAAGAACGAAATTATTATGTTATGATTCACGTATTTATTCATATAATTTATATAAATCGAAATAAAAATAATAATAATAATTAAATAAATCAAGAATATAGTGGAATTTAAATTTATTATTATTTTTTCTTCATTTATTGGAATAATAAATTACATATTTGATACCGATAGAGATAGTATCAAAACTACCCGATTCTATTGGCGCTTGAACGCATATTTCAGCTGTAAAATTCAGTTTTTCCAAAAAAATTCTTCAATGAATGGACCGATCTGGACCAAAAAAACAATACAGCACTAAGTGGCATCAAGAACTATCGATGACGTCATAGATCACCTAAATCGGGTCATTGGTTCTTACGCAATGGAAAACGAAAAATTATGACTCCCTCACACACAGAGACGTCCAACTAAAAGTGATTGCAAATCACTTTATGGACCTTGAAATGTGATGATTTCATAAATAGTCGAGTTTCGATTTTCGGGGTCATTACAATAACTTCTTTGCGGAAAGTTAATAATCTTATCTGTTCTGATGATTCTATATAATGCAAACCAAAATGTTAGGATGAATAACTAGAGTGACCTTTTTTTCACTGTTCAAACTATCTTGTGACCTCTTCCTATCATTGACTGGGCCTAGACAGAAATGCACGGTTTCCAGCTCGCTAGTCACCAACCTTGACACCCGTGGGTGAAACGCGGATGGAGCAAGACTCGGAACACTCTGAAAAAGCCTATACGACTCCCTGATGGCCCCGCATCAACCTTCACCCGAGAGTGAAGCGCGCTGGTAACCACCTGGTTGAGTTCCCTAAGAGGCACTGTAAAAATTTGAATGAGATATAAAATAAAAATATTTATTTTATATGGGATGAGAGTTGAGGTGGACTGTATGATGTTGGATTGGGATGGGATGAGGAGCCGGGGTGAATTACTGTTGGAATTGCAATAATCGTAGTGGACAGTTGTGCCGGTTTTATGTTTGAAATATATACAATTTATTGAGATGTACTTATCACTATATTTACACTTTGTACACTGTAATTTTACTTGAGATTGATGATGAGAAGAAAATATTGTCGATGATGAGAATGAGATAGTATTGAATTTTGATGAGGGAAACGATTGTTTGACAATGAAAAGAGAATACAATTGATATTATTGATCAATATGTTGTGTAGTGAGCGGTGAGATGTAGACTAGTGCATTATTGCTTTATTATGAATAAACACCACCAAGGAGGATATTATTGATGCATTTGGAATTTTGAGAATGAATTTTATGCACAAATATGAATTGCATTAGTTCAATGAGATGCGTTGAGAAAATTGATACTTCGAGATCAATTGAGATGAGTAGTTGCTTCGTTGTATGCGTCGCAATACTCGATGAGAATGCGTGAGATGATTAACATTGAGTTTGATGAGATATGAGGTGAGATATAAACGATGAGAGTGAAAAACAATTAAATGCGTTGAGTATTTATGGTATACATCATGAGAGTCGATGAGAATGTGAAAAGATGAGATTGCGATGAGTGTGTACCACGTGTACATTGAGACTGGATGAGACCGAATGAGAGTGTATAAGACCTTTTGAGACTGATGGTTACATTGCAACAGACGATGAGAGACTTTTTTTGAGACAGAACCAATCGACCCGAGGCATCGATGCATTCTTCTTCGACTAATGCGCGCGTCGATCATTTTAGGTGCAATTGACCAAAATTGGTCAATTGCGCACCCCCTTCCCGCGTGTGGGAGGAGCGGTTGAGCATCCAAGACAAGCAGCATGCATGTCCAGGACGTGCTGTCATCAATCGAGACAAAATGAATAATTAAATATATTAAATATTTATTGAATATTTAACAGGCACCAACCACCTGTCCCTAATGAACAGTGCGCGCACTCTTGTGAACTCTCAGAAATCGCGGCACCAACCTCGGCCTTAAAAAAGGCAAAGCGCGTTGCGACCCAGTTCGTCCACCCTAACCTCGTCTTATCTCAAGGTGCCAACCTCTACTCCTATTGAACGGAGCGCACACTTTCCTACAGATCAAAACAAAATCAGACCAACTGTACCCTACTGTAATTCAACAAGTGTAACGGGCCAGTGGTCTGTTAAAAATGAGTGTAAACACTCGTGAAGCGAACTTTTACCCGATCAATTCAAAGCAGTACCAACCATCAGCTCTATTAAAACACCGCGCACTATCCTTTGCAGGAGGTAACAACTATCCGTTTCAACAGAGCCCCACGCACTACCTCTGAATCTCCTCGGGTTGGGAACGCTCAAATATATGCTGATTAGATCTTGCGTTATGCTCAAAATGCAATGATTCGTTCGAGTTCTCTTCCGGTCGCAGCTTGAATTTTTCGGCCGAAGCTGTCGCGAGATGTCCGGAGCCCCGAGCGGACACTCCCAGAACCTTATAGCGAGCGTGTCGAGGTGAATTCGAGCCTCCCCCTCACCGCGTCGCTCCTTACCCTATTTTATTTCTCTTAAGTGGGGAGTTGCCTCGTAACGTTCGTCACAATTTTCAAATCGAATAAATATAAATAATAATAATTATTATAATTATATATATATAATATATTGAAGAACCAGAAAATATAAAATAATTAAAGTTATTTATTTCAATTCTTTTTTTTTAATATTTACATTCAAACTTAATATTTCATTACAAGAATAGTATATTCACTTTGAAACATGAGCTTTTGTATTATTTGATATTCTAATATTTATTCTATGTTGGTGGTGATAGTGGATTAAATGTTTGTCATGGTACAATGTGTGGCGATGCTGAATAATTTGGTGGTTGTGGGGAGTATGGATATGATGATGATGGTGGATTTAATGTTTCTGATGGTGAATGATTTGGTGGTTGTGGTGAGTATGGATATGATGATGATGGTGGATTCAATGTTTGTGATGGTATATGATTTAGTGGTTGTACTGTGCTAGGCTGAAGAGACGATGATACCTTTGATGTCGATTGTGTTGGGGTAAAATGTGTACATTCTGGTGTCTTGTTCCTTTGTTGGTACTTCCGTTTATTTGATGCAACTTTATTTATGTATTTGACGACGTCTGTCATAGGAATGAAATCGCCATTTCCTTTTTGTTTGATACTAACCCAATCTATAGAAAAATAAAAAATATTCTATTAAACAAAGAACCATGCATGAAATAATATTTGTTTACTCACAGCAGACGCTCAGTAGTTAAGAATTTTGACAATTATAAATTCATTTTCTAAATGAATTATCATCCACTAATATCAGTTCAATGATTATCCGGGATTCGGAAGAACCAGATGATTAGAAAATTTAATTAGCCTAACAATTTACACTTTTATGAGTCGAATAATTTACTGATTTATAATTTGTGTTTTTCCTATAATGCATAAGTATTATCGTTGACGCATCCGAATGATTTATAAAGAAACACATGTTGCCTCAATGGCCCGCCCTTTACGATAAGGGCATCCAATCAGGAATTCATAATCATCACTTAACAGGAAAAAAGAAGTAGAAGAAATCGGCGCTACAACTTTCAAGTTGATCAAGGAAACTCAGTAATCAATCGACAATCCAACCTAACGGTCGCAAACGCAGGGCGGAACAATCAGTAATTCAAAGTACTCAGTCAGTTATCAAGTCAGTCAAGCATTTTTTCATTTCAAGTCTAGAGTCAAGGAGTGCAGTCAAACATTAATTCAATCGAGTTTTAATCAGTTGAACATTTATTTAATCAAGTGTTCAATCAATCAAGTGGACAAGTTACAATCGAGTCTCAAATCAAGTAATCAGCTGAAGCATTTTACAGCAAGGAAAGAAGTCAGTTTGCTCCAATAATATTATAATTTTGTTTTATATTAACTTTACTTGAAATCAAAGAAATAAATTCGAAATTGTACATCATATAACGACGTTTCATATAATAAAAATAGGTGCTTTGTCTTAATTGCCAAACCACCATTCCTTGAATGTCCTTTAACATGAGCGAGTGACGGAACGGGAGAAACAATATTGATATATTTACTATTTATAATTTTTGTACCGTGCAATCCGTTCAATAGTTGAACATGGATGGGCTGCCTACTGTTGTCTCGCGAGCTCTTGGCACTATAACTCACAATGCTGTTCCTATAGATTTCAAGTGATTTTGTTGTTGGACTTGAATAAATCCCAGAATTCTTGGCAATTTCAATCTATAATTTCAATACAATTATGTAATTTCTTTTGTTCATGTATTATTTGATATTTATTTTATTTAACAATTACCTTTTCTGATGCATCATCTAAATACTCCTTCGGGAGCACTACTTTTATATTTTCGCTTACATTCGAAGTGAACTTTTTTCTGTGCTAATGAATATATATATTTCATTGTTACAAGCAACTTTTCAATATGATTTATATCTTGTAGTACCTTTTGTTGTACCTTGAAGTACAAACAAAAAAAAATGAAGTATTACTATGAAAGAAAAAAAAAACAAAAAATTCACTTATGAAATAATGAATAGAACCAACATTACAAACACCATGATCATAATATGGAATACAAGATGATGTTTGTAGATTTTGTATATACTGTTCGCTAACATCTAATTGATTGTCTTTTAACATCCGCTGATATATTTTAATATTATTTTGTGGTGATAAATGCTGAACAGCTTGAAGTACTTCGACTGAAGACTCGTTGAGAAACTCAAATTTACCAACACTATAACAATTATCATATAATTTCTTACATATTTTTACACCCCACCGCTGACCTACACAAAATTCACGAAAAGGTTCTGCAGGTAATTGGTTCAAATAATATTGCATCTTTAAGAGTTGACCATGGTAATTCACGATTTGAGGATCAATATGTCTTGTACCATGAATCATATTCAAAAATTTTCCATTCAAATCTTCATAGGGATAACACGAATAGATTCATAATGGTCTAAGATTTCGCACACATTCTGGAAGATGTTGTATAAGATGGATAACAATAGAGCAAAACTGTAACCCATATTTGAATTCAAATTCACGAATAAATTTATTTAATAAGTTGGCAGCATTATTAATCGTCGTATTGGAAATACTATCTGAATTGAGAGATGAGATATTTGTCACAAGTAATAAATAGTGATCGAAGTAATCTGGTCTCATAATTCCGCATAAAATTGGTACAGAATAGTAAAAGAACCACATTTTTAATTCTGAAGCCTTCCAATGGCACAATTCTTCGATATTTCGAGGCATCCGATGAATAAACTTCAGAGGTTGATTAATGTTAAGCATTGATTAACAATGTGGATAACGCTTATCAATGAAAATGGTGTAATTTCTTGACCACGCCACCATCAATGCAATGCATTCTGTCGATTGCAATACCTATTATAAAATTAGACATTAGCGTCGATAAAATAGATGGGCTTTTCACACCCATTACTGCTTTGTTGGTTTCTAATGCAGTACGTGCATATTCTCCACATTGCTGACTGGTCCGCATTGTTGGTTTGTTCACATATTGATAAACACGTGTAACTCCTCCAGAAATTCAAATAAATTAAAAAACTGGCACTTCGCCGGTAAATCAAATGTACCAATCAGTAAAATACTTTGAACTAATATATCATGCCCATCAAATAAAGTAAAATTTACGCCTTTTTTGAGTTCTTCGAATTGAAGACGAAATTTATGAAAAAATGTATTAGCATCAGGTTTAGTTGGTCCAAATCAAAGTCCCGCTAATAATAAATTATTTCGTTTGGTTTTTTCACGGAATGATAATTCATTTATTGATAAATGAATCGGCCACATACTTATATACGATGATTTGAAAATCGCTACACCATCCGTGTACCACTATCGTCAACTAAACCGTGATTACTATCCATTTCTTCTTCATGATTTTCTACATCATTATTAACTTCATTGTCATTCCTGCTATGAAACGCAACGTCTCCGCAAATATTATTTGCCAGCTAATATATGTATGTATTTTTGTTTCAATAACCATATATTAGAATTGATTATAATGTAAATTTTCTATTATTTTATGTAGTAATTGATTTAATTGAAGTTTTTCTTTTCTCATCAGTCATTTGTACTAGTGCCATGCCATGCAATCTTAATTTATTGTCTTGAATATTTGTATTCATATTTCTCAAAATATCACGTTTCCGCCGCATCGAAAGACTACACGGAGAAATTTTTCTAATAAAAATTACATAAAACATTCAGGTACTGAACGGACAACTCAATATTCTAAGGAATAATACATTATTGTGTAGAAATTTTTAAAAGAAATCTAAGAGAAATTCAAATTCAATATAAGAAATTTTACTATGCTGTAGAGTAAAATTTCTAACATAACAAAAAATGCATGATTTTCATGTAGTATTTCATTACCAAAAGGGAAAATTTATGATGTGCTTTACAAAAATTGTAAAGCATTTGGGTACATTTTACTATACTGCAAGGGACTTATTTCACTCGATTGGGGGCACTGTGGACAAAATATGTTATATTCTAACAAATTTTACAGGACTGCATTGTAAAATTTTCAATGCAATTTTTCTTTTATTTTCATTTCATGTCAATTGGTCAAATATGGTCATAGGTTATCTTGACGTTTCTGTTTTTCTTGTGGAAATCATGGACGATTTGTAATTAATTTTGAAATTACATAAGTTATAAGTATAAGTTATAAGTTTAAGATATATATGTTATAATATAATTATAATATATATTACAGCGGTACAGTGAAAATTATAATGCGCTTTGTAATTGATTGCATTTGTTTCTTGCCATGCCAAATAAAAAAAAAAATTGATACTTAATAATTTTTACAATATTGCATGGTAAATTTTGTCGTGCAAATATGAAAAACACCTACATTATCGGTAATTTTTGATATACTGCAATAATATCCGCCAGTTACTAAAAGTATAGTAATTTTTCCCTAAATTTTTGTGGTAAAAAATAAAAATGAGAGAGGGGGCGGTGGAAATCTTTTTTCTCGTAAAGGGAGAAGTAGTTCAAAAAAGGTTGGGACTACTGATTTGGACCTATAAGATGGAATCCGAATCGGTACAGTACAAAAATAAAGATAATAAAATATTAACGTCGACCTCCAGAAATAATGATAAAAAAAAAATATTAATATGATGTACATGGTGACATGTTCAATGCAATTATGAGTCGCGCGGGGTTCGCTCTTGAAATATAATCGAAGCAGCCCATCATACGAATTATGTTGCGACCGTGTGCACCATAACAGTCCACATCGGTACTATAACTAGTGTAGCTTAGACGCTGACATATCGTGATTCTCAAACCACCATTGTTGATAAAAATTGTTATTAACTATTCAAATATTTCACAAAGGGCGAGACGTTCCCATATGATGACACTAGTTCTATAATGTTTAGATCAGATCAAATTCAGAACTTTCATTCAAAAATTTGTATTTTATGATTGAATAACCCTGATAATAACAGATTTTCATGAATAATTTCAATAAACTATAGATATTTTTAGAACCAGTTTAAAGATGTACAGAAGTATCGTTAGTATCCATATAGAACTATAGGACCTATAAAAATCGGTTATTTTCATCAATTTTTGAAAAAAAGAAAAAAAATATATTCTACTACAGAAAGTTAGCAAATTATTTTTTCATTTGACTTTTTTTTTCCAATAAAATCGCCAGAACTATCATCAAAACGTATCAAGATCTATAGAATTCGACTGCATGCAATGAGAACTATTTGTTTTCAATTTTCTAAAAATAGATTTACTAGTTTCATAGACATACACCGAATGAACTGACGACGGATTCTTTATGTGAATAAAAGAAAATTTTATCGAAAAAAAACTGCCGACAATCGCTCAGATAGATCTTTCGACGAACGAAAAACAGCGTTTTCGTGTTCATTTTTCTTTGTTCTAGTAATTTTCTTTTTCTATGAAACTATATTGGAAAAAAATTCTTGAATTGTATCAAATTTTTCATTGAAACTCATTACATGAGTTCATTGTTTAAACTGATAACTTTGTAAAATTACTTTATGAATGAATGAAACAGTTAAAGACATTATATAGTTGTTTTATGTAACAAAATATGCACATTCGATGTATAAATAATGGAATGAAACTTTCTGATCAAATTGCAGCTGTTATTATGATCATACTTATTTCTGTTAATTTGTGCTTACTTTTTTGTGTGTTATAGTGCGATTACATGAAAGTATACAAGAAGAAAACTGCCACTACCTCGTCTTCGACTTGTGAGTAATAATAAAAATTATATTTATAGAATTTAACTGAATACATGCTATGCATAACATATTTTAACGGTATGTGTTTCCGCTATTAAAAAATGATAATTATTGAAACCTGAACGGAAGTTAGAAATGCCACTTAATTCTATTTTGATATCAAGGAAAAAAAAATTTATATAAAAATACAGGATATTTATTAACATAAAAAATAATGAAGGGGAAAAATATAATACTGGATTCCTTTATGACAAAGTGTGAGAGACAATGGCTATATAATAACTCCATATATATTGTCAAATTCAATCCGTATTATATTAAATACCTGGCTTGTCTCTCGTTCACTTCTTTTACATGGATAATTTGTTGGATAATTGAACTTCTACTTACCTATTTTGCGGTGAAAAAAAGGGATGCCACTCGAATGTTTTAAAAAAGGGAAAAATTCGAGGAAAAAACTGTATTGATCGTAAATTCAATATAAATTGAAATAAATGTTAATATCTGAAGTATTTGATATAATAATAATTGCTTTAATCATCGATAATGAAATATGAAATAATATAAACAACAATCGGAATATAATGAATGAAAGAAATATTTTAAGGGGTTACACCACCTTGAGATTTTTGAAAAATCGATTTTTTAACTAGTTTTATTGTTTATCCTTTACGAACATTTTGAGCGTTTAACCACATCGAAATTCAAATTATTTTCGAAGTTATAGCAATTCCAAGTGAGCGCATTAAATTCGCATGCATCTCAGGTAGTGGAAGAGTAGATGCGAGCGGACAAAGCCTCAATAAAAGAGATTGATGAATATACTTTGATGATATATTTTGAATCAGTCATTAATGATGATAACTTTAAGAAATTTAGGCAGCTGAAAATAACCCAGGTGTACAAAATTAAAACTTGTTTGGACTCTCTGAACATTCGACGTTGTAGAATCAGTTTGCTTTGTAAAGCAGTAAAGTACAGATTTTCATGTATTACACAAAAATAGATTTTTTTCTTATCTCTCAACTGAAAAAAATCATAAAAATGTTGAAAATAGTATCTCTTCATACAAAAGGTAACCGGAAATCAGTTGGACATTCTCATTGGAGCACGAAGAAACGATATTAATCATTGAATCGATATTCAAGGGAAAAAGAATTTTAGCACTAGTACTTCATTTGAAAATTAAAGAGCGGTGAAAGTGTTGATTTTGATGTCAACGCATCTTTCGGATTCCGATTAATTCATTTTTCAACTGTATTTTTGCTGTCAGTGAAGTGGTAAAGTGTAATAAGTGCAGTGGGGACATAAATTTTACCAAAACTTCTGTGCGTGGTCTTGGTTTCTAACTGAAAGTAAATGAACCAGTTCTAATAAACTCATGTCCTTTTGTCAATATCCCAGTATCTCACAAATGATGCAATTATACAATCTCATAATTGGTCCAAGCGCGCTGCGATTATCCGAAAACTTAAATGCCCATCGGATATCTATAGTCGACATGAGAGCCCAACAAGAGATTGGAGAGGCCACCAAGTTGAAAAGAGCTGCTCTAGAGGAATCAAAAGACATTGTGGCACCAATGGAAAACCTCACTTGCGATTCAGAAGTCGCAGATTGAAGATATTTCAAAAAAATATTTGGATTCAAAACGCTGAGGCGGTACTTTTTTTTGTTTTGCGTTTTTCTCTAAACTACTGTTTTCAAACTGGTGAGCCAGATGTCTCGAAATTCACTCAACGGATTTTAATGGAATTTATATCACATATTCCTTATAATATTATATAAGAAGTGGCGTAGGGTTTTTTTGACTAGATGTATTCATTTTTCATAAATTTTTATAACTCAAAATTTTAGTAAAAATTGATTCTTTTTTTTTCAAACAGCTGTCATTTCTATAGAATTTTTTTATTTTTTTTATTTTCCAGACGATGCCTGCCTTGATGGCTAGTCTCGGAACATATCTCAATAATTATACCCGGCAAACTTCACTTTCAAATAAAGGAAAAGAGATGTAAATAAAATTTGAGATAATTTATACGCAGTTAGTACAATAATAATAATAAAAACCTGACATTAATTACGGGATATTTATTAGTACGTTCTCTTTTTATAATATAGTATTGACATGTATTATTCATATTAATTATTTGGCCCATGCGAATAAATTGAATGAAATATTATAATATGGAAAAAATTTGATAAACGAAAAAAAACGGGGGTAAAAGTCACCCCAAAATATTTAAATAACATTGGGGGTCGAGTAAGATTTTTTTAAAAAGCTCTTACAATTCTCTTTACAATAGTCTTTAAATTTTACAATTTCGCCCAATACTTAAAAAAAAATTACATTTTAAAATTTGAATTATGTTCAGTTGTTTACTTACTACTTAGTTGATTGAATGTTCAAATTGATGATCGTCCGCTTCCATACAATAATAAAGATTTTGTTCGAAACGTTCGCGAACATTCCGAAGCATTTCCGGAATGATTCGACGGCACTCGTCAACGATTCTTTGACGCAAATCTTTCAACAACGCTGGTTGTATTTTATAGATTTTACTCTTTAGGTATTCCTACAAAGAGAAATCGAGCACCGTCCTGTTGAAAAATCAAATGATCTTCATCATACTGTAGATCATTTTCAATAACATCAGTCAAAGCAGGGTTAATAGCATTTTCCAGTTATTGCAAATATATTTCGCCAGTCAAATTACCAGGTAGGAAAAAAGAACCTACCAGTTGGTCACCGAAAATGCCAGCTCATACATTCAATTTCTGCGGTTGCTGTGTATGCACCTCGTGAAAAACTCTTGGGTTTGAATCGGACCAATAGCGGCAATTGTGTATAATCAAGATGAACATATCCCGAAACTGCAACTTCACCAGCTTCATAAACTACAGGCTTTTCCATTTCTCGTTTTTTATTAGCTACATTCCCTGTCTCTTTAAATTTTTTTACTAACTCTAGAACATACTTCCGACTGATGTGACGATCTTGATGTTGTTCATTGAATAACTGAACTGTTCTATTCGCACATTTATTGTTCATAAAGTAAAGCGAAATGATATCTACCCTTTCTGCAATGGAATAACCATAGTATTCAATTTTCAAAAACACAATTGAATAAATTACCAACCAACACTTCGAAATACGCTACCAGACAATAATTTGGAAACCATTAATTTCACGTGTGTGTTGTGTTAATATATGTGTGTATCGTATCTATTTATGTTTTTTATAAAAGTGATAACAAATCGCCACAAATCAATGCAAAGCAAGAATTAGTAAATTCACAACACTAGCGTACTTAATTCGATAATTTTATTATTATTATTGTAAAGAGAATTGTAAGAGCTTTTAAAAGAAATCTTACTTGACCCCCAATGACATTTAAATATTTTGAGGTGATTCTTACCCTCGCTTGGGGGTGAAAGTGGCGAAGTCAAAAATACCGGATAAGTGTCCCCTGTCAATCAAAAATCGATGGGTCCGAGCGTTTTTCTAAAATGTTGACGCAGTTCCTGAAAATGGCTCTGTTTCGTTTTCAGTTGGCCACCCTGTATTATATGGTTAGTTATTATATGGTATCATAAATAATATTATTCCGAAATGAAATCATATGTTCAAACATTACGTATGATATTACGTTCTTTTTTCAATCAGTTTTTCTTTTCACTGCATAAATCAGTATTAATCACATGGACTCGACAGCGTCATGGTTCAGAAGGAAGTGGTCATCTCGTGCTGATCGTGTGTATATCTGCGTCAATCAGTTGCGCATTAGAAAATACAATAATTCAATATCGCTCGACCGACCGACCCTTTTCCTCATTAACCGGCTATTGAGCACTGTCCGCTCAATAACTCTGGTTGTCACCAACTATTGATAAACAAATACACCACTATATTATACAGTAGTGTGCACTCAAAAACATTCCTTATAATCGCGAGACAATTCATTTCGAATACCATTCAATTCATTTGGTATATACTATTTTCACTTCCCAGTGATTTTTCCCTAGTAATATGTTTTCTACATCACAATGCATTCCGACTAGATGGAACTTATGCCATCCATGGACATGAGTGACAATCGCTGTCGATATCCACGTTTTGACATAGTTGACGCGATACATCACTTATTTATTAAATACACCTTCTGACATTATGTTCTGCATTATATTTTTCATGCATGACTGTCAGTATTACTGAATGGAACTATTAAGTTGCCCAAGATTTTATATCTCCCAGTCACTACACTCAGATGTCCCTCTAATCATTCTATAATACGATCATAAGGCACTTCTATCATACATTATCACATCTGTCATGTTGATACTTATTGAACATTTACTCAAATTAGCCTTTAATTCCTTGGAAATTGTTAGAATTCTGAGAGTTTTATCGTACATCAGATTCCCGTACTGAATTTTCTGGGCAAGGGTGGGTTGTACTGTGCCTTTTGTGAAACATATGAAACTGACGGAAAGATGGTATATGTTTGACTCTGAGGTAATTGCAATGACTCTACATGTATTCTCGATACTAATGTGTATGAAATATGTTGAATATTTTATCATAAAATAATTTGTTTGCAATGAGTGCCTAATGGTGTACCTACAAGTAGTTGTCTCATCTGCAAACTTTTTGTGGGATTGATTTGTGTTCGTGATTTATTCAAAATGAATATATCTGATTGAGTTGCACATTAATTTTTTTCTAATGTTGCGATTGAAATTAGAGATTGAAGTTGACGTTTGTTGATGAATAAATTGTATTTATTTCCCATCAATGTTTCCCAGTGAATTGGTTTTCTCAACTTGCACTGAAAGATCAATTGTATTGATTGCCTGAAGTTGTTTTATTGTTACGTCTTGGGCGACGTCACTCAGCTACTGATAAAAACAATTTTATGAGTAGGTTCTACCCGGGAAATTCAAAGGAGAAGTTGGTATTTTACAATAAACGTTACACTTTTATTTCTGATGTATTCTTTATTTATTTATTCACTTATAGTTCAATTAATTGTTATTTAGTTGTACTGACTTCTACAGATGGTTTTTGATTTTACAAGTTTCTTTATATATCTAAGTTAAATTCTTATGTGTCTAAGTGAATGTAAACGTCGAGATGTCTTGTGTGGATTTTATGATGCGAGAGACTAGCTCTTTTTCTTTCCTTCCTCTATTTATATGTTTTTATCTATTACAGTGATTTTCAAAGGGCGAAAAAAAATCGTATTCTCCTCACCGGAGAAATGGAGTGCTACATTAATCTAATCTTTTGTTGGTTTCTTGTGTGCGGAGTTCATTTTAATATTTGGTTCCGCGTACTACATGTTTGTTTTATATTCTTTATTTATGTGTAACGCTATTGGGTTCATATAATCTTACGTGTTAACTGTTTACGGTTGACTTTTATTCATAGGAAAATATGTGAGTGATTCACATATTTTCTTGGAGTGACTTCGTTTACTTATGATAATTTTTGAGTTGGCTTTCTTCATTTTTATATTGATATGTGGTCGATATAATCTAAATGTACATAATTCGTGATTTATTGTTAACATTCATTCTTCGAGAAAAAAAATGTTTTTCTCTTTTTTTGTTTACATATTTCTTTGGGATATTTCTATTTATTTTGATAATATAAATCCATAAGTTAGTTTTCTGTTTCAGATCAAATGTCTTGTTTATTGTATGTGTCAGAGGTTATTTTCCTGCTTTCTTATATATTTACTTTTTTATGTATTTACATCTATTTCGTTAGAAGTGGACTTTGCTTGGGAAAGAAAGTAAACGTCTCCTGTTATCGCATTTTGAATTTTATGGCGACTGAACGTATCTCTATATACATATGCGTTCGATGCGCGCTCTGGGTACATTCCTATGTTTGGGGATATAACACTATTCTTGGATGTGATACGATCACGTGGCGGATTTGTTAGGTGAGATAATACGTGTTGTTTGTAAGGCGTCCGCGTGAAGAAAGAATGAATTTTTGCCGCACTTCTGCCACAAAGCGATTGTCGAGACACTTCAGAAGCTTCCAAAATGTTTGGCGGAAGTGTCGTGAAAGTGTGATGTGGAACGCCCCAAGTGTTCCAATTGTGAAACAGCTAGTGGAGTTTAGGGCGTCCCGTGTGGCCTCATAACAATTAGTAGAGCGCGGAAAGTTTAATTGGATGATTTTCTCAACATAATAAAATATGATCAAAAATAACTTTTGTTAAATGATGACTTTTTGTTTCTCTTCTCTATATTTTATTTCATTTTTTTATACTTTTTCCAAATTCTCCTTCTTCTCTCTTTTGCATCTAAGTGTGTGTGATTAATGAATGAAGAGTATGTGTACTGTAACATTCTTTCACTCATTCATTTTGAGTAATATAGGTTACTAGGAAGATCAAATATGGGATGATACCTTATTTCGCTATTTATTAAAATAATAGTTTATTCGAAAATAAGGAAACGAAGATTATAAATAATGAACCTCAGAATAATTGTAATAAATTTGACCAAAATGTCGTTTCATGAATATAGTTCAATAATAGAATCGATGAAAAAATCCCAAATTCGAACTCTGAGAACAATATTCGGAGTCCCAATTGAACAAGATAACTTTCAGACGGAAGGGAATATCAAGTATATATTATTAGTTAGTAATACGGTATCAATTATTAATATAAGAAAGTTCTGGCCGTCGTTATTATTATTAAATTTATCGCCTCACATATATAACTAATTAATTATGAAGCACATATGATGACAACAATCATGCAAGCAAAATTGATACTATATAATTCAATCCAAAAAGTATTTATTATTGACAATAAAAATCCAGACACGTAGAAGGATATACAATTCACACTTGCAATTACTGGAAGATGCTGAATGGAATAGCGCTAAAATATATATATTTCCAATTAATGAAGTCTATACTTGTTGTATCATAATTATCCCTATCGATAATTAATAATTACACGTAATTATTGTTAACAATCATCACTAAATCATAAAAGTTGATAAACAATTTATGCGTCGCACTGGTTATTTTATGGTAATCACGAAAGATGATGCAATTTTATTGATGTAACTGCGCAGTGTTCTTTTCACAACTCAATTCACAAGTGTATTCTTTAGAAGAAGTATTTAGATATGCATTTTTTTGAAAAGTGTGTCCAAAAGTGATCGCACAAAGGACAAGGGGCAGTACTTATGTATGCATGATTGTAACGGTTTTTCTCCCTCCAAGTGCGATCATACGATTTTATCCTAGAAAGACTGATCATCTAGCCTAGACCAAGACTTTCCCCGGCCAATCACTCTCTCCTTTTTTGGAAGGGAGGAAGTCAATACATGACACCCGTTTCTTTATTAGGACCAAACAACGGCACGCCTTATCAATGTTGTTATCGACCGGCGGCGCGTGCCCGCTGTCCTTCTCCACCAGAGCATTTGTTTCTCACTCAATCTTCTCCGCCGACATATCTTGCTTCGGTTGATACGTGGGTTCACTTGGGTCGGTAGTTATCTAAGGCGAAAAACTGTCACTCAGACTGTTATTGGGTGGAGGTTACCGAGGGGAATGGTTGAACTCGAGGCTCTTCTACCCACAATGACATCCTCGAAGATATGGAAGCCTGATCCTCCACGTATAGAATGCAGCTCGCCGAGATTCTGTGGGAGAGCTAGGGGTTTGGCAGCAGCTACCGGTACTATATAAGAAGGTAACCGTAGGGAAACAGTTGGGTGGGATGTATGTCACGGTTTGTAGTGACCCTAGTCGTGGGTATTTATGAGGGCTGACCACTACTTGCTAGCGGTTATTGCGGCACGGACGCTCACGCATTTTTCATTGATAAGAAATTTGGTCGAATGTCTGACACGCTATTCAATTCGTCTGCTGCAAGTATCGCTTCCAGGTAGTCGATGTCTCGCGTTTATATCATAAGCGACCAGTGGAAACGACATTCTGTCAGAAGTTGATGGCAGTACGTATTTCTACATACAACATATATTCATCGCTATTATTCGCCCCTGTAATGCGAAGTCACTATGGGTTTTATTGATCCTGAGTCGACGTGTGACACAAATTTCAAATGTACATTCTCATACGATATTTTTAGTTGTTATTCTACCGAAATCGGTAGATCAAATCAAGCAAACAATACGTGTAGTCTGGTTGAAAATTTTGTAACAGATTCTTATGAATGTTATATCCGCGCTCTTATAACGCTCCACAACCTGGCTCATGAATCAATGGATGGAAACTGTATAACAAACTGCTCGAGAACATTGTCTTACATGTCCTATGACGAATATCACTAGGAGAAAATAAAAACAAAGTGCGAAGCCGATAAAGCATGCTGCTTACCGCACTCTCAAGAAGGAGGAAAGGCTTACGGTGAGAGAGACAGATATACTGTTTTTAAACGTGGGCACCAGTAGATCCACGAACAAAGGATGCTGAGTTCATTGAAAAAACTAAAACTATAGTAAAAGCGCGAGAGGTCTCGTATTAGGACTCTTTCTCATGTACAGGAAAAAATTCTGGAGAAATATAAAAATAAAGATTTTTTAGTAAAATCGACTCATTAATTTTGTCTCTGAACTTCAGAATACACATCGTTTACTTTCAATATAAAATTATTTACTTCCATGCTTCAGCATGATTGTGCAGTGCTAAGAAAGTATAGTAAAATAAAATAAATGGGCATCCCAAATTCGATTCAACAACTTAAAATAAAAAAACTATACAACATAATAATTGAAATAACAAGCTAAAAATAACAAGTTTGATAAGTAATGAATTCCAAAAGTGGTGGAAAGAAATGAAAGAAAGAAGATATATCTGTGGTGATAGCAAAGTTAAATAAATCACAAATCTCAACTAACTATAACGACGACTCCAGCCTCATGAGCTTTAAAGAAGAGGAGGTAGAAGAAGAAGGAGAAGGAGAAAGGAAAATAAAAGGAATTCACAACATCCATCTATTGATGAGGTAACTACAAATACTGCAAGCACTAGCAATACAACTATAAATAACAAAGACAATAATAACTATAACGCAATAGATCGTAATGAATCATTGAAACAAACCATTCTTCCGATGATAATTAATTCACCAACAGACTAAAGTAATAAACTTGATATATAAAATTAAGAAAGGAAAAAAATACGAGGTTAACTTCCATAATAGAGGGAAAACACTCGTTGCACAACTAAAGTGTATAGAAGACCACGCCAAAATTGTTGAATTACTTAAAACTATGGAAGCTGAATTCCACACTTTTACCAGATATGAAAATTAGAACTATAAAACAGTCTTAAAAGGTCTACCTTTGATCCCTGTGAAGGTTGTCAAACAAGAATTCGAAGAAATGAACATTTTGAGATTGACAATGTAAGATTACTGTGAAGCAAAACTAACAATCACGAAAATAATGCTACATATTTGATTACACTTAAAAATCCAAAAAATCTGAATGAGGTAAGACAAATCAAATAAATTCACTACATGGCAGTTTACTGAGAAAATTACACAAAATCCGATAAACCAACACAGTAGTTCAGATCCCAGAATTTTGGACATGGTATGACCAACTGCTTCCACACACTGAAGTGCTTATATTGTGCACCGACTCATCTCACGATAAAATGCAATAAAAAAGAAAATCCAGCAGATTACAAATGTGCAAATTTCTCCTAAAACCATCAAGCCAATGATTTAAATTGCCCAGAATTAATAAAATACAAGGACAAAATATGTTCCAAAAATATCATATATGAAAGACAACATCAATTGGACACGCTTAGTTGCAATACAAATCAATATACACAACCAAGAAATTTTCATGACAACAATCATACTGCTTCAAACTCAACAAAGGAATTCACGCTTGGTAACAGCGTCAATATTTCAAATTGAATCACCGACCCAGGTAATAACTTTTTAGCCCAAAACCCGCTTTTACATGTAATGAACAAACAAAATCAATTGTTAAATATACTAGTTTCACTAGGCGATAAAATAGAATGTAACATTTTGCAAAGTAATTATAACAAAGATAACAATGGAATAACAATGTATCAAATATCAATAATAACGAGAAAAGTATAAATGAAAATAATAACAAGAGAAATAATTACAATTCAGAAAATAATAACAACAATCAAATGAATAGACATGTAAAATCAAATCACAAAACAGACACAAACACAGTCAGGAAAACCAGAGACTATCACACCAATAAAATTACAGAATGGGCTAAAAGCGATACTTCACTTATTATAAGCAGATGTACTTCGATAAATAACTTCGAGAAAAATCCTAGCTAACGACACAAGTGACAATATTGAAATTATCATAACAGAACCTATCGTATCAAACAATATAATCACCCGAGTAAAAATATACAAGCCCAAAACGCGCCGAAAGCACGCCCGAAATTCAAGAAGCGCCCGATACAAGCCCAATACGCGTCCATAACAATTTTGTTAATCTCAAGTGTAAATATGCATGCCCAAAACGCGCCCAAATTCGAGAAGCGCCCGAACTGCACACCATCCTAATCTTTTTATGAGGGTTCGTTTTATTACCCGAAATACTCAACAAGAATTTTGCACTGGTCAATGTCAATTGTCAGCATATAGATATACACATTTATATCTATTTCTACCCCAGATGAAAAATTTGGATATTTTGTATACAATATAGCTCTGCAAAACAGCTCTGCTCAGTGCCATTAGCAGAGGTTATCAACGCTTCTGTATTTTTATGGTTGCTCTGGATATAACGTTATATCCAGAGGTTATAAACGCTTCTGTATTTTTATGGTCACTCTGGAAATGACGTTATATCCAGAGGTTATAAACGCATTTGTATATACTCAGGAGCATATAATTTACATACGTGTTTCGATATGTAACGTTGTCAAAATTATTAATTCTATATAAATATTTTTTTAAATTAATATAAATTTTTTTTCATATTAATTTATGAAAATAACATATAGTAGCAAGAATTCAAAAAAATTCATTAATATACCTATATTAGGGCAAGTACAGTATAATATTGCAATGAATAGATATTTGTGCTGTTGTACAATTTATATAGCTGAAATTTATGAAGATATATTTAACATGATAATATTAAGGACATACATTTATTATCCAAACCAGGTATCTGGAAATAAAGAAAATTTTACATTAAATACAATTTGAAAAAAATTTTGATTCGCGACGGGATCCGAACACTGGATCCTCTGGTGATGAAGCATGAACGCTACCGTTGAGCTGCCAAGACATAGTGTAGAAAATGTTTTTATTTTTACTTCATTCAGAATGGTATGAAAATTCTTTGAAAATTATCCGGACGATGCAGTCTATGAATTACTTCATAAGCTTGATGACCCACGAGAGAAATATAAATCTCATATCATCTCATCAAAACTACGTGCCATTGGTATTCTCAATAAAAAAACACAAATTCATCCGATAGTCTTGAATGCAATAAATACATTAATAAAATCTGGAATACTACATACATCAGAATCATATCACAGAATCACAAAAAGCGACTTATCATATATACAATATTATTATAATGCTGTCAAGGAATTTGGATTTATTCATTGTTTTATTTAAATATCTGATTGTGCATGTGAATCATATTGCAAAGATAGTTGTATAGTGAAATACTCTTCTGTTCTAAAAAAATGTAATGTTATACCAAAATTTAGCGTAGAAAATATTAATTTCACTCGTATATGTGAATGTACAATAACAAATGATTTAAATATAATTGATGTCAATACATTTTCATTTATTTATAAAAAAATGGATTATTTATTGAGTAAACTGAGAAATTTTCATTTCATCAAATTTATCTATGTTCCGATATCTTGTCAAAATTTTTCTAAGTTCGTGAACGATTATTATTATTTTTTTTTTTTATGATCTTTTATGACACCCGACCGGTTAAATCCTTCCGAAAAAGGTTTCGAACGCTCAGCACAGGTCATAACGCCAGATCAACGCATTTAGACCTGCAATCAGAGGTTTCCAACGCTCAGCAGAGGTTATAACGCCAATTCAACGCTCGAATATTTCATCTGAGGCGGTCATAACGCCAGATCAACGCATTTAGACTTGCGATCAGAGGTTTCTAACGCTTATCAACGGTCATAACGCCGTTAACTGTGTTACAATCACTTACTTTTATGAAAAATTCAATAATTCCAATTTTTGGGCCTTGTTCGGTCATAACTTTCACGCAGTAAGAATCAGACGCAGTCTTTCTCTTATAACATTGAGAATGAATCGTTTGATTTTTAATTTTCAATCGTAAAAATTTAGATATTTTTATATTACTATGATTTATCATTTCTACAATGTTGTGGAGTGCTAATTCGAGGTTCTGTGGAATACTATGTAAAAAAATCATTTTTCCAAGTGCATATATATGTCTACCTATTTGCCGAAGAGGATTGACTATTTTACCAATTGTTTGGGCGCGTTAAGTAAACAAATTTGGGCGCGTTTTGGGCGTGCGGAAAGACGAAAAATTTTTACTCGGGCAGGGGTAGATTTAAGTACCTAGACCACTTTAACCTACAACGTAACAATGAAATCACTCAAACAAATAGGCATGAACTCAATAGTAATAGATAACAACAAAAATAAAGGTCTCGAAATAGTTACATGGAATGCCAACGATATTCTTAACAAAAAAACAGAACTTTAAAATTTCTTACACACACAAAATCCATGTATGTCTCTTAAATGAAATTAATAATGTAAAAAAAATATTCATCATAAATTATGTTTATTACAGTGTTGCAGTGTGAACATCACGCCTTTATCCTACACAAAGATTTTTCTTTCATAGTCCAATCGGTAATTGAACAGAGAACGCAATGTGAAAGAAAAGAAAAGAGTATTCATATGTTTTCGGCATTGGACCAGTGTCTTGTAGGCAGTGAAATGTGCGAGTAGTATAATTGTAACAAAAAATATATACTTTATGATATAAATGGTTGTATATTAACACATGTAATACGCACCAGTGATAGTCATCAGTATGTAGTGACCAAGTGGCATTCAATCATTATTATTTTTAAGTTAACATATGTAAATAATTGTATATATTTTCATATATGTGAATAATTGTTTGTGAATCAATAAATTCGTAAAATTTAGAATAAAAAAAATGTGGAATCAAAAAAATTTTTGTAACTTATTTCAGTACAAGAGATTTTTTCATTTGAAATTATCGTTTTTCATAAACGTCCCTTGTCCCAGGCTTATCGAATCTCATTACAAATTTTACCGTACATTTCACAATGATTCTTATGGAATAATTCTCTCAGTGCATATTACAATGTTATTTCATTCTTGCTATGATTTTTAACAATACGAATTTTATTAAATTCATTCATCCATTTATTTTATGTAATTTTTCTTTCTTGTGTCATAATTTTAGAGTTACTGGCGGCGAACTTTTCGAGGATATCGTTGCCCGAGAATTTTACAGCGAAGCAGACGCTTCTCATTGCATACAACAAATTTTGGAGAGCGTCAATCACTGCCATCACAATGGTATTGTGCACAGAGATCTTAAGGTAATATTTTATTTGTGAAAAATAATTATTACATGATTATCCACTTTCAGTCTCATTCAATTTTTCAACTCATTATTATTTTGTTTTCTGCTTGTTTTACGACGGCACAGCCTGAGAATCTTCTTCTCGCTAGTAAAGCAAAAGGTGCAGCTGTTAAATTGGCTGATTTTGGACTAGCAATTGAAATGCAAGGTGACGCACAGGCGTGGTATGGTGAGTTGTTTTTTCTTCTTTCTTGGTGTTTCATCAACAGAAAAATCATTGAAAATTATTGTGGTTTATTATTTATCATTTCATCATTTTATTATCATGCGGTTTTCTCGATCTATTCAATTTTGTAATAATATTTAATAATAAATGTAAATTATTAGGTTTTGCAGGTACACCTGGTTATCTCAGCCCAGAAGTCCTAAAAAAAGAACCATATGGAAAACCAGTTGATATTTGGGCATGTGGTGTCATTCTGTATATTCTTCTTGTGGGTTATCCGCCATTCTGGGATGAAGATCAACATCGATTATATGGACAAATTAAAGCCGGTTCATATGATGTAAGTTCAACACTAGTCAATCATTCAATAATTGACCGTTATAATGTGCTCCTCTTCTTTTATATCAATTATTAATCATCTAATAAAGAAGTGATAAAAAAACTGGCTTTTCGTATCCGTATTTGTGATTAATTCAACAAAAAAATTTTATAAATCTCCAATTTGAATGACAGAGTTCTTCTTTAGTATAAGATGTACGATTTAACAAGTGACTAAATCAAATAAATTGTGTTACATTGTAAATAGTAATTAATTCCTAGATTTATTCGAGTCATTAATGTGATATGAGGTTAAAATATATCGCTTGTCATAATTCTTTTTATTCGTGTGTGTAGTATTTCATAATGAATTTTCATAAGCACAATTGATGTTTACATGATGTAGTATCCGAGTCCAGAGTGGGATACTGTGACGCCAGAAGCGAGGAATCTCATCAATCAAATGTTAACAGTGAATCCATCTAGACGTATAACTGCAAACGAGGCACTTAGGCATCCATGGATATGTGTATGTTCTTTTTTATCTTCAATAATGAAATCTTCAACAGTTATTTCAAAATATTGAAATTTCACATATTCAATTGATTGTAATTTTTTATTTTATTATTTTGTAGCAACGTGAACGTGTGGCATCTATGGTGCACAGACAAGAAACTGTGGATTGTTTGAAAAAATTCAATGCAAGGCGCAAATTAAAAGTGAGTATGATTTTTTTTTTTTATAAAATTTATTCGTTTCATTATCGTCATCAAATGATATTTAATAATTGCTCAAATCAAATTGCTCAATTACAAATAAAAAAGAAAAATGTTAGTAAGTGAACTTACTCTGTACGTTTCATCACGCTTCAATAGAATGATAACATATACAGCATTCTAATATTAATAATTTTATTAATCAGATAATATCATAAAGAAGAAAAAGATAACGATCGTGCACGAATTCTATCGACCGTTTAATTAGCATTTATGATCATATCGGTTTGTCTCAATATTGTCAATAACTGCATTCAGTTACCTGAGTAAAAATATACAAACCTGAAACGCGCCCATAGCACGTTTAAATTCGAGACGCGCCCGATACGCGTGCGTAGCATTTTCGAAAACGAACGTGCATAAACTGCACACTGTCTTAATCTTTTGACGAAGGTTCGTTTTATAATCCGAAATACTTAACACGAGTTACGCATTAGTCAGTGTCAATTGTCAGCATACACATATACACATATACACATATCTATGTACATTTACACATAACTTTAACACAGTAAGAATCAGATGCAGTCTTTCTTCTGTAACATTGAGAGTAAATCGTTGAATTTTTAATTTTTTATCGTAAAAATTGAGATATTTTCACATCACTGTGATTTGAAATTTCTTGAAAATTGTGGAGTACTAACTCGCGGTTCTGAGAAATTCTATTTGAAAAACGCATTTTCCCAAGTGCATAAATGTGTTCCTATTCGCCGAAAAGGATTGAGTCTTTTTCCAATTGTTTTCAAATTATTACAATACTTAAAAACATCAGTGTTATTATCTATATTTTCATGTTTATCTGCGGCTATCCTGAGTCGAAATTTTCGACCTACCTTACTATCCTAGAGCCGCATTTCTTTTGTTCTTCAATTTTGGAAGATGATTATCGATAGATTCTTGGCCGCAAACCTTGTCCCTGAGCCGCGCTGAGGGTCCAAATCACGAAATTGTGGACCTCCTACCGACACCTAGAACCTCAAAATGGATTGAAACCATTCTAATCAAATATTAACCATCAAAATGAATATTGAGGCCCAATACGTCTGTTTCATCGGAAAAATTTATTCCGAATATTTCACGAATATATATACATTGGTTCTTAATATGACCCAATCATATATATATCACGATCCTATATAAATTGTATATATAGAATTTATTGACAATCAATGTATATTTGAATGAAAAATTGGACACATATATATGGGGCATTCAACTACTTTCAGACCCGACCTCTTTAGATTTGGCTGAATTTTTTTTATATTATTAACTTCCGGTGAGGAAGTTATTGTGATGACCCTGAAAATCGAAACTCGATTTTTTACAAAATCTTTACATTTCAAGCTCAGTAGAGTAATTTGCAATCATTTTCAGTTGGACGTTTCTATGTGTGTGTGTGTGTGCCGCCATGTGAGCATAATTTTTCTTTTTCCATTGATACGAAACGTGTGAAATAGATTGTAACGCTCACCCTTCCCGCGACCGTACACTACCGGAAAGAGAGTGAGGTTACTAGGGGAGAGGCAGAGGGAATGGGATGCCACCTTTTTTTGCTGTTCAGATGGAACAGCTGGTATGAGAAATAAGGAAACTAATTATCGCAAGTCTCGATCAATTATAAATTTGAACAAGGTATCAAATTTGGTCACTTTATTCTGATTCGAAACTGCTGATCTTATGTTAAATCCACGATGACGAAAATATTCTAAGCCCGAAGTGACAAAAATATTCCAAGTCCCGACCCTTTTTATAAGTCCCGCGAGTTGATGACGTCACGACAACTACGCAGCAGTTTTTCGGACCAAGGGGAGGGGGGGGGGGGGGGGGGAGAGGATTGGTTATACAATCGCTGGTGAATCCTCTTAATGGATAGGAGAATAATTCCAATCAATTCACGAGTTTTATTACGAATAATTATTTTTATCCAACAATTATTCCTGTTTGAAATTGTAATGAGAAAAATGAAATAGGAATTTATTTTATTGGAATGAGAATGTGGACTGTATAAGTGGATGGTGAATGAGAGGCCGGGATAAATTCGTGATGAAAAAGCACTCGTAATGAACACCAGTATGAATATTTCTGAACATAAAATATTGATAATTTATTGAGAAGCACTTATCACTATATTTACACTTTGTACATAGAACACAGTGACTTTAATTGAGATTTATTGAGTGATGAGAAAAATAATTGATATTATTGATTTCTTGTTGAGAGGTGAGATGTAGACTGGCGAATTTTAACTTGACTTGTAAAACCACCACCAAGGAAGATAATATTTATCCACTTGGAATTTTGAGATTGATCTTATGAATGTTGATATGAATTACATAAGATCAATGAGATAAAGTGAGAATAATTAATACTTGAGAAAACTGAGATGTAACGTTGCTTCGTTGTATGCGTAGCAATTACTAATGATTTTCTCCACGCGGTATCGACGCATTGTCCGGAAATCAATGCGCGCGTCGTTCTTTTCGGTGCAATTTACCAAAATTGGTTAATTGCGCACTTTCTCCCCGCGTGTGGGAAGAGTGGCCAAGCGTCCCGAGCATGCAACATGCATGTCCAGGATGTGCTGCCACCGATGAGATAGAAAATGCGAAAAAAGAATATTGAAATTCCAACAATTCCGTATGGGAAATGGTTCCATAGGGGCCGCGTGCCATACGGGTATTATTCCAGATGGTGGGGGAGGTAATTAATAAAATATTAATTATTAATACAGCAATGGTTATCGACAAATAAACGCACTGGTCGTATATTGGGTGACTTCTCATTAATTATTCGTCGAATTATGTATACAATTTTACAAAAGAAATGCACGAAAGTGAATTTATATAATTTAATTCCAGATTTTCTTTCTATCAACAATTCAATTCCATACACGTCGATGACATATACGATATGTACTTACAATCGTTGGACGAATTTCGAGGATGATGTTGGTGTAGATTATAATAATTGCACTTAACTAATAATGTTTTCTTATCACTATCACAGTGTTCAATGTTCTCATGCACTTTTAGCTTCTTTTTTTTGGACGGGTTCAGACGGGTGGAGAATAAATACGTACTAAAATGTAGCGTGATGCGTTTTGATCAGAAGTGTAAGAAGTGTAGCAGTAGTAGAAGTGTCGCACAAAGGGCAAGGGGCCGTACTTATAGATGCATTTCTGCAACGGCTTTTCCTCCCACTTGGTCCATCGTGCGATCTTAACCTTGAGTGATTGGCCCAAGACGTCCTTTGTCTTGACGGATGACCAATCACTCCCTTCAAAGGGGTCCAACGGACAAAACACCTTTCATTTTCCGGGGAGAACAACGACACGCGCTATCGATATTTACATCGACCGGCGACACGTGCCGGCAATCCACCCACGGTGACTACTCTACCGCATGGAAAATTCCATCGACGCTCGGGCGTCGGTTGACACGTAGATTCTTCTATGAACCGTAGAGCGCCCACGTCGCCGCACAACATCTGTGATGATACATCATCACAAGATTCAATACAAGGAACCAAAAAATGGATTGGTGGATAGTCGATGATTTCCATACACTAACTAATCGATTCAATTATGGCGACGAATTCAAATAACATTCACGTCATATCAGAATAAAATATGAATCGAAATAAAAAATAATTTGATTATATTGGACACAATTAATAATTAGATATGTATGATATGAGTGGTACTAAAATATTAATAATACTATAATATTCATTATTTGGAATGATTAAATGATGATTTAATTTATTATTCATGAAATATTTCTATCAAATTCATCCAAAACTATCCAAAAATTTTGTTGTTAAGTGGAATCTATATATTATAGATATTTTATTATAAAAACAAAGTTAGATTGCGGAAAAAACAAAAATTTTTTTTTTCAAAAAAAAAAAAAAATAGAAAGAAAAGTCGGCACACTGTGGGACTTGCGGCATTGAACGCAGAATGGATCAAAGTTTAAAAAAAAAAAATCAAAAATATCGAGCTTTGAAAAATTAATGGTTTTTTGTTGAAACAAAAAAACTGAAAAATTTCATAGAATAGAACTTTGATAATTTTTTTCGTATTCTTTTTTAAGTACGTTTGAAAAATAAAAATAAAAAACGGCCCTATCATTCCATTTCTGAAAAAGTTATGAGCGTTCGAAAAAAAAACACCCTTTTTTCAAAAATTCATAACTTTTTATTGATTGGCTCAAAAAATCTGAAAAAATTCAGCCAGATCGAAAGAGGTCAGGTCTGAAAGTGGTCGATTTGGCGTGGAATGCCCCATATACATATACACATACGAAATTTGCATTATATATATACATAATATAAACCCGATTAATATATATATATAGATTATCATTATGAGAATCGTCTGGTGCACGATTCATCTAGTGTGAATTTTTTGGTGGTTTTGTGAAGTGCGCAATTCTTGTTAAAAAGATACATGGTGCACAATTCGAAGCCGCTCTTGAATACCCGAGCGAAAATATGAACTTCTCCTCTCTCCTTCTCCTTGATCGAATAACTAGCGAAAGGTCAACATAGAAAATTTATAACTGAATAATTCTATTTATATTGTATTGTATTCGTACTCAAATTTTCATACAATAATTTATTTATTCGTTTTTTATCTTTATTCCCGACATTCTATATTATTTTTTTGTTTAGAAAATATTCTTCCATTTGTAATAGAATCCAATCAAGTATCATGAAAATTCTTGTGAATGCAAATTCTATAAAGATATAATTACGTGATAAATTATTTGATTTTTATTCAACATATTTTTTTAAAATTTTTTCTTTTTTTTTTTGATTTTTTTTTCTTTTTTATTTAATATTTATTTCATGTTATTTTTATTCAATAAATTTTTCAATATATTTGATATTTATCATTTATTTATTTATTTATTCATTTATTTAATATTCAATAAATTATTTTTTATAAAAAAAAATTGTATTAGCATTGTGTGTGTGTGTGTGTGTGTGTGTGTGTGTGTGTGTGTGTTTACGTGTGTGTACGAGTGTGTGTAGGTGTGAATAAGTTTATATGATAACGCTTCAGTAAATTATGGTTTACTATTTACAATTACATTTGTACATAGATGAGTAGCATGTTAGGTAGCGTGCCAGTCTTTAAATTATGCTGTCCAAGAATTCCGGGCTCGAGTCTCCCCGTCAAATCTTTTATTCTTTCAGTTTCATGTTTGATGTTCAATCTTAAATTTTCATTCATCTTTCATGTTTTCAACATAATATATCACACTTGACTAATGATTACATTGATTCAATGTAAAATTGATAGCAATCAATTATGCTACAATTACACACTCACAATCCGTAATTAAATGTGTGCAATTTCTTTTCAATACTGCTCATTTATTTCATAAGGTTAGAAATATGAATTCATAATGTTACATTGTAACCCTACAAAGTTATTTCATGTAACTTTACAGAGTGATTTTTTTATACAATCCATTTGTAAGGTTACGCCACCTTCAATAGTGCAGACGGGGGCAATGATAACTCTGGGATTCCCGAGTAAAAATATTACAATTCTTTTCGCACGCCTGAAACGTGCCCGGAACTCTCCTTTCAGGTGAATTCAGCCGCACTCCGGGCGTGCTATTGGCGCGTTGCAGGCCTGTTTCGGGCGTGAGAAGTGGAGAATATTCGGGTATGTAACGAGCGTGCAAAAAGAATGAAAATATTTTTACTCAGGTAGAAATGATAGAATATAGATATATTGAGACATAACAAATGATACTTCATGATTATATACGAAAATTTTGATATTATCAGACATTTTGTCGCGAGTTGAAAAAAAAGTTTGCATGCCCATAAACACAAAAATTTGAATTTTCCAAAATTGAACAATCATAATGATTCCAAGTTTTGGGTAAATCAAGGGTTAACGAATTAGTACATAATTTTGAGAGGATGTTTTATTTTTACAGGGTGACAAGAAAAACCTCGGACAAACTTGTACCAGAAAACAGTAAAATTTGTCCGAAGTTTTTCTTGTCACCCTGTACATTCTTATCATATTTTCAAGTCGATTGGTTCAATTGATCCCCCCTCTCCCCTGCTACGTCATTAAAATTAAAAATAGTATGTCATCATTGTGAAACAGCTAGCTATTTCTCTACTTCTTTACATATTTAATTTTGTTTTTTTTTTTCTTGAATTTTTCAATGTTCATTATTCTGATTTAATTTCTATTTTGTAACGAAAAAATTTTTCATCAATGTTGCTGTTAGAAAAATTTATAACGACTTTGTCTGGAGTGTGAATCAAGACAAGATTGTGATGAACGTCACTAACCGTGGTATTAGGAAAGCAGGTAGCAGAAAAGGGTCTCGAGGCACTGGACTCGTAGGCAAAGGCCATTCCTGGCGGCCGACAGGGAGGGGATAAAAAGAGAAGAGAACGCGATAGAAGAAGAAAAAGATAGATATGAAGTACATTTTTGACACATGTTCCCAGCATGCCCGCGTGGAAAGGATGCTGAAACAACGCAATAGAAATAGTTTAGCTAAAAAGGACGAGAGGGCTCGCATCGCGGCTTTTCTCGCGTACAGGCAAGCGTGGTCGTGGGCATAAAAGGCATCGACGATTCGTGTAAAATCGTCTTTTGGGATCTCTCTCTTGCTTCGACTAAGTATTCGTAGAACACAAAGCGTTCATTATTATTTTGTGTGACTACCCGCAAGGGGAAGTATCGAGACCTCTGAGAAGCATACGCTGGACTTCAGATAACCTTCAGATCTGATCTAAGAAAGTGCTGTGGCATCGAATCTGATCCACATATAGCCTTTCTAGTAGAAGTAATGCCCAGTCTAGGCGTTACTATCTTAGTTTGTATTTAATCTGTATTTTGTGCATGCACCCATTTTAATTACTGCACTCAATTGGCGTCGGCACACCCAAACGTACCTAGGGTCCGACATTAGCTCCGGCTAGCCATAAAAGTCTAAGGTAGCCGCCCAGAGTGGCCGGTGTACCTCTTGTAGATTCATGCTTGCCGGATACGGCAGAATCTAAATTTGTATATGTTGTCATATTTGGCATTCATTAATAATGCTGATTTCGGCGGATATTTGTTTATAATGTCGCTGGCCTCGGCGAAATACTTTAAGGATGTTCTGGAGGAACAATCGGAGACAAAAACATATAAAATTCGAAAATCATTCATCTTTTGGTACTGAATACGATTTATCAAAATATTTTTCATACAAAATGGAGACAAATACTTAAAGTTTCTGATTTAGTAGTAATTTTTTTACAATATTCATTTTTTCATTAAATTTTCTTAGTATTATTAAAATATTTTGAATGAATTTTGAATGGGAATATGCCCTGATTCCAACTTCTAGGAAAAAAAATTGTAATAATTAATATTGATAATTATATAATGAAACACGAAAAAAAATTATTCAAACATCTAAAAAATGCTTCAAAAAACAATATTTCGGATTATTGTTGGGAATATATTTTTCAAATTAGCATAATTCTATATCCTATATAGTGGTAGAAAACGTGACAACAGTGGTGTGATATATTTGAGAGTTGGTCGCATTGGTACGCCTTGAACTATAAACTTCTATGCACTTTCATGTAAATCTGTATGGGTTATGTCAGCCAAGTTACGTTGAGAGCGTTGCATCGTAGACGCATCGTTTTTATAAATTCAAATAATATAATTCAACAAATCATTTATAATATCTGATAATTCAGAAAAAAAAATCTACCGTTGGAAAGGAAAAATAGTGACATATAATGTCGCGCTTCATCATCGTCGGCATTGTAGAAAATTATTACAGTCAGTTCATCTAGCTTACACTGTTGTCACGTCTTTTTATTAATAAAAATGGCGTAAATGGAAAATACTATGTTTTTAGACCTTTTATAATTATTTACTGGTAAACTAGTAAGTAAGTACTAGCGAATTTTGGACCATAATTAAGTAAATAGTTTGAACTACTAATAGAAAAAAAAATTACATTTTTGGCACCGTTTTTCCAGTATTTGAATAGCATTTGAATAAAATTTTCATCGATTCTCCGTGAGAAGACGTGTTAAAATATACAAACTTTAAGGGGGTATTCTGGTCTAGAGGCACGAATTTAACGCAATTTTCGAAGTGCTGTAAAAAAAAAGCAATCAATATTTTTAGAATTCATTTTCTTATAGAATATTTATTAATATTTCAAAAATACAGTAAAGAAAAAAAAAAGTAGAAAATCCAAAATTCAAAAAGTAAGCAGCTGATGAAGTGGGGAATCTCAAAAAGTTGGCACGTGACCATACCCACGATTCAACGCTTCTAGCAATCTGAAAAAAACAAACAAAAAAAGATTATTAATCTACAAGAATGCCTCTACCGTTGTAACTAAAAAAAGTTGAAAAAAACAAGTTTTTTTCACAAAATGGCGATTGCTTGAAAAAAAATTCATTTTTGTACCACTCTTTTTTAGTTTTTCGAATTTTCTAATATAATAGTAAATATTGAAATTTGAGGATGAGGATAGTTCATGCAATAGAAAAGCCTATGAAGAAGATCTCTAAAAAACTTGAAGTAAATCGGTTCAGTAGAACTTGAGATATCGTGGGTATCGTTTTAAAAAAGACAGTTTCGAAAAAAACGCGTTTAAAGTTTCACGTAAAGTTTCTCGCAGTCTAAGCCATGAAATGATATTTTAGACTGACATTTATTCAATCTGCCATTCCTGCTGCATACATTGGACCTTTCTCGACTTCGAAAAAAGCATCTTCCACGCTTCTTTCTTGCAATCGAGCCGTTCTGGTCTCCTTTGATGCGTTAGACGCTCGTATCTCTGAGCGGTCAATCCGGGCATTGTCTCGTATCCCAGCGAATGAAGAAGCTTCCGGACCAATTTTGATCCCCATAAGCATCATCATTTTCAAAAGAGGAATGTATCCTTCATTAAATATACAGACAGCAATAAACGTAGCAATTTCAATGATATGAGTTCCGGAATGAATATGTTTTGGCGAGAAAGTCCAAACCAAAGAGTTTAGAGACTCATTATTATTTTGCGTTTCTGAGCCTAAACATCGAGTCAATAACATAAAGGTTACCTTCGGCTATTGTATTTCAATACATATATATAAAGGCACAAAAGGTTCTCGGAGAAAAGAGGGTCGCAGGTGGACGGAAAGTCCCTAATGTCTTTTATTCGATTCGTTCCGGCCGAGCCGGTTTGAATGGCGCGTCAGCAAAACAGACATATCTCCGAAAATAATTTGAATCTTCTAAAATCCTCCTAAAGACATATTCTTAGAAGGTTAAGTTTTGAAAATATGAACAAAAAAAAAATGATTTTTTCAACTTTCTAGACTAGAATACCCCTTAAATCGCTATAACTTTTAAACGGTGTAGTGAATCGAATCCAAATTTAGCTGGGTGTTTCAAAATACTAAAAATTACATCATGTCAAATTTCCAATGATCTGTGACCGTTCTGATATACCTCTAGAACATCCTTAAGAATAGGTTTCGGCACCGCCTATTAGTTTTGGGACTCAAGAAGCTTAGCGGCATAAGGGAATAGCTTTATAGGGCATTATAGTACCCTGATAACCACGCGGAGATATAACTGGCTAGTTTTCGCGCTCACGCGTACACCTATAACGCCTCCCTGCAACTGACACTTGCGATGATCAAACAAAAAGATTAACTAAAGTTTTAGCCATCTGAATGAGCGAGTTGTTGCACGCGAGAAGATCATTCAATTGAAAGTACGCCGGATGAAGACTCATAGGGGTTTCGCTAATTTCATGCTTCGAAGGGGAAATAAAGAGTGAACGTGTTCAACGAATCTTGGCACCTGAGCTCAACGCAATTACAATTTAGCACGTTACAAGATATGCAGAAAATAAAAAAACATGTAAAAAAACCCTCAGCAACATCAAAAGTCCAATAAAAAAAGTACTTTCTCAAATTGGTAGTTTATTTTTGATTGATTAAACATTTCATTTTTGTATCGAAATAATGAATGAAATTTTTAATTGGATTATTTCGTATGTTTTAACAGGGAGCAATTTTAACAACAATGATTGCAACTCGGAACTTTTCCAGTAAGTATGATGTACAAGGTAAGTACCTCCGGCCCTCTTCAGTGCTACGTGAAGTTCAATCAATTATATACAAAATTCTTTATTGAATACCCTTACCTTATTTCCAATTGCATCATCAATTTCGCTATTCATAAAAAATACACAAAACGAAAATGAAGATGTAGATGAAAAATACCAAATACATGTTCTTTACCATGATCACATTTTAATATCATTATCATTTTATCTCATAATTCGTAATATCCTTATATTTATATATCCAATATTATATTTATCTCTATTGCTGGGTCGTAAATATCTTCATCTCATTATTTTGTGAACAATATGTTTGCACTATGCACACATATCACTGTCGGAATACTGTGTACTTGTGTGTTCGTCAATTACACTATTTATTTCGCAAAAAAAGAATAAAATGAAAATATTTCTATCTTATGAAAATTTTGGAACAATTCTCTATTATTATTATTATTATTATTATTATTATTATTATTATCTAGTTGAGCAACGGCTCCCAAAATTCTCGATTTCATTCATTCGAATTTCTGTTTTTATTTTCTCTTTAATATTTTTTTTGTTCATAGTTTTACTAAGGAAAATTAGTGACTTCTTGCAATTTGTACATAGGGAAAAAAGACCGTCAGCTTAACAATAATTTTATTGAATATGACAGCAAATTTTGTTAAATTCGAGCACGGCAAGACTAAGCAGAATTTACAAAAAAATTGTGGTGAAATTCACAATCACAATGTTGTAGCTGTTATAGATGTTGTAACGTGTTATTTCAAAATGCGTTTTAAACTCGCTTGGGTCAAAAAAAACCTGAAAACAGATTGAAAAATCTACTAATTTTTCTATGTTAGTAGACGGTCGGAAATTCAACTTAAAGTGGACTGAGGTGGTGAACAAGAGACGGAATGTGATAGGCGGAAAAAATATTCACAATAATCGGAAAATTTACGGAAAAGACTGAAATTATATAACTATTAATTCTTATTTCTACAATAATTCTAAGAAATTTTTATTGCAATTTTCATTTGCATTGATATTATTTTGATTATAATCATCATTAAAATTGAAGTTATTATAATTATTACCGTTGTTATGCTTTGGTGGCATATACCTCTAAAATGGTGCTGGGTACGATGGTAGTTATGGTGCATATGTTGGTGCTGGTTCGATTGATGGAGATGTTGAATCTGTGATTGTTGGAGCTGGATCGGTTAATTTTTTCATGACTACCACACAGATTGATAATCAGCGACTCTAAATATAATATATTATCTGAAAGTAAATAAAAGCTTATTTTATTAATAAAACATCGGTGTAATTCAGAGAATATGCACGTGAAATGATAGGCACATAGGACTGACGTCACCACTCTGGAAAACCCCGAGAATATGGAGAAACCCCGGGACAAAACAACTCTACGCTTTTGAAAAATGAATTTAGATTGAAACGGCATTTCTATCAATATTAAATATATTAAAAAATGTACTTGCTCAAAACTCGTAATATCTCCGCTTCATACAACTTGGTACAATTGTTTTGTAACCCTCACTAACGTCTTTAAAACTCACTATTGATGCTTTTTCACAATCGATCTAATAGATCAATACCCCCTCCTTTCTTTGATTCACTTGCGGCATTTAGATTAAACACATAAAAAACACAAATTCACAAGAATTCTGCCACGAAAACATAAATCTATAAAACTCTTCCAAGAAAACTGAACGTTCTTGCAATTGTCTTGTACTCCATATTTTCGACTTCTTGCCCCCTCCCCTTATTCATGGAACCACGCTCTGCGTGCCACTGCTGGTTTATGGCAACGTGCTTATAACTTATATAATAGGGTAAACTCAATGTCTACTTATTCATAAATTAATGTCAAATTTTATGTACAGGCAAAATATTAAATGAATGGATTTCCAATATCAAACCCAATTTCATTGATATATCCTACTCGAAAATTGATTTTTCAATAAAGATAATAATTATAATAATGATTTTAAAGAACTAAATTGAATCGATTTATCACTGCTCAAAAATTTCCCAATATCAATACAACAAAATTTCAAAGTCTAGCTTTCAAAAAATTTTCTGAGTGTTATGTGGAAAAAATTCCAGGTCTTAAAGTTGAAACATTTTAGTTTGCTTTCAGTTCGTTTTCCGATACAGTTGAACTAATATAAAATTTTTCCGTCTCATTCTAGTCCCAATTCCGTCTGAAGTTTCTAAATGATATATATGTTTTCAGTCTATTTTCATTTAGTTTTCAGCGCCAATAATTATTTTCGTCTCATTTCTGATCGGATTCTGAGTAATATTCCGTTTTCAGTCTATTTTCAGTTCTTCTTCAGTCTTTTTTTTCCACTCGAGCAGGAGTTGAGGTTCACAATTGATAACACATTCAGTCAATGTTTTCCAATTTATTATAAATAACAGTGGTATACAAAAATAGCACTTTGCCAATAAGTAATTACAGCGCTCAGTTCTATGCTTATTTCAGATTCGTTTTATTGATAAAAAATTATTAGATAATTTTAGTATCGTAATCTTGAATGGGATAATTTCAAATAATCTATTTTTTATAATTTTTGTTACAGCTGTTTATTTATTTTTCAACAACATGAAACATAAAACAACTTCAATGTGTCCAAGTAATGCATTGAAGTTGCAGAGGAAAAAAAATTCATTTCTTCAAATATATGAACAATAAATCTTCTACTAACTTCTCTCAATTGAAATAATATATACATAGAAAATAAAATGATGGAGAGAGAAAGAGGAAGTGAAAGTAAGATAAAATTTATGTGAGGGTAGGTGAACAATCTTCTTGGACCAATGCCCCCTTCATTTTTTCAACCCCTCCCTCTCCCTCTTGCTCCCTCAACCGTTGCTAAGGACAATCATCACCACAGCAACTATTGCTTTCCCATTTCCCTTCAGAGTGAATTTTCGAAAAAAAAAAAATTTATTGCATTTTCGCATAATCCATTCTTAGTGGGTGTCTATGTTGGATAAGCAATCTGTATGCTAAATTTCAAATCAGTAGGTATTGTAGTATCGCAGATATGGTGATGAGTGAATGGGTGAGTGAATGGGTGGTAAATCGCTTATATATAGAGATGAAGAAAATTTAAGCAAATAATTACTTTTTAGTTCTAATAATTAAATGCTTTTGTATACAGGGATATTAACGAAGGACTTACAGTCTGCAATAGTCCGGCTGGTCGTACCCACGATGACTCGAGAACGGATTGATATTCTCAGATTTTTCATTTTTTTATCTATTGGGTTCATGAAGATAAACCTTACTGGGGACATTGATTTCACTTCCAGTTTTACCGGAAATACCCAATTACTAAAAATTGGTTTTCCTCGATATCTTGAGAATAAACTAATTTTTTTTCGAACTTTTTTTTTTCAGTCGATGCGGAATTTTATCACGGAAAAAATATCTCTTGGATTTTTGCTCACTTCTGTTTATACCAAATGACGACCCGACAACCGCACAAAAATTCTACCCAAATCTCATAGATAAGTGAGCAAACTCGGGACCGTAGAATGCGACTTGTTCTTCTCATGCGCTACAATTAACCCTTTGGCATACAATGACGTCTGAGTGACATCATTTATTTCATGTGCCGTTATAGACTGTGACGTCTCCAAGACGTCAATAACTGTCTCTGGCGGATGCCGAAAATCGTGCTTCGATTCTGTTTTATTTGAAATGTTCAACATGCTCTCCCCTACTTCCTGTGCAAAAATACCGATAACAAAACAAAACAAAAAGTATTCTTCGGACGCATCAAAATCTATTTCATTTGTACATCAAGTGGTTAAATTAATATTGCTGAGTAATTTTGGTTATCGAAACAAACCAACGAATAATATATTTTCATTGAAAGATTTGATACGATAACTGGAACACGTTCCTTGATTTTTACTGATGTTTTTTCTAGAATTCTGTCTTTTCTCAAATTTTTGCGTCTATTACAATATTTATTACAGAGTATTCCTCCTACTGATTGAGATTCGACGCTTCCATTAAGTGGATATACGTGATAATATAGTTTCTATGGATCAGATAGAAATGTAGATGCAAGTTCTTCAGCCCTTAAAATGCTTCAAACGGAATCCTGTATGTGGCGATTGAAATGACTCACATATAATGATAAATCAAAATTTATAATCGAGATCGAAATGCGAAGGATCGAAAATACTAAACATACCGAAATAAAGAGTCTTTTTTGAGTCATTCGTTAATTAAAAAGTGACAACTCTATATTTCGAGGTTATAATTGTATGTCCAAATTAAAATTTAAATTTGAGTTGTGATTGCATAATTTATTTTTTGAATAAATAGTATGGTCTGCAACGAGTGAGAGAATGTGGTAAATGTGTGAAGTTGCAGTCTAGATTCATAAATTGAACTTTATACTTTTTATGGCAAGTGCAAAGAAATAAGTATATTTCAAATATGTTTCTAGTAGGAAAAGTTGTTGATTTCACAACAGTTCAAAAATAATGATAAGGTATGCACTTTTTTTGATTCCTTACGAGTGAGAAAACACAAAAACGAGTAGGAAAAAAGAAAAACAAAAAAAAAGTGTTGAGAAAATGAAGAATTTTTTTTATTATGACAAGTGCAAGAAAGGAAGTACTTTTTATATGTGTTTTTAATGAAAAAAGTTGCTCGTTTCATGAGAGTTTAGAAATAATGATCACACATGCGCACTTCCCAACATTACCTCACTCAATGAGGAAAATATTTTTTTCTTCACTGTTTTAATTTTTGTTTTTCTCTTTTCCCACTCGTTGCAGAATATAAAATTACCTTACTCAGTGAGATATTGAAAGAAAGTGCGCATGTGAGGTCATGATTTCAAAACTCTAATGAAATTAGAAATTTTGTCCACTAAAATTATATTTTAAAAATACTTCGTTTCTTGTCATATGGAAACATTCAATCATTTCACAATGTTGTTAATAAAAGTGTTAGGTTATCTTACATGCTCGATAACTCAAATCTGTTTGTAAATATATGTTTATTTTGGCCATATATATTTGAATCAATGGAATATATTATTCAAGCCACTTAAATTAAATAATAAATTGATCGAAAACGATCAAATAAAAAAATAGTAATGAAGATAGAAATTCATCATGCAAAAATATTTAATGGTCTATTCGATTGTTTATTTCCTTTTGAAATGATATCCTCAATCATCGATAATTTGTTGTCAGTACCTGGTGTGAATATATGTAAAATTGTATTTGTATACTTTTGTCACCTGGTTGTAGAAATTATAATTTATTATTGGAAGCCTCGATGCATATGCCTGAATCATTGAAAGTAATGTTCACATCCGATTCATTTACGATTTTGATGAAATTATCTTTATATTTATTATAAAAAATTCAGATTTTTACACGCTTCATGATTTCTAGTATGAGCTTGTCAATAATTTTATCATTTGGATTTTTAAATACAAATTCATCGATTTTGTGAGCTATTGAGAAATTGAAGATTGTGAATGAAGGCCAAGAGTAAAGTTAGATCAAATGATAGCAATACGAACAGTTACACATCAATACTTATATTAATACTTACATTAAAAATATATCAAAATATAAGATAGACTCCATTCACTCAATTTTAATTCCATTCAATCATTCATTTCTTAACATATAACTCCGTACAACGATGTAAATACACTTTTTGCAAACACAGCTAAAGCATTTTCAACATATGCATTGATATTATATGTACCACAAGGAACGCTGGTGACTCAAACGACTTTTGGCATATAAACGACGATTTACCACAAGTTGTGGTGAATCAAACTATAGTTATTTACAGATGTCATTCCAAAAAATGTCGCGAATGCTTTTCGGTCGTAAGTCACGATTTACGATACATTCATTGTTAATAAAGCTATAATTATTTTGAATATCTCCCTACTCGTCCCATAACTGTAACAAAAATAATAAAGTATGAAGGGTCATACATAGTAAGTGAACCAACAATTTTTCCAAGTAAATTATATTGAAAATTATAACTACAATTTTTCAGTAAATTCTGCTACCGCTATTGGATAAATATACTATTAAATAATGTATCATACACATTAATTAGAATGCTAATAATACCCAAGTATTTACCACAATCATTCAATTTAGAAAACCTTAGGATTTTTTTCTGTGTATACCAGGTGAGTCATTTAACTTGAGACAACGTAATAACTTCTGAGGATCACATTATTTTGAAAAAAGTTTCTTACAAAAGTTGTAGGGTTGCAAAGAAAACATTTGGTGATGACCTTGAAAATGACCTTGACATCGACCTTCAAGGTCATTAGGAGGTCAACCTTTAAAACTCGAATGGAATTCCCTACTTCTGACACCAGAAATGGAAATAGCGGGAAATTTTACTTGGTCATCACCAAATGTTTTCTTTGCAACCCTACAACTTTTGTATGAAACTTTTTACAAAATAATGTGATCCTCAGAAGTTATTACGTTGTCTCAAGTTAAATGACTCACCCAGTATATCTCTGATTGAGTTTTTCATTCGTTCCTATGAAAAAAAATAAAAATAAAAAATGCATTTGAATTATTTTAGAATAGATTCTCAATGAACTATGAAAACATGAACAATTATTCTCCTATTCCGTTGTTTTCTTGTGGGACATCGTCCAGGAGATAAGTGACAGAATGAATGAAATAAATTAAAAAAAGAAAATAATGAAAAGAGATCATCGATTGGAGATTTGAGTTATTTTCTCTGTCCTAGTTACTTTGTTCCCTCTTTTTATTTCCCTTCTTATATTATCACTAATTATTTTATATTTTTATTTTTCGTTTATTTCCTTATTATTGACATATAGGAGGATAACTTTTGTTTGAAATAATAAATTTTCATGCCCCTTCACATTCATACTGACATGCTAACTGCATTATTTTCTTGTATATTTTTTTTTTTATATTCAAAGTTACTTTTGCCCTCAATATTGATTCTTATATTTCTTGTTAAATAAAATGAAGATTAAATTTTTCTTCCCTTACATTTTTCACTTTGTATTTTTCTCCATTTCTTCTGTTTATTCATTTATTATTAAATTTTCTTCGCAGGACATGAAAATAGAATTAAATAATAATGAAATAAATTTAATGAAAGAAAATCAAATGGTAATGACGAGTGACTACCAGTCATCTTTCTGGAGTTTTTCGTGTTGCATGATATACGATGACAATTTATCGAAGAGGGATTGGTTTTAGAATCGAATTAACCAATAGAGATGTGAACAGGAGAGAAAAAAAAACAGACAAATTGATACATAGACCATGGTGGTTGGTGTAAATCGACTTAGAAAAAATGAATCCCGAAAAAATAGATCTAAAATCTAGGATGAACAATTGAAAAAGAAGACAATAAATGAAAGAATGGAGAAAAAATTTTAATCGCTTGAATTATGAGAAAAAAATAAAGTAATGTGATCTTTATTTCATTGCAAATTATTCATGTTTTCGATCATTCTGAGTTTTCTCCCAGTTATTTCCTAGTTATTGAATGGATCCATAATATTATCAAAATTAATGTCACATGAGCGTGAACTGGGCCGAAGGCACTATACCGAACATCTTTGAAATTTATATATTGTTCAATGTACGTATTGTAATTTTTCATCTTTCACTTCCTTTTTTTTTTACTGTTAACTTGAACAATTTATGATTTATATGTGCTTTCAATATCAACTAGATGAGGTGTGAAATGCTATAAAATATATATTGTTTTGTTTGTTTTTTGTTTTGTTTATCAGAAAATGATATCAAATAATCATATGCATGAACATAATCCAAAAAACAATAATAATAAAATGAACAATAAGCAACAGAAGGCAGTCGAAAATTTATTTAGTTGCTGATAAAATTTTCGTCACTTTCGCATATTGGAATTTCATTTTGGTAAACTAGTTAATTATTTATTATCAGATGCATGATAGTTATTAAATATCCTTTTTGCAACACGCATTTCCCTTCCTCTATTCACTCAATGGAACAAAGACAATATTACTGAGTGATAAAAGAAAAGAATGTGCACATATGTGATCATCATTCCTGGATTCTTGTAAAATTAGCAACTTTGTCCACTAAAAATATATTTAAAAAGTCGCTATTTTTTTACATTCATCTCAAAAAGTATAATGTGCAATGTACTACTATTTTAACAATTTGTATTATTTTCTCTTCAGCTTGAATTGTGATTTTTTCTTGTTTTCATTTTTGTCCTGCTTAATTATTCATAAGTTTGTGAGTGCGCTATTGGGACTAAAAATTTTTTACGAAAGAAAAAAAGATGTGGATCTTTAAAGAATTCATATAGTTTGTAAAAGGAAATTTAGAAGAAAAATAGCAATTCATCAAAGAAGGAAAAAAATAAATCTTATCATTTAAAAAATAATAGTAAGTTGAAAGTGGTTTTAACAAGCGATGAATTCGTTATGGAAGTTTCGAGTGAATCTACAACTTACTTAGAAATTAACGTGTACCTGCGGTAATAGACTATAATCGTAACACCTATCAATGAATAAAGTGAATTACAGATACAATTTATTCCTGATAAGATATTATCGTGTTTGCTTCAGTTATTCGAACTTCAAAAAAATAATTTTCTTATTCTATTTGTCAACTTATTTATTTATTACTTTTTTTTCTTTGGTTTTACTAAGTTCTTTATGGTCATTATGTTAAAATGTGAAATATTACTTGGAATATAAATAATTTTTCATTATTGTACCTACCGTGATATGTTTTTTTGCTTTTTTATATCTTGATATTCAAATTTATTCCTTACGCTCCATAGACTCACAATTCTGAGTGTCATAATTTAACTGGATATAATGATTAAAATATCATTTCTCATCGTTTGCTTGTATATTTCTGAATAACACGATTGTGAGTATCATCTAAACCTGTCAAATTGACAAAATTAAATTCTGAAAAAAATTAGACATCATATCATGTACATTTCTGAGATGGAAAAAATGTTTGCAAATTCCAATATATTATTTTGTGATTGATTTCATTAGTTTACAAATAATATTGATACATAAGTAAAATTAATATTTTTTTGTTTATTAGAACTCATTACCCGATTACTTTATTGCAATGTAAGATCAATTGAATGGCATTTAAATAACAATAAAAATAAAGTAAATTATATACTGAAATTCATTTTATTATATGTTGTCAAGACTTCATGAATACCTAAAATCATTTGTAATAAAATTTTTTATTTCATAGCCTATGATATAAACCGTTCTCGCCATATTTTTCCAACATCAAATCGAAAATAACAATATATCAATCTTGCTCTGACTATGTAACATATTTTATGATCCTAAAGATTTTCTCTCAATAATCCTCATTTCAACCGAGAAAATTCATCCTTCCTTTTAAAAGCACTGACGTTCCAAAAAAATAAAAAATAATAATAACAAATTTGTCACCTCGAATAACCGGATCTAGTAGCCTGAGTTGAACAGAATTCTGAGACATATAATACCTGTCATTTAACATAATTGTGCCTTCGTATGACAAAAGACATTTCACATCAAAAAAAATTTGGTTACTATTGCTATTAAAAATATCATACAATATCCGATTTATTCTTGCTTCAACCGATATTTTTTTTTCTGTATAGGTCAAGATTTTGCTATTCACGCAAACAGACAATACTTTCATATTATTTTTCTTCAAATTAGAAACAAATCATGTTAACACTATTTCTCCTGCCTTTTTCACATACTTTTTCTTTATGAAGGGAGTTCGTATTGAACTTTCAGCCATTTGAATTCCGATAAACATGAAAATAAGTGTACGAAATAATGGAAAATTATTTTTGGTAAACATCAGTAAAGATGTAAAATGAATGAACTAAAAAAAAAATGAGTTTGAATTTTGAAAGGTGTTTTTTGACACCTTTGGTAGTAATACTGTCAATAATAAGTGTAGTAATGATTTTCAGGAAAAAAAAATTTGTATGGTCTTTTTTTGTTTTCTAATTTTTATTTATTATTGTGGCCATTAAAAGTGCATCATTTTCCAATACTCTGTCTCGAAGTTTCATTAAATATCTACAAGAGTATTTCGGTAATAAAATTTTACTTAATATTCCACTTTCCGACCATAACAGGTTATATCTACTTACTAACACCAACTTTTATGTCTGTCACTAATCATTTTCAGTTACAACTGTTATTAATTTCATAAATATTCAGAAAATACATGTATACATTAATTAGTAGAAAGTATTGTACATATGGTAAATACTTATTTCCTTATAAACAAACACATGAATTTTTCATTTGATTCTCACCACATTTTCAATTTGAATTCATTTATAAAATTTAAAAAAAATAAATAAATAACTATATCATATTTTCAAAAATTCATATCATTTGATAGTTATGTCATTGATTCTATACATTTACATATACTCCAGCTCGAAGCATCATCACAAAGAAAGGTGACGGTTCTCAAGTAAAGGAGTCTACTGACAGCAGCACCACGATTGAAGACGACGACGTCAAAGGTAAGAGATGATAATTTAATTGCTTTCGTTATTATTCTTCATTCATCCGTACCCTCATAAACTTGCCCTCACTCTTTCTTCCTCTCTTTCTCTCCCTCTTATCATAAATGAAGAAACAAACAATCAATTAATCACTCTCCTTCTCTTATCTTGACACAGTCCACTTAACCCTTACTACTTTGTAATCATTGGGCTACTGTTGAAAAGGACCTTGTCTTACGCATACAATTACCCATTATTTGTTACCATTCAAGTTTTTTTTTAGACTCTCATCATCCAAACGGATTCAATCATTATAATATTGATAATATTAGATATATAAATAGACAATGGGTTATTTCAATTTACAATAATAGGGCGCAATCAATTGATCATTGGCAGCCAATAAATATGTAGATTGAAAATAATTTAGTTGAGATATTAGCAAAAATTAATACTTGCAACTATTAGTAAATCCCCCATATGTTATATCATCAAAATTTACAAAATTCCCTCTTTTTCCCCACTGCTTGTACGCTACGAATTAAAAGATATAGTCAAATTGTAGTTTATAGATAGAATATCATAATTATTTCCACTTAATAAAGAAAAAAAAATTAAATTAAATATAAACAATTGTGCAATATATTTGAAAATCCTTTTCACGTATATACATGAATATGAATTCAAGAATGAATTCCGGATTGGATTAATTGATATATTTTTACATATAAGTGTCCGCTATGAAACCTATCCGCCACGAGTTATCGTGATACATGATGGAACAATTTTTCAAAAAAAAAAAATGCAACATAGTAATACAAAAATATGTCTTATAATAAAAATAGATTTAATATGAACATATAGGTATATGCGATGTTACTGTATTCATATGCAATATTAGTGTTGCTGTAATATTTATATTATATCATTAGATCATTATTTATAGCAGTACCGTAGAATATTGAGGAGGTTGACAATATCTTTTAGAGGAATGAGGCGAAGGAGGAAAGTTCATATCATACAACATAATGCTGGGACAGATTTCCATTCAGCGAATCCGAGTCCAAAATGACCTCAATACTTTTTAATCAATTATAAAATGAAAGAAACGTATCATTTTCTTTTTATGTGAATCATATTTTTCATGAAAAAAAATTTTCAAATATTTCGATAATAAAAACAATTAATTTTACATAAGACAAAAAACTGACTAATAAAGAATCAAACAAACTTTTAAACTTAACTTTTATAAGAACCCATGTATAAATATAAAACTGTGAAAATTAAATGAATGCAAACTAGACAGACTAAAACATTAAAAATTAAAAACTATTTGCAAATCACATTGATTGATATCGTATAAAAATTTCAGTTCAATCTATCTATGTTCATTTGTTCACCAACCTCCTTAGCACTAGGTTTTCTAATGTTAAATACTAATGTTCACTAATGTTAAATATACATTGTTATAATATAGTTTTATCAGAAACACTATGATACACAAAAAAAAAGACAGAATACGATGAATTTTCAAATAATTCTATTAAATTGACCATAATATATTATAAATTCGCGAATAATATTCTATCACCTTTGATTATTCTTTGACACCTTTGTAATTTGATTTCATGATAAACTATAAAAGAGCACCTATAGGTCAGTCCCTAGCTGATTTTGCAAGGACATAATTCATTATTGGGCTTCTTTTTTACATCTGTATAAACAGATGAAACAGTATTTTAGCAGTGCTAAAAGAAAATGAGTTCGGGAAGACCGGGAAGTTCTTTCCTTTTTACAGCAAAATCTTTTGAACATAATATTCTATTGTCAAAGAGTAAAAGCAAAAAATGATTACAAATATTTTTAGATAATACTTTTCCAAAAATAGCAGGACCAGCATATAATAATAAAAGTTGATATTCAGTAGATTTGAATTTAGCAATATCTTCAAGGGACCTCGTTTTTCGTTGAAAATCTTGAGAAATTTGACTCTGAATTTTAATTAACAGAGTAAATAATGAATCTTTCATAGTTTTACCAACTTCAACAGTTTTAATATCACCATGAAGCCAATAATCTAATAATTTTCTTAACACTTATAAAAATACTGAATGCGTAGGATCTAATATCAAATCATTTATCAAATTAATATTCGGATCAATGTCGAGTAAAGGTGATCTTCCATCATGATGTTGAGAATTTTTTCGTATATGAAAAGATTCGTTGGTTCTAGCATTGCATAATCTTCGACTAATTGGGTAAATTTTCGCCGGTCTTATCGTTCACCCCGAACTCCACAAACGTTCATAAGCCCAATAATCCACGTGGCCTTTAATATATTAAAGAAAAGTGCGTACAGTTCTGTCACATATGAAAGCTTTTATTGACACTTGGAATACTTTATAATTTATTTTTATCCCGATTTCTTGTAATCGATTCGTCTTAATAATAAATTTTTCCATGTAGCTGTTTACATTTATTGGCTTTTGATGTCTACAATACACGACTACAGGAAAAAGTTCATATATATTGGGATAATGATATACTTTACGGAAAATTGGCCAAAATTGTTTCGAATTCGACGTAAACGACGGTAGCCCGTCAACGTTTACCAACAATTGAATATGGTTAATTTCTTATACATTAAGATCGACACATTTTTTGGAATTATTTTTAATCCCAAAGTATAAAAGTTCTCAAGAGTCGTTTCCATCAAGTTTTTCAATTTAATAATTTATTTTTTCCGGGTTTTGAAATGTCTTGACACATTTTGGTAGCTCAGGATCATGCTGTCTCCTCAAAGTAGCAATAATGCTTCTGATCGCGAATGTGAAATCACCAGATCCATTTGGCGAAAGCTTTCTTCATCATCAAAATTATCAACTACATTGTTATCAATAAATAGATTATAGATTACTTACTTATAGATTACTTATAGATTCCTCACTAACATCACTAGCACGATCTTCATTACTTATATTAAAATTTCTTAAGTCAACAGTTTCACTATCCGATGCACTTTGAGCATTATCAATAACTGTCTGATTTTCATTGAAACTATTAACTTGCATACTGGCATTATCGTTAATCGAAAAAATTGATGAGTCACCATTATAAACATATGCTCGTTCATTTGCACGATGTCTTTGAACTCTTTGGCGTGTAAGTTCACGAATTCCATCAATTTCAAAATCACTCAATGTTTTGAAAAATCGTTGTAATGAACAATAAAAGAATTCACAAATGTAAATTTGAAAAAAAGACTAACTATAATTGTATAGAAACAAAAAGAATACATTCGTTTCAAATATTTACATTTTAATCTCTCTGATTAATCTTTGTTTGTAGTTCGTAAAGTATTATGTATCATTTTGATGTAAATTATTCACTTTAAATTTATATTAACATATCAAAAAATTGTTTTTTTCATTTGGTTAGTTGAAAATTTCGTTAAATACCAAAAAATTTCAGATCTGAGAATTTCAACTTTTTTTGATTCTCGAGAGACAGTGTTTACGATATAACAATCATCATAATTTGAGATTATAATTTCTGAAGCATATAGAATTAATTTTTGGTAATTGAAATATAAATATCATTTTTACATTGGGCATTCCTGAATTGTTCCGGACGTGTACCTGATAGTTATAACCATAAATAAATCCACACTTGGAAAACAGAATTATTTCGTTTTCACAATATGGGTTTGGATGTTTTTCATTTTTTCCTTTATTTATTTGACAGATCAATATTTTTTATTAAGAAATGAATAATTGAAAGAAATGTTCCCCAACACGGAATGTGGCCTTTTGAGGACCTTACAAAATTAAAGCCCAAATGCGAGAATGAATAATTTGAAGACCACCATAGAGGCGCGAAAAAGGCTACTACTACATTCCGTGAAGTAGTACCAAAAAAAAATTTTCATAGAAATGTTGTAGAAAATATCAATATATATCATTTCAATAAAAGCATTCAAGTTTATATCCCTAATTGCTTGAAGAAATGATCGATATTTTTTGGATGATCAGAAGAGGTAGGATCAAGTTCCGGTCATCATACGAGAAATGTTTTTGAAAAAAGCAGTAGAAACAAGTCAATATCTTTTATTTCGACAATGATGTCCGCTGAATATCTACTGGTTATTGAGATGATCAAAAACAGACAAAATTTTATGATTTCAAGTTCGCTCATTGAACTTCGAATCCGAAAAAATTTGTCTGCTGAGAATCAATCCAATATCAGATCATTATATATCGGGGTGATTGAGAAGCATGATATCGAAAAATATTTATTTGTGATTAAGATAACGGGAATCTAGCTGATAAAACATGTGGAACGTGGAATCCTTGTTGTCGGCCCTACAGTCTCCATCTCAATAATTTTTCTGTAAAATATTAATCCTCTTACCACCCCATTCAATTAAAATTAATATGTGATTTATTTTGACCGTGATTGAGAACTGCTCGCATCGAAAACTTGTTCTGTTTTTACCTGAACATATACGTGGATTTGCTCTGATGCCGAAAAACTTTTCGGGATTTTGAACCTGACCAATTTTTTCGTAATTGATGTTCTGATTGCATCCTGATGTATTTTATGATTATTCTTATTGTTATTATCAGAGACCCGTGAAAAGTTATAAAATGACAATTATAATAATTTTCAATTGAGAACAGTATAAAATAATTCCAACAAAATTTCGGAACATAGACAAATTTCACAAAATGGAAACTTAATATAATCAATGATAAATTAAATATAATAAAATCCTGAGTGAATGATAGTTTTCTTTCAATACCTAAGAAATTGATGAAAGTAATAAATATTCAATAATAATTCGTATATTTATCTGTTTTTTGTTATTCAATAATATATTTAAGAATTCATATTAAACTTATTACTTATCTTATTTCTTATATTTTCATGAGTGATAGAATATAAATATAATTTAAAATATTAAATCATAAAAGTAATCAGGATAATTGTCATGAATGATTCCTTTACCATTTCAACTAATTTAGAGAATTGGAATATTATTTAGTTTTAGTTTCTAGCTCAATTGGTAGCGTTGACGTCTTATCATCCGTGGATCCGAAGGTTCCAGTCCCACTGCAGACCAAAAACTTTTCCTAATTATGATTAATACTGAATTTCTATTTATTACATTGTAGATAAATTCACTGTGTAACGTGTCAAATTGAAATTGCATTGAGTTCAGGTGCCAAGATCCATTTTAAACAACACGTTTACTCTTTATTTCTTTTTTAATCTTAAAAGTAGCAAAATCCTCATGAGTATTCATCCGGTCTATTGTCAATTAAATGATCTTCCGCGCGCAACTCGCTTATCCAGATAGTTACCCGAGTAAAAATTTTCGAGGTCCACACATGTCCACACTGGAACCGCACGCTCGAGTACAATTTTACTTGAGTAAATTCAAGCGTGCGGTCCCCATGTGAGTGGGTGGAAACTTCTGAAAGTTTTTACTCGAGGTTCGCTCTGAGAAGACAAGGATGAACTATTGTTACTCCTTAGTTCTCTCTCTCCCTCTTTTCCGTACATGAGCAGCTCACTCAAATATGAATTGATATAAAATTTGAAAATAATTGCCAATAAAAACTATTTTTTGAGCTTGTAGACTAGAAAATAATTTTTTAATTTTTTCAATATTGTACGACTAAAATATGAAAAAAAGACATCACAAAATTTTTCTAATTTAAAAATCACGTTATTATTATTATTATAATTATATCATTCTCCCCTTTGGTTTTGTGTCGCCATTGGTTTTTATTTTCGAACTCTATGTATTGGTTATTTGGCATTTTTGGTCTTAGTTTTCTCATATGGATTGTGAAACTCCACCACGATCATATCATTTTATAGTGGATAATTTTGGGTTATTCCACGTCAGGTCGGCCAAATTTCAGGAGACCTCCCCGCGATTTGGTTCGAAATTTTTTACCACATTCTACATGAAAAAGGAGATGGCCTGCATTTTTTGATTAGTCGATTTAGTTACTTTTAGTGGAGACATAATTTTGGAATTTGAGGGTGGCGTCAAACAAAAGAAGTATTATCGGAAACTTATACGGAAAGACATGTAAATTAGAAATAGTATCTAGAACATGAAAGAAGTAGAAGTAAATATTGTTTAAAAGTAATCGCATTTATGATGATTCAATTTTTTGCCCTTTATTTACTTTGAACATACGTGTTTCGAAAAAGTAGATTTAAATACGGAACAAAAGACGTTATGTAGTGGAAAAATCAATATGGAAATAGTTAACAATTTTTTTATGTGGATGTATTTTGAAGCGAAATTCAATGACAAATATTTTGCCCATCTAACTTTTTTTTGTAGGACCAAGTATTTTCAAGATATTTACAATTTTTCAGATTTTCGACGAATTTTACGGCTTTTTCAATTTTTAATTTAATAAAATTTTTGTTCAAATCATTTTGATATCAATTTTTCGAATATCATTTGCGGCGTATTTTATCTTTCTCTTTTCGAACAATCATCAAAATTAGGATAAAGTTTGGGTCACGACGTCAAAAATGCATTTTTTTGAAAGATTTTCCATTTTCATGATCATTTCCAAAACTTTTGTTAAAAACCAAAAATTTTTTCGTAAGTTCAATTTATTGCAAACATTTTGTCTGGCAAACATTTTTTTGTTGAACTAAACCTTTTTACATTTTTTCATGTTTAAAAATGTTTGGTTTTTACACAACCCTCAAATTCAAAAAATCATATCTCCGCCATAAGTAACTAAATCGACCAATTAAAAAATACGGGTCTCCTCATTTTTCATGTAGAATGGTGGTAAAAAATTTCGAACCGAATCGCGGGGGAAGGGGGGGGGAGGTCTTCAAAATTTAGCCGACTCAATGTAGAATAACCCCTATCCGAACGTCTGTATATGAATGGACATCTATTTCATAAATTTTATTTTGATGATGCGTTTTATGAGATGTGAATATCTATTTATAATATATATTTAGGAAAAAATTCTTCCATTTGAACATGAATGTTCTGATTAGAAGTAACTGAACAAAAAAAATTACAAATAAATAAATTCATATAACAACGTCTTTTATCATTCTGTCTACTATAATTTGAAAACATTCATAGATGGTGCAGTGGTTAGCGTGCCATTCTCATCATATTCAGTCCAAGGATTTCGGTTCGAGTCGTACCAGCTCTATTCTGTCCTTTTCAGATTTGAGTTTAATATTTAATTTTGAAATTTTAACTATTTTCCAAGTTCTCGGAATTTTCCGGATGATTTTCCTATCTTTAAGGATGTCCTGGAGGTATCTCAAAACAGTGACAGATCATTGAAAATCTGACATGATATAATTTTTAGTATTTTAAAACGCTCAGCTAAATTTGGATTCGATTCACTACACCGTTCGAAAGTTATAGCGATTTAAAGTTTGTATATTTTAACACGTCTTCTCACGGAGATTCGATAAAAATTTTATTCAAATGCTATTCAAATACTGAAAAAACGGTGCCAAAAATGTAATTTTTTTTTCTATTAGTAGTTCAAACTATTTACTTAATTATGGTCCAAAATTCACTAGTACTTACTAACTAGTTTACCAGCAAATAATTATAAAAAGTCTGAAAACATGATATTTTCCATTTACGCCATTTTAGTAGTAAGGAACGAGACAACAGTGTAAGCTAGATGAAGTGACTGTAATAAGTTTCTACAATGCCGACGATGATGAAGCGCGACATCATATATGATGAACGAAAAAAATTATTTTTTTTTTCTTACATTAATATAAAATTCTTTGCTTTAAAATAAAAAAAAAATTAACATGAACTCTGATGAATGATTAATTGAATTATATTTTTTGAATTTATAAAAATGACGCGTAAACGATGCAACGCTCTCAAAGTAACTTATACAAACATACATAGGAGTGCTAGGAGTGTATAGTTCAAGGCGTACCAATGCGACCAACTCTCAAATATATCATTCGACTGTTGCCACGTTTTCTACCACTATATGGGATATAGAATTATGCTAATTTAAAGTATATATTTTTAACAATAATCCTAAATATTGTTTTTCGTAGCATTTTTTAGATGTTTGAATAATTTTTTTTCATGTCTTATTATATAATTATCAATATTAATTATTACAATTTTTTTTTCTAGAAGTTGGAATCAGGGCATATTCCCATTCAAAAGTCATTCAAAAATTTTCAATAATACTAAGAAAATTTAATGAAAAAATAAATATTGTAAAAAAATTACTACTATATCAAAAACTTTTAGTATTTGTCTACATTTTGTATAAAAAATATTCTTATAAATCGTATTCAGTGCCTAAATATGAATGATTTTCGAATTTTTCATGTTTTTGTCTCCGATTGTACCTCCAGAACATCCTTAATCGTGAAATGTTTTCATATATGCGATAAATTTTATGTATATTGCGATTTTTCCCACTTTATTCTAGATAATAATTAAAGTGAAAATTTTATTAACTGGTGAACTTAACAATTATAATTTGAATCGAAAATAAGTTTGGTTTAATTTTTTAAAGTAGTTCCAGGGTGAAATCACGTGATATAGGCACACGAATGCCCACATATACTATCAAATGTTTCCGGTTACGGTGATCTGGCAACGTTGCACTGAGGATATATATTTCATCATTTTACAACTCAAAAAAATCCAAAACAATGACGATATAAAGAACAACTTATTCAAAAAAACTTGAGCTGAAAATTAACTCTTGCTTCTGCTATGCAGGAAGCAAATGATTTGTTTGACAAGAAAAATAATAATATCGTAATTATCCTTAATATAACGTTATAACGCTTGTATGTTTTGACAGTTCTTCCATATCGAACTGTCATTCGTTGGAATAAAGATGGCGGGGCACATACCTGTGTGCAACGTTGCTGAATCACCATTGACTATGAAAAGAACGTGTTGGAATTTGGAAAAAAAAATGATATTTTAGATTATTATATCTCATAAAAAACGCTGAAGTGCTATTTTTTTTAAATTTATTTAAAAAATATTTTTCTTCACTCTCCTAAATTTTCCCATAATCCTATCGAGAGATTTTCTTCGTATAATATAAAATAGTTGAGCGGAAAGGAAGTTTTGCATGCTTTAACACATTCATGTCGGCGTACATCACGGGTGGGTTACACTCGACTGTCCCATCGGGTGGCGTGCATCACCGGTGGGACGCGCTTGGATATTCGATCAGACGCTTCGCACTAAAAAGGGAACAGGAAATATATCAACGACCGTTTCAATTTCACTTACTGTAAGAAATGTACACGGAGAAAAAAATTTTTGAGTATTTTTTACCACAAAAATTTAGGAAAAAATTACTATACTTTTTAGTAACTGGCGGATATTATTGCAGTATATCGAAAATTACCGATAATGTAGGTATTTTTCATATTTGCACTACAAAATTCACCATGCAGTATTGTAAAAAATATTCAGTATCAATTTTACAAAGCGCATTATAATTTTTATTATACTGCTGTAGTGAAATTTCCTGGAAAGCGTATCAGTAAATCAAAGCATAATTTTGAAATATTCGCGACAAAATATTTATTTTCATTTTGCAGTTTTTTGAAATTAATTATTTGAAAAAATATACAATTTATGAATCTGTGAAAGAGGATTGAAAACAATAAATATTCAAAATAAATGAATTAATTTTTTTGTTTTTTGACTTGAAGAAAAATTTCATATTTATTATAATTGGATATATTATAACATAAATATCTTAAACTTATAACTTATAACTTGAATATATCAAAACCAGTTTTTTACAAAATATTCTTTGCTATTTTTAATACAAATTTTATGAGTTATATTGCTACAATATAAATCATGTAATTTCAAAATTTTCCATTCAACACAAGTATTATTGACTATTTTATACGCGTTCAAAAATATATCATGAAATGCATCATATAATTTTGTAACGACATAAATATCCTCATTATCAATAATTCCAACATGTATTTTATGAAATAACGGACCGTCTTCTGATGGTACCATTACAAAATCATTGAGAGTGATAATATTTCCATCTATGTATAACTTTTCGATAATATTATACGAAGTACAATTCAAAATATTCTCTGACAATTTTGTATAGAAAAATAATAATTCAGCTACATTTGATCTTGTTGAAATTTTCACTGAATCGGGGTCAAAATGTAAACAAAAATTGATGTTTTAGTTTTAGACAATTTGGATATAAACTTGTTAATAACTGTAAGTAATCATGAACAAGTGTTCGGAAAATAAAATCGACATTCTTATTCAAATGTTTGCTCATTGATAATTCTACAATTTTTTGTAATTGTAGAATCAAATCCCATTGTTCTACATCATACGGGACTGCATGATGAATAATTAATGATTTGATCCTGAAACATAATACAATAGATAAATTATAAAAAATTATCTCATAGTATTGGCGAATCATTCAGCTAAAATTTATGTCTTACTTCAATTTTGCGAGGACATTGGTATCTCCATGAACTTGAACACCACGATAAGCTATGTCAATTTCTTTTTGGATCACAATCCTAATAATAATTCCCATTAGCACTATTATTTAAAGTCACATAAATTGTCTGAAATAATGTGCAATATTCATTAATTATTATTTGTGCGACTCATCATTAAATTAATAAAATATATAAATATAAATTCCCCATTAAATTTACTGACGTTACTTTGTTGGTCAATGGTGAAGCCTTCTCCATCCTATATAATACAAAAAGATTTTTAATTATGCATTGAAATTTATTTTGATATGTTTTTTCTGTTCCTACAATCTAATTGAATAATAAAGTAACTATAAATAAACAAAAAAAGCTTCATGCATTACCGTCGGCAAATCGTCCATGATTTCCACAAGAAGAACAGAATCGTCAAGATAACCTATGACCGAATTTGAACAATTGAGACATGAAATGCAAATAAAAAAAAAATCATTAACAATGAATAAAAAGGAATAGGGTTATATATTCGAGACAAAATGTATTAATACAAGTAATTATTAGATTTAAAATGTGCATATCAACATTAACATAATTTAAATGTTGAAACATGCTATCGAAAAGAAAATCTATTGTGAATCATGAAGAAATAAAAAAAAAAAATTTTTAACACCACATAACAAAATTCAGGTTAGGAGAAAAAAAGATGCGAATGACAAGGGAAGAGAAAGTGATCGTATCTGATAATGCGGACATAAATCGATATTAATATTATTTTTAATAATTTTCTGCTGCCAAACAAAGCATAAAAAATTAAGCATTAAATGCACTTACCTTTATAAAATTCCGAATAATATTTGATAATAATGTTGACACACAAATTATTTTCAATTTTTAACAAAAAAATATTGACTTAACTGATATTTAACACACGTTAATGAATAATGGCGTTCCTTTGTACCTACGTACTCCAGCGCCTTTTTTTGTTTTTACGACATCAACCGAAAATTATCGAAGAAAACCGATTACTGGTTCAATTGCATTGAAAATTTCACAATGCAGTCGTGTAAAATTTGTTAGAGTTTAACATATTTTGTCCACAGCGCCCCCAATCGAATGAAATAAGTCCCTTGCAGTATAGTAAAATGTACTCAAATGCTTCACAATTTTTGTAAAGCACATCATAAATTTTTCCTTTTGGTGATGAAATACTACATGACAATCATGCAGTTTTTGTTATGTTAGAAATTTCACCCTACAGTATAGTAAAATTTCTTATATTGAATTTGAATTTCTTTTAGATTTCTTTCAAAAATTTCCACACAATAATGTATTATTCCTCAGAATATTGAGTTGTCCGTTCAGTACCGAAACGTTTTACGTAATTTTTACTAGAAAATTTTCTCCATGTAAAATCTATCAAAAAGTGGTTTCACGCTGGAACTACCACAATTGAATTATTCATCTTTGGTGAAATTTTTCGTAACTACCCAAACATGGTGGTGATTTGAACAAAAAAGATGCGAATAATAAAAATGATCAATACACACAGTTGATAATGAGACAAAACACCAATGAACTCCGCCATAATTGAGCCATTACTTGAGCTTAGCACCACGAAAAAAAGAATTACAATAAATAGATTTTAGTCGATTATAAGGCATAATGGAATCAGTGAAATAGATGATAAAAGACGCATCTGTTTCATTCTTGTAGCGACTAAATAGTCCTGCCGCCCCAGCATCAACTATCGACCGTCAGATTGATACACTTTAATTCAGTGAATACTGAACATTACGCCCACCATCAGGAATAGTGTCCATGATCCATATCTTCAAGGTTCAATTGGAACGGATAATGGAACCAGTTTTATTATTGGTCTGCTGAAAAAGTTGAACTCGAATAGAATGCGAATCTTTCAATTCTCAGAAAAAATATTAATCTTCATTAGATTATCTCGAGACGTACCAGAAATAACTCGGCTATAATCTTATGAAGCACTTTTTTTGTTGAATACAGCGAGTGTTCGATGGAAATTTTGGCTTGAGTACATAGATCTACCAATAACTGATTTGTCGAAGTATTCTTCAGAAAATCTATGAATATTCCATATTTTAAATTATGACAAATGTCACTAGGCAAAAATAGAAAACTTGGGGTGAGGCTGGTTGAGCAAGTCGTTCATCACCTTTTCGAGAGAAAGAAAGACCAATAGGTCAAAGGGAAACACATGTACGGTTTTTTAGGCATGGGCACCAGCAGATCCACGAATAAAGGATGCTGCGTCCACTAAAGAACCAGTACCATTGAGAGCACGACAATGACCCTTTTTCACGACCAGAAAGAGATTTTAAGAGGATACAAAGAGATTTCTCAGTAAAATTGACTTTGTGAATTCTCTTAACCGTGGACTCAATATCATAACACACAACCTTTGATTATCTTGTGTAATATTAGTGAGAGAGAAGAAACTGGCCCTATGAATCTCATAGTGCTAGTTTTGGCACCTTTTTTCGAACTTGTTTCCGGGAAAGAACGATGAAATCTAGTATAGTCGGGCAGATCACCTTTACAAAAAGAAGTGATGCTAAGGCTAGACGATGTTCTCCACCTGAATTCAACGTAATCGCTGATTTCGGCAAAAAACTTTGTATGTACGCCAGTTTCGGCTGCACTATCTGTAAATAATTGCCAGCTTCGGCAGAATTATTTAGTTTTTGATCGAACACCGGTTTCGGCTGTTTTTATTGATTATAATATGAATTGGATACATTAGTTTTCAAGTTACAAAAATTTAAATTTTTCTATATCGCGATGTTGTGTTGAAATTTTTCTGAGTCCCCGATTGAAAATTATTATAATTGTCATAATACATCGGCTGGAAAGTTTCCGGTCTAGCAAAGGAAACACAATTTTTTTGGGCAAAAATCATTTTATTTATCAACATAGTTTCCTTTTAGAGTGATACAATGAGTCCAACGTCGCTCAAACACTCCGATACCTTTTTTGTAGAACGATTTATCTTTTGCCTCAAAATAGGCTTCAGTTTCGGCTATGACCACTTCATTCAAACCAAGTCTCTTTCCGGCAAGCATTTTTTACAAGTCTGCGAACAGGTAGTAATCGCTCGCTGGGGGTTTAATCGGGAGAATAGAGTGGATGCGGAAGCTTTTTTTTGTTTAAACAAAAAAAAATGCTCGCCGGAAAAAGATTTGACTTGAATGAAGAGGTCATAGCCGAAACTGAAGCCTATTTTGAGGCAAAAGATAAATCGTTCTATAAAAAAGGTATCGGAATGTTAGAGCGACGTTGGACTCATTGTATCACTCTAAAAGGAAACCATGTTGATGAATAAAATGATTTTTGCCCAAAAAAATTATGTTTTCTTTGCTAGACCGGGAACTTTTCAGCCGATGTGTTATTATACCCGAGTCGAAATTTAGCGCATCAAAAATGCATCAGTATTCTATGACATTCTTGAATACGCTACGATAACCTTAAGGATAGTTGGCTCAATGGTATTTAGCGTTTCAGTAGCGTTTCGAGCGTTTACTTACTAGCTTTTTCCGACGTTCGAAACGCTATTGATAGGCTATTTTGATGACTTGGAAATGCTATTCAGACGCTTTTCTTGAAAATTAGGTTTCCATAGCATTTCATCCCGAGTGAAAATTTTTCGTCTTTTCGCATGCCCGGAACGCGCTCGAGATTGCCCCCACCTACTCTGGTAAAAATGACATAACTTCACGAAGTGATTGTGCAAAAAAATCAAAAAGAACACATCCACCAATCAAGCATGAGTCGTATATGTATTGCAACTTATTTGATTACTGTTGGTTTACATTGAGTAATTTGAATCATTAGTGCACTTATATATATATACACATTATGTTGGGAATCTGAAAGGTAATAGAAAATTTAAATTTAAACATAAATCTGAAAAAATAGAAGTGTTAGATGGTGAGAATCGAACCAGGGATCCTTGGACGGCACATGAAGAGACTGATACGCTACCCAATACGCCATTCGTGTACGTACGACTAAAAATGAAAATATTATGTTATAAGAGACATGTTTATACAAACGTATCCACACTTAAATACATACCCGCCCATATAAACATATGCCAATTATTTTTTTGTCTATAATAATAATAATAATAATAATAATAATACGTCAGTTTCTGATATTTTGAATTCATGATTTATTAAATTTCACCAATGATTCATTACTCAATAATGACAAGATTGCACGAGAACAGAAAAAAAAAGAAAAAAAAATTATTTTCACATCACATCTTCATTCAAACTTTTTTTTCACTTATTCATATAATAAATTTAATTTCGTTTAATAATGAAATATTTTTGAAACAATTGTATATTTCATCAAATATCAAAAATTATGCCAGATTTCATTAATGGGACTGGAATTGATCGGATGCACGGTATAGATGGAGGGGTAATAAAGAAAAACAATAAAATATCATACATTCATATCTATAACGATTGTAATACATTTGGAGATTCATTACCTACATTGGTATAATTTTTATTTGTTGAAGACGATGGATTAGGGACCGGATTGAAATTAATTGTTTGATTTTCAGAAGGAATTTTAAGAAGGATAATAAAATGGATTATCATTTGTGTTATTTGAGTTGCACAGGAGTTTGAAAGTTTTGTTGAGGATACGGTTAATGATTGTTGATAGGAGATGCATGGGAATTTTGCTGAGGGTACGACGGTGTAGTATGTGCAGCATAATATAATTGTTTCTATCGAAAAACTTTTAGATGTATGTATTTACATGGATGTAAATAAGCAAAATTATATCAGTTGTCCTGTAAATAGTAAAGAATTAGAATAAATATATTTTTGAATTTTGAAAGATTTATTTTTGCGTTTCAATAAATTCTTAAATAATAGTACATGTGTGTACATTATAGTATAAATATTTCGTAAAAACTTTATAAAATTGATATGGATTTCTATTCAATAAATGAATAATTTTTATTTTATTTTAAAAAGAAATGTTACTATTTTCGTTATGATATTAAAGAATAATTATTTTAAAAGTTTGAAAACCTTGATGACTCAATGAAACCCCATGGTGTTTTCAAAATATTGATAATTTTGATGAACTATTGAAACCGTATTTCAAAGTAAAATTGAAAGTTATGCATATGATGTGCTATTGGTGCGCTAAAGAGAACCTGGATATCTAATCGACACGATAAAGAGAACCTGGGCATTTTATCGACACGTAAAAGAGAACCTGGATATGCTATAGACACGCTGAATTTCAACTCAGGTAACCTTTTATCTAAACTAATATTATGAAGAAGCAAAATTTGTAATTTTGTTTGTTTGTATGCAAGAGGTGTGATTTTTGAAACTCTAAATCGATTCTGAAAATTCTTCCACTGAAAGCCAGTTACACTATCCCTGAGTGCTATAGGTCATATTTCATCTTGATAGAAAATAGTTTCCAGCTCGCAATTGCAATATCTGTAAAGCAAGTCGGAAGAAAAAGCGTTGGTCGAGTGGTTTATCGGCTTGCGCTGACAAAACGTTTGTATGCATGTTTGGTAAACATGAAAATAATGTACTACAAAATAATTAATCATCTGTACATCTAAGAAAAAGTCAGTGACATAATATATCTAGCTTTTATGTCTAAGCCACAACAACGGTCTTAATATTGAGAGTAAAAAAAATAATATAAGGTTATTTTTAAGTGAACTTATTAGGTACAATATGTTAATATTTATAAAAATGAATCATTCAGGCATTTTAGAAATTTCATGAAGATAAAATTTGCTCTTTCTATTAGATAACGAAAAATGAAAATTATTCACAGAGAAATGAATCGGGCTTGAGTCTGAAGTGACTATTATCTTATCTCCGCCGGGGCGTGCACTTGATATTATTATAAGAGCGGAATCATGGATTGATGTATCTTTATTACCGCTGCTCGAGTGAAAATATACAGGCCCGAAACGTGTTCAAAGCACGCCCGAAATTCAAGAAGTGCCTGATACAAGCTCACTACGCGCCCGTGAGAATTTTGTTGATTTCAATGGTGAATATACAGGCCCGAAATGCGTCCGAATTCGAGAAGCGCCCGATACGCGCCCAATACACGCCCGTAGCATTTTCAAAAACGAACTGCACACTATCCTTATCTTTTTATGAGAGTTCGTTCTATTACCCGGAATACTCAACACGAATTTTGCACTGGACAATGTCAATTGTCTATATACATATACACATGTATATCCATATCTATATCTATACGAGGTCTGGCTATTAAATAACGAGACTACGCGCGCAGAAGGCGTCCTTGAGGGGTAGGGAGGGAAACGAATGCAGCATTGGTTAGCGTATAGCTCTGCTACGCCAGTACGAAAGCACGTTTTCTTCGCTGTAGTAGTATTTTTTCCATTCAAGTTATAAACAAACGCGGTTTTTACCCGTGCCGATAACAATGTGTGACGAAAAACATGAGCAACGAATCAATGTGAAATTTTTCATTAAATTAGAAAAAACTTCGACGGAGTGCTATAAATTGTTGAAAAAGGCCTACGGTGAGAATTCTCTATCTCGTACACGTGTTTTCGAATGGCATAAAAGGTTTTCTGAAGGCCGAGAGATCATCGAAGATGACCAACATCCAGGTCGACCTGTGTCTGTTTCAACTCCGCAAACGGTGACCAAAATCAATGAAATTGTGCGCGAAGATCGTCGTATGAGCATTCGAATGATTGCTGAGATTGTAAACGCCGATAAAGAAACGGTCAGAAAAATTTTACATGACAAATTGAACATGAATAAAGTCTATGCGAAGTTGGTCCCAAAAAATTTGACCCCCGACAAAAAGCTCGTCCGTCAACAGATGTGCTCAGATTTTCTTGAGAGGTTAGATGAAGAGCCTGAATTGATGGAAAACATCATCACTTGCGATGTAACCTGGATATTCCAGTACGATGTTGAAACTAAGCGGCAATCCATGCACTGGAAAACTCTTTCATCGCTAAGAATGAAAAAAGCAAGGATGTCCAAATCAAAATTTAAGGATCTTGCATCAGGACAACGCGCCTGCCCATAACGCGCTGTCTGTGAAGCGTTATTTAGCCGCTAGAGGCACTCCGTGTCCGAACACGCGCCGTACTCGCCTGATTTAGCGCCTTGTGACTTCTTATTTCCGAAGATCAAGTCTGTCTTAAAAGGAACCCGGTTTGAGTCGATGGAAGAGGTGACGCGAAAATCGGCGGAGCTCCTAAATTCTCTCACAAAAGAAGACTTCCAGCATTGCTTTGACCAATGGAAAAAACGAATGGAACGGTATGTGGCGAGGGGAGGGGAGTACATTGAAGGGGAGCATTCGATTGCAGAAAAATTTTCACAATAAACCTCTTTTTCATATGTAGTCTCGTTATTTAATGGCCAAACCTCGTATACATATACATATACATATACATTAGACTGTTTCAAAAGAATCGACTATTTTTTTTCCAAAGTATATCGAGAATATTGCCGGAAATGACAAAAAAAAAACTGTGTAAGTTGAAGCCCTTAATATTAAAATTAAGAGGTGCCGCATCGCAAATTTCAATTCTTCATTCAAATAACATGAGAAAAACTTTTTTTTACACTTTGGAATTCCATAGCTCATCAGCAGAACAACACCCCAAAATGATCAATATGTATTCTTGTGAGAAATTTAACGCTCTACAAAAGAAGTTTCTTTCGAATTTTTGGTAAATCTACTTTTTCAAATGTTATTCGGGGTTAAAGTTGGATTCATTATAAATTTTAACATTTTTTCCAATTTTTCGATGAAACTACCAACTTCATCGGAAAATGTTGTTGAGCTTTTTTTTGTAGATCATTTTATTTCCCATAAATTATCTTTGATGAATTCTTCTAAATTTCTTAAGGGTCGTGAGTTATTCGCATTGACATGTGAATTTTCCTAAATAATCGAATTTTGATTGTTTATAATTGATTATAAAATTAAAATTATTTAATTTTTTAGCTGAAAATAATTTTCATATTATATTCAATTCATCGTCAAAAAAGCATGCAGTTATTTGAACAAAAACACCGATTTATATTACTTATTTATTATCCGAAATATTTTCTAACGATTGATGAATTTTAATTCAATAATCAGTCGAAAATAATAATCTCCAACAATAGAGATGTTTTCAAAGTATAGTAAATCTAGTACTTATTACTACAGTACTTATTTCTAGTTATAAGTGAATACAGAAAAAAATTTCCGAATTTTAATAAAAATATTTTAATGTAACAATCGTTTATTTTATTACGAGAAAATAAATTCCTCATGCGCATTAAGAATATATTTTCAATAAGATATTTATACGTAGATGAATTAACTTTTCATAGTCAATCAAAGAAATATTTTGCTTAAAAATTTCATTGTAATCATTTTCACATTTTGTAGAATAAAATTTGTTTATCATGAATTGGTTTCATTCATTCAGGAAATTATAAAATATTTCAGAACCTATCTTTAGCTTAATGGGAATTTTCGTCAAAAATATTTATAACCAATTCTAATTTTTTTGTAAATATACTTGGAAATTCCAATTATTATTTTTCAATTTCAGGAGAAAATAGATTCACTATACTTCGAAAACATCTCTATTGTTAGAGATTATTATTTTCGACTGATTATTGAATCAAAATTCATCAATCGTTAAAAAATATTTCGGATAATAAATAAGTAATATAAATCGGTGTTTTTGTTCAAATAAGTGCATGCTTCTTTGACTATGAATTGAATATAATATGAAAATTATTTTCAGCTGAAAAATTAAATAATTTCAATTTCATAATCAATTATAAACAATCAAAATACGATTATTTAGAAAAATTCAATGTATATGTATGTTCAGGAATTGTGCTAGCAGCACGTCTGAATATATTTTGTTCGTATACATGAATGCACGACGCTCATGCATACACACACACAACCTTGCCGATGGCGCTAGAGTTATCTATTAGAGCGTCACTCTGCGTACCCTAGCCACACACACCCTTGCTCGTCGCTGTACATGTGCACTACGCAGCACACATGCACACACTCACATAACCGTGTCGAGTGCGCGAAAATTACAATGATTGAAGGGTGCGTTACGCACCTAGACAAAGCCGCATAGAACAACGGCACGCGGCAGTTAGCAACAAGTGTCCGACGGGCAATCACGCGCCTCGCGCTCTAACAATCATATCTCATCTTTTCTTGACAATTATTGTTCGTGCAATTAATTCATTCGACGTATGAATTAATTAACTGTTCAATAGATTAACGTCGTCAAATCTTCGATAAATATAATCTTGAAGTAATCCACACTAAACCAGTGTGGATTTAACAGGCTCAACATCTCGACGGTGTAGTGAACAAGTGCACATTATATTGAGACAAACCATCACGACCCCATGCAAAAAAAGAAATATATATATATACATATTATAGCAAAATATATTTCAAATGGGGAAATGTATTTTATATGAATAAGATGAAAAAGACTCGAGGCATTTCCATGAGTACGGGGGGAATGCCACGAGAGTAACAGCAATAAACAAGAGTTTTTCGCTGCCGCGGCATGAACGGGTCATCTTTAACCGCGGTGGGCCCAACGAGAAATACCAGTCAAGATCCCTTGTTGGAATACCACGCCCAACTCAATGAAACGAGCCTGTTGATTATTAGCTCGATTCAATTGATTATATACGGATCTCTCCATCTTTTGTGTGTTGATTGCGCGCTCTGCCCTTCTCAGGGTCGAAGGTGGTGTGTTGGGACAAACGTTGATTACTAAGACGCAGCATGCGCTCCGTCCTATTCAGGATGGAGGTTGGTGTAGGGAAACTCCGGATGCGTATCTTCAGTGGATTCAAACGAGCTTCATCCTCAGGCGTTAAGGTTGGTACTTGAAGACGCAAACCGGAGTGTAAATCGTCGTCCATTCTATTGTGATCTTAGTGAGTTCGTCAGCGCGCTTCACCTTCGGGAGTTAAGGTTGGTGTTTTCAAGAATTAAAGCTGAGTAAACAAGGGTTTGGATAATATTATTTTGATTTCCGGGTTAAATTGTAGAATCACGGGTTGATTAATATCACGAAAATAAAAAGTAAAGTCACGGGAAAACATACAACAGATCGAAGTATGTTCATGTCAAAATTTTGTATGAAAATAGGTTATAAAATATTTCTAAAGTATTCAGTTACTTTCATGTGATATTTCCGCTGGATAACAGCATTGATTTTATTATAAATAAACGCAGAATAACTGCAAAATTAATATGAGGAAGTGTTTTAATTATTTGTGTACGATCCACCCCGCCTATGGTGAATCTTGGAGGGCTGAGTCTTATTGCTTTAAGGGGTCGAATTTTTCACGTGAAGAGATATCGCGAGGTCGGGTGTCTATAAAGATATTTTCGCTAAAAAATATCACAATACTAATACAATTTTTGTGTGCAACTGCATCGTGCTCAAAACTACAAGCTCGATAAGATAAACTTTCAACAAATTATACGGTTGCAATTACCATTTGTACTGTGATATTTTATAAAGTGAACGCGGAAATAATAATAAAAAACTGTTGAAATTGATACCACGTTCGGTTCCATCGGAAATGTTCAATTACTAGAAATTTATTTTTCCCTGATATCTAGAAAACAAATTAATATTTGTTCGAACTTTTTTTCCGATTGATACGCAATTTTCTCATAAAAAGTAGTTATCATGAATTTCTGCTCACTTCCAGTTATACCGGATGATGATTTGAAAACCTCAAAAAAGTTTTACTCAAAACTCTATAACCCAGTAAGCGAACTGTAAAAAACGGCTTTCTTGTTACGTCACACTATTCACAACATACTGGTCCAATGCCAAAAATAAATAGTCCTTTCTATTCGTATTCTCACGTTCCTCTTTCAATAATCGATTGAACTATGAAAGAAAAACTTTAATGTAGGACAGAGGCGTGATATTCACATTGCAACGGGTCCACAATGACATGCCTATAAGTACGTCATACGAACATTGTCGAGAATGATCGAAAACATCGGCTGTCCATCCCGCGAGACGGAAATGACCACATAAGATCATCGTGCATCACAGAAAATGTATTCATTCACTCAGCAATTTCATATTTATAACGTGAGGCCAGGACAAAATTCAAAATACTCCGCTGCATGGTAAAAATTAGTGCTATAGCACAACATATTTTGATGTCAATGCAACCATTTGTATATGGTACATATATAAACTTTATTATATAGAATCTTTCATGAGTTTTATATAATATTTTCATGAGTTTTACTGAATTGTAAGTAACATTCCATGCGAATTCTACGATATTCAATAAAAAATTCTATTGTCTCAGTGTCACCATGGATTTCAAGGTAATTTTTATGGGAAAATTCCCTCTGTGTAGCTATGAACGGCAGTGTTTTTCACAATGTTGCACTGGATAATGATTCCATAACGAAAATGTACATGACATTATGTAGGAAAAAATAATTTACTGAAACTTTTGTAGAAAGAGTCTCTGGTTTATATCCAATCGTTGATAAAAAAATTCGGGATAAATATAATAGCAAGTGTTATCTGGCATACCGAGCTAAATAACAATTATACGAGAAAACTTCAAGAGACAAAAATGATTGAAAAAAATTATATTCACAATTTTGTAACAAATACTTCTAGGTCTAGGTGCGACCATTGAAAAAATAATTCAAGTGAAATATACCACTAATAGTTCTTTTCCAGAATATCAGGTGAAGTATAAATCATACAGTAAAAGTCTACTGACTATAAACGAAAGAAAGAGAAATTACCTACAATCTATATGTTTTTACATTTTGGTCTAAATTCAGTCATTCAAGAGATAATCAGTTTCAAAAAATTGATCAGCAGCGTTTTTTTTCTGACTGAACTATACAATAGAACTGATGTGCCAAACTGGGGTATCAATTACATCACGAGACGAATTTTTTTCATGCCAAGAGGACCCAAATCGCTCGGTAATTTTCGGAGGAGTTAATGGTGCAAAAAAAGTTGGCGAGTATGCGAGAGACTGAATTATATACATACATATACCTAGCAAACTGACGATCGTTTCTTTATAGGTGTACTCGAAAACACAACTCACTACATGGGTGCTTTAAAAAACATTCGTGGACAAGAAATTTAATAATCGAAGAGAAATACACAAAAAATTTTTTGATGATTCTAATTTCTTCTATTAACACATCGCGTACGGATCACGAGATATCTCGTTTTTAGCAAATTGAACGTTGTGGCCGGGTCACGAAATATCTCGTTTTCATGTTTTTTTTTCCATAATCGGCAACTTAAGCAACCAGCCGCAAATATTTTTGTTACGTTACCATGATAACGAAGCCTCTCGCATTCCTACGACAAATTTAGCGAAACAACTGAATCCCAAGCATATAGAAATAAACAAAAAAAGAGCGCCGTACGGAATGTGTTAACGAGCTTAGAACCTATCTCATTCTATTTTAATATACGGGTTGAATTATCTCTTCAATTTTCACATTTTATAATATAAGAACATGAAAATACACTTGTCATTAATAAGTTTAGTGTTAGGATTTTCGTGAAAAATGTTACCGCAAACAACGATTCGAATCTAGAAGATTTGAATTACGAGACTTTGCCCTTACAAAACAATCCACCACTGTATCATATAATGATTCAAACATGTCCTTGAATAGTTACATTTTTCAATGTACCGTGAGTATAACTACTCGAAAGTTACTAATTGATTTTGTTTTTCTTATCACACTTTTGTTGCATGAATATACTGAGACTAAACAACAGCTACATTATATGCATACCCAAGATGAAAAATGTCAAGTCTTTATAGATCTTTCCATCAAATGGTTATTCACGTCGTCTCGCTCAGAGGTACAAGATAGACAGTTGTGAGATCTTCCAATCTTGTTTAATCCTGAAACGATAAAAGTAGTCTATCGATTGCGTTTGGTTCCGGGACAGTCATATAGGATGTATAATATATATAGCTAGCTTTCCGTCTGCAGAACCATATACAGTTATAGGCATTTGTGCTGAAGAAATTATTGAAGACAGTAATTCAGGTTATCTACCATCAGTTAATTCTGATTCAGAAAATGATCTCAAAGAAATTTCAAGTAGCGCGTAGAATGACTTAAGCCAGAGATCGGCAATCTGCGGCTCGCGAGCCACATGCGGCTTTTTGGATGTGAAGCTGTGGCTCTTTAGTTCCATACGCAAATATTATTTATTTTATAAAAAAAAAAACATTTGAAAATCGTTCTGAATCGATTAACGAGGATTAGGCACCATTTCTATCGCTCAGCCACTTGTACTCAGCTTTTCACTGCACCCCTCCCCCGTGACACGCGTCGTCACTGCCGGCAGTCCGTCGGAAGCTCTCGAATGACGCCGTCGTCGGATATTTCTATGTAGGTTTTAATTCGCTTTCGACGCAAGGCAGTTTGGCGTCTTCACCAGAGCTTTGGCTGTGACGTGTAGTCTGTTGTTTCAAGTAGAAGAGTTAAAAGCGGATTATCTTCTCAAAGGTATGTATGTACATATATAATAATAATATTTTCGGACTCTGAGGATCAAAGTAGGTGGGTATTTGCAGTTTTAGATTGTTTATATGTTTGGCAATTTTCATTGATTTCGGCATAGCTGGGCATAACACCTTTACTCATAAACTAAGTATCTAGTATTTGCCAAAATTTAAAAAAAAAACTAAACTGTGCAGACTGCGCCGTGATAAACACGTTCTGACAAGTCCGTTCGTGCTAGTCGGCGATCACCGCACATGGGAAGCGACCACAGATGCGACGAAACTATGTGCTTATAGTCAATCAGTACGCGAGAGAGTGAGACAAACAGTGTTTCGTTTCTAAATTATTTATTTTAATAATTGAATTATTAGAGAATTATTTATTCTATTTAGGTAAGTATTTTTAATTGGGAAATATCGTTGTAAAATGTTTTCTGATAATTTATATTTCATTGTGCCCAGCTTCTCGTATGTATTTACGTAGGTATACGTTGACATAGTAAATAATTGCAAAACTTGTCATCTGCTGTTTTGGATACCTAAATAATCATTTTGAAAATTCTTTATTCCAGCTTCACCGCAAGCATGTCATCTACAAAAAAAAAAAATAAAAGAACTGAAGAAGAGCATCGAGAATTCAATCGGGATAGGACGGAGTCGTTCGCTTTCATATGCAACTCAGATGGCCTTCCGACTTGTCTCATTTGCCACGAAAAACTCGCACACAATAAGAAATCAAATTTAGAGAGACTTCACTACAAAACATACTCAGTTTGCTAGTAAATATTCAGCCGGTGAAGAACGAAAAAAAGCTGTCGACGAGCTCCAAAAACAAAAACAGCAATCAAGTTCCATGTTAAGTAACTGGACGCAATCTACAAGTAATGTTAATTTGGCAAGCTTCGCGGTATCACTAGAAATTGCAAAAAAAGGCGAACCATTCATAGATGGTGAGTATGTCAAAGATTGCTTCATACGTGCATCTGGAGAACTGTTTCGTGATTTCAAAAACAAATCAGAAATCTTGAAAAAAATCAAAGATTTGCCACTATCCGCTAAAACAGTACAAGATATAATAGCTAAAATGTCTTCAAATGTAACATGTTTGCAGGTGGAAGACATTTAACTGGCTTCTGCCTTATCACTTGCTATTGATGAGTCTTGCGACATAAAAGACACGGCACAAGTTGCCTTTTTTGTCAGGTATATGTCTTCCCAAAGTCCAAAAGAAGAACTTCTAGGATTGCTACCGCTCTCGGGACAAACTAGAGGGGCAGGAAGAAAAAAAAAGCGAATGCTGTGCAAAAATGCCTCAAAGATAATAAGATCGAATTAAATAAAATCGTGTCAATAGCAACTGATGGAGCCAAAAGTATGACAGGAAAAAATAAAGGGACAACAACGATTCTTCAGAGCAAAATAAACCACGAAATTCTTACGTTTCACTGCATAATACACCAAGAAGCGCTTCGTGCCCAGATATTTCCGGCCGAAATAGTTGAGGTCATGAATTTGGTAATCAAGATTGTTAATAGCATCTTGTCAAAAGCACTCTACCGTCGTCAGTTTAAAGAATTCTTAAACGAAATAGAGACTCAGTATTTCGACCTCCTTCTTCACAATAAACTGCGATGGCTTTCCAAAGGTAAGGTGTTGAAACGTTTTGCTTTGTGTTCAAATGAAATAAATACATTCCTCAATGAAAAAGGCATTAATCACCCTGAATTAGAGAACGGCAAATGGTTGCAAAAACTTTACTTTATGGTGAATATCACAGCGAAATTAAATGAACTGATGAATCTAAAACTGCAAGGAAAGAGAAACCCAGCCTATGTTTTGGTAGAAGAATTGGTTTGTTTCGAAGAAAAATTAATTATTTTTGCAGAAGATATTCAGAGCGGTAAATTACTTCATTTCCAATTTCTAAAGCAATATCGCGATAAAACCAGCGTAACTATTGACAAGAATTACTCCAGCACAGTTATAAAAAAAATTAAAGATGATTTTGTTGACAGATATCAGCAATTCAAAACCAACAAAACCACTCTAGCATTCATAGTATATCCTCTCAACACAAATAGTTACGAAATCCACATTGAGTCATTTGGAGTTGATACTGGATCTCTAGAAATACAATCGATCGATTTAAAAAGTAAAGCTTTGTGGAGTGGAAAATTTACAGAGTTGAAAAGCAAGTTGAAAGAGTTGGAGGTCCAGAAATGTATGTAGGTAACGCAACAAAAATGGACAGCTTCAAAAGAAATGCCGCGAGTTGAGGCACTCATATTCGACGCATGGAATAATCTTCCAGATTGCTACAGTGAGGTGAAGAAGTTGGCATTTGGAGTGCTGACTATCTTCGGATCGGGATATTCGTGCGAGCAAGCGTTCTCTTGCATGAATATAATTAAAAGTAAAATAAGAAGCCAACTAACAAATGAAAATTTAGAGTCGTGTTTGAAACTTAAAACAACAAGTTATGAGCCAAATTTATCCAAACTTTCCAAAACCAAGCAAAGCCAACGCTCCCATTGAATTTGTTTGTTCAAATGTATGTTATTGTTTTTATTATTTTTAAGTACAAGTTACATTGTTTAGTGAAGTTTAAATTTTCTACTTGAATAACCATGCAAAGACATCGCTCCCATTAAATTTGTTTGCTCAATTATTTGTTATTGAAGTACAAATTAGTATTGTAAGTAAATGTTTGATTGTTTTAATTTTTTACTTGAATAATAAGTGATTATCTAATAATACCATACATATATTATCTAATTTTTTGTGAAAAAACACTACTTATATATGAATAAATAGATATTTTTCTTATGAATAAATAGATTAGTTTTTTTTTATCAAAAAACTTTATTCATACAAGTACTATTTATTGTTGACAAGAAAAATTTTTGTGGCTCTTCATAAACTTTGAAATTTTGTGAATTGTAATTTTTGACTCTTCCGACTCAAAAGTTTGCCGACCCCTGACTTAAGTGATTCTCGAAAAAGGAGAGATCAAAGGGGAACGAAGTTAATAAACTGAATTAGAACCGCGAACTCAATAAGAAAAGAAGAGTAAAAGGAAAGAATTATAAATCTCTGAAACTCAACCAAAAAAGTAAGACCTATATGCATTTAAAGAAAGAAACTAGAAAAATCGAACCTCCCTGTAATTGTCAGATGTCAAAAAAAATCATCAAAATTGTTTTGTGATGATTTTACAGAAAAATATCGACTTTTAATTTTCAACGATATATATAAAATAAATAGCTGAGACGGAAAGGAAATTTATGTAGTTGGTTTGATGGATATACAAAATATTAAGTACCGAAAAAAAGACACTGTTGAATTTTAGCGAAATTTATCTTTAGTTTTTAATTTCTGGATAAAAAAAACCAAGCATTTCTGAGAACGTAAAATGCAGTCCTGAAAAATTAGATTTTCTCATCATATTTCTGCAAAACTACCTAAAATGCAGAGTTATCATTATCACGAAGACAGTTCTAAATTATATTTTGAGCTAAATTGGTAACGTCTTCATGCACTGTACAGACTATGTGAAGGAATGTCCGGAAAAAGACAGGTATTTAAGTTACACCAGTTTCAGAAAAAAATTTGAGAAACAAAATTTATCATTATTCACACCGAAAAAAGACCAATGTGATACTTGTACTGCCTTTCGAGCTGGAAATATTCCGAGAAAAAAATATGATGTATATATTAGTCAAGAAGAATCTGCTCAGTCTGAGGAAAGCATTCAAAAACAGCAGGCCCTGAAAAATCCCGCAATGTTTATTTTGACAATAAATGTACAGTCTTATTATTAGTCTAGAAATCGCAAATTTCTTTAGCTTATTATAAAATAAAGTTGCGAGTACACAATTTTACATTTTTCAATCTTTCAACTAAACAAGGCGTCTGTTATATATGGCCCGAGGCAGCTAGAAATGTGACTGCTAATGAGTTCACAACTATAATCGTAGACTATTTAGAAAAAAATTTGACGACTAAAGTAACAGAAGTAATAATCTTTAGCGATGGCTGCGGTTATCAAAACCGAAATATTACTTCAACTAAACTTTGGCTGAATTTTCACAACTCCAACAAATAGACATTATTCAAAATTTGCTTGAGAACGGTCATATACACATAGAGTGGGGTTGAATGTATGAGTGCATTGAAAGGAAATTGAAAAACCAAGAAATTCATGTTCCCGCATGTTACGTCCCAATATGTGAAAATGCTAAGTCATAAAATTTGTATGATATTAATTACTTGGACTACAAGTTTTTTAATAATTATTCCTCATTCGAAATCTACAGTTCCATTCGAGCTGAAAATATGCCAAGTGTTGTAGAAATGACAAATTTATGATGCATTGCTGACCGTAATGAAGCGTCTATTGATTATAAGATTATAGCTATATGTTGCGCCGCCGAAAATTAAATTAGACAAATTTAATCATCTGCATGAATTAAAAAAATTTATTCTTCTGGACTTTCATAATTTTCATGATACACTTCCACATGAATAAATTTTATTTTGTTAAACCAGTGATTAATACTTTTATGTTGTTCTGTAAACAAAAAAAGAATTTATAATAATTTGATATACAAAATGATTTGTATAATATTCACGTAATTATTCCAAAACCTCGAAAATCCACATAATTTCAATACTTTAATGACAAAACCTTGCAAGTTATTTAGTGAAGTAATATAAACAAAAATCTCCAATGTTCTTTAATATATCATATTAGATTTATCACCCACATAATTAATATAATTTCATGTAACAAAGAATTAAACGTTTTTATCCTCTCCTGTGAAATTTACTAAAATCGATCATAAATATAGACGTATTTGAGATTTCCAATTTTATTTAAAAGGATAGCTGCTGGAATAAGATAATGTAATGAAGCACAATTATGTTAAACTATTCATTAAAATTTGAAATAAGTCATTCACGGGAATTGTAGACGCAATTCTAAATGACACTCAAACTGAACAGTAACGACTGTTAATTTCATTGTTTTTCATAATATATTAGGTAATTTAGATAATAGTATATAGAATTGTGACATATTGGTACAACAAGTAGTTACTTCACTAAACTGCAGTAATTTAATGATGATTTGACAACATTGAGATTTATAATTTGTCAAATTCCGATATTCCATCAAAATTGAGGTAGAGATCAAAAATAAATAAATACAGATTGGGGTCTCAACGATGCCCATGACGGGCCAGAAATTGCATAACTACGTCTATATCAGGCCTACGAGTGAACTATAGAGTGACCCAACACCAATTTCAAGTTTAAAAATTATAACAAGCTTACTTCAAGGCATCACCACACCTTTTTCACACCTAAAACTATTTGCAATATTCAAACCTCCATATGAGACCGAAAATTTTCGATTATTTGTTCGGTTTCCAACGCTTATATGGGGGCCAGAGTTTCGTATTAGATATCCAAAGTGTAGCGTCTGTATGAAGCCCATATCTTGCACATATGAATGAATATATTTTATTGAAAGACAATTCGATACATTTGGTTGAATAATTTCATCGTTTAATGAGTTATTTTACCTGAGTAGAAATGGACGCCCGGAACGCGCTCATAGCACTTTCGAATTCAAGAAGCGCCCGCATGAAAATGAACGTGCATGCACACGGTCTTAATGTTTTAAGACGTTCAGTGCGCGTGACACCGATGGGGTCACTACGTTTCATTGTCGAAAGCGCATGCCACCAATCGGTGCCGCAAAGCTGCAAGTCGCAGCGAAAATGTTAACGAAGATTCGTTTTATTAGCCGAAATACTTGACATGAATTACGCGCTGGTCCGTGTCAATTGTCAGCATATAGATATAAATATACACATGTATATCTATATACATATGCATATAAAGTTATAACTTGACACAGTAAGAATCAGATGCAGTTTTCCTTCTGTAACATTGGGAGTAAATCGTTGAATTTTCAATTTTTTATCGTGAAAATTGAGATATTTTCACATCACTGTGATTTGAAATTTCTTGAATATTGTGGAATGCTAACTCGCAGTTCTGATGAATACCATTTAAGAAACACATTTTTCCGAGTGTATAAATATGTGTTCTTATTCGCCAGAGAAGATTGAGTCTTTTCTCAATTGTTTTTCATTCATTACAATACTTAAATGAACTCCAGTGTTATTATCTATATTTTCAAGTTTATCTGCAGCTATGGAATGATAGGATATTTTCGAATATTTTTGTACACCAATATAGCGTGTACCATGAACTGCATTCTTTATTTTTCAGAAAGTATCTTCAAAAGGAAAGCAAAAAATAATCCTCAATGGTCCAAGATCTTGAACATCTTGTGCATGTCATAAGCAGTGGATGTTGAAAGTTACGAATTGTGAATCACATAATGTTTGAAATCCAGCAACGAATGCTGTAAAAAGTTTAAAAGAAAAGATTATTGTATTGGCATTTGTATATTATGTGCGCGCGCGGGTGCGCGCACGTGTGTGTGTATATGTATGTGTTGTGTAGTGGTGGTAATTCACAATTGTATCAGTTATGTTATGTTGCATCTTGAGCTAATTGATGACATCTTCCCTCCCAAATGTGAATTCCGAACCAGCATCATCTAATACACAAACAAGGTATAATGAAGTTAGAGTGAAGAGACGAGCGTTTATTGTAGATAACAGTGTGATTTGTTGAGTTGAATGATGAATGTATTGATGTTGAGTTTGAGTGTAATTATGGACTTAGGTTAAAACCCGGATAGATGCCCCACTTTTTGAAATTGCCTCATAATTTTGAAAATATTGATTTTATATGAATAATTTCTATGAATGTAGCTTGCCTTATCATTTAAGTTGAAATACTGGGGTTTTTTTTTTGACCTAGCCATTGCAGATTGAACAGAATTTTGCTCTTTGTGAAACACTTTTTTTGGGGATAGATGCCTACAGGTATGGATAGTTGCCCCACCATGAAAATACTAAGAAGGATAGATGCCTTTCATACTGTGTGAACGAAAAACCCAACCAAATTTTATGAGATCTTCTACGCCTGAAACAGCAATTGTCTCCAAAAAACATGGGTCGAATTAAGAAAAACATTCTGCATTTTTTTTAATCATTCAACTGTAATTGTTATGAGATAATCCTAATATAACATAAATAAGCATAATTAAATTTTAAAAGCATTTATTCAACGAAAATATAAATTCTTTATAGTTATAAAATATTATTCAACAAAAATATGAATTGTATTGCTTATTCCTTTTTTCCATTTGTTTCTCCTCTCTTTCAGCTACACCCTTCTTTTGTTTAATATTTTCTTTTGAATTCAAAATATCTGCTGATTGTTTCACTCTCTAAGCCTCGTTCAAAGGAATTCTTGGTACAGGTGATGCTTCTATCAGAATTTTCGGAGGTGTTTCTTGTTCTATTTCGCAACCTAAAATCTCTGCAATCGAAGAATCACCAATTTCAACAATACTAATATCCTCTAAAATCTCTGAATCGATCTAGAGCCTAGGATATTCTCTGTCAATTGGAGTCCATATCGGATTTGGTGGTGTCTTATTTTGTTTATGTTCAGAAATATTTTCTTTTCGATTGTCCAGCTCTGGTTGACAAACTAAAGATGCAGAAGTCTGAGATAGTGACGTTGTACTTTGTTCAACTGCAATAGGGTCACGAGATACTATATTTTCCGAGACATTAACAAGCTCTGGTTGGCGATCTAACGAATAAGACGTCTGAGGCTGGGCTGTTGACGTTCGTCCTACAACTTGATCAGGCACACGAGAAGTTCTAGGATTTTCACAACCCAGTGCAGTATCTGATGTCAAGAATGTAGTATGTGGTAAAGCATTTGAGTTAACTGGGTAAATTCCGCTACCTCTAAAGCCACTAAAAGCATTTGAAGGAGTAGCAGCGCGAATCCAAGCATTGCGTATAAGCCTTCCAGCATTGAACGGTTGATCTTTTTATTTGGATTTAAGCGCATAAATTGATTAGTTTTTTAATTGAAATAGGTTTTAAATGGCCTGAATACTGATATATCTAGAGGCTGTAAAGCTGAAGCTGTATGACTAGGTAAACACAATAAAATTATGTCGTTATCAGCAGCAGCTTGCAGCATGTTCGGCGCAGTTGAATGTGATGAGTGACCGTCTAAAATAAGCAGAACCTTACCATGCGGCTTCAGAGGTATGAAATGTTCTGTTAGCCGTTTATAGAAAAGCTCAGTGTTTATATATGCAGACTTTTTATTCATCTATACTTTCGAGCCCATTGGAAGTCCATCCTCAAATTCAGGCTTTTTATTCACATCTTTTATTATAAGAACTGGGGAGAGGAAATTACCAATTGCGTTGCAACAGCCAACGATTGTCATTGTTTCACCTTTCTCGGCGGATGTGACCGAATTGATTACTTTTGCACCTTTTTTTGCTACGACTTTCCCAGTTTAATTATTTAGCTGGATTCCGGATTCATCCATATTATATATTCTTTCTGGTTTATCCAACAGATCATTGTTGGTCAGAACTTTGATTAAAAGATCATAGAAATTATTCACTTCTTCTCTACTCAGCCCTTTTGCTCTAGCCAAAGACAATCCTTCAGCTTGTCTGATGAACAGCTTCGGGTTACGTTCTATAAAACTTTTGAACCAATCACTTCCAGCCATTTGGCTTTCGTGATCAAAATTATATTTGAGATTCAGCTTTTTTTGTTTGATTGATTGATTGATTAATTGATTGATTGATAAGCTAACATTCGGACGACCTGTCTATTTGAAGGAAATCATACATCTCCAAGCTTCAAAATTTGCTTGACTAGCCTTTTCTCATTTTCGAAATCCAATATAGGATGTTTTCCTAAAAAAAATGAGTACCTTTGTTAATGAATCTATTGAAAATTATTGGGAACCGACACCAATTAGTTAAATGAAAGCTTGTAATTTCTTGTATCTATATTTTATCATTAATACATACCCAGTGTCAACTTCGTCGTATTTTTAGCAGCATAACGCCTTCGTAATGTTCTAGACGGAATTCCAAATTGTCGGGATATTTCGTTGACTCCCTCGGTTTTTTTATCCATCTCATCGAAAGCTGCTTCTAGTTGCTCTGTGGTCCAAGAATATACTCGAGCTCATACTCCTTCCTTCTTTTTATACTTTCGTGGCATGGTCCTGCTACAATCAGTAAAGAGTCCAAATTGATACACATAAAATATAACAGAACACTAAAAATATCTTCGAAAAATTAACACTTACACCATATATGGGTATAGGGTGTATGGAGGGATAGATGCCCCTAAGGGCACCTATACCTCGAAAAATCTGGGCAACTATCCTTTTTGGATAGAGATAGATGCCCATGCATTTTTTATATGAATTGAAAACAAAAAAGCAATTATTCATACTTAGATTCACACTCAGTGAACCAGTATATTGACGTAATAAAAAACATAACGGAATTTATTACTACTTCAAAAGTTATACAATGGCAAATACTAACCTTTAAAGCTTCGACGTGTTCGTGAAGTTCGCTGCGGAGATGATCACACACACTAGCGAAACGCGTCCTCGCCGCACAATAACCCGTGGGCAACTGAGGTCTAGGGTAACTGTGGCTCCTACTTATAATATTAATTCTTAGTCACCAGTTTGGGAAGTTAGGTATTTTGAAAATGGGGCATCTATCCCATTGGGGCATCTCTCCGGGTTTTACCCTAATCGTGAATGTTGAGATGAGCAGTTATGATTTCATAAATTGAACTTCCATTTAATTCTAACTGATAAGATCAAGAATGAAAAATTGAACGTTCACTTGATATGAGAAAATTTGATTACACCTCACATACGTAGTTGTTGTTCACTGGATGTAATGAGAGTGATGAAAAATAACCACGAAATCGATCACTACGAGGCATCGAATGTTCTCGAAATATATTAATGCGCGCGGTCATCACTAACGCGCAGTGCGCCAAATTTCACCCTTGGCGCATATCACAGTCGCGCCCCTGTTGATTAGCTGCATGCATTGTCGCCCGCATGATAGTAGCTAGCGAAAAAGCAGTACAAAGTGATTCTTCCACACAATCATTTTGTAAGGTAACGTTATTTTTACCAGCGTAGGTAGGGGGAATGATAACTCTGGGCTTGTTTCGGGCGCATTTTAAGTGAATTCGTGCGCGCTCCAGGCACGCTTGAGAGTATTCATTTCAGATTTTTAAGCCCTGTTGTTCACTAAAAGGACTCGATATGGCCCTGCTAATATTTTCTCTATGGGCGTACTTCAAGCCTTGGAAACTCTGAAAATATTTTTACTTAGTACGGAATGTTTTATAATTTATATCTATATTTTTCTGGCTTCAGTTTTCACATTTCACTTATTCACTAGAACTTTGGTTCAAGCTCAAACATCTCATTGTTAATCATTGCCATTGAGTCACAAACAATATAACATTTTTTGTGGAAATTACTTCAATACTATATCTGTAATTTTGAAATGTATATCTTTACTAAATTGAATTTTCGTTATGTAACATCTTAGCTCTCGATATATGACATTTAATAAGACTAATTTCGTGATTGTGACAAAAATGTGTAACAGGAAGTAGGGGGAAACGCGCGCCATTCAATTTTTGCTCGTTACTGAGTTTACATGTTACCTATCATTGGCGACTACTGTAAAACTTGCTTGGTTTTTTTTTGTTCATTTTCTTCTGTTTTTCAATAAAACATCTATTCTCTGATATCGGATCAAATTAAATGAGTTTTTCCAGTTGTACTTCTTACCAGTTCGGGCCGAAAAATTGTCTTGATTCAAATCTACTTTTCAAGTTGATATTGTCCTGGTGAGAGACAAAATCACTGTATAATTTATGTCTTGATCTTATGCTGATTTCGACCTGGCTTCAACTGGATTTTGTCTTGATATTCTTGTCGCAAATCCAGACCTGATCTTTATTCTAGTTCCCATATTTTGCCTATTATAGACATGAATTTTTACTTATATAGTGAAGGTAGAGTTTGGGAAAAATATAATTTACGATTACATAACTAAAGCAGTAAAGAGTTTTCATGTAGAAAATTTATTCAATATATATATATATACATTTCTAAACGTGATTAAATAATACACATATCCTTTTTGAAATATATATTCAAGAAAAAACATCAATTCAATTCAATATAATGTCATGGAAAAATTTATTGCTTGACTGAGAGGCTCTTGTGTATTGCTGCCCCATGACCCACTGGAGTGAAACTGATTGAAATTCCTTGGAGTGCATGACGTCATTCTTTGTATGCCTTCAATATTGGAGATCAGTCCATCCTCAGTTTGAGTTCCACAATTTTCTTCCCAATTTATTCGTTCGCATTGTATCTTCTCATCTCTTTCAATATTTTCATTGATCTCATTTGATCGGTCTCTTTTGGCCGCTTTCTTATTGGAACAAATTTTGTTCATGCACATTATAAACTCTTTCTCATCTATATCCGTTCTTGATCGCACCAGATCTGTGAATAAATTCATTTGTTTATAAATATCGAAAATTGATTTCATATGCAGATTTTCCATGCAGTCACTGGATGGTGTTGCCCAAGTATTTGCGTCAGCCCATTTTCTCTAATAAAACATTTTGAATTCGGGAATAATTCTATCTGAAATGAAAAATAGGAAATATTTATTGTTACATATGTATATATATTGGAGATAATACTCGTTCAGGTGAAAATTTATAGTTTACGGCTGAATAAAAAATTCATGAAGATTTTACCTTTCCTGGATGCTCTGTGGTCAATTCTTCAGCAGTTAATGACATGACATCTCTTGATCCACAAGATTTCTGGCAGTCTGTTTGGGATGTTCTCAAACCTAATAGCTGCCGTGGATAAATTGATCAAAAACAAATAATACTCAAAGAGTTACAAAATAGTAATTAAATATATTATAATCTTAAATAAAGGTTGACAAAAATAATTGATAAGTAGTTATGGATGAGTATGAGTTAAACAATTCAGTGTGATAAAATTTCTGATGAGTATATAAACAAAACAATGCATAACTTGAGACAGGCACGCTACCCAATGCGCCACTCACGTATGTATAAATATAACTGTAAATACTGAATATTAAATAGTGAATAGTAAAAGACATTATCGTATTAACTTATTCACACATACACACAAACACACACACGCATACATACAAATGCCAATACAATAATCTTTTTGTTCAAACTTTTGACAGCATTCATTGCTGGATTTCAAACATTATGTGATTCACAATTCGTAACTTTCAACATCCACTGCTTATGACATGCACAAGATGTTCAAGATCTTGGACCATTGAGGATTATTTTTTGCTTTCCTTTTGAAGATACTCTCTGAAAAATAAAGAATGCAGTTCATGGTACACGCTATATTGGTGTACAAAAATATTCGAAAATATCTTATCATTCCATAGCTGCAGATAAACTTGAAAATATAGATCATAACACTGGAGTTCATTTAAGTATTGTAATGAATGAAAAACAATTGAGAAAAGACTCAATCTTTTCCGGCGAATAAGAACACATATTTATACACTCGGAAAAATGTGTTTTTTTTATGGTATTCATCAGAACTGCGAGTTAGCATTCCACAATATTCAAGAAATTTCAAATCACAGTGATGTGAAAATATCTCAATTTTCACGATAAAAAATTGGAAATTCAACGATTTACTCCCAATGTTACAGAAGGAAAACCGCATCTGGTTCTTACTGTGTCAAGTTATGACTTTATATGTATATATATATAGATATACGTTTGTATATTTATATCTATATACTGACAATTGGCACTGACCAATGCGTGATTCGTGTTGAGTACTTCGTGCAATAAAACGAACTGTCATCAAAGGATTAAGACAGTGTGCAGTTCATGCACGTTCGTTTTCGGAAATGCTACGGGCACATATTGAGCGCTTCTCGAATTCGGTCATGCTCTAGACGCGTTGCGGGCGTAGGGGAAAGTGGGGGAATACCGCGCACCTAAGGGGAATTTTCAATAGTTCCACAACCAACACTATGAAGAATATAAAAATGGGTTTAATACCTCATGAATTTTGTAACGAAAATATTTCGGTGTTGTAATTAAGGTTTTTACATTTGTTTTTTCCGAAATTTTGTGATTTGTCAACTCATACGTTCGCGCGATTTCCCCCACCTCTTCGGGTAGAACCGCGCAGAGTGTGGAGTAAATTCGCGCATGAAGAAATATAAGGATTGAAACCAGATACCTTATTCAAACAAATTAAAAAACAATCGTTTCTGAAATTTTCATGTATCTAGAACCAAAAGATCAAATATTAGGCGATAACATAACTTGTAACATGAGAGATGATAACTTGTAACATTATTTAAAACGTTAAAAGTCTTTTTTCATTCCTAGTGATGTTTCGTTTAAAACAAAAATCGCATGAATAATTTTCTGGAGATTCCGAACCGCTACAGTCTTGATGTGCCCATCTTCCGCAAGATACGCATCGAAACCACATCTCTCTGTCACGACCAAATTTTCCACAAACCAAACATTCATTTTCCTCTTCCTCAGCTTCATTGATTTCAATCTCATCGTCACCAATTATATCTGACATGTCGTTGTCAAATTCTTCAGTCTCGCTTTTTTCTTTATCAGCTTTCTTTTTTAAAATTTTCACTTTTTTTTTCAATTTTGACTTTTCATTAATTTTTTTTGCACAATTTTTCGCGGTTTTCATATTTTGCCTTTCTTGCACTTTAATCCGGTTAATGCTTGTCCCCTCTGGTTGCCGTAAACTGATTTGTGGATTCCTTTTGAGAAATAAATACAACCAATCGTTACCAGCTAATTTTTTTTCATCGTTAAAATTGTTTGTTATTCCATTTCTTGCAGCGAAATCATATGCGATCTTTCTCAGACCCAAAGGGGTCACCCCATAAAATAATTTGGCCATTTTTATCACATGATTTACCAAATCTTGTTCCGGTTGAGGAGAGAATGTACTTTTTCTACCCAAACCATCTCTTGGTGATGCAAGTTTCATATTGTCTTCAAGTGTCGATTCTGGGATATTATAGTCACGCCCAGCTTGGCGAATCGAACTTCTTGAGTTGATTGCCTCTATTGCCTTTTTGAGTGCATCAGACTTCCAAGATTTGCGATTGGTTTTTCTTGCGTAGGTTCGTGGCATCTGGAAAAAAAAACATATTTCACCATTTCATTCAATGAGGGGTAAAACCGCGCATTACCGCGCGGTTTAGCCCCACGGATAACTAACAAACAATAATCGCTCATCTAAAAAAATTAGTCGTTCATTTCATCAAAAAATAGGCTCAGATGAAAGTTAAGATATTACAGAGCTTGTCATATATAGAAAAAACATCAAAAACTAACAATATTTACTTACTTTGCTTATTTTGTGATGCGAAAAGGTTATAACAGAAGCACGCTTAACAAACAAAAGCTGACTGACAGAACGTCGATGGAATTAGATCATCTGTGACGAAGTAGTGTTGTTCGGATATCGACCACTAGAGGGTTTCACTATTACAATTTCGAAATGATGTATTATAAAGCTGTAGCACAGATGCGCGGTATTGCACCGTGCGCGGTATTCCCCCACTTTCCCTTATATATTTCCACTTGAGATTTTCAAAATTCTAACGGGCGCGTATCATGCGTATATCGGGCGCTTCTTGCAGTCCGAGCGTGCTATGGACGCGCTTCGGGCCTGTATATTTTTACTTGGATGAGTGGAATTATCTCTTGAACGATCGAAGTGAGACCAAAGGATGAGAATAAAAAGATATTGTGAGTAATTTTTAGCCCGTCAAAAAAAGATCTGGAGCAATAGTCAGAAATTTTCCCGTATATTCTCCTTCGATTTCAAAATTTTCTGCACAGGAATTCGTTTTCGAGTATCCACAAAAAGAATCAACCGTTGGTTCGTCGGGTGTATGATATACATACATATGATATAACTTCGTCAATCGCTTGTCTGCTAAACTTTTTGTGTCCCTTCAATCCCTCCAAAGATTACCGCTCAATTTTCAGTCTCTTAGTCTTCGAAAATTCATCTCGTGGTCTTGTTGTTGCACTGATTTGACAAATTCGTTCCGTTGCATGATTCCGATAGAAAAAAAAAATTGATTCCGATAGAATTTTCAAAATTGATTATTTCTTCAACCCGTAAATTGAACCCGTTGTTCATTGAAAGTAAAGGTGCATAAATTAGAGATGATACTTTCCTCTTTCATTTATGTCTTGTTGACTTTCCCTCTCCTTCAACGGTTGAACCTAGACCGGAAAAAATTTCATAAAAAGTTGTAGATATTTGTTTTTATCATTTTTATCTCTTAAAGTTTTTCTCCATGATCTTTATTTAGCTTAGTATAGCGGAAAACACTTTCGTTATTTAATTTACTATAGATTATTTCTTCAAAAGTTAGATTAAAACCAAAAACTCTCAATACAAAAATTATAACAAATTACATTTTCTTACGATTATGTGATGTACATTTTTATCGTAGAATCAGTATTTAGCGCGATATTGCAAGAAACGTCGTCATCAATAGCTATATTATGAAGTGTTTTTTCAACGGATGAACGTGGACCAAAAAAAAAAGAAATACTAATGTGTCGTACAAATATATTCCCTTTCCTTTATATAAAGGACATATCGACATCTCCATCGAAGACTATAACGTTTTAAGTTACTATAGTCTTCGTTGGAGGTGTCGATATGTCATATGTGATATTGTTAAACGATCAAATTTCGGGGATTATAATTTCTGATATCTGAATGTATTTTACGTAATAGTCGACAAATCGAGTCACAATATATCTACACTGAGAGAATTTCTTCATAAAAATTACCGTGAAATACATGGTAAAAATTATAGTGAAATTCGATAAGTCTGATACATTGCAGCTGATCTATATCAAATATTTGTCGGAAATGCAATTCAAATTTACTATACTGCACGGTAAAAATTAATTGAGATGACTTGAAAAATTGCCACGAAGTAACAGAAAAATTAACATTCTGTGCTGGTGAAATCAAAAGTTCTGATAATGTAAAATTTACATATATTTCCAATAATTTTTATTATAAGAAACAATAATTCAAAATAAACAATCTCTCGTGCTGATATAGGTTACAAATTTTTTTTCAATTCTACATTTTCTTTTTCAATTTTACGCGTTTATTGATCTACAAACAATTATTCACATGTATTAAAATGTATACAATCATTTACATTTGTTAACACTTTAACTGCCATGTTGGTCATATATGTCTGGCCACAGTTTTTCCCGTGGCGCCACGGTGGTTATTAGTGACCGGAGCGTTATATGATTTAAATAGTAAAATTACTCCTGTGGCGCCCTGAGCAAAACATGTGATTTCGGCCTGGCAGTCAAAGTGTTAACTTAAAAATAATGACTGTTTAACGTCGTTGTTTCCGATTATTATATCGATCATACTACCATTATCACACAAATATATCTTTTGTCAAAATTACACTACTCTTATATGTCACTTCCTACAAGACACTGATCCAATACGGAAAATATATTAATGCTCTTTCTTTTCTTTTTGTATTATTGCGTTCTCTGTTCAATTACCGATTGAACTATGTAAAAAATACCTTAGTTAGTGCGTCAGACGAATATTGTCGAAAATGATCGAAGACATCTGCTGTCCGTCACACGAGACGATAATGACCGCACAAAATTACCATGCAGCACAAGAAAATTCATTCATTCGCCCAACAATGATTTCATATTTTCATCGTTAAGCCAGAATAATATTCAAAACTTTCCGCTGCACGGTAAAAATTGGCGCTGTAATGCAACATATTTTAATGACACACGTAAATTTTATGGTGTGGAATTTTTCGCAACCCCAGTAAAAATTTTTCGTCTTTTCGCACGCCCAAAACGCGCCCAAATTTGTTTACTTAACGCGCCCATTTGCAGGACAAACGCGCCCAAATTCATCTAAATGGGCTTGCAATGGGCGCGTTTTGAGCGTGCGAAAAGACAAAAAATTTTCACTCGAGATTGCCCCCAGCTACTCTGTTGAGAATGAAATCACTTTCCAAAGTGATTATGCAAAAAAATCACTTTGCAATGTTATAAATTCATAATTCTAATTTTATAAAGTAAAATGGACAAAACTAAAAAAGAACACATCACACAATTAATCATGAGTCGTACATGTATGCAACTTATATTATGATTAATATTGGAGTTTCACAATGAATAATTTCAATCGTGAGTTCACTTATACATTATATATATATTATGTTGGACATCTGGAAGTAATTGAAAATTTAAAAGTAGACATAAAACTGAAAAAAATGTTAGATTGTAAGACTCGAACCAGCGATCCTTGGAAGGTACATTAAAGACTGCCACGCTACCCAATACGCCACTCGTGCATGTAGAAATATTAGTATGAATATTAAATTATGAAAAACATCATTATACAAACTTATTCACACTTAAAGAGATACCCGTCCATATAAACAAATACCAATAATTTTTTTTTGCTCAAAATCGAATGAACTATTAAGGAATTATATTAAATTTTATTAATTGTTTTTTTTTTTATTTTGCATTGGTTTACAAATATATTCCAAAATATCCCATCATTCAATAGCCGCAAGTGAATTCAGAAATATAGATAACAACACTGATGTTTTTGAGTATTGTAATAAATTGAAAGCAATTGGTAAAAGAGTCAATCCTTTTTGGCAAATAGGTACAAATATATTTGCACTTGGAAAAATGATTTTTTTACATAGTATTCCTCAGAACCTCGGGTTAGCACTCCACAATATCGTAGAAATTACAACTCATAGTAATATAAAAATATCTAAATTTTTACGATTAAAAATTAAAAATCAAACGATTTATTCTCCATGCTACAAGAGAAAGACTGCATCTGATTCTTACTGCTTGAAAGTTATGACCGAACAAGGCCCGAAAATTTGATTTATTGCATTTTTCATAAAAGTATATGATTGTAACACATTTAACTGTGATTTGAATTGTGAAAATTCCAAATGTCATGCCTTTTTCCAGGAAGTAATTGGTCGGAAATCATATCAATTGTGCATGTGAATCATATTGCAAAGATATTTGTATAGTGGAATACTTTGCTGTTATACAAAAATGTAATGTTATACCAAAATTAAGTGTAGAAAATATTAATTTCACTCGTATATATGAATGTACAATAACAAATAATTTGAATATAATTGATGTCAATGATCTTATTTGTGTATGTTTTTATATTAACATAAAATCATTGACATAATCAAACAAAAAATATATTATAAAACCAATCAATCTAAAAGAAATAGAATAAATATATTTAGATATAATTTTAATCAGTATATTGGTAATAATTATAATTGTGAATAAAAATAAGTGAATTAATGAACGAATGAAAATAACACAATTATATTGATGAACGATTATATAATAAACCCACACATATAATAATATCAGTTAAACAAAAACAAAATGTTCAATGTGTTTTCATTTATAAAAAAACGGATTATTTACTGAGTAAACTGGGAAATTTCTATTTCATCAAATTCACCTATGTTCCGATATCTTGTCAAAATTTTTCTAAGTTCGTGAACGATTATTATTATGATTTTTTTGTGATCTTTTATGACACCCGACCGGTTAAATCCTTCCGAAAAAGCAGTAAACAGATCATAACGCCATTTCAACGTTTGAAAATTTATATATATATGCTGACAGTTGACATTCACCAGTGCAAAATTCTTGTTGAGTATTTCGGGTAATAAAACGAACCCTCATAAAAAGATTAGGATGGTGTGCAGTTCGAGCGCTTCTCGAATTTGGGCGCACTTTGGGCGCGTTTTGGGCGTGCATATTTACACTTGAGATTAACAAAATACTTTTGGGCGCGTTTTCCAATTTGGGCGCGCTCCGAGCGCGTTGTGGGCCTGTATATTTTTACTCGGGAATACAGTTCGTAAAAATTGATTGGCATTTTCGTAAATTTTATTAAATTATCAGTCATATTTGAAATAAATCCTGTAATATTTATTCAAAAATTCAAATGTCCTAGCGTTACCGTGAATTTCACGGTAACTTTTACGGAAAAATTCTCTCAGTATGAGTACACACACAATCGACGAGCTCCGGGCTGTAACGTATTATATTGAAATCACGTTGGGCTCAGGTGCCAAGATCCATAGAACAATACGTTTTTTCTTTATTCCTCATTGAATCATAAAAATAGCGTAACCCCTATGAGTATTTATCCAGTATATTATCAATCAAATAATCTTTCGTGTACTACAACTCACTCATCCAAATGGTTAATACTTCATTTAACTTTTTTGTTCAATCACTGCAAGTGTCAGTTGTAGGAAAGTATCATGGGTATCTGCGAGAACGCGAAAAATAACAAGTTATATCCTCATGTAGATAACAGGGTACTATAATGCCTTATGATGCTATCCCATTGTTTTTACTGCGTTACTTTAGTCCTACAGTGAATACGCATCGCTCGAGCGTGTCTATTCTCATGTGTCTCGCCGGACCGGCGAAATTATTAGTAAACTCCCGCCGAAACCAGTGTAATTATCGTCAACACTTCTTCGCCGAAGCCAGCGATGTTATAAACAAATACTCGCTGAAACGAGCGATATTCCTATACTCCTTTCGCCAAAGCCAACGATCTTATCAATTGTTCAACAAACAATCAACAAACTCGAATGTTAGATTCTGTCGTATGCGGTGTACTCCGACCACATTAGGCGGATCTCTTAAGACTTTACTGTCAACCGTAGCTTGCGTCGGACCCCAGATACATTTGGGCGCCGCCGAGAACAATTAGTCGCTGTAGTAAATCGAGATTAATACAAAGTAATGTAATATAATACAAGAAAAGAAAGTAACACCTAGACTGGGCATTACTTCTTCTAGAAAAGCCATTATATGGATCAGACTCGATCACACAACACTTTCTCAGATCAAATCTGAAGAAGATAGCTGAAGTTTAGGGTATGCTTCCCAGAGGACTCGGTTCTTCTCTTATGCGAGTAGTCACACAAAGAATAATAATCTAAATTTTATGAATAGCGAATACTCAGTCTAAACACGAGAGAGATCCCAAAGACGATTTCACCCGAACCGCTAATGCCTTTTTTGTTCAAGTTTGTTATGTTTGTTTTATGCCCGCGCCCGGACCATTCTGCACGCGAGAAGGTCCACGACGCGAACCCTCTCGCCTTTTTAACTGAATCTTACACGGTCTCAGCATCCTTTGCCGGCGGGTGTACTGAAACCCTGTGTTAAAAAAAAAGATGCAGCTATCTCTTTCCTGCCCATTCGTTTTCTGTTCTTTTCCCCTACTCCTCGACGATCGTGCTAAGAGCAGCTTGTGCTACGGGCCTCGCTGCCTCGAGACCATTTCCTCTCTTACCCGCCTCTTTGTTCGTGACTACGTCATAAGGCATGGATGCCTGCCCATTCTAGTTTATTATATACTTGTATATAATTATATTTTCCATAATCGTTTCCCATTCTCCTTTTTGAACTATTGCCAATTTATTTATATTTGTGTTTAAATAATATTTGTGGAAGAAATGGGATGAGGAGAAAGAGAACTAGATGTACACGAATAGAAAAATTGGGAAGTTTAAAAATAAAAATAAATCACAGAATCGCTTCTTGCGCATATATCCTAGGCTTACAGAATCATTTTTTGGTCTCTGAAAATTTGCTTTTACGCCCTCCTTCGCTCAATCCTTATCCGCGCGTGCAGTCTGACCGAACTGTACTCACTATGCTAGGCACGCGTGTAAAAGGACCTGTTGCGAAGTTAGCAAACAAAATAATTTCATAAAATTAAGAGAAATTATTAAGAAATATATGTTCAGATTTATATGAGGCCTCAATTATTATTCTCATCCTTTGATTTTACATATGGGACTAAGACGAAATTACCACAAAAAAAAATCTTACGTATAACATTGAAAATATGTATTCTGCAAAGATTAATTATTGGATGGGTGGGGAGGGGATAGAATATCAATTCTTTAATTCGTCGTAAATGAGAAATTTAAATCCATTTTCAAGAAAATGATGATCCACTGACAAATACATATGAATATATTTATTTTTCCAAATAATATACATATAATTTAAGCATTCGTGTTGAAAATGTATTGTAAATGCGTAGGTGATGTTTATATGTGTATGTTGTACAGAGGATAAAAAAAGCGGCGTCGACCGGAGCAGCACGGTCATTGCCAAAGAACCCGAAGGTAACCCAGAAAATTAAACATAATGCAATAATTAACAAGTTAAAAGCAATAGTCAATAAATAGATGCTCACTTATTTTCATTCGCATTCATACACTCCAAACACTTCCATTCAAAGATATGAATTTCAACTATTAACCTTTTCGCGCCGAGTGCCGCATATATGCGGCAGTCACTCGACAACCTGTGGGTACGGGCGCTGCATACACGGTACTTCGGCGGACAGAAGTGCCGTAGTGAAAGGGTTAATCATGAAACAAAGGCACACCATTTAATTAAAATATGTGAAACTTGAGTATCTGGCTTTCGCAAAAAGTTTTTTCCCCTATCTTATTTCAGCGAAAGACTCCCATTATTATTATTATTATTATTATTATTATTATTATTATTATTATTATTATTATTATTATTATTATTATTATTATTATTATTATTATTATTATTATTATTATTATTATTATTATTATTATTATTATTATTATTATTATTATTATTATTATTATTATTATTATTATTATTATTATTATTATTATTATTATTATTATTATTATTATTATTATTATTATTATTATTATTATTATTATTATTATTATTATTATTATTATTATTATTATTATTATTATTATTATTATTATTATTATTATTATTATTATTATTATTATTATTATTATTATTATTATTATTATTATTATTATTATTATTATTATTATTATTATTATTATTATTTTTATTATTATTATTATTATTATTATTATTATTATATTGCTTGCAGTTTTACACGAGTTTCAAAATTCACCTTTACATCAATTATCTACATAATCATTCTGATCTATGCTAGCTTATAATGAAACAGCAGTAAAGTCTAAATGTATGATATCTAAATTTGATACCGCCCTCTTTGAAACTTTCTGAAACGAAAACAGTATATATCAATCAGTCAACCAACTAACGACACAGTCCAATTGATGTGCGAGTGTGAATGCATACGAAATCAAAACGCTAATTGATATGAATTAGTAACTCTATAATCGAAACGAAAAAGCATTACTCGACTGAATAAATTCCAATTTCATGCGTCGGGATATCAAATATACGAGGTCTGGCTATTAAATAACGAGACTACGCGCGCAGAAGGCGTCCTTGAGGGGTAGGGAGGGAAACGAATGCAGCATTGGTTAGCGTATAGCTCTGCTACGCCAGTACGAAAGCACGTTTTCTTCGCTGTAGTAGTATTTTTTCCATTCAAGTTATAAACAAACGCGGTTTTTACCCGTGCCGATAACAATGTGTGACGAAAAACATGAGCAACGAATCAATGTGAAATTTTTCATTAAATTAGAAAAAACTTCGACGGAGTGCTATAAATTGTTGAAAAAGGCCTACGGTGAGAATTCTCTATCTCGTACACGTGTTTTCGAATGGCATAAAAGGTTTTCTGAAGGCCGAGAGATCATCGAAGATGACCAACATCCAGGTCGACCTGTGTCTGTTTCAACTCCGCAAACGGTGACCAAAATCAATGAAATTGTGCGCGAAGATCGTCGTATGAGCATTCGAATGATTGCTGAGATTGTAAACGCCGATAAAGAAACGGTCAGAAAAATTTTACATGACAAATTGAACATGAATAAAGTCTATGCGAAGTTGGTCCCAAAAAATTTGACCCCCGACAAAAAGCTCGTCCGTCAACAGATGTGCTCAGATTTTCTTGAGAGGTTAGATGAAGAGCCTGAATTGATGGAAAACATCATCACTTGCGATGTAACCTGGATATTCCAGTACGATGTTGAAACTAAGCGGCAATCCATGCACTGGAAAACTCTTTCATCGCTAAGAATGAAAAAAGCAAGGATGTCCAAATCAAAATTTAAGGATCTTGCATCAGGACAACGCGCCTGCCCATAACGCGCTGTCTGTGAAGCGTTATTTAGCCGCTAGAGGCACTCCGTGTCCGAACACGCGCCGTACTCGCCTGATTTAGCGCCTTGTGACTTCTTATTTCCGAAGATCAAGTCTGTCTTAAAAGGAACCCGGTTTGAGTCGATGGAAGAGGTGACGCGAAAATCGGCGGAGCTCCTAAATTCTCTCACAAAAGAAGACTTCCAGCATTGCTTTGACCAATGGAAAAAACGAATGGAACGGTATGTGGCGAGGGGAGGGGAGTACATTGAAGGGGAGCATTCGATTGCAGAAAAATTTTCACAATAAACCTCTTTTTCATATGTAGTCTCGTTATTTAATGGCCAGACCTCGTATATGCACTCGGCGGTGTGCCCTGCTATGATTTTTCTTTATTATTTTTTTTTTCTATTTTAAGTAATTAGTCCAATAATAATAGCAACAATCATAATTATTATAATAATAGAATAAAAAGAAATAATTCGTCAGAACATCATAATTTAGTGTGCGAGGTTATTTGTAATACGGGTAGGTAGTGAAATCGATAAATTTTTGTATAGATATATGTGTTACAAATATTTCTATATGCGTGTACATTTCGCTGGTTTGCGAGATTACCGACGCAAGTCAAAATTATTTGATTATATTTCATTTTCATTGAAAGTTTTAAAATATTTTTGTGTTCTGATACTATACTATATTATATTTTAATCAGTGAAGATGGTCTTACATCAGATGAATTACTTCATGATGCAGGAACAAAGTAATTTTAACTATTTTTAACTACATTTGAAAACTTGATACTGTGAAATCCGTTATTTCTATTTGCGTCGGTATTCTCGCAAACTAGCGATTTGTCCGTCTACATAGAAACGAAATATCATGTCAATGGAATATGAAATGGATGAAATTAATATAGATCTGATGCGGGAGTGAAAATTGGAGGATTTGAAATATTAAATAAGTGGGAGATAATAAAAATGGAAACAGCTCTTTGCCTCGCACTAACTTTGAGATCAGCATACTTCGGATGTGATGAACCGGGTGGACTGAAAGCCTAATGCTGAAAGTGACAACAATTTTACCGGCAGCGAAAATGCCACGTCACGACAATCATAAGCGGAATGAAACTGATATTTGCCGATCATTACCCTGAGAGCCAAGATGGAAATTGGTCCGCAAACTTCAATTTTATCATTGCCTATGTGTGGGGTAATGTGACATATTTCCATCCAGTGATAGGGAAAAATGTCGTGAACAACACAGGAACAAAAACTACTCATTTTCGACTCGTGAAATGAGTGCCCATCACGGTACTTGGTAACCATCTTCAAATTTGCCGAAAATGAGTCATTTTCGTCTCTAGTTGTACAATATACTGTTCTCTTCGTTGATGTGGTTGACAGATTCGTTTTGTATTTTCCTTTTTCTTCTTTATTTTTTCACCAAATTCCGTTATGACGTCCGTTCAAAATATTCCAGGAATTTCTATCGTATGATAGTAAGATCATATATGATATAATACAATAAATCTTCCAGCTACGGCTTGATCTTCCGCAACAGTGCATCGAAGAGTTTGAAAGATACACCGTAATGTAATATGAAGACGTATATATCTACATACAGATAAAGTCACTGACAGGAGCATATCGTTAGAAACGGCAACATGCGAGAAAACGACCATCGTGGCACGATCATCATCATTAAGCGCACGATGACGACGACGACGACGACAACAACAAGAACAACAACAACAATAATAATAATAATAATACATTCATTACGTTATTTTTTGTATGTAAAGAAGTAACTTATATTTCTTCACCTGAGTCACGTAATAATTCAGAAAATTAATGTATATAATTTGTTTTATGGTTTTCATTCATCTTGGATTTATTTTTCATTAAAGGTAGTTCGGACAGATTAGAAATGACTCAAGTTAAGATCCGGGATAAAAATTATTTCCTTTTTCTTGGAAGATAGATGATCATGAATTTTCATGATATAAAAAAAAAAAAAATTCAATGTATTTCAAACAATATTTCAAACAATATAGAAACAAAAATGTTTCTATAAATGCAACTCATAATTTACAATGAGAAAATATCTTCTAATTTTTTCGAGTGCCTCCGAATGCCTCGAATATTCGACTTTTCTTTTTCCATAATTACATAGGATATTACGAGCATTTTCATTTGAATGTCCCTGTGTATGGGGTATAAATGAAGAATTCGTAATTTACAATAGTCTGGCCGATCGGCCGTACCTACGATATTTGTCGGGTTCATAGATGCGGAATTTTAGTGGAAAAAAATCTGCTATCTTGCAATTTCATTCACTTCTGTTCAAACCAGAAGGCGACCCGAAAACCTCGCAAAAATTCTACCTAAAAGTCCATAGTTCAGTGAGCGAACTTGGTGCCGTGAAATACGGCCTGTTTCGTATGTAGTTATTTTCACACGGAAGTCTTAAATTTTAGGGATTCTTTAATTGAACAATCAAATTTAGCCACTTTCATTCCTACTTCGACGTTCTTAGCGACTTTTTTCAAATCAATATCTCGAACATTACCCGGTATAAATGTTTTTTCATATTCCATAAATTGTAATCAGTAACGCTCTGTCGCTTGAAATCAATAAAAGAAGTAGACAAGTTCGATGATCTTTCATCCTCCGAACTACCTTATCATAGTTTTGTGTGTTGGTTTGTTTTTCTATTAATAAATTTTTCATTTCCACGTTTCTTTCAAATATTATATTATTTAATCTCACGATAACGTAAAGCAGGATACGCGTCACAGGGCACACCACCGAATCCTGCGACCGGTTCTCTATTATCCAGAGTTATGGGCACCGCAACAGCAAACAAGCTGGGATCGGAAAATTCTTTAGGAATAGCTGCTGTACTACTGCAAGGGGTGCAAGGTAAAAACAAAAAATGAATAAAAAAAAATCATGCGAAATTGGTTGACAATTACAGCAAAAAGAAAAAAGAACAAACCACGATAATTATAACGTCAAATAATAAACGAAATGTATCATATTAATATATTTGCCATTTGCTATATCATAGTATCTTACATAAAATAGTAATAGAGTGAAAATTCACTTGCGAAAGCAAAGAGTATTCGATTGTTCGAATTTTATATTTTAATGATTACGTTTTATTGCATTAGAAAAATTACAAGGAATATAAACTATTCAATTATATATTATTATGAGTATTTGGATACCGAAAAATAATTAATTCTAGGCGAAATTACTCTATGAAGCTGTTCAAATTTAATGTGTGAATAAATATTGATCATAATTAATTAGGATCGTTCATTCGGACGATGCCTCGAGTGGACGTCAATCAGCAAAACAAAACAAATAATAATGATAATAATAATAACAACCAACTAATATGAAGTATAACAATTTGAAATGAACGAATTTTTTCCAATCGTGTCAACAATATCAACATTGTGAATTGGTAAGAATGGTGGAATTTATTTGTTGCAATATAATTTACTCATCAATTTCCAATATAATTAAGCATGGTTAAATTTCGAATCGTGACCCATTTAATGATAATTACGCAACTAATTTTTTTTTGTGACGTGTGCAAAGAAATAGGACTTTTTTTTATGTTTTTCATGACTCAAAAAGATAATGACGGGAAGTGGGCATGTGTGATCATTATTTCTAAACTCCCGTGAAATTAGCAACTTTCTTCACTAAAAACCCTTTTAAAAAGTACCTATTTTCTGCACATATTATAAAATAGTACATTGTGCAACTAATGAAAGAAACATCTTATTTTTAATTAGTGTTAAGTTGGTTTCCCAAGCGTAGCTAGCACGCCCATTACTGTGATGGCACCACAAGAATTACAAATGGGTCATTATTGTTTCCATATTGCTCACACAATTTTCTCCTGTTACTACATAGAAATATGTCACATTACGTCACTTACAAACGGAACGAAAAATGACATTTGCCAATCATTGCCACTTTGGATCCCAAAGAATGTTGCAAATGAGTCGTTTTCATTTCTAGTAGTACAATGTATTTTTTCACTATTTTAATCTTTGATCATTTCTATTTTCGGGAGACATCTGCACGCGTGATCGTTTCTCACTTGTGAGGATACGAAAAAAAAACGCGCATGCTTAATCATCATTTCAAAACTGTCATAAAATTAGCGACCTTGCATACTAAAAATATATTCGAAAAGTACCTTTTTTTTGTATTTTTCACAAAAAGTGTAATGTGCAACTCTTGGGAAATTGGTCAATCTAGGTTCGTATGGAAACAGCACTCGCTCCGCTTGTGCCGCCAACTTCACCCTCGGCTAGATTCACAAACTTTTCTCACCCGTTGCACAATGTACTCATTCTCAATCTCCCAACACACATAAAATCATTTGAAATGTTCAAGTGAAGATATAAATTGAAATTACCGAATAAATTTCACATTTTAAAATTACTTCGTAACCAAACACAATGCCAGTTCACTTTCTCTCAACAATAGACATGCAGTGAGAGAGAGTTAGGTTCAGCTCTCTCTCATTTTCATTATACTGAACATGATCTATAATATTAATAACATCTATGACTATTTCAATTATTTGCATGTCTAAATTTTTTGTTTATTTTTTATCTGTTTTCTTGATTAAACGTGAGTTAATAATTGATTGTGAGATTTATATAAAAACTTTGAAATTTTTATCTCTATTATTAGAAATCTTGAATCCTAAATGAACTATTCGTCATGTATATAAATATGTATTAGATTATTAATATATTGAACAACGATACGAGCATTATAACTTCAAGTCGTGTGGTAAGCATAAGTAAATGCGTGATATCGAAGTTAATTTCATTATCGAAGTGAGAGTCATATTAATTTGAAAAAAATTAATAATCATTACATCTCCAAGAAGTTCGTACCCTAAACATGATGGCAGAATTAGCTGATTTGGAATGTACATCACATATGGTTGGTTTATTGCATGACTTAAGCTGGCAATGGAATTGGCAATATGAGCATCAGCAACAGCATCAGTAGCAGTAGCAGCAGCAACAGCAACAGCCAAGGAAGTCAATCTGGTCCGGCTCCACAATCATCATTATCATCTACGGTTTATCTCAATTCTACTGCCTGTTGTGATTATGGACACCAACAAAACTCCATTAATACTGGTCTGTAAAAATCATTCAAATCCATTATACTTTTCTCTTTATTTCTAAAATTACTTCGCTATAATAATTTTACATACTTCCACTATTTCTCTAATTTAATTCCATAACTACTTCATTTTAATTAGATAGTTTAATTATATTCTGATGATGCGACTGAGAGAAAAGTGTTATGGAGAGCAATTACCATGTACTATTTTTTTATTCAATCAGCACGGTGAATGTTTCACATATTCCTGCTTCATTTTCATATTTATGTGATTATTATTTCCTTTAAACAACAAAAAAACCAAAAAAAAATTGGTAAGTGAATTTACCCTGTACTTTTCTAAAAATATCACAATAAAATTCTGTGAAATGGTGACATAACGAACTTTTTTTTTATTATTCAATTTTACCAGATATATTTTATATTTGTTCTATTCGGTTAGAAGATGAAATATGAAAAAGTAATAGATTGAGGGGGGGGGGGGGGGGGTATGAAAGAAAGTGAAATTTATAAACAATACAGTATTTCAACAAATCTCGATCGCTTAATATTTTGTTGACAACTCGTGCAAAGAAATAGGTATTTTTTGTTTATGTTTTTAGTGGACAAAGTTACTGTAATATGAATTTCTTTTATAATGATCACGCATGCGCATTCTTTTTCTTCTCTTCACTCAGTGAGGTAGAAAAATACTTTCGATCACTGAGTGAAAAATGTAAGAATGTACATACGTGAACCTTCCCTCACTTTGTGAGGGAAATAAGGTGAGAGAGCACTTGAATCATCATTTCCAAACTCTTGTAAGATCCATAACTTTGTCTGCTAAAAACAATAAAAAAGTGCCCATTTCTTTGCACTTGTTACAAAAAGTATAATGTGTGAAGCAATAGGTACTTTTTAAATATGTTTTCAGTGAGAAAAGTTGCTAATTTTATGAAAATTTAGAAATGATGATCAAGTATACGTGCTTTCCTTCATTTCCTCACAAATGAAAAAATGATCCATAACGGAAATGATCGGCAGATGTCAGTTTTCGTCTCGCTTACAAGTAATTTAATGTGGCATTACCGTCGCAAATATGGGAAAATAGTAAATTTTACTGCTAAAAACAAAAACGACACATTTCTGATCAGTGCGAAGTTGGTTTGAAGTGAGTCGTTTTCATGTGCGTGTTACTCATCACATTTTCCCCTATTACTGCACAGAAATATCTTACATTACGTCACTTATAAACAGGAGTGAAACTGAAGTTTACAGATAAATTACCTCTTTAAATTCATTGGGGGTCCAATCATTAAAGTTCCATTTTACGCCTGTGATATTAGCGTTTGTAAAGCTACACTCACGGTATGATAAAAAATATTGTCTGTATCTTGAGCGAAGTATTTTTTGAGTCCTTGATACACAAAGCTCGATTCTCTCACTTAGTCAAGTGATGATGAAAACTACGGATGCGTGATCATCATTTCAAAACTCTTATAGAATTATCAACTTTGCCTACTAAAAATTTATTCGAAAAAAACCTATTCCTATTCGCCTGTTACTTGAAATAATTTCCATTTCTCTTTCTACTTGCCGCTTTCTTTCTTTTTTACATTTCATAACGCAGTGAATGATAAAATGATATATTCATCCGGAATTTGATTTTTGCTAATATTTCTATTTTACAGCATTTTTGACGACGCTGAATCCAGAAAACATAGTTTCGGAGCGATATCCGTAGGTATATTCGTCGTCTTGCCCCCTATAATTAATATACGCCTCTGCATGTCAGAAGCCATCCTACCAAATATCTTCAAATTCTATACATATGAAACTTTACTCCCGTTTCAATGAATGAATTAGCTGAATTTGCCTGGATTTTTTTAATGTTACAAAATCTGCATTATCCCAGAAGTAACTTGACCAATCTTTCTGTAATTTTGCATATTGAAAATCAATATTATAAATACTCCATGGAATATAAAAAGTTTTGAATTAGCTAGATCCGGCATACCGTTCAACTAGAAACGGTATTATATGAAAACATTAAGTCCCAAAATAAATTGGTCACGTTATCTCAGGATTGGCTATGCCGGGAAACTTGTCGTTTTTTGAGGATATCAGGGATATACTAAACTTAATTGTTGGTTGCATTATTTTTGAACGAAATTTTCAATTAACAAAATGACCAAATTAAATAAACAAAAAAATATGAATGTTTGATCACCCAGAATATTCTAAAATATTCCTATAATAATTCGACCGATAAATCTGTAATTTCGCAAGATTGAAAACAATTTTGTGTTGGAGGAAATTGTTTTGAATCATTTAGATTCAACACTTAACTCGATCACAAATGCCGATTGAGCAATCGACAAAATTGTTGCATGATCATCGTTTTCAATACTTTCATAAATCTTTCTCCCCATTTTTTTCTCTTGCTCTCTTCCATCTCGTTATCGCACCATGCAATTATAATATGTATCAAACCAAATTCAATAATATATAAAAATAAAATGAAATGAGTATCCTCAGGGTTTTTTTTATATTTCATCATGTATAGGATGAAAATATATTCTATTCTTTAAAAATTCAACTCCCTTCAAAATTGTCGTTTTATAATATTGCAGATGGCACTAAATCTAAAAAACTTTTATTTTTTTAAATTTCGAAAATCTCCCCCCCCCCCTTTTTTTCATATGTTCAATTACCCAGTCATCTTCTAATTAGCCTAAACAATTGTGAAATATATATGATATGATGAAATCATGAAAAAAATGTTGTTTCTGTCATCATTTCACGAAACCGTATCGTGATGAAAAGTACAGAGTAAGTTGACGTACCAATATTTTCATTTTTCATTTTTTATTGGTGTGCATGCAAATATTATTTGGACAACAGAAGAACTTGAAGCCATCGATCTTCACATGGCTAACGACTGTGGCTTATCCACAAATGTGGAAGACGGTAAGAAAAACGACGCATCTGTTTAATTGAAAACTCAATATAATAAAAACGCGTGTTCAAAACGATGTAGTTTGATTTGAATTCACACACTCGATGCATCGACCCTGAACATTAAAATAATGATGATAAATGCATTCATATACAATTATAATAAAATAATATTTTGAATCAAAAACTCGGTTATATAAAAAAATTTATTTATTATAATAATTCCAATAAATAGCATACAAATATATATACGTCAATTATACATAAATAGAAACGAAAAATAATTAAGATGTAACATTGCAATTCAAACATAAATCTAAATGATTTTGAAGAAAACGAAAAAAAAAAAATCATCAGTAGCAATGATATATATTGTGTCAAAAAAAGTAAAATTCAGAAATAATACAAATTTTTTTGTTGGTTTTAAATGAATAAATAAATAAAACATTGATAGAAACAAAAAAAAGTGAAGAAAAAGAACGAAATAAAACAAACATTTATTTTCAAACCATTGCGATTAAACAAAAAAAGTACGAATGATATGCTGGAACAAGCTCAAAAACAATAGAGGTATCCCCTCTGTATACAGAACAAGACCGAAAAAAATTTTTTTTTCAATCTTGACCTGCTCTTGAGTTATCGTAGCTCGGTTGGACGAATACGTATAGACAATGAGTCCTCTACTAATAACTTCTGATAATGAACAAAAATGTATATAGACATAATACAGAATAAAGCCAAAAAAAAAAGTTTGAAAAATCTTGATCCATTTTCAAGATATTTTGGGGGGTACGGCCGGGTATGTGGTAATGATACGGTTGGATTCACACTTTCGCTTCGCTCTTGTTCCAGTTAGTATTCTCATAGAGAAATTACGTACTTGAGTTCACATTATCGCTCTCACTCTGATCAATCAAGTATTCTCTAAAATAATTTTTTCCATTGCTCCGTCGGCCCCCAAATAAATCCCTAGTTGACCGAATAAACACATACCTGACTTGGGTAATTTGCGGCATTATCTTATCCTACTGGTATTTAGAATGCTACATTTTTTTTTATACTGACAAAAAATATGAAATTTTCAGAAATTAACAGTGTTATCTTACGGTATTGCTTGTAACTCAGCACAGTTTACCTCTGGAGTCATAAAAATTTAAGGTCAGATTCTGACCGGACTGTGAGTGGAACGAGAGCGATAGCATGAACACAAGTACGTAATCCCATCTAAGAATTTTTTTGGATTTCAAACGAACCGAGAGCGGAGTGAGATCGAAATGTAAGTATAAATAGTCCCTAAATCCTCACACTAGCCTAATGCCAGCCTATTATAAAAAGCGAACAACGAAAAAAACAAGAAATGCATTCACACATTACATTGTGCACAAAAAAACAAAAAAAATTATGTGCAAACGTTGGTTTTAGAATATTTAAATTGATATGAAGGGGGCGGTTACAATCAAAAGATAAACTGCTGCGATTTTCATTTCTTCTTACTTTTATTACTCTTTTTTTTGAGCACGCAAATATCGATCAAATGTTCAAGAAAGCATAAGAACAATGTGGTATTAAATAATCATTTGGCGATTTTTATTTGCAACTAAAAATTGTACAATCGAATTCGCGTTGCTCAGAATTATTTAAAAAACTGCAAGCGTTTAGAAGAAGTAATAAGAATAAGAAAATTATGTTGCACAAAATTAATGAAAAGAAAAAATAAAGTTATTATTCAAAAATATGTATTTTAATGAGAAAAGTATATGCTTATAGAAATAAGAATCATGTGTCCCGTCAAGACCTGCAGCCAGCTGTCAACTAACTCACAGTGCTCAGGTAACGCGCCCAAATTGTAGATAAGAATTTATTTAAAAAATTAAAATAAAATCACTCGTTGATTATAGGCGTGAATGAAGATCTAACGATTTATTTTGTTCATTTATTTACGTAGATATCTATTACTTAAATGTTCTTCATGAAAAATATTAACTAACGATATCAAATGTCAAAAACTTTCATTTCATTCCTATAAATATATAAAAAAAATTCAAAATGCACTTTCCAGAAAATAAATTCTCTTTACTGAAAACTGTTCAAAGAATTTTTTAGATTAGATAAATAATTCAAAACATAACTACTGTATGTTGTATTATTAAATATTCAAGCATAATGAAAAAAATAATTAAAATACATTGATTCAAATACATATAGAACTTGAAAGTAATATAAATCAATATGAATCAATATTACCGACAAATTAATTTAATTTTAAAAATTCATCCTTATATGATGATTATAAGTGACTTGATTTTAATATTAGGGAAAAAAATTGCGTAGAGTATTATTCAATTGAAAACAATTACAATTTTTCATTTAAAAAAAAATGTTTGTTTATATTTGTCATATATAACACTAATATTATTCTTATGTTACACCATATATCTTTTGATATTAGACCACCCTATTTAAGCCAATCGCACACAATTACACAGAGTGATTTAATTATGTCTAGTACCAAGGTGATCTATTGCTAAGACATAGCTCATTGAAATCATAAGAAAATTAATAAACACATTTTTTTTTATTTCAACATAATATTTTTTGTTTAAATTAATGTAAGTTATATATGTAAGATTCAGAAAATATATTACAGTTCATATATCAATCATTGGTTAAATTTAAATGAGGATATATGAGCTTTATACTTGAAGATGAGAAAAAAAAAGTTTTATCGGTTTGTCGCGTAGTGAAAGAAAAATAAAATAAATCAATGAGTGAATGTATGAATTAACGAAAACTCGTATTGGCGAGGATAGGACATAGATGTTAATGATTCATGCATGAGGTTGTTGTGCTGTGTGATGTACCGGAAAGATTGTTCTGAGGTAGCGTCATGTATGGCAGTTACTGATCCTGAAATATTGACGATTACAGCTCGCCGTCAGGAAATCATAAAAGTGACTGAGCAGCTGATTGAGAGCATTAACACTGGTGACTTCGAAAGTTACACGTAAGTTCAATGTTTTAATAATTTTTTTGTTTTTCTTTTCTTTCTAATAAAACATTGTTCATCACAGAAATTCTATTGATTTATTTACCATTTAATTTATCATCTACAATCACAATAAATACTTTTTTTCAGTTTGTATTTTGTATCATAAAAAAATGAAAGTAAAAATCAATTCTTGTTCATTTTGATTCGAATCAAATGAATTACGAAAGTAGTAATCAATGAATTACATTCATTTTTTTTTACTTTTCAACTAATTTTTATCCAAACGTATACTACTCCTGAACTTCAAACGTAAAAATAAATATTTATATTAAATTTTCTGATAAAATATTTGACATCCAATGTTTAAATTAATGAAGTGATAGCAGAAAATAAGTAAAATTTATTATACAAACTTTTACTGAACAATTCATCACAATGAATCTATACTTTTTTCTTTTATTTTATATATATGAACAATTGATCATACATTTTCAGATCATTAATTTAATTATTTGTTTGTTTTTGTTTGGTTTTTTTTTTTCCAGGAAAATTTGCGATCCTCATCTGACCGCATTTGAGCCTGAGGCTCTAGGTAATTTAGTCGAAGGAATGGATTTTCACAAATTTTATTTTGATAATGGTAATTATATCTAGTTCGCGCCATTTCATTTTCAGTGAATAATAATAACCGTGAATAAATTTACTGCTCTATACAATTTTTTTTATTTGTTCTCACAATTTCTATCAGTTGATTTTCATCTCAAAACAACAACGTAATGACAGATAACTGCAATTTTTAACTTATCAACTGATGCATTTTATTATCAATTATTCATGATGAAAATTTATCAACCACCTCAATTATTCAATGTAAAATTTTTGTTTTCATTATTAATATATAATTTTCATTCCTAAACAGTCCTGGGAAAAAATTCGAGTTCCAAAGCTGTCAACACAACAATCCTCAATCCTCATGTCCACTTATTAGGCGAGGATGCTGCTTGTATCGCTTATGTTAGACTTACTCAATATGTTGACAAGTAAGTTACAATAAAGAAAAAAAAAATAGATATATATATATTAGTAAGTAAAGTTACGTTTAGTAAATAATAACCTAAATAACATTTCACTATTCATAATTTTATTAATTGAACAATATCATGATAAGAAAAAAAATGACAATCGCGCGCTAATTCTGTCGATAACTCAATTAGCAACTTTGATTGAACCAGATAACGGATCTGAATGATTCAAAACAATTTTGGTTTGTCTCAACATTAAAATAAAAAATATTCAAGTATTCATTTTCTTTTATAATTTTAATTTCCATATGAAACAAATGTCTGAGCCTGATAAAATATATTAATTTCTCAAGTCCAATATACCTAGTATATACTTATAAAACGACGAATATTTCGGCTCAACCAGTCTTGAAAATACTATCCATTTTTTTTTCAATATCATTCAATATCATTTACAACTGAACAATACATCGGATGCAAGTGATTCAAAGCATTATCTCATCTGCAAAAGAGTGACGTTCAGTATGAAAAATAATAAAACGATTGATGAAAACACTTTTGAGATAATACGGATAATGTAAAATCGAAAAAACAAGCCAAATTTAGCAAATGATAAAATTGTCGTTTTCTGTCGATCCAAACATCGGACTCGAATGAAACACAAAATCATTCTCCCGTGATAGTCTTTATGCATGTGAAATTTGAGAATATACGGTAGAACGGCTTTCGAATGGCAAAGACATATGTCAAGCATAGATGGACGGAAATTACCCCGAAACTATGATTTTCTAATTAAGTATCGTCGAAAATATCAGAAAATAGCAATTTAAAAAAAATTCAAATTTCGGACGGATACAATACTATTTTATCACTGCGTAATGAAAGTGAAAAGAATATATTTTTCATATGAGATAACTGATATTTAATATCATCAATAAGATTTAAAAAGGACAAAAAAAAACATTTCAATTTTGCTTTATATACGCTTATGTTATTTAATCATATTTCCTTGTCTTTATTATTTTCAGGCAAGGCATAGCGCACACTCAGCAAAATGAAGAGAGTCGGGTGTGGCATAAAAAAGATAACAAATGGCAAAATGTGCACTTTCATCGAAGTGCAATGACTGGACCATCGCCATTCTCGTTGAATAAATAAATTGGCCGATTTACCTAATAGGCGCAACCACATCCTTTTTATTCAACACATGTGAGAATCCGGTATATTATGCTGGATACACGAAATAATATTGCTCGTCATAAATTGGAGAACAAAAAATGAATTTTAATTAATTAAATTAATATAATAACTAATAAAAATAACAAATATCAAATGAAATAGTATAATTCCTAAAAACACAGGTACCCGAAACGCGTACTCGAAAACAGAAAACGACCTGGCGTAATAATATTCTATAGAAATAAAAATGAAAAAGGAAATTCAAGAAACAAAATTATAATATAAACACGAAACGCTACGAAATGAGGACGAAAAAGTACGAGATTAAGAAAGGCACAAAGAGACAGTGAAGATAAATAGCAAATATGCAAATCATCAAATGATAGAGTAAATAAAATGAATACAAAAATATGAAAGGGATTGAAAATAGTAGGAGAAAAGAAATACGTCAGTTATGGATTTTTGAATAAGAAGTTTATATAAAAAAGAAAAAAAAAATATGAGAGGTTTTATTGAGAAAAGCAACAGCGCATCATTATTTCTCTTCTGCGTAATTTTTAATTGTGGAATATTATATAATATTGTTATTTTCACGTTACAACACTAGACGTCTCCGATGTAACAATGATTCTGAATCACGTCTATGAAAAAAAAAAAAAAAAAAAAAAAAACGATAGGAAAACTTTACAATTTCAAAAATAATAAAATTAAAAAATTAAAAGTCACTTTAAAAGACCTCAAAAATGAACTTGTCGCAGTGAAGGAAAAAAAGTTATCAGGCACACATGTTTGTGTGATGAAATATATTTTCATTTCGAAACAAAGAACAAATGTAGAAGAATTTAAAAAAAATGTGTTTATGATTTATTATTAGTTAGAGTAACAAATTTACTTAGGGAGTCGTGATAGAAATTTAAAAAAAAAACTTTCGGTCCGATCGAGCTTTTATATCAACCAATATGCCCTGCACTAGCTATGACTTTCAAAAAACAAAAAAATATATAAATATAATATAGAGAAATATTGAAACATTTTCAGATCCCTTTCATACAAGTCAAACGACGAGGATTGTCTTTTTTTTTGTTTCTCTTGACTCTCACCAAGACTGCTATTGATAGGATAAGTGTGGAAAAAGAAAAATAAAAACAAAAAATAATCATACAGATGAAAAAATACGAACATTTATAAAAAGAGTACTAGTGAAATTTTCGTGATGTACTGCGTAGATAAAACTGATAGCTTCTATCACACTCTGCTTAGATTATGGTGCGCTATTCTCAAAAATAATGATAAAAAAATACACAAACTCAGACGAATGCATTCGGGCCGAAGTCCTATATACAGAAAAATTCTACAATGATAAATATCATGCAATTTCTAAAATATCGTATTTGAATATGAGTCAAATATATCGACTTCTAAAGAATTGAGTGCGCTTCATCGACTCCCGAAACCACTTAAACATTTTTAGTCTATAATATATATATTTTCCGATATTTTTTATTTCATATTTCAATAAAAACAAAAAAATCAGGAACATTTCTTCAGCAATTTCAGAATTTGAAATAAGAATTGTTTTACGATACATCAATCTTTGAGACTCGTCATATATAATTTTTCCTTTTTGTGACTGTGCACAGCTAAAAATTTTTCAATCTTAAAACACACGTATGTTGAATTATATTATACTATAAAATCAACAAAAATCCATGAATAATTAATTTAAAACACTGTTGCAATCCTATACAATATGAATATAAACTATTGAATTGTTATCCATTTAATTTGATTCATGAAAATAATTGGCAAGTGTGAAGAAAAAAAAAAAAAAAAAAGAGAATTTATGATAGAATTAAAGATGTATGGCACGTATTAATTATTTCAAAGGTATAGACAGTATATTATATGAGACTGTACAATTTTTAGTATTATTTTATGTTATCAACGGGAACTTTTAGCCGTGTATGAATAAACCGATTTATTTAAAAAAAAAAACCACGTTCGGCATATCATTTTCTACATGTTTTTGAGTGTTGATTAGGTTTTTCCTTAATAAAGAATAGTGAAAATGAACTGTTATTCTGCGTGGAACTAATTGAATATGTAAAGAATATTCTGTAGAATTTTCAGATTGTTTGTAGTGGTTTTTCAGTGTGTCCTATTGAAATACATAACCAGCGATGCCCTATTTTCTCATGAAAGCCCGTATAAATTGATTAAAAATATAATTTTCAAACTATTTGAGAAAAAATTTTTAAATTTCTCGTGGTTATTTATAATAAACTGAAGAATAATTTTACAAAATTTTATGTTTCTTGATGATTTTTGATACGTGTAATACATCCTTAAATAATGATAATATGAATATTGTAAATGAAAAAAAAAATGCAGGAACTATGCTTCGCATCATATACCCATTCTCGCAATTAATCGTTTTCATTTCCAGTTGGATCAACTCATTTTTTTAAGCCCCATTATTTTTCACCTCACTGGACTTTCCAGAGAGGTTCAGACTTGGTAAAGAAAAATATTCGCGTCTGTATTACATAATGTTCCACGATACATTGAACTTAACCATTAACATAATAAATAAAAGATTGTAATGTATGTGCCGCGCAAGATAAAAAGCGAGCTATACTGAACGGAAAACCAGAAAAAATTATTTGTACAACCGCTGAATGCATGAAAGCGAGACATTAATTCAAATGATAAGTGTCCAAAAGATTCTTCCATTTTCATTTTAATACTAAACCTACTACCGCTCAACTTGACCGTTTTTAAACGGTAGGAATAGGTATACAAGAAGTGTTGGTAGGTTGAGTGTTAAATTTTCATAGTAGGCAATTTTTTAATTTTCATGAAAATTAGCACAATTTTTTTCGTGCTCGATTGTTGTTTGGAAGAGAAATAAGGAGAAACCTTTCACTGAGGGACCGTAATAAAATACAAAAGTAAAAATAATTCTCAGCTTTGCATTTGGTTACCAAACCGTGCTATAAATTGTGCATGTCTTGGCAATATTTTTCAAATCGATGAATCAAGAGAAAAATATATATATATATGATAAATCACATCAGTTTTCGGAAACAAAAAACAAAAAAAAATAATTCTTCAAATTCAGAAAAAAAAAACAGAAAAAAAGAATCAAGAAAATAATAAAAAATACATTTTAATCGTATATTATCGTGATATTTTCTTGATTTATCCATTAAATGATTCTCTAATGTCTATAAAATTTATCAACATACATGTGAACATGTTCAAGAGTGAAACTTTAATTGAAACAAAAAATCAAAATTGAAATAAAACGAGAACTTGAATACTATAGGACAATTGAAACTTGAAAAAAGAAAGAGTAAGAAAGGTCGGAAAAATTATGGAAAAAACAGTGACGTGAAATAAAAGAGAAAAAAGGAAAATGCTACCAGTTATTTGCACTTTCCGACAGAAGTCTCTTTCTATTATTAATATTAATTGCATACATAAATATTTTGGCAAGAAATAATTTAAAAAATAAACAAAAGTCAATGAAAATAGAAAAAAATATAGAAAAGGAATGAAAATTACGAGCGAAATATCTCACAAATGTTGATTACATCAAACAAAAAAGAAAAAAATAATAATGTAAGGAATTCGATAGTCATAATTGAATTTTTATTAAATTTACTGCGTTACTACGAGAGAAATAAAAAAAGTCATTCCTACACGTTCGTACATTATTCATAGTTTCCACGAGTAAGTCTCAATCACCAAGACAAATTTGATAATGAACCAAAAACCACACTTTTGCCATCGTATTATAATACAAATATATATATATATATAAATAGAAAAAAAATTACTGAGAGTGGATATATAATTTATTATTCTCTTGAAAATAACAAAATAATATGAATATAAATTGAAATTAATTAATATATAATTATTTCTATTACTCTACTAAAATCGCTTCTCTACGTGTGATTGTTGTATAAAATAATTATTACTGATTTCCTACTGTTATCAAAAAAGAAAAAAAAATTACGATTATATATTTAAAAAAATTACTATCACTTATCGTCCGATCATAGGAATGATAAAAAATAATTTATTATATTATTCTGCAACTCCTATTACAGATATATATGATTATCGCACGAATTACACTGTTTAATAAAAATATGGGAGGAAAAAAAAAGGAAAAAGAAATAATAATTTAGAATCTATACTATTAATTATTATAATATAATTAAAAAAATTCAATAAATTTAAGAGCAATTAGAGCCACGATCAATATTTTATTTTGTAATTTACTTTCATGAAATTTTTAGAAACAATTCTTTCATTTTGTTTATGACGGCCAATTGTCTTACACACTTATCGTAAATATTTCATAATTGAATAAGTTTTAAAAATAAATCTGATATTGCGATTTAGCAAACCAAATCTCGTTTAAAATATGTCGCTGAAAATTTATGACGTTTGAAGATTACTATATAATATTTATAGAATTACATTTTTGATGCGTATGTCTTTTTATTATAGTGCATTATGTATGAATTATTACTTCCAACAAAAAAAAACTGGAATAAATATATATGACTATTTCATCGAATAAGTTAATTGAAATAAAATTGTTGCTATGAAAAGATTTATTCACGAGAGATGATTATAGTTAATTACAGCTACCCAAAAAAAAATATGCATAAACCTTTATTGCGTTTCAAATTCTACTTAATTTACCATTAAATTGATATTTTATTTCAATTGGGAATTATTTCATATTTTCCGTAATTGCGGTGAATATATATTCGATAATTCAGAAGAAAATATTTATCCTGCTAAATTCGGATATTGATTTGCATAAAAAAAGTGATCATGAGAGTAAGTGAAATTCCTGTAATGACAATCTTCATCCTTTTCTCATTGTTCGGCCTAAATCGCTATTTTATTCACATGATTCCATCTTTTTCGAAAATTTATTGATAAAAAAATAAAAGAATTTAAAATTCAGCAGCTTTCATGGGCGTGAAATATTTGTATGTAAAAATAACGATGACTTCATCTTTATGTAATCAACGAAAAAACCAAAATAAGTGTATAATGATAGTGTTTTTTAAAGGAACTGCGAAAATAAAATATTGTATTATTACTTACTAGGTAGAACAATTTATGATAATGTACAGATGAACAATAAAAGTATTAATACAGGAAAGGGATTCACACATCCACAAAGAGAATGAAAAATATACAAAAAAAAATGTTGGTAAGTGAACCAATATACTCGGTACTTTTCATTATAATTTTATTAAATAATGACGTAATCCAAATTTTGTTCATTACCCGAATGAAATTTCAAAAGGACACTCTACTTCTCCATTCGCTGTATGATGAAAAGTGAAAAAATAAGATTGAAATACAATCACGTGATTATTCAAACTTTTTGCTTCCCTTATGCTGCCAACTTCACACTTATCGGGATTCACCAACTTTTCCCACCCAAGAAATTTATCCAATCCATATTATAACTAATCGGTACGAATTCCTTGAAGATCCTACAACTTTTATTACACCGAGAATTGATGAAAATCTTTACTGCGTTGAACCGCATAATAATGTTGGACCTCCAAAGCCTACATTGGATGTGTAATTGTTGCTATATTTTATTAGTATTTATGTTATATTGAATTATTACTCATTAATCAGATGTTATATTTTATGTCGAAAACTTAGAAATTAATTGAAAAATTTAATATCAAACATTGAACATGAATCTGAAAAACAGAATAACGGTGGCCAGACTCGAACCTGGAACTGTCAGACTGCATACTCTAGTCAACCTCTCATATGCTATTTAGACTTAGCTTCCAGGATTTAAAATGGTAGGGTGGATCGTACAGAAATAATTAGCGTACCCTGATTTATTATACATGGCTCTAAGATATTTCACCGGGTTTCTATTATCATGCGTTTAATCGTGTTCAATCGTGACTCTATTTCAATTATTATTATAATATTAATTGATATTAGTTTTAATTAAAATGAAACTTATTTATATGTATTATATGCGTAAGTATATTTATTTTAATTATTAATAATTGTACATTCATGTATACGAGTAAAATTAATATTTTCTATACTAAATTTTAGTATAACATTTTATTATAACAGCAGAAATCCTCTATACAACTATCTTCGCAATGTGATTTACAAGCACGATCAGATATTTTGACAAAACAATGTATGAATCCTAATTTCCTAACAGCATTGTTATAATATTGTATATATGATGAATTACGTGCCGCCAATATTTTATGTATTTAGCGCGTTTAAAACTATCGGTTAAATTTGTGTTTTTATTTTTTTGAGAATACCAATGAGATGTAATTTTAATGAAATGACGTGGGATCTGTATTCCTTTTGTAGATTATTAAGCTTATGAATTAATTTATAAACTACACGGTCGAGTTCAATTTTTTTGCTTAGCTGATATGAATTGAATAATATTCTCTAATTAATTAATTTACTAACTGATTGATAAACAGAACAAATATAATTAGTAGAATATGAATAAATAGAAAATATATTGATTGACATATTACAAAAAATCGGTTGAAATAATTCTCATAAATGATTCCTATATCATTTTGAATGAACTAAAAATGAAAGCATCTTGTACATAATGTGTTGGCAGCTCAGTCGGTAGCATTCATGTTTACCGCCAGTGGATTCCAATGTTCCCAGTTCAAATCCCGTCGCAGACCAACAATTTTTTCAAATTATGTTTAATGTTTCAATTATTCCCAGATACCCGTTGTTGAATATATCTTCATGAATTTCAGCTACATATATATCGAATTGAACAGCAACTCAAATATCGATTTGTTGCAATATTATACTTTCCTACCCAATTATAAGTTGTTTGAGAGTTGATAAGATGTTGGGTGTGGACTGTATTAGGATGCCGGGAACGAAATTAGTCAAAAATAAAGCACAATACAGTGAAGTACAATAAGTAAAATTCACTCGATAAATATGTGTATACTAGCTGACCCGGCAAACGTTGTTTTGCCATATAAATTATTTCTAGGGAATTTCTAGGGTAGAAAAAAATAACTGATTTATTGTAAGTGTGTGGGGATGTGGTATATGAGTGGAAAAGGCATAGCTGAGCAAGAGCGCTGTAAACAAAGACGGAATATAAAAATGACAATACACCAAACATTTATTTCTTAAATTTATTATAATTCATTCCTTAAGGCGAAACGGGAGTCATCTTTTTTACCGACGGAATTTCCAAATCGTAGTTAACATTTTTCACCCTTTCTTTTTGCTTCAAATGGAAAATCCTTCTACAGAATTGAAGTGAAGACCCGTAAAAAGTGCGCTACGAAGCGATTTTGGCGAAAATCGACAAAAAATTGCAAAATTACAGATTTTTTACCACTGCGTGACGTCACTTAAAGTAAGAATTCTTTATATAAGACGATTTACTGCAGATATTGGAAAGAACGCTTCGTAGCGCATCTTTCGTTATATGTGTGAGTATGAATGAATTCACAATAATCAAATTTAGCATTATATGCCAACGAATAGTTACCATGAAAATTTTGCATACATGTGTGTGTAGAATGACGTCATTGCAGCGAAACAGAGCTGAAATTTAGTTGCTGGATTTTTTGATAGATGGTGATGCGATTGATTGAATTATAAAATCCCTATCCAAGGGAAATCATAGGAATCGCACAATTTGTGAAGCATTAGGACTACACACAGCCAAGACCATCACGATGTTGGGTACACTGACTTTCCAAATTGAAAATGTAGAGAGTACCTCACTCAACTGGATATTACTTCGCTATGAAGATATGATCAGAATTTGAATGCCATTACATTCGCGAATCAAGAAATATAATGTTTGAAAGGCGCTTTTTCATTTCTTGCATTGATTATAAACAATATTATAATCATTTTTAATTCATTTAACAATCATAGCTTATAATTTTATTTTAATTTTTACATACAGTTGGTTGGAGAAAAACATTATGTATGAAAATCGATAAATAAAAAAAATTATAAGTTGATGTACTAAAAGTAATTGAATTGATGAGCTCGGAACATAAGTAGCGTACGCCAAAAAAAATTTATTAGGATAAACGCAAATATGTTCATCCATCAATTCTTACTCGTATACATGCATACATGCATGCATACATACATTCATACGTACGGATATACATACCTGCGTACAGATATATATATATGTATATACATTTTTTTGTTTATTCAGCATTGGGGGGCGTCTTATGACGATTTTCGCATGCCCCTCTACAAAAAACACAAAGAAAGAAAGAAACAAAGAAACATGAGGAGAAAGAAGAAAAGAATGAAATGAACTTATATCAATGATGAAATGTTCACAACAAAAGTAAAAAAAAACAACAACAACAACAACAGCAACAGCAACAATAATTAATATAATAATAATAATAATAATAATTTCGAATTCTTTTGTATTTCAAACCTTATTATATTTTTATGTATTTTGGTGTTATCATGTATCCTGGTATTGTGCCTTGGTGGGCGTATTGCGTTGCATAAACATTCCCATATGAAAAAAGAATGCGCACAACAATAAAATTTATGTGTAGAAAAGATGACTGGAAAAATATATGAAGAATCGAATGAAATTATTATTTTTCTTTTTTCTATTTTACATATATCTCCAATTATTTTTCACGCACTTGAATTATGTCATTGTGCACGTTCCCATAACTATAAATGTATCTATCCAATTTCACTCTCCATGAGAATCTTATTTACATTTATGATTATATATACTATATTTTCCATCATCTTTATATATACATATAATAAATTCAAATGTTCAAATAAGAATAAGGGAAAAAAAATATGAATCAAAAATTACACAAAATTCACAAAATTAAGAAGAAAATATTTCAGCGTACGACTAACATTTATGTATATTTATTCATACTGATATTGATGAAGAATTTTTTTTCATTCTGATACAAATGAAATATGTGAAATTTCGCGTTTGGATAAAATTATGAATATTTTACTAATTTACAAATTCAAGTTTGAGAAACATTTTATTCAAAAGCTATTCAAAATTTGATTCAATCAAAAATTGTCAAATATATATTCTAAATAGATTTTATTAAAAAAACAAAAAAATCAATTGTTGATGTTCTTCCCCATTAGTATTTTCAATGTCAGTGTCAATCTACCTTAAAGATCCCAAAACATTTCATACGTTCGAGTCAGCGTGGAAAGGAATATATGTTCGTGGAACAAAATGAATTTTGTGCGCTACCACGTATACACGCGTTAATTCCTAATATATATGCACATATAATTAATAAGATATTGGGATGAATATTATATCAATTGTAGAAGAAAAAATTTCTTGTATAATTCATATAATACGAAGGAAAAAATCATGGATCTGTCCCATACATCATAAACACTAGATTTACGAGACCCGTCATTCTGACGCATTTCGATATTGAATAATACAAATTTTAAACAACTATATGTCTCATATTTTCATTCTCAAGTTTATAATGTATAATTATATTGCTTTCTGAGTTATTTTTTACAAAAAGTGTATGTTTTCATTCATTTGGCGCATTTTACGACGATCTGTGTTTCTTTACAGGAACAAAACACAAAAAACAAAACAGAAAAAAAGAAAAAAAGAAGAAAAAACACACATATATTCATACTGTGACAGAAGTTCCCATTCCACACGTCGCAATATGTTGGCCTGGAATTCTATTATGAAACAAATCAATTGAAATAATCACCACTTTGTGATTACGTCATGTACCTGATTCCATGAGGAAGTTACTCTCGTCCGGAAATAAAAAACGTTTCCATTCAAATACACCAGCGCTCGTATACGTAATGTAATACAGCAATGACCATCACATCTGAAAAGAAGTAATACTGAAACTTAAGAAAATACTATCAGTTTCATCTGAAAAAATCCATAGATAACTTATAATGTTGATCCTATGGTATTCGAATTTGAATTATACAAACAGAATTATTATTTTATAGGTTATATTTCTAGTTTTTACCGTAGGCATTACAGGGGAAAATTGAATTGCTCAAACTGAAAAATATTACCAAAAGGGGGAATTGGGATGCCACTTGATTTATACAAAATCAAGAGAATGATCAGAATCTGAAAAGAATCTGAAACAGAAAATTACAAACACAAAAAATAATATATGGGGGTAATGGATTCTATCAGGTCGTGAAAAATGATTGAATCTGCACTAGATCTAAATGTCACATCAAAACCAGTTTCTCTTACAATATGAATTGAATTGAATATTATTTATTATTCATTGAAATCAAATTTAAACCCAAAATCAATGTAATTATTCCACAATATTGTTCACAAACATTCGTTATTATTGAATATTAATTTTATGAATTTATTCCAAAATTAGCTTCCTGATTTTCAAACTTTATTTTATTTTATTGATCAATTATTTTCTGAATATTCGATAAATTATAGTAATATATTTTCCTGAAATTTCAATTTGTGGTATTTTATTTTCAAACTTTATTTTATTTTATTGATCAATTATCTTCTGAATATTCGATAAATTATAGTAGTATATTTTTCTGAAATTTCAATTCATAGTATAATTTTTCCCCCAATTGATAAGTATTCTTTTCTTTTATTTTGTTAATAATTACTTCCTTTTTCTTCATCAACTATAAATATTTTCTATTTCTTTGAGTAATTATAATTTATTATTTTGGGATGATTTATTTTAATTTTATTATTTATTTGTTTGCTTCGATACTTTATTTTTTCATTTTGTCGTTCAATATTATTCTCACAAATCAATAATTCATTATTGATTTATTCATTTATTTTATTTATTCAATTTATCAATCAATTTTCTATTATTTATTAATTAATACCGTAAAGGGATTGGGTTGTGAAAAATATAAATAATGGAAAAGGGGAAATTATTGCTGCGCAAAATGAACAATGGGTGATGGCGTCGCAATGCAAACGACGCTACGAACATGAAAATCTTTTATGAAAAATTCACGAAATTATTTTCATAAATTACAATTTAATTTTAATTATTGAATTTTGCATGAAAATTATTTGATGATTTTACTTGAATTGAACTGGGGGATTTACCGTAAGGGGTAACAATATTCAAAATACATAAAGATGAATTAATTCTAATCACAAAAATATTTGATTCCAAACGACGCTATTTGGTGAAATTGGCGGCAAGACGGCGGTACAAAATGGATGCCGGTACGTGATGAACGGCGTGGTGCAGCAGCGGCGTCGCTTCCTTGTATCAATATTTTAATTCAGGACTTACTTTTTCTCGTTGTTCGATATTTCGACGATGTTTATGATTTAGGTGACGTTGATATGATCGATTGATGTTGGACAAATCACCAAGACGTTGGGTTGATAATGTGGTGGTGTTGATCCCGGCGTGGATCCGGTGTGACGCAGCTTCGTTTCACTTTCTTTTTTCACTATTTTATTTTTCACCTTTCATCGTTTTTATTCACTTTGTCTATTTCACTTTTTATGTTTATTTTCCAATGTTCTATCTTATCAATTCACTTTTATTTATTCTTCGTTTATTATCTATTTTTATTTCACTTTAATTATTTGTCTTATTTTTCAATTACCTCGACATACGTCCTACTTAGCACGTTGCTATCCGGGGAATGCGTGGCCTAATGCATTTCTGATGCACGTAGGCGTGCATGCGCCAACCGGCATGCGCCTTCATATATAAAATCTTCTATTGCACTCGCACCCGCATGGTGCCTTCCCGCGTACATAACTTCTATCGATTGGTCCTCATTGATCGATGGATGCGCCACCACGTTCTCGCTATCGACCTGCCTCCTATATGTCACTATACCAACGTCTTGTTGCCAGGGGAAGTGGAGGCAATATTTGAAATTATGGGGATATTTTTATAATACTATTCCTTTGATGGATCACTCCATCGAAAACTTCATCGATAATCGGAGCATGTAAAACCGGTCGATACGGGTTAATTCATTTCAACACCGTCTCACCGCGCAGCCCAACGTACTCCATCCTTTGTCGCCTGAGTATTCAACAAAAGGACTCACCTCGTTCCCCCACTCTCACGTATCACGATGCACTTAGTAGGCATGGCGATATATGTCTCTCATATGTGTGTGACATAGCAAATATCGAGATGTGCATCTCCTGCATGCACCTAACATTCATGCGTCTGTAAAACAAATCATACAACGACTAAATCACGAGAAAATGTATACATTGTCCTAATGACTATCATCGACCGTTTCTTTTTCTATTCGGACATTAACCGTTTAAGTCCCAGAGGTATTGAAAAAACACTGTCTAAGAATCCCAAACAGCGCAACCGCGCTTTCTCTAAATGAGAATGAAATGTGCTGGGTGTTTTCGACGTAAAATCTCAACAGCGTGATCGCGCTGCTTGGGACTCAAACGGTTAGACATTATTCGAGAAAAAAAAAAAAGAACAGATTATTCGGTGGTGAAAGTCGAACCCGGACTCTACGGATCGAACTTTTAGAGACTGACATACTACCCAATATGCTATTCATGCATATATTTATATCAAAATGTATAGTAGATAATAAAAGGCATTATTATATCAACTTATAAATTTGAAGTTTTTTTTGTGCATAAACACACATACATACATTGTCAGCGGACCCAAGATATTTTGAATTTGATATTTGGAACCTACCACAGACGAAAAATCTTATCAGTCATGCGTAATGTTGAATTTTGATTATTCATAATATACGAGAAATATATGATATGTAATACACAGATTTGTAATACATATCCACGAGTGTAATTCTTTATCGTATATACATTGATTATTGATGAATTATGTATATATTCGAACAATATTCGAGATAATTTGAACGGGGTCTCCTAAATTTTCTTCAAAGGGAATTACTCTTTCGAAAGGGAAGAATAAAAAATGAGCGAGAAGTACAGAAACAAGCTCTGAGGTAAGGCGAATATTACAACCCCGGTAATTTTTCTGATTTTACATTATCCGTTCTATCTCGATGAAGTTTTCAACAATCGTTCCGTTGTTTTGCATGTTTGAGAAAATGCTTTGAATCCGTCACATCCAGTACACCGTTCAGTTGCGGGAAATATTGAATGAAGCGTGAAAAAAACAAACAATTGGGTAGAGTGCTCTCAGGATTAGTAGAGCCGAATTACTCATAATTTCATGCGTATATATTGGGCATATTGGACTAGAGCGATTGATTTATTTCATCAAGCTCAGAAATCGGATGGAAATTACAATCATGAGTGGAAATAAACCTATAGCTATCATTCATTTATTCCAATATCATCAAATATTCCTGACCGATAGATTCGTCATTATGCATGATCATAAACAATGCTAGAACGAACGGAAATTACTTTGGTTCATTCAGATCCGATATGTATTTCAGTCACATATTCCAATCGAATAATCTACACAATTATCACGCGATGGTCATTTATTTCGCTTACCATAATATAGTTTAATTAATACAATTATAAATAGTAAAATGTTTTTTATACAATTATTGCTTTTTCCCAAGTCCTTATTGCTGTATGATTTGATCTTATGACTGGATGTCATAAAATATCATGAAAAACAATGATAAAAGTCGTTCAGAGACTTTGCATTCGTTCACTTGTTCACTTGTTTTAATTCACAATTATAATTATCACCAGTATACTTATTATAATTATATCTATGATAAAGGTGGGGGGAAGGGGGGCGTACATAAATGTATGTCATGTACATTTGAGCAGCGCGCTTCGGCTAACTCCGTACAGGAAACAAGAGGTAACAATCTATTTTTGGTAAAAAATACAAAATATGTAATCATAAATGTAAATTCCACTCTCATGAAGGGAAATTAAATAAGTATATTTATTCATGATAGGAAAGCGCATATACTGAAATTTATATGTATGAAAAATAATTGGGGAAATGTGTAAAATAGAAAAGAAAATTATTTATCGCTTGACTTTATCATTCACAGAGTAGAAAAGACTAAAATTACAAAACAAAAAACAATATTTGCATTTCATTCATTATATATTTCCCCAATTTTATCATTTATACACATGAATGTTATCATTGGCGCTTTTTTATTTTATATCAATGTACTTATCCAATCATTCTTTATGAGTATCATGATCATATTCATATGTATAGTTTTTCTCATAATTACAACATGTAAATAATAACTAATACTAATATATAAAATTGAATTAAGGAAAAAAGTATATAAATAAGTTTGAATGTGATGGTTTTTATATCTGTATACATGTATTTATGTACATACACATATGAATTGCACGTCCGTGAATCAACGAAACAGCGAGGATGATTTGCACCCATTAAATTTATTGAACATCTGTATATTTTTCATGTCACTTATATTAATTTTTCATTTTAATAATAATTACATTTTTTCATTGATTCATTCAAAACTTCATGAATCCGAGAAGAAGGCGGCTATCGCAGCCGCGTTCCGTCCGATAGCTAATTACTTGTCAATAGTTTTTTGCTTATACCAAGTTGGTGCGACTTGAAATCTGTTTCACGACAATTTTATGGATAACTCGTTTTTAGCACTATCTGCATACCGACATTTTTAGTTCCTCTCAGATGAGGGCGTTTTCACGTCGAAGTTTGGCTGTGACTCCCGTTCCGCCTTAAAATTTTATATATAATTAATTACGACAATAACACTAACAAACAATATCAATCCCGTAATGCTATAGTGTGTACAATATTTTTCGTTAGCCCATCTTTAGCTAACACAAACAAACTTGATGGTTTGCCTACTCGAGAGCATGCCACGTATATAATTGTCCGTGTGAAAAACATGGTGTGCTCAAATCCAAGCCACAAACAGAGATCGTTTGGCATTGGGACTTATTGATAGTCATTGCAAATGCCAGTCCAATTGGAAATTGAAGAAGTTTAAATTGAATTGGCACATCTGTGGGTATAATAGGGATTCGTGGTATTAATATATTTTCACCTCGGAACTTACCATTTAAAATGCTGGCTTCGACAACGTTTTTCATTAATTTTTTAATGACTGATCGCGTGCCGTTGCACAGCCGTGGTGGGTTCAAATTACGGAGCAAAATAACCGGAGATCCAACCTCCAGTTGCAAATTATGCGGTGGCATGCCTGGCAAATCCAGTGAGTTCAAAAACTCTGATGTATAATTCACAGCTTCGGTGGCATCGCAAACTGTATCAATAGATTTGTGTGACACCAAGTCCACTGGCGACAACTGTTGTATCTCGAGATTCAAATCGTTGACGTCCACATCCTTTGCTGCTAAAATTGCTTTTTCTGCCAGCCACTCATGATTTATGCACTGTGTGAGTACATCGGGAAATATCTGTTCAATGAGAACATCTTGCGAATCAATGATTGTGCAGAAATCGGTCGGTAATTTCACGCATCCAGTTTCATCTATAGTAACTTTTCCATCGCCGATATTTAACAGTTGTTTTGAGAATGTTTCAGCGGATGGATCTTGAAGCACTTGAACGTGCATATTTACTTTTAGCCGTACTTTTTCAACATTACGCCACAATGGCGATGATTTTGAGCAAGCATTGAGCTCATCATTGTACGTTGAACGTGGAATTACGGGAAGTGTTTGTCTGAAATCACCTGAAAGGACTAACAGAGTGCCGCCAAATAGTTTGTCGTTGTTCTTAATGTCTTTTAATGTCCTGTTCAACGCCTCAAGCGAACGTTTGTGCGCCATAGTGCATTCTTCCCAGATGATAATTTCACATTACTTCAGCACTGTGGCCATGGACGATTGTTTCTTTATATTGCACACTGCATCTAGGTTATTTTGAATGTTTAGAGGCAGCTTAAATACTGAATGAGCTGTTCTGCCTCCATCCAATAAAGTTGCCGATCAAATAAAATTGATTTTTCAATCGCTGTTTCAACTATTAAGACGTCAGCATCATCACTTTTCCTGTATTTTTTAGTATTCAAATAAAAAATTATCCACTCTCAAATAAAAAAAACCTCTTATTACATATCATGGATTATGCATACGGGGGAAACCATGTAAAAAAAAACGCGCCTTGCATTCTACCTCGAAGGTGGTGAGGAAACGGTTGATTTTACAGAAAAATGCATACAGCATTTTTTGTGTGTAATTTTACGACAAATAACTTTTATAATGACCTCTATTGACCTCCGAGCAATAGGTCGCGAAATATTTGCAAAAAACTGATTTTCGTGTCTTTTTGACCTGTATAACTTTTTTAGCCGGCACGATATCAATGTCGATTTTTCACATCTTCATTACAACGCCGTAATAAAGGTGTATACAAAAATTCAGCTCACATAAAACCTAAAATGACTGGACTAGTTGTCCATTCACTTTATGTATATCTTGAAATGACAATGGGCCGGTGACATTAACCAACAACAGTCGAAGATAAAAGTACTCAGTATGTCTTGGATTGACTGTAAATACTCGCCCCAAGGTGTTTGATTTGAATAAATTGGGACATGCATCAATCGGTGTGCCTTGCTTGCGGAGCATCCATTTTCTTGTTTGAGCCCATGTGAAATAGCGTGGTACTTGTGAATAGAATAATGTTTGTGCAAAGGCACCAAAAGCATCCGCACAATCACACAATTCAAAAAATTCGGTGAGTGTAGTTTTTGGTGGATTTATAGCACGATCAATCACTATCTCGTTCGTGAAAAATACGCGCTGACCGTTTCCAATATGGACGTCTAAGTGAATAACTGCTGAATCCCGTTCATGAATTGGGAAACCAAAGATACGCCAAACAGCTTCATTGGAGCTAATTGAAACCAATGGGATACAATTTTTCGTGGACACTGTTGCAAAAGGCCTTGAAGTGACCTTGTGAAAGAAAAATGGCGATTGATATGAGAGTTGGTCAATTATATTAATTGCCAACTGATGAGCGTGAGCCGTGCAACGAAGATAACCGCCGAGATCTCCGTTGAGTATAATTGATTATATTAATCGATCATACGTTTGTGAGGGTGAAAAAATTGTGATGTATTTCACAGAAAGTAGTTGCAGAGATGCGTTGCCACTTAAAGGCGTAACAAGACTGAGCAGAATGTAACGCTCGACCACGCGGTGCGTGTTGCCGGTAAAAAACTTCGTCGAAGCCAAATCGAGCCGAAGAAGCCCGATGCGATGTCGTGAGAATGCCCCCGCTTCATTTCCAAACATAAGTGTATCAAATAAATTTTTTTGAATTCCCGCTAATCAACATTATTTTCATAAATTAGTATAATAAAAAAAGTATATTGATTGAAAATTATCATTAATATATAATTAATAATTTTGAGGACGTTACATACAGAAACATGCATATAATTATATACGTTTCAGGGTATATTCAAAAGTATTTCAAAATCCAGGATGTAATGATTTTGAGTGATTATTCAACAGTATTTGGTTATGCTTCTCGTGGCACTGAGCAGGACTATTTGAAATATTATTGAATACAAAATTTCAAAATTTTTCATCAGAGATTACTAGTTTGGTTATCGGAAACAATTAGATCATACACCTATTCATAGCGGAAAAAAATAAGATAGAAGCAATAAAGTATTTATAAGACGGACCGCAATCTCTGAAATGAAAACTCTACACCAATCCAGTGTCAATGAAAGCAATTTAATTTTTTGGAAATAATATAACTGTACCAATGAAAAATGTATGAATCAATATGAATAAAAAAAAAATGCTTATAAATGCTCTTACCTTATACTTTCCATCCGGTATCAATGGAATATTGTGTAAAAAACATTTTACCATTTATAATTGTATTAATTAAACGATATCATGAGAAGAGAAAAAAATGACGATCGCCCGCTAATTTTGACAAATTTATCGGTTAGGAATATTTGATGATATTCGAATAAATGAGAAATAGCTATATATTCATTTCTTCTCATAATTGTTATTCCCATACGAAACCGATTTCTGAGCCTGATGAAATAAATTAATCGCTCAAATCCAATATGCCTAATATATATGTATGAAACAGTGAATAATTCGGCTCAACTAATACTGAGAACACTCTATCCAATTGTTAGTTTTTTTCAACGCTTCATTCAATATTTTCCACAACTGAACGGTATACTGGGTGCGACAGATTCAAAGCATTACCTCATCGACAAAAATCTTACTTTCAACATGCAAAACAACGGAATGATTGTTGAAAACATCTTTAAGATAATACGGATAATGTTCAATCAAAAGAATTACCAAAGTTAAAATATTCGACCTACCTCAGAGCTCCCCGGGCCACATGCTTTTTAATCTCCCTTTTCTGGAGAGCAATTCCCTTTGAAGGATATTTAGAATACCCCATACAAATTATTCCGAATATTTTCCGAATATATACATAATTTATTAACACATTGCTGACCGGCAACTGTTCTGAAAATTTACCTCATGTGGCCGGCTAAACAAAAAAAACACGAGTCAACTCGTGGCCGGTCACCAACGCTTGGCTACGAAAACACGAGTTAACTTGTGACCGGTCACCAACGTTTGGCCACAATATCAAGAGTTAACTCGTGACTGGTCAGCAATGTGTTAATAATCAATGTATATACGATGGAAAATTACACACACAGATATGTATTACAAATCTGTGTGTTTCATATTATATATTTTTCGTATATTATAAATAATTGAAATTCAATGTCCGCTGACAATGTATGTATGCATTTTTATGCACGAAAAAAATTTCAAATGCATAAGTTAATATGATGATGTCTTTTATTATTTACTAAACATTCTGATGTACATGAATGCTGTGATGGAATGATTCATCAAACGGATCCCACTATGAATTATAAAATTATATTATTCAAATATTGCCACCAACTCCCTTGGCAACAAGTCATTCATATACTAAAATGTAGGAGGCAGGTCAATAGCGTAGGCATGATGGCGCGTCCATCGATCGCGGCGACAGATCGATGAAAACAGCTAGCGCGCAAATGCACCGTGTGGGTGTAAGCGCGAGGGAAAATAATGTATATGAAGGTGCATGCTAGCCGGCATGCATTAGAAAATCATTTGACCACGCCATTCCACGGATAGAGATCATCGAAGCAATACGTGTGCAGCCATTCTTAAAAAAAAGTAAAAGTGAAGAAAAAGCGAATAAAATAGAAAAAAGTGCAGATGTAATTGAAGAAAACTTAAATGAAATTGAAATAAAAAACAAATATAAGTAAAGTAGATTGAAATAAAGACAAGTAAGGTTAAAATAAAGTGAAATAATAATAAGTGTCGAGTAGTGCATAAAAAGGATATTATAAAAAACTAAAAGAAAAGTATAAGTGAACAATTCTGAAAGTGAGACTCAAATAAAAGAAAAAAATTAAATAAATTGAAAATTAATCAGTGTAAGAGTGAATTGAAATTAGCAGTCAACGTGATCCAGCCATCCACGAGGCAACGCCATTCCCATCGCTGCAATTGCAGCAGCTTCAGGCACCACTCATACGTCATAGGAAGGACCAAATGAGCGCTACATATTCAATTCGTTCGATTCATCCATATTCAACTGAAAAAGTAAGTTGCAAACATATCAATCTGTACGAGGAAAACAGACACCGCTGCTGCACACGCAATTCATTCCACGCGTATTGGAAGCCATTTTGTAGCATCAACTTGCCGCCAATTTCATCGCGTCACTTACAATAAGATATTTCATTGTTTAGAATTGGGTTATATTTTATGTACTGCGATAATTTTCCCCTTACGGTATAGCCCCAGTTTTCAATTGATAAATTGAATTAAATTCATAAAATGGTGATTGCATAGAATTCAAAAAATCCATTTAGATTAAAATTTATCAAAAGAATTTCATATTTTTTGCAACTAAAGATTTTCATATAAGTGGCGTCGTTTGCATTGCGGCGTTATTACGTCTTGGGCGACGTCACTCAGCTGTTAATAAAAACAATTTTATAAGTAGGTTCTGCCCGGGAAATTCAAAGGAGAAGTTGGTATTCCACAATAAACGTTACACTTTTATTTCTGATGTATTCTTTATTTATCCACTTATAGTTCAATTATTTGTTATTTAGTTGTACTGACTTCTACAGATGGTTTTTGATTTTACAAGTTTCTTTATATGTCTAAGTTAATTCTTATGTGTCTATGCGAATATATACATCGAGATGTCTTGTGTGGATTTTATGATGCGAGAGACTGACGCTCTTTCTTTTTTTTCTCTATTTATATGTTGTAATCTAATGCGGTTATTTCCAAAGGGTGGGAAAAAATCTTATTTTTGTTTTAGTTCTCCATGTGTTGGGATTCATTTGAAACTTGATATTATTTTTACGATGGTTATAGTTTATTACATAATATTTCTTTTGGCATTTATGAAGGCATGTTTTCCTTTTCCTATCCACTTATGGTGGTGTTTTAGTCAATAGTTTCTTGGAATTTAACTATACGTGTTTTTCTTGTATCGTTGACATTTATTTATCGGAAAAATATGTTTCGGAATAAATAATTTTCCTGATTCAATTTCATTTATTTATTTGGAGTGATTTTTCTTAGAAAAGCTATAAAGTCGAGTTGGTCTTCTTGTGTTAGGTTACGTATCTTATGTATCGTATAAATGTGTCGGGCTATTTATTTAAAAGTTGTTTATTTTCTCACGTATATATTTTTATGCTTTTATTTAATGCGTTTGAAGTGGACTCTACTTGGAAAAGAAAATAAATATCTCTTGTTGTCGCATTTTGAATTATATGGCGGCTAAATGTATCTCTATATACATATGCGTTCGATGTGCGCTCTGAGTACGTTCCTATGTTTGGGGATATAACAGCGTCACCACCCATTGTTCTCGTTGTGCGTAGCAACAATTCCCCTTTTTTTTTCCCTTACGACATTCTATTGTCCGATCCCATTACGGTATTAATAATAAAGAAATGAGAATATTAATTAATCATAAAGAAATAAGAATATTAATTAATTTAAAATGAATAAGAATATTAATTAATAATAAATAAGAAAGAATATTGATGAAAAATAAATAAATGAGATTATTAATTCATAATGAAATGCAGCAAAAAATTCTTGAGAGATTGATAAACAAATAAGCATATTAATTTGTTGGAGATGGCAAAAAAAATGTTGGTGATGGAATTTTCGGAGGATTGGTGGAGAAGGCAGCAATGAGTTTTAATGAAAAATGAATTGTGATAAACAAAAAAAAATATTGAGAAATAATAGAATCAATAAGAATATTGAAATATAATAAAATCAGAATATAGAAAAATAATAAAATAAAATCAGAATATTAAATAATAATTGAAATATTGAATGAAAATTGCGAAAAATAGAATCAATATTGAATTGTTATGATAAACCAGATAAATTCAAGCGCTTGAAATAAACGAATCCATCGACAAATAATTGATGATATTCCATTATAATATTCAGATTATCCAAATATAGGAAAAATAAGAAATAAGAAGTTTGAGTTTCAATCAACAAGTATTGAAATAAATTAATGGAGATCCATATTCTCATATGATAAATATTTGGGAAAATTATTGTAAAAGTAATAATAATAAATAGCAGTTAATTAAAATTTCAATATCTATAATAAAAATAAATAAAAATCAATACAATTCATGTTATTAGATACTGGTTTTGATGTGATATTCCTTCTTTCTAGTGTAGATCCAATCCTAATTCACGACCCAATAGAATCCAATATTTTCGTATATGTGTTGTAATTTTCTGTTGCAGCTTTCTTTGCAGATTCCAAATATATTCTTGGTTTTATGACAAACCAAGTGGCATCCCAAATCCCTCTTTTAATAAATTTTTTAGTGTTCCAAATTCCCCCGTAATGCTCATGGTAAGGACGAGAAATATAATAAATGAAGTAATAATTTTGTTTGTATAGTCCAAGTTCAAATACCATAGAAAGAACATTACAATGCATAAATAGCACATTGGGTAGTATGCCAGTCTCTGAAAGTTCGGTCCAAAGACTCCGGCTTCGACTCTCACACCGTATATTCAGCTTGCCTTTTCAAATTCATGTTCAATGTTTGAGTAGATGACGAAACAGTCAATGATGGTCATGAGGACAATGCATACATTTCCTTGTGTTTTTGTCGTTGTATGACTCTTTTCACAGACGCATATATGGTAGGTGCGAGCAGGAGATGTACATGCTGATATTTGCTGCGACTCACACATATAAGGGACATATATCACCTCGCCTACTGAGCGCGTCGAGATACGCGAGAGTGGGGGAAGCTAGGTAAGTTCCTTGTGCTGAATACTTAGATGACAAATGATGGAGCAAGTTGGACTGTGCGGCAAGATGGTGTTGGAAAGAATAAACCCACATCGACCGGTCTCACATGCTCCACTAATCGACAAGATTATCTATGAATTTTTTCAGTTTAAACTGATCATTATGTTTTCAACTTCCCGTAAGGAAGTTATTGTAATGACCCTGAAAATCGGATATCGACTTTTTATCAGATCTTCACATTTCAAGGTCAGTAGAGTAAGTTGCAATCATTCTTAGTTAGACGTCTGTGTGTGTGTGTGTGTTACCGTGTGCGCAGCTACACTGAAAGAATTTTTCCATAAAAATTACCGTAAAATGCACGGTAAAAACTGTAGTGAAATTCGGTAAGCCTGGGATATCGCAACTGACCCATAATATATACTAGTAATAGAAGAATATTTATCGGTAACATAGTTTCAATTCACTGAGCTGCACGGCAAAAATCATTTGAGATGACTGAAAAATCGCCACGGAGTAACAAAAAAATTAACATTCTGTGTTAGTTAAATTTGAAGTTGTAATAATGTGAAATTTACATATATGTTCAATAATTTTTATTATGAAAAACAATAATTTTGAATGAAGAAATCTCTGGTGTTGGAATCGATTCCAAGAATTTTTTCAATTCCACATATTTTCTATTTTGGATTTAAGGCATTTTTTGATTTGCAAACACTTATTCACTGTAACGCTCGCCCTTCCCGTGAATATATACCACCGGAAAGAGAGCGAGGTTACTAGGGGAGTGGAAGGGGAAATGAGATGCCACCTTAATTTGCTGTTCAGATGGAACAACTGGTATGAGAAATAAGGAAACGAATTATCGCGATTCTAGATCGATTCTAAATTTGACCAAGGTGTTAAATTTAGTCACTTTGTTCTGATTTGAAATTGCTAATTTTATGATAAATTCGCAATAAAAAAAATATTCTAAGTCCACGATGACAAGAATATTTCGAGTCCAAAGTGACAAAAATATTCTAAGTCTCGACGCTCAGAGTTTTTCCAAGTCCCGCGAGTTGATGACGTCACGGAAACTACGCAGCAGTTTCTCGTCGGGAGGGGGGGGGGGGGGGGGGGTATCACTGGTGAATCTTCTAAAGGGCTAGAAAAATAATTCCAATTGATCCACGTGTTTTATTATGAATAATTATTTTTTGTTGATAACTATTCCGTATGGGGCATTGTTTCATAGGGGCCGCGTGTCAGAAGGATTATTATTCCAGATAGTGGGGGAAAGTAATTGATAAAATATTAATTATTAATACGACAATGGTTACAGACAAATAAACGTACTGGTCGTGTATGATAGAACTTCTCATTAATTATTCGTCGAATTGCACGTATGATTTTACAAAGGAAATACAATTTTCATGCACAAAAGTGAATCTATAATTTAATTCCAGATGCGTAGATGAATGTACAATATATACTTACAATAGTTGGACGACGGTTTCGAAGATGATTCAACTTAATAAGTACACTTGATTAATGAAGTCTCTGCTTGTCACACTATTCAATGTTTTTACACAGTTGATTTTTTATCACAATGCACAAATCTTCACTTCTCGTCGATTATCCTCTATAGGACTGGTACGGACGAGTCGTTGAAATATGATGCGTTACAATACGTGGTGTTTCTCGGCTAATTAGACCAGAAGAAGTGTCGCACAAAGGGCAAGGGGCCGTACTTATAGATGCAATTCTGCAACGGCTTTTCCTCCCACTCGGTCCATCGTGCGATCTTAACCTTGAGTGATTGGCCCAAGACGTCCTTTGTCTTGAAGGATGACCAATCACTCTCTTCAAAGGGGTCCGACGGAAAAAACCCCTTCCATTTTCCGGAGAGAACAACGACACGCGCTATCGATATTTACATCTACCGGCGACGCGTGCCAGCAATCTCCCCACCACAGCGGCTATTCTACCGCATGGAAAATTCCATCGACGCTCGGCCGACGGTTGACATGTAGGTTCTTCTATGAACCGTAAAGCGCCCACGTCGCCGCACAACATCTGTGATGATACATCATCACATCACATATGACAAAATGTATACAAATATCCACATATGTTAACTTGAAAATAACCATGATGTAATGCCACATAGCCAACGAGTAAGAAAAGTTGGTAAATTCCGAAGAGTGTGAAATTGTCATCGCACGAGTATGAATTCACAAATTTCCCACAAGTTGCATATTTTTCAAAAAATGCTGATATATCATACCACTATGGTATTCTAGTCGACATTCAACATAAACGGATTTCTGATCCATCAACGGGAGCAAATAATTGCGGCAGACTGCGACCAGCGACTATCACATCTATTACAACCACAGGTAACGATAACAGATATACACACATACTAAAGTAATACCATACCCTTTCATGCAGCACATCAAATATAACGGCAACCAAACATTCAACAAAACATTTCATCACTACCACCGGACCGCCATGCAGGAAACGAGCTGGGCTACTACGGCCAGACCGTTTGAAAGCGGCCAAGGAAGAATTCCAACGTATGACCGGCCTTGTTCATATCAGACCATCGACTAGTCCGTGGGTGAGCCTACTACACATGGTCAAAAAAAAAATGGCGACTGGAGGCCATGCGGAGATTTCAAGAAATTAAATGCACAAACTGTCGCAGACAGATACCCACTTGCTTTGCTATAAGATTTTACAGCCAACCTGGCAGGAAAAAATATATTCAGCACAATAGACCTCAGCAAAGCATTCCACCACATACCGGTAGCTGAGCAGAATATACCCATGACGACCAAAATAACACTATTCCAGCTATTCGAATTCACCAGAATGCTGTTTGAATTACGAAATGCAACACAAACGTTCCAGCGATTTATCAATGAAGTATTCAACGGTCTATACTTCGTTCACGCTCATATTGACGATTTATTAATCGCTTCGACAACACTAGAGGAACACGAACGACATTTTCACGCTGTTTTCCAACGCCTGGAGCTGTTTGGATTGTGAATCAATATCGACAAATGTGTTTTCTGTGCATCATCTGTTGATTTTTTGGGCTATAAAATCAACGCCCGAGGCACACTACCATTGGGAGAACGTCTCAAGGCATTTCAAAAATTCCCGAAGTCAAACACCATCATGGAGCTGAGGAGATTTCTAGGCGCAGTGAATTTTTACCACCGCCATATAAAAAATGCAAAAACAACTCATGCACCATTGAATGAAATGCTAAAAGAGTGCTAAAAGAGTCCAAAAAGAACGACAAACGACCAGGCCGTGGACTGTAGAGGCTGGAGCAACATTCACACTGATTAAAGAACAGCTCGCCAATGCCACTCTCATCGCGCATCTAGTGTCATCAGCAAAACTCTGCCTGGTCACGGGCGCATCAAATACAGCAATAAGTGCAGCACTGGAACAACAAGTGAACAACACCTGGTAACCGTCGTTTATCAGCAAGTTTACCAACAACATCACATATATCATTGACACGGATAATGAGGTAGTAGACGCATTGTCGAGAGTAAATACGCTGCGACTTTCCACCACCATCGACTTCACCGAACTAGCTGAAGAGCAAGAACGAGACGATGAGTTGAAGCGACTGCTCCAAGATAACGAAACATCACTCAAATTCCAACGACTCAAATTTGCTCCAAATACACAAGAAATGTATTGTGATAATTCAGCTAATGACATTCGACCATTTGTACCCACTAAGCTACGACGCAGTCTCTGACGTATTCCATGAAATGGCATATCCCAGCGGCAGAGTTGTGAAAGTCATCGCACAACGCTACGTTTGGCCATCAATAAACAAAGACGTCACCAAATGGGCAAAAAACTGTGTAGCGTGTCAACAATTCAAAGTGGAACGCCATAACCACGTTCAATCAGCTACGTTCCTCAACCCAGATCAACGTTTTGACCACGTCCACATCGACCTAGTTGGACCACTACCAGATTCACAAGGATCCAAATATGCCATAACTATGGTAGACAGATTTACAAGATGGCCAGAAGCAATACCGCTGAAAAACGTCACAACTAATACAGTAACCTGCTTTCTATACACACTGGATTGCTCGTTTCAGCACGCCAAAAATAGTCACCACCAATCAAGAATCACAATTCGGAAGTGCATTATTCATCACACTTTCACGCCTGATTGGTGGCAAAAGGGTTCGAACAACAGCATACCATTCTCCAGTCAATGGACTTGTGAAACAATGGCATAGAACTTTAAAAACAACCATAATGTGTCAAGGACGATTCACTGTGGTCAAGCAATTGCGTTTGTGCTTTAATCGTCTTGGTCATCACTCACTCTTCAACTGTAGAAGCTCAAAACGTTGCACCACATATTCCAGTGCTCATCACACGATGCTACATTTAACAGATGCACCATCAAATACTCAACAAGTGACAACTCCATCATTATCATCGTCAACTCAACACTCGACTTCATCAACTCAACCTTCAACATCAACCGCTTCGAGGCCATCCACCTCTTCTTGACTAAGCAGCGCTCCCACTCAACATTGTGCAACTCACTCATCAAGGCCATCAGTACAATTGGCAGCATCTCAAGCTGCACTAATCACCCCATCGGGATCTACTCAGGTACGTTTACTCATCGATAATGGTTCTGAACTATCTTTCATCGTTGAATCAACTGTCAGCTGAATCAACTATCTCGCTCTCGCTCGCATATTTTTGTAATGGGAATCGGAAATGCTGAGTCAGCTCAAACTAAGGGAAGAACAATCATCACTCTCAAATCGAACTACTCTTCATTTTCTATTGAAATCAACGTATATATTCTTCAAAAGCTCATTTCATGGCTACCAACATTCGACACTCAATTTTATCACTCGTGGCCTCATCTTGCTAACTTACAACTAACAGATCTTGACATTCTCACTTCAAGGCCAATTGATATCATTATTGGTACTGACTATTATGGGTCAATTCTCAAGTCAGATATTTGTGTTCGCTCCTCTTCAATGCCAATTGCTCAATCAACTCACTTCGCTCAGATTGTGTTGGGACGAATCGAAGCTAATTTATCACATTCATCGGTTGCTCATCATGTAGTCATGGATCATTCGACTCAAAATTTGAATAGTTATCTCACCAAATTTTGGGAACAAGATGAAATAAAAACTAAGTTACGTCATCAACTCACTCCTACAGAACAGGAGTGTGAAGCTCATTTTCAATCATCTCACTCTCGTGACAGCTCAGGTCGCTACGTACTCAGGTTACCATTTTGTGTATCCTCCAATCAATTTGGTGATTCACTCACAATAGCAAGGCGGTCCTCAACGGTTGCAATATAGGTTAACTCGAGATTCAACTTCCTCACAGTTATATTCAGTTTTTCTTAAAGAATATGAGGATCTCGCTCACATGAAAAAAAAAACAACATTCAACTCAAATGGCAACTCAATTCATTATTATTTTCCTCATTATGGTGTACTCAAGGCAGATAGTCTCACTACCAAACTCAGAGTTGTTTTCAATGGCTCCAGCTCAACTTCCACAGGTCATTCACTCAATGATATTATGCACATTGGTGCTAAAGTCCAAATTTATATTTCTAATGTGCTTCTATGGGCAAGAAAGCATCGTTATATATTCTCAACTGACATCACAAAGATGTTCAGATAAATTAATATACACCATGATGATTGGGATTTTCAACGTATTCTTTGGATTGATGAACAACTCAATATTGCTTCTTTTCAACTCACTACAGTTATTTATGGAACAAGAGCAGCTCCATTTTTAGCTGTCCGTACTGTGTTGCAACCAGGCCCGCTGGGTACAGGCGTACAAGGCGTGCACCGCACACGGGTGCCATTTCCGAGGGGGCGGCAAAAACAGATATCGAAACGAAAACGAAACATTCTCGTAATTTTCATGTCGGATATATTTTTATTAGGACATAATCCTGATGAAGACATCTATTGATCAGTTTCGAAAATAAACGCAAACGTTTGCAAGCGCATGTGTGGGTTCCCAAATCTCTTGAGAGGCGTCTCTAAATGCATTTGTTTTCACGTAACGCACAGCGCACTCGTGTTTTGTATTTATCAATATGAAGTGTGATTAGGTATAATATTACTGCTCTAGTATTTCAAAGTCAGTGTTGAAAAGTTTGAACATGGTAAGTAAATATCTATTATCTACAAAAAGTATTCCTTCAGACGAATCTCAAAATAGCGAAAAAAGATCAGGCTGTTCGATACATTTGTGTTGAGTAGTTATGAATATTTTTATAGGACAGCCGACTTTTTTCGTTTGAACAAAAAAAGGCTGTGTATTTTTTTGTTATCAGAAATAGTCTATAATATAAATGATAAATAGTAATAATGGTATCAACCACAAAATTACCTGGAAATAATATCATATAGAACTTGTTGAAATGTTTTATGTGAGTGCAAAAGCAAGTTGTTTATAATACATTCAAAATTATTTCAGGAACCACCCAAGAGAAAAAAGCTTTCTGGGGTTCAATTTCGAGATAAAAAACGAGGACAAAAAAACAAAAAAAAGGACATAGAGAAAGAAAAAGTGGCAGGTTCTATGGTCAAATTTTTAAATATGCCAGAAAATAAAGATCAAGAAATTAGTGAAAACGCAACGACGTCGGACACGTCGTCGACTTCCGAACTTGTGAAAGAATCCGTAGAAAAAAATTGAGTTGCAGCCCTAGTTCTTGAAAAAGTGATACAAGTGAAGGAGAAGTGACGAAGACTGACGAAACACCTGTAAGCGTAGTGACATGTAGTGATGACCCGGGTTTGTGGCCTGTAAGTATTAACAGTGATCTTGTAAATATTTTAGTTAGACGTGGTCCTTCACAAGTGTATAGTCACAGTTTTTCTATCAATGACAACGGACGAAAATTTAGTACCTATTACCATAATAGAAAACTTTCTAATTGCGAAAACATTAATAGAGATTGGCTCATGTACTCCATTTCAGAAGATTCTGTTTATTGTTTTTTTTTTTGCAAAATTTTTGGTAAATCCGAGAATAGTTTGTTTGATTTAAACGGTTTTTCGGATTAACAACATTTATCACTAAATTTGAAAAGACATGAAACGAACGATTTTCACAAGAAAAATATCAAATCATAGGTACAAATAAATAATATGCTCAAAACTGACATTACTGTTAATCAGATGCAACTGAGACAGTTAAATTCAGAAAAAAAAACATTGGTCTGACGTATTAGAAAGAATTATTGCTGTTATAAAGTTTTTATCACGTCAATGTCTGGCTTTTAGAGGTTCATCGAAACAACTTTTCAATCATGATAACGGTAATTTTCTGAAAGCAATAGAAATGGTACCTTTTTCAGATTCGGTTATGCGGGAATATATTCGCAGGATCGAATTGAAATGTGATTACAGTCGAAAGGGTATGGCTCACTATTCAGGAGATCAAATTCAGAATGAAATTATTGAGTTACTCGATACAACGATAAAAAAAATTATTTTGGACAAAGTTAGAACATCGAAATATTTTTTTATCATACTGGATTGCACACCGGATGCGAGTCACACAGAACAAATAACAATAATATTTAGACATGTTTATTGAAATAATACAAATCAAAAAGTAGAGGTCTGTGAACACTTCATTGGTTTTTGTCCAATTATCAGTTTAATTTTTGTTTTCAATTCTTTTTCATGATTCAATCTCGACATTCAAAATTTACGCGATCAAGGTTATGATAATGGTTCTAATATGCGTAGAAAACACAACGGATTACAGGAAAAAGTTTCGGAAATCAATAGTCGTGCATTTTACGTTCCTTGCTCAGCTCATAGTCTGAATTTGGTTGTCAATGTTGCAGCAAATATTACGCGGCTGTGAATTTCTTTGATATAATTCAAAAAATTCACGTTTTCTTTTCATCATCTACAAAGAGATGGTCGATAATTTGCAAACATTTACCAGATTCCAAATTGAAAGCTTTAAGTGCAACGCGATGGTCTAGCAGAATTGATGCGAGATTGTACAACATCTCACAAAGCTCATTCGCTCGCGCTGAACATTCAAAATTATAGATTTATTTGCTCAATAACAATTTGGTTTGATATTTGAACGAAATTAATACTTTAAGCAAAACGATGTAAAGCTGCACAATGAAAATTTGAATCTGTGTAAGTTTATTGGAAAAATTGATTATTAAGTTCAATGAATATCGCACAGATGAGCACTTTGAAAAAATATTACAAGAAGCAACTAATGTGGCTCAAGTTCTCAACGTAGAAATAAATTTCCCATCTATATAATATTTAGGTACCGACAGTTCTATCTTATGTAAAAAATAATAAATATTTATATAATACATACTTTTGAGTGTTCAAATTGCGTTGAATTTGTGTTGGTATTTGGGCATTTTAGTTCAAGCTCGACACCGACGTTTCGGTTACCTTACAGCTTCTATGGTTTCTTAATTATATATACTTAGATATAAATATGTACTTATATCCAAATATAGCATTTTTTGTAAAGTATCTCTCTTATTTTCTCATGCTTTTATAAGATAAACTCAAATTCGATTTAATACTTGTCTTGCAATCGTAGAACTTGTCCAACAGATTGAACGTTATCGAACCCGTTCTAGTGATTCACCGATACCGAGCTCAGCGTAGAGTTGTACATGGGGCGGCTTATTCGGCATTGCACGCGAGCGTTCAAATAGCTAGCAACGAGCCTGGTTGCAACTCGTTGAAGATGAAAATAATCGTTTTCCACTCGCAATTGATCCACTCACTAATGGTCGTTATGTTGATGACATTTTCGGTGGCTGAGATAACATTGAATCTCTCATGTAAATCGCTCAACAATTTACTCAACTTTGCTCGGCGGGCGGTTCCCCGTTAGCAAGATGGCAAAGGAACACTTCAAAGTTATTGAAGGTCATGGCTCCTACAATTACTCAAGATGAAAATCATTTATTTGAAGACTGCAATACAAAACTCTTCGGCCTGTCTTGGTATCCGCATCTCGATATATTCAAATTTAAATCAAAACCACTACATTCAGGGTTGAAACTCATAAAGCGGATCATTCTGTCAGAAACTCTCATCACTCATCATAAGAGCAAAATCGCTTCTACAAAAACTCTGGCTCAACAAACTGAATTGGGATGACAAATTGTTTCCTTCAATATACAACAAGTGGTTGCAATTTCGTAAGGATCTCAACTAAATAAATGATATGGAAATACCTCGTTGGTTATTACTCACTGACAGTTCATCAATTGAAATACATGGTTTTTCTGACGCTTCACAACTCGCAATGGCTACAGTCGTTTATCTCAAGGTTCACTCAAACGATTCTGGCACTCAAGTTTCATTCATATGCTCAAAAACAAAAGTTGCTCCACTCAAAAAACTCACAATTCCGCGTCTCGAACTCACTGCTGCTCTGTTACTATCGAAAATTACACTTCATGTACAAAAAGCTCTTGAACTCGCTCATATACCAGTATTCTTATAGACAGATTCATCTGTAACATTCACTTGGACACAAACTCATCCTTCACATTGGAAGGACTTTATCAGGAATAGAGTGTCCTCTATTCAAGAACTTACTCCACATTGCCAATAGAGATTTATTCCTGGAAAACAAAATCCAGCTGACTGTGCTTCTCGTGGGCTTACTGTATCTCAGCTCAAGAAGCATCAGCTGTGGTGAACAGGCTCACCATGGTTGCTCAGAAATATTGAATTTTGGTTAACTCAAGTACTCTCCGAAGATTTATCCGTACACATTGAACAGCGCCCAGGCCTATCACTCACTGTGGTATCTTTTAATAGCAATTATCATTGGGATCTAATTCACAAGTATTCTTCATACACTCGTCTGCTCAGAATCACCGCAATTTGACTTCAAATTGATTCAAGACTCAAAAGAATACCACAATCTGCAATGTCTAATCCACTGATGACTCAAGACATTGAGAAAGCTCGAATCTTCTGGATGAAATCTACTCAAGCAGTGTATCATTCAAACGAAATAAAAGTACTCACAATCTATTCTCTCAAAAACTCATCCATTCACTCGTTTAACTGCCTTTATTGACACTCAAAATATTATTCGTGTTGGTGAAAGGCTCTCTCGTTCTACTCTCGACCCTGAAGCAAAACATCCTGCTATTTTGCCTCGACACTCAAAACTTTCTGATTTACTCATAGCAAATGCTCATCATCGTACTCTTCATGGTGGTACTCAACTCACATTGAACTATTTGAGAAGCTCGTACTGAATTATTGGTGGTAGAGCTCCAGTACGATCATTCATTTTGCGTTGCGTCAAGTGTGCTCGTCAACGCGGTGTACGAGCACAACAACTCATGGGGCAATTGCCTCCTTCAAGAGTTATTTCCTCAAGGCCATTCTCATCAACAGAAGTGGATTACGCGGGTCCACTCACAATAAAAAATTGACGTGGTCGTGGCTCAAAATGTCACAAGGGATGGCTCTGTGTATTTGTCTGCATGGTCACTTCAGCTGTCCATTTGGAGGTTGTATGTGACAACTCAACAGAAGGATTCATTGCCGCGTTCAGAAGGTTCACTGGACACAGAGGCATCTTTGATCACTCTTTAGTGATTGTGACACTAATTTCATTGGGGCAGATGCTTCACTCATAAAATTATTCACTCAAGGTACTCAAGAATTTGCTCATCTTTCAAATATATTCACTCATGATGTAACTCTGTGGAGATTTAATCCTCCAGCGGCACCTCACATGGGAGGCAAATGGGAAGCTACCGTCAAATCACTCAAATTTCATTTGCATCGCGTTATTCGAGAAACTCTTCTCACATTAAAGGAACTTGGAACTCTTCTAGTACAAATAGAAGCTGTGCACAACTCACGCCCACTTGAACAACTCAGTGACGATTCAGATGATTTGTCGGTACTCATGCCAGATCACTTTCTTATTGGTGAAGCTCTCAAAACTATTTCTGAACCTTCGCTTAGTGACTTGCCATTTACTCGACTCAATCGTTGAAAACTTATTCAACAAAAATTTCAATCTTTCTGGACACTCTGATCTACCCAATATCTACAACGCATGCAATCTATATTTAAGTGACATTACCCGTCAAACTCAATTAATCTTGGCTCTTTAGTTCTAATTACAGATGAACGTTTCCCACCATCCAGATGGCCACTTGCTCGAGTCACGCAACTTCATCCAGATCAAGATGGGCCCTCAAGAATGGTATCGCTCAAAACTTCGACAACGACTCTAACTCTCGATGTATCGATCCAACGATGAGTCGATACATTGAGTATTTTTCGGCGCAGCGTGGCCATTGTCCCCATCATACTCAAACTGTGTGCTCGCGTCGTATTCATTTGCTATTCGTTTTATTGCGTCTCAATAACTATATATATTACTCTGTACTAATCAAAATTGTGTAATAATTATTGTGCAGCTCGATTCAATTAATTGTGCCTATTATTATTAAAAATATCGTTTGAATCAAGTGCAAGTGATTCTCATTGTTAATCCTCAACCGAAGATTTTATTTATCACGTCGTGGTGATGCCGTTTCAAACGGCAAAGTTGATCACCTGTGTTTTTTTTTTTTTCATGTGTTAACTTTCGCTTTAATTTTTTTTTGTTCTCGTCCAACGTATAAATTAAAGAACGTATAATTCAACGTATAAATTATAGAAGATAAATTAAAGCTGTTGTTTTTCTTCAATATCTTCCATTAATATTTTTTTGCATGATAAAATTCAATATATTATTTTTTATATTAAGATAAAGAAACATGCAGTGTATTTTTTTATTTATAACATTCCAAATCAAACTCAATTCTTTTTTTCAGCAACCAGTGAATCCAGAATCATTTTATTATAATTATTCTTTTTTTATTATTTTTTCGAACATCTCAAACACCAGCCGAAGATCTATGTGGAACTCCACTGAAGATTCCGGGAGAATTTTTCACACACGAGGATCCACCAGTAGATCCACAATTCTTCCTGGAAGATTTCAGACAGCATATTAGAAAAGTAAAATCCGTACCTGCATCACACCATTGTGAAAAAAATACATTCTCTTACAACGATTTGTACACTTGTACGCATGTCTTTCTGAGATAAGATGAAGTGAGAAAACCACTTGAACAACCTTACATGGGACCGTACGAGATCATTAAGAGACTCGACGACCGTGTGTTTACGATAAAAATCAACGACAGAGAGGTCAACATCAACGTCTAACGCCTCAAGCCAGCGCATCCAGCGTGAGAAGAAAATACAAGTCAACAACAGAGCCAAACAGCCGCCTAGCCAACGCAGTTACGCACTTATTCGAACAAAAAAAGGGTTAACATCAATCTAAACATAAATCAAATATACGATATTTAACTGCCTAACACTTACATACACTTACTCTTTACTTGAAGGGAGGTAATGCGGAGACACAGGATACATATATACATAATTCATATCCACGTAATATGTTATTAATAAACTTTTGCTTAAATAAATCTATATTCACGTCATAAACATTGTATGTAGATCCCTATAAGAGTACTAGTAATATATCGGTAAAATACGCGTATACAGTACAGGTATACGCCACGGTACCGGTATGATAGGGGTATGCAATACTATTTGGCGTTCGGCGGCGCTACTGTACCTACATGATACAAGTGCTGTAATGGTACGCCGTACTAGAAGCGTACTGTTCCCGTACCAACAGTACGCTGTACTCTTTTTATACCCGCACCAAAGATTAATGTGCAATGCCCGTAGAAAATGATCGTCATCAAAAACCCTAGAGTCAGTGTCACGAACTAAAAATTTGACACTCCCTGTTAGTACAAGCGGAGGGTGGAGTTATAAATGAAAAACGAAACACAAACGAAAGGTCGCTACACATAATGCAAAACTGTCTTGTGAAGAATTAGTTTCTTAAAGCGATTATTACCGTTTTATTTTATTGTAAAGATTCATTTCCCAGGATTTTTAAGTTTTTTTTCCGTGAAAATGAGTGAAAAATTATCTTCTAGAGACATGTGTGCGTATCGCAGGTGCTTTAATAAAAAAAGTGAAGAAGAATATGTTTTTTTTTGTTTCTCTGTTGATGACAATCATCGAGGCATGTGGGTCAAAAATTCAGGTAAATTATTAAATTATCATATATTTCGGATTCTTAATTAATTATGCATTGAAAATCGCGGAAAATGAATTGTTTTTTCAATTGTTAACGGCGGTTGAAAATGAGGATTCTTTTTTCCACTCTTGATTTTATTAGCAATAATTTGACACGCAGGGACGGGAAAAAACAATGAATAAACAAGATTTTGTGCGCAGCAATGCATCATCCGAGCTCCATGTAAATAATCAACTACGAACATTATAATATTGATAATGTAATAATCTCATTTATTATTATCATCTTTTTTTTTTCTTATTTGCTATTTCTATGTAAAACATTGCAGACATATCATTCTTATACTTTCAATTAAAAATGCTTCCTATAGTCGATCAATTTTTCTTGTTTTCTTTATTTGTCTATTGAATCATCATTTCATCTTGATTGGTTTTGAATACGATTTGTTTTTTGTTTGTTTTTTTTTCAGTTGAATTTCAATTGTTTCAATGCTTTGGATGAGATAAAAAAATTAATTCACTTCACTAATTTGCGAAACTTATTGATAACGATACTATGAGAGAAGTAGTCAAAAATATCTCAAAGCCTCAAGCAAGTTTGTCAAACGAAAAGATATAATTAGAAAAAATCAATGACGCTTGTAATATTGTAGATTGATGTTATTCTGTACATAAAACATCACGAAGGAATCGTGTGGTTGAAGAAAAAAAAAAGAATAACAGGAAAAAAAAAATTTTCATATTTATGAAAGGAGAAATGAAATGCAAAAATTCAATAATTCTGTGTGTGAATTAATAAAATTTGCGTGGGATTATGAAAATCATATGTTAGGGGGGGGGGGGGGGAGGAGTTGAATGAAATATTTCTCAGTTGATTGTGTGGGTGTGCTTCTCTTTCTGTGAACTTTTACATTTAATTGAGAAAAAGAAAGAACAAATAATAATAATAATAATAAATAAAGAAATAGTAGATTTTATTAATAAATAAATAATTCTCTTCAATTGATCTATTCAATATATTTTTTTATTTATTTTATTTATTATTATTTTTTTTTTTTTCGATTGAATTGGTAATTTTTTCCCAATAAATCAACGTATTCACAGATTATCTCATATTATTCTCTATTAATAAAAGAAAAAAAGAAAAAATATCAAGATATATAGATATTATTGCTTATTGGTATTTTTTTTTTATTATCATTATGTGCGTACTTGCCATCGAGTCATCGTCATTTCATTCCAAGTCTGTGTGTTCATATATAAATAATTATTAATAACAATAGTTGTGTCAGTGTATTGAAATATATATATTTGTCTTATAAATATTTATTAAAATTAATTTTGTGAAAGAATATTTTATATTCAAGTTAACAATACATTTTTAAATTTATAAAATGAAATTATTTGGATGTAACTTGATTAAAAGAAAATAAAATTTCATGTATACATTATGAATTTAAATCACTTTTATAAATTCATAAAAAAAATTTAAAAAAAGGGTCATAGACAAAATGTTGTGTGAGATGAGGTGAGGGTACGTAATTGTAACACTGCAATGAATCACGTAACATTGGAAGTATGTACTACGTGTTTTAACTTGGGTATTGACGGTAGTGGTAGTGGTAGTGTAGAGTAGCGCTGAGTCGCAGATGGTACGTGAGGATGAATGATGCGCGAGAGCTTTTGGATTGTGCAAGTAGAGTAACAGGTGAGTGGGTAAAGCGGCGTTGCCATGACGACAGGTAGAACATGAGTCGCCCGCGAAGGTGGTGGTAGGAGTGGAAAGGTGATGCTGCTACTATTACCGTTGTTTTTTCTCTAGTCAATAAACTCTTTTTTTTTGTTTATCAAGATATATTAATTTTTATTTTTAACAGTTTTTTTTTAAAAGTACCTTGAAAAACAAAAAAAACAACCCACCATCGAATTAGAATATCTTTTTTTTATCGAAGTTATGAATATTTTAATCTATTTCCATTGAAAATCGATAACTTCGGTGTGAGTGAAGATAAAAAGTTAAAAATATATATGAGAACTTCTTCCAACATATATAATAACATATTCGAAAATCAAAAAATCAAAGAAGTCACCGAAAAAACGTCGTTGAATTGACATGGAATGATCCATATATATTATTTATGTATTATTGGAATAAATTATTAGTGTATGTGAATTAATAGACGATTTCCCGAGTCGAAATTTTCAGTCGGAACTTTGCCCCTTACAACCTACATTTATTGCCCTGAGGATTAAAGACAATTTTTATTGCACTGAACTGCATGATAATTTCTTGGCTCCAGAGCTGATTTTCGACATCTGAGACAGTTCTTATTTCTCTTTTCTCCACTTTGAAGTTGAATATCGGTCGTAGGACAAATATTTACCAATGATTTATGACACCCTTTTTCCCAGGTAGCCGAAATTTATGAAATTCAGGTAGGGTCAAATACTCATGGGTTAGGTATTTTTTTCTTTTGTACATTAAATTTATTAAAAGATGGCCAAAAATAATTTTTTGCTATAGCGAAAATGATTGCGGATCAAAAAAATAATAAGCGTGCTCCCTATTATGAGAAGGTGACTATTAATGTATGTCACGCTTTCCTTGGTAAATAAGCGAATTTCAAGGAAAAAAAAATTATAATTTTCACATATTTCACACAATTAATTACTGTTTTGTATGTAGTTTATTAGTATTTATTTTAGATTAAGTTATTAATTTTTAATCAGGTATTATAGATTTCATGTAGGAGACCTGGAAGATGATTCGAAAATTAAACATTGAACATAAACATTAAAACATATATCATAAAGAGAATATTAGTTGAGAAGACTCGAACCTGAAACCCTCCGACTGCAACTTAAAAAACAGGCACTCGAACTAATGCGCCATCCATGAACATGTCGTTTCAAAAATTGATAGTGAATAGTAGTAGACATGTGATTATTTTCGTTCAATTATCACATATTTATATAATTTATCGATAAATAATTTCAACTTTAAAATTTATTTTAATAGAATTATTTAATAAAATGACTGAAATAAAAAGTTAGTGAAAAATTTATAAGAAAATTAATACGATTATCGATGTAATTTTCAAATCAAATAAATATAATTGATAATAATCATACATATATATGTTGTTTGTGGTCGTTGATTAAATGTTTGTAATAGTACAATGTTTGTGATGCTAAATGATTGGTGGTTGTGCTAAGTATGGATATGATGATGATTGTGGATTTGATGTTTGTGATACTAAATGATTTGGTGGTTGTGGTGAGTATGGATATGAAGATGATGGTAGATTTGATGTTTGTGGAGAGAAATCACTTTTTTTTAGCGACAAAACTTTAATGATGTAATACCACGTGTAGTGTGTTATTTTACACCCCTGACGGTGAGGAGGTATAACTATACACATATACCGGGTGGTTCAAAAGTCTGGAAACGGTGAATTTATTTCGCGCACAGGTGGAAAATCGGAATTCCGATACTGGAGTCTTTAGTAATTTCGCCTGAGGAATCGAATGGGCCCATCAAATTTTGGGTCCAAAGGGCCTTATACGAGATAAGAGGCCCAACTCTGAAATTTCAAATGCAAACCCATCTTTTTATAGCAGATTAGGATTCAGCGGGAAATTTCACATCCGAATTGGTTAAAACATGAATTCTGTTGGTCCATTTGAAGACCCACAGTCTTATTGTATTAATTTTGCTCAGTGCGAACGAAAACATCAACAAACACAATCAGTCAGGAGTTTTACTTGTCGAGAAAAAATGTGGGTCTCCAAATGGACCAACAGAATACATACATACATACATACATACATATTATTTATTTGTTGTCCGCGTGCGGGCCACGTGCTTAACACTTGTCCTTGAAATATTTCCCGCTTTTCTCTAGCCAACCAGACTTTTCATATAAGATATATGAATGTTAATGTATCAATAATTACGGAATCTGCCGCATGCGGACAGGAGATGATAGTGATGATGCTTCTCGGCAATCAGCTGGACGACGAATCACTGCCACGTGCACTCACACACAATTATTACTATTCAATAGTTAAATATTTGATAGTCTCAACAATAGTTCAATAATAATCACTAACATCAGTCGTTTCAATAATAGTTTATCAATAGTGTTCATCTCAACAGTTTTTACTACTTTTCACTACTTTCACTGTAGTTACTATGCTCGCTTTTCTTCTATATTAGCCTTTTCTCTATATTTTAATAGCAGTTGTTCACACGACTGCTCCGTGTGGCTTTCTGTGAGGTAATGGTAGAAAAATGGCCGTTCTCGACACGTTGTGCAAGCCGGCAACTCGCGGTCGGTCGCCACGCCGCACGCGGTCTCCTTCCATAATTAATCAATCAATGCAATCATCGATATCTATCGATAATTGCCATTATTCAGATTGGCCATAGATGGCAATACCAGTGCCTCCGGAGGCGTTGTCGAGACGCAACGTCACAATATATATGTGTGTGATTTTTCATTTAAATATACATTGATTCTCAATAAATTGTACATGTATAATTTATATAGGGTCATGATATATAATTACAATTATGTGTCACTACTCCATTATATATATATGTAAAAATATTTACAATTGAGAAAAAAGGTTATTTGATGTTGGATAAAAGTGGACTGTAATTAAATGAGAGGGAATGAGATGGGAAGCCGGTAGAATCACTGATCGTATTGTGAATATCGCGAATGAACAATTGCATGTAATCGTACTTAAATAATTAATATTTATTGAGAAGCGCACTTTCACTATATTTACAATATGTACAACGATGATGAGATCTTGAGATGTTGAGATCGATGATACAATGAACACACTTTGTTGAGAAGAGCTGTGATCGTATTGATCAAGCTCGCGGTGAGAATGTTGAGATGTAGACTGGTGTTTTATTATTTTTGTTAAATGAAACACCACCAAGGAGAATACTATTTATCCACTTGGAATTGTGAGAGAATTATGCACTATGAATTGCATAAACTGCTGAGATGAATGAGATATTTCTTGATAATAAAGTTGAGCATGTGAGATCACAATTGTATGTTGTGTCGCACGATGAGCAAACGGAATGATTCGTATGAGAAACTTAATGAGAGTCACGAACGAGAACCCGAATGAGAATGATTTATTCCAACGCAATATCGATGCAAGGTATTGGCGATCGATGCGTGCGTTGGTCATTTCGGTGCAATTGACCAAAATCGGTCAATTGCGCACCCCCTCCCCGCGTGTGGGAGGAGCTGTTGAGCATCCAGGACAAGAACAATATGCCTGTCCGGGACGTGCTGCCATCATCATGGCAAAAATGAAAATATATGAAATTAAATATTCCTTGAATATTTAACAATATATATATATTGTGATGGAGTGATCCATCAGTTGGAGGTTACCACAGGGGTAATGTGATGAATTCAAATATTGCCTCCACTCCCCTTAGTAACTAAAACTTCGGTATAGAGGCATATAGGAGGCGGGTCAGTAGCTTACATGGTGGCGCATAGATCGATCATTGAGGATTAATCGATGAGAGTTATGAAGGCGCGAAGGCATCATGCGAGTGTAAGAGAGATGAAAACATTTGTATATGAAGGCGCATGCCGGTTGGCGCATGCACGCCTACATGCATTAGATGTACATTAGATCACGCCATTCCCAGGACAGCAAGTGTATAGGCTAGACCTAAGGCATCAGTGTGAAGAAAATTAATAAAATTGAAAGTAAAATAAGATATATAATATATATAATAAAAATAGAATTGTGAATTAAAGATAAATAGAAAAAAGCAGAACATTTAAAGTGAAGAAAATTGAGATTAAGAGAGTGAATAAAAGTGAATAGAGGAAGGTGTCTACACAGCGAGACGAAGCGTCACCCCAGAATTACGCTGCCAGCAAGTCGCAATATCATCAACGTTTTGTATCAACATCGTCATCGAAGTACTGCTGATTTCACCCATCTAACTACCAACAGCCGATCCATCAAACACATACATTCATATTACAACGAATTCAATAGACATAAAGTAAGTCTCGAAATAAAGTATTAATTTGAAGAAGTATTGCCGCTACTGAACCACGCCGCTCAGCACGTTTCGGCAACCATCTTGTGTCGCCGCCTTGCCGCCAAATTCACATTATAGCGTCGTTTAGTAATATATTTTTTGCGATTATAATTAATTAATATTTTATGTATTCCAATTATTGTTACCCCTTACGGTAAAAAAATCCCCTATTTGAATTCGATTAGATTCATTAAATAATTTTTCCGTGAAATCCTATAAATTCAATTGCATTAAAAAAGTAATAAAATAATTCAGTAACTTTTCATAAAAGATTTTTATGTTCATAGCGTCATTTGTATTGTGACGTCATCACCCAATATTCATTGTGTGCCATAATAATTTCAATTTCTATTATTTTTATTCTCATTATCCAACCCATTTACGGTATTAATAAATAAACAATAAAAGTATTAATAAATAAATAATAAACGAATTAATAAATAAATAAACAAAGAATTGATTAATAAATTACAAAAAAGTTAATTAATGAATAATAAGGAATTAATAAACAAATAATAGGAATAGATTCATAATAAACTATTGAAATTTGGAACAGAGATGAAATAAAATAAATCTTTGACAATTATCAACAAATTATTTAATAAATAATCGAATATTGATTGATAAATATCAGAAATTGATTTATGGTAAATTATTGGATTTTGAGATAAATATAAAACAAAAAATAACCTTCGAAAATTATCAACCAATAAATAAATTAATAAATCAATAATAAATTATTAATTTATGAGAGAATTATTGAATGATCAGATAGAAAAATAAATTAATGGTAATCGATAAAGAAAAAGGAAATATTTAGTGGGAAAATAAAGGGAAAGAATATTTATCGACTGAGTAATAATATCATCAATTGAAAATTCGAAAGAAACAAATTACCATAATTTACCAAATATTCAGAAGATATCAGGTCATAAAATAAAATGAGATTTGAAAATAAGAATTGAATTTTGAGATAAATCCACAAAATCAATATTCAATAAAAAGCAAATATTTGTGAATCATATTGTAAAACAATAGCATTAGTTTTTTTTTAAAGTTCAGATTCAATTTTCTATAAATAATAAATAATATCCAATTGTTTTCATATTTTAAAATAACTGGTTTTGATGTGACATTTATTTCTAGTGTTGATTCAGTCATTATTCACGACCTGGAAGATTCCATAGTCCCATATATATTATTTTTGTGTTTGTAATTTTTTCTGTTTTAGCTTTTCCCGGTTCAAATTATTTTCTTGATTTTAAATAAATCAAGTGGCATCCCAATTCCCCCTTTTGGTAATATTTTTCAGTTCAAATTGTGTATTTCCCCTGTAATGCCTATGGTAAGATAAACGAATATATTTAATGACATCCTAACCTCATTATCATAAATCTAATTCGAATACGATAGGACCAACATTACAATATATATATATCGATAATTTGTTGTTTTGTATATTTGTATATAGAAACAAAAAAATACCAATATATATATTCACGAAATATTCGGAATAACTTTTTTCCGATGAAATAAACGGATAGATCCCTGAGTCGGAATTTTCGACCTACCTTACTGTCCTACAGCCGCATTTCTCTTGTTCTTCAATTTCGAAAGAGGATTGTCGATAGATTCTTATCCGCAAACCTTGTCCTTGGGCCGCACTGAGGGTCCAAATCATAAAATTGTAGACATCGAACCGACACCTAGAACTTCAAAATGGATTGAAACCATAAAATTCTCGACTTTCGTCCGCTTTCGACCTTTTATAATGTATCATAAAATTGTTTCAAAGGAACGAAAATAAATAAAATTTCATTCAATGTGTATGCGAATATATAATAATTATTGATGATAAGATGTCGTAATTTGTGGAATGTGTACATCAGATTAAATAAGTATATACGCAGTCGCATATACGTTTTTAATATTAATTATATTAATTGATATAATATTGGATATATGCAATAAATTTTAATATTATTGTTTTTTTTATGTCTCATTGTGGTTACTAAGAAATATATATATAATATATTTAAATATATTCATATTCTAACCTGAGTGAGTTCTAATGCGTTACCTGTGATTTTAACCCATTTGCATCCTTGCGCGGAATATTCCGCGAACCGCGACAGTCGACTATCACCAAGCGCGGAATATTCCGCGAGTCGCGACTGTCTTCTATTACCGAGCGCGGAATAATACGTGCCTGCACATTCGAAAGCTTAAGTAGAGCGATGATGCAAATGGGTTAATATTATCAGAAGATTCTCGCTATGCTACTATATGATTACAAGTGACAATTCTATGAATAAAATAGTGATTAGTTTTTTTTTTGTGTATTATTTATTATATAAACGAAAAAAATTTTTTTTTTGACAATCCAAAGAAGCAAATACACGCTGACGAGAAATTCCATTCATCATACGTTCACGAAATGTGCGGGCTGATGAAGTTTCATTGTTTTCAAATGGAATGTATCACCTGTGTAAAAAATCTGATGAGAATTTTAGTGGACTGTATGATGTTGGAATGGGATGGGATGAGAAGCCGGGGTGAATTGCTGTTGGAATTGCAATAATCGTAGTGGACAGTTGTGCCGGTTTTATGCTTGAAATATATACAATTTATTGAGATGTACTTATCACTATATTTACACTTTGTACACTGTAATTTTACTTTAGATTGATCATGAGAAGAAAATATTGTAGATGATGAGAATGAGATAGTATTGAATTTTGATGAGGGAAACGCTTGTTTGATAATGAAAAGAGAATACAATTGATATTATTGATCAATATATTGTGTAGTGAGCGGTGAGATGTAGACTTGTGAATTTTGACTAGAATTGCAAAAACACCACCAAAGAGGATATTATTGATCTACTTGGAATTCTGAGACTGAATCTTATGCACAAATATGAATTACATAAGTTCAATGAGATGCGTTGAGGAAATTGATACTTTGAGATCAATTAAGATGAGTAGTTGCTTCGTTGTATGCGTCGCAATACTCGATGAGAATGTGTGAGATAATTAACATTGAGTTTGATGAGATATGAGGTGAGATATAAACGTTGAGAGTGAAACAATTAATTGCGTTGAGTATTTTATGATATACATCATGAGAGTCGATGAGAATGTGAAAAGATGAGATTACGATGAATGTGTACCACGTGTACATTGAGACTGGATGAGACCGAATGAGAGTAAATGAGACCCTTTGAGACTGATGGTTACATCGCAACAGACGATGAGAGACTTTTTTTTGAGACAGAACCAATCGACCCGAGGCATCGATGCATTGTTCTTCGATCAATGCGCGCGTCGATCATTTTAGGTGCAATTGACCAAAATTGGTTAATTGCACACCCCCTCCCCGCGTGTGGGAGGAGCGGTTGAGCATCCAGGACAAGCAGCATGCATGTCCAGGACGTGCTACCATCAATCGAGACAAAATGAATAATTAAATATATCAAATATTTATTGAATATTCAACAACCTGATAAACTGGGAATGAGTCATTATCAATGCTCATATTTTCAGGTTTTCTTTTCTCATCATCATCCATTGTTTTGAATGAAACAAACGGATTGTTGGTAATTTTCCTTCCCTTCTTTGATCTTCATGAAACATCAGAGAAATTTTCCAGTATATCTTCAGGTAATCTATTCAAAATTGGATTGAGATTCGATGTTGAATTTTTGGTTTTTAATTTTCAATTCATTTTCGTAATTTCTCTCTGTTTTTTTATGGCTTCCTGCGCCTGAGTTTGAGTTTGACTGAAAAATTCTGATTCTTTATCTGACCCACTACTTTCTTCTAATTTTAGGAATGTTATTTTATTGTTTTTTCTATCAGTGATATCTTGAGGTTATTCTAATCAGAATCTTCATTTTTTGGCTTTTTTTAATTTCCATTAGTGAGAGATGATTTTTCTTCTTCTCTTGCTGCTGGTGATTGTTTAACATTCTTTAAATTTTTCTCATTTTTATGTTTATTTTCATTCATTACAAATATTGATTCTTCTTCAACCATTTTTGTCTTTCAGATTCCTTTTTCTGATCTTTTTTCTCTTTGGACTCAGTTTCTATCTCAGGTTGTTCTGAAATTCATCTTTGTTTTAGTATTGGAAGTTTTGAACTTGGCATTGAGTGGTTTAATTTTTCCTTCATCAAGATTTTCACATATTTTTTATCAATCAATAAATTTATTTACCAACTTTTTAAAATCAATAATATTTATTAATAATAGTTAATAACTTGTGTTATTTGTGGGGCTGTTGTTGAAAGCCTCGTAATAAGTGTACAATAAACTGGAAGAGTCTCGAAAGGTATTAACCTTGAATGTGTAAGATGTGGTTTCATATAATGTGTATCCAAATTACTTCATATTTTTACAAAAAAAGCTTTTTCATTATTTTTCCCAGCATTATTGCTCTTTGGCTACAGGGAACTATCTTACATCTTGCATTTTGCATCTTTTAGTGAATTGAAAATTAGTATTACATGCAGAATGGAATATTTTTGTATTAAATAATTGCCAAAAAATAGTTCAAACTGAATTTTCACTGACAAATTTAATAAGCAGCCTGGTAATTAATAACTGAAGATAAATTATAAATTATTTGTATAATAGGCAGCATCAACTATATCACAATGAAATAAAATTATATCAATTAACCCAATTGAATTTATGATTGAAAATACTTACAGTATATTGAACAAGCTGAGAAACTGGGTTGTTGCACCCACTTGAAATATGACACTGAGGATGTTTAAATAATAAGAATAATTACTAAATTATATTTCAATTATGAATATTTTGGTTTTTTTTTATTTACTCTTTTACTGCTCACCCTATAATGAATGATGATATTGTTTTACTCAATAGGGCATATATCAAAATAACCCCAAAATTTCGGATCAAATTTTTTTCGGGAAAAAAAAATATTGCTAATTATTGTTTTCATTTTTATTTTCTTTTCTCTTTTTTTCATCGCTTCGAGCAACAATCCTCCACGTGGATCATAATCACTCATAAATAACAAATGATTAAGATCCCCCTCTTCGCATTATTGGAAATAATAAATAATCATTTAATTTTTTATTTTGTGTGTAACCTAAACACAATTTTTTTCTGTTTTTTGTTTTTTTATAATGAATTGAGAATCATTTAGAAGAATTCTTTCCTCAATTGTCAACGGCCATTGAACATGAGGATTTTCCTTTTATTTCTTTAGCAATTTGCACACGAATGTTAACTTGCAAACAACTTGGTACTTTGAGTTAAAACTTTTCTTTTCCATCATCGGTCTCAACATAAACCCAGCGTTTCTTGTTTTTTTGTTTAATTTTTAATTTAAACATAATTGATTAGAAAAAAACTCTCCATTTCGAATTATTTCTCCTGATTTATGAATCCCATTTCTTTTATGTCATCGTTTTATTACAGGCAACAATCACCTTCATCGGTTGGCTATGCATATTCTTCGTCATAATCATCTCTGTGCTGAACTCTTCACTGAAAAGTCTTTCACAAATTCAATGAAGAACAAATTGAACTAGAATGCTATTTCAATTCCTTATGAACAATGTCCAGTACCACCTTCCCAACCTAATTTTATTGACAATTCGTTGCCGTCAACTTCCCAAGGCAATATCATACTTAAAAATAAAACATTATCAGGTCGTACAAACGCTATTTACTCCAATGCTAATATAAATTCTTTACCTTCTGCTGAAACTTCAGTTCCAATTGATTCATCAAAAAGAAAATTTTCTGATGATGATAAAAATGATTTTAACCGAAAAGTTGCAAATTTAGAAAAAACAACCCAGGAGTTAAGAAACGAAGCTTTCAAATTAGATACCACATGCATCAATCAGGCAACACAAATTAGAAATTTGAATCACAATTTACGCCGGCAAACAAAAACAAATGAATAATTAAAAATCAGAACAACTCTTGATGGTTTTTCAGGGCATCCTGATCCACCATTGAACCCTGTTGCTGAAACCATGGTGAGATTGCAGTTCCATAAGCCGCACACTTTATTTACGGAAGAGGAAAAGGATCTATCTCGAAATATTTATTATAACAGTGCAGCAGGTTATTCTCGTCTCAGGAATGATGGGTGTGTATTACCTTCAGAAAGTTCCATCCGCACTTGGATTTCAATGTATGACATTACACCAGGTTTTCCAACGGTTGTTTCTGACATATTGAAGCAGAAGCTCGAAAACTGTTCTGATTTAGATCGAATCTGCGCATTATCATGGGACGAAATGTCAATCAAGTCTCATGAAGAATACTCCATAAAATATGATTTAATTGAAGGATTAATTGATCTTGGCGATCTCGGGCGGAAAAATGAACGGACAAAAAGCGTTTTCTATTCCAATTTGACTGGTTTGAATCATGAAAAATCCTGGAGTTCACTTCTCGCATATTTCTTTGTAGGAGATGGTATGAAAGCTACTAAAATTCGAGAATTACTTGGAACATGTTTGCGATTGCTGGAAGATGCTGATGCAGATGTTCGATATTTAGTTTGTGGTCAAGGAGTAAATAATCAGGAGCTTTATTCAAAAATTTTCCAGGTAAATGTTTCTCAAGCTATCACAGAAATCGACGGAAAAACGTACTTTGTATCATTTGATTTTCCAAATCTTGTCAAAAGGGTTCTTAAATCATTGCAGATTCACCGAAAAATATACAGTTATGGTAGGATTACTGTATTGTAGAAAGATTGCGAGGAATCCTATAAGCACGATAAAACAATGAATCATCAAATCAAAATGAAATACATCAAATCTCCTGAGCCACATCAGTGATATTCACTTAAATCCAAATAGTTTCCAATCAATGAATGTTAAACGAGCGTTTCACATTTTTGGACGACGTTATTCAACAGCGAAAAGAATATGAGGAGAATCAGTGAAAGCAGAACTTGCAAAAGTAACTGATGACGCCAAAGCTGAAAAAAAGATAATAATATTGGAAACATATGAGGATAGCGCTAACTTCGCTGCAGACTTTAATAATATGATCGACGCTTGCAATTCCGAATCGCTTTATTGCGGCAACCCTCAAATAAGACCGCTTGGTAAAGCTTATGATGAAATAACAGAATGGATTCAAAAAATGATTGATTGGGCGTTAACCTGGAGTACCGAAAAAAAACCATAGGCTTCAATTCCTTCTTGCTTTTGGAGTCCACAATTGACAGGAAATGCTCTGCTTCGTCTCTACAAATCTATTGTCGAAGAATATTCTGATTATAAGCTGTGTACCGGTCGTTGTAATCAAGATGCTTTAGAACATTGGTTTGCAAAACTACGAGCTCGCACTGGCAAATGTTCGAATCCCACAGCACGTATAACACGACTTTCCACTCGTCATGTACTTTCACTGAAACATACCAAAATTGGAGAGAACACCAATGTCCAAAATAAAAATGATTATTATTTGACCAATAAAACTGCCACACGTGTCTCAGAAAAATTCAATGACTACCAGCTGTATAAATGCAACAGGAGAAGCTGAAGAAGCAGAAGAAGAATGTCTTCAGAGTATACAATTTTTTCTTGGATGATTGCAAAAATAATGACTGCCAAGTTGACAGGGACAATCAACATCAGTTAACAGAAAAGCTTTTCATGTATAAAGCGAACGCCATTGCATACTTAGCTGGTTATATGGCATTCAAATCAATCAAAAAATCGAAATGCATGCAGTACCAGGTCGACATAACATACTTGCCAATGGACCAAGAAACGAATGATGAACGATACATCCGATATAGAGAGTATGGAAATGATGAAGACGATGATGCTCCCTCAGTTACAAAGTTGAGTCGCCCCATTGAGACATTTTTGCAGGTGGTTGGCGCACAGTTGAAAGTATTTCGTTCTGCGTGACACAAACATTGGCACTACAAAAGGGTCTTGAGACGAATAACAGATGAGGTACAGAGAGAAGTACGACGTACTATTTCAAATTAAATTGATCAACAACATTCGTGTTATGAGCATTGAATAGAAGCATTGAAACTTCTAATTCAAGAAAACTTCTTCGCTTGATGCAGATTCGATAATCATGATGATCAAGCTGACCAAAAAAAAACGTACAAACGCAACAGGAAGCTAAATAATGTTCTTAATTAATGAAATATGAAACCGAAATCACGCTCTTGTATCTATTTTTCTGATACTAGTTCAGTTTGTGTGAGGGGCTGATTCTGGATAAAGGGTGAAGTAAGGGTTGGCCATAACTTCATGCAGAACAATTATGTGCAGAAAAGTTCTAGAACAAGGGTGATGATGACGTTAAAAAAGATGTGTTAGTGTAAGTCTATTTATATTACACAAATATAAAATAGCCCATGTATAATTATTTGTAATAATTTCGTACGATTGTATATGTTCGTTGAGGTACAAATCATTCATTTTTTCCGCAATCACGCAAATATTTTCCTTTTCATAAATTATTGTTTCAACAATTTCATAGAATAACGGGTTGCCATCCCCAGAAATAAAGTACTGCCTTCAAATAACACATTACTTTTAAATATAATTTTTTCCAACGTATTCACTGTTTTCGAAGTTTGTATTTGAACAGATAAAAGATGTTTGAAAAAAATTGATTCTTGACCAGTTAAACAAAGTTGACGTTTTAATGTGATTAACATGATAATTAATGAGTAAAGAGTGTAACGTGTTAAATTGTAATTGCATTGAGCTCAGGTGCCAAGATTCGTTAAACAACACGTTTACTCTTTATTTCCCTTTCGAAGCATAAAAGTAGCGAAACCCCTATGAGTTTTTATCCGGCGTACTCTCAATTAAATTGATCTTCTCACGCGATTAGAAAGACTATGTGGATCAGATTCGATGCCACAACACTTTCACAGATCAGATCTGAAGAAGTTAGCTGAAGACCAGCTTGTGCTTCTCAGAGGTCTCGGTACTTCCCTTTCGCGAGTAGCCACACAAGTAATAATCAACGCTTTGTGTTCAATGAATACTCAGTCTAAGCAAGAGAGAGATCCCAAAAGACGATTTTACACGAATCATCGATGCCTTTTTATGCCCGCGACCGCGCCTGTCTGTACGCGAGAGAGGTCAAGACGCGAGCCTTCTCATCTTTTTCAGCTAAACTATTTCTATTGCGTTGTTCCAGCATCCCTTCCACGCGGGCATACTGCAAACATGTGTAAAAAATACGGTATGTCTATCTTTTTCTTTCGCGTTCTCTTTTTCTTTTTGCTCCCTCCCTACCGGCCGACGGGAGTGGCCTTTGCCTACGAGTCTCGTGCCTCGAGACCCTTTTCTTGCTACCTGCTTTCCTATACCATACCGAGTGACGTTCGTCACAAGAGACTGATTTACTCTAAAGGCGATAATTCAACTGCAGTTGATTTTTCATGGCAATTGTGCGGCAAACATTCACACGACTGATAGCAACGTGCGATGTTACTTTGCTTTCGCGATGCTTACTCTCAAAGTGCATTGATGATATTTCCCACAGTGGTCCAGATGATGAAAATACTCTCGGATAATGCAACAAAAAATGATGCTTCGGTTTCATACATATAAATTAAGCTGTTACCGTAACCATTTCCAAAACCTGAACGATATTTTCATGACGATATTCCTGGCGCTCACCAAATAAATATTCTTTTGGTGGTATATACGTATGCATTGATTGAAATATACTGAAACATCAATATTCAGTCAATAATTCACATAATTTGGTATTTTGTTCTTGAATGATCATCCAAACATTATGAGAAATATTGGTTTCATTGTCAAAAGACTCCTGGCATTGTAGGACATGATGTTCTATAATATTGATATCACATTTCATTATGTTATTGGTGCCAGTTATCATAGATTGAGCTCTGGACTGAGAAACATCGGAATAACTGTGTATTTTCGCCCCAAAAAAACATGATCTGGTACATGAAAAAATCGTTGAAGCAAAAATGTATTTGGTGAAACTAATTCATCATCGACTGTGCTTGTTTGAGATGAACATAAGCTATTATTAATTTGAATCACACTAGTACTTGAAGTTGCAGTTGGTGAAGGAATTGATCCATTTATTCTGTCAAACATTATAAATAAATTATTATTACCGGAAAAATTTTCATTAATGAGAGTATTCTCATCAACAAAGAAAGTATTATCATTCAAAGATCATGTGTTATTACCACAACAACTTATATTGGTAACATTATGCAACTGGTGAACGTTATCTTTTTCTTTCCTATGTTTAATATGCTTCCTAATTAATGCAATATGGTAAAATTTATTTTCAATGACAGGAATTTCTCTAACTGTTTCTGTTGAATATTTTAATGGAAACGAAAAAAAATTTTCATCATAGTGGAATGGCCCAAACCTACCCTGAATTACAGCGTAATTTTTGAGAGAAAAATCATACATCGTGATATTCACATTTTTCAATTTTGTTTCATTCTTCATTTCATTTCAACCTCTTTATTTCCTTTTCCCCCCTGCAAGCCTTTCCAGAACATTCCAGTTTAATTCGTCTCGTGAATATTTGAAGAATTTCTTGTGGGATACGTAAATTCACCAAAATTTATGTAATTAACTTCATCATTTAAGAGAATAATTATTTTAATTTTATTTTCAAAATTGTTTATGTTCACATGTAAACAGGGTTTTTGTCACCGACTATTGTATATTGCTTGATGAAGTCTTTTACTAGGCAGAGCGGCCCTGGAATTGAGGATTCTTTAAAAATTCTCTCTGGAGGTGAGTTATGTTGGAATCCGTAGAATACGTTGTCATTAATGTTTTAATTGTTATCTATGATAATAACTCTTAAATCAAGTTTCAAATGAGGAGTGATGTTGATTGCCTTCTCGTAGTACTCCCTGATAACAAAAATATCGATTACTTATCAAACTTCAAGTATTATCGTTTCAATGATTTGTATAAGCTATATTTATCCCGAAAAAATACATTAGTAATCGAAATTCTTGGCCAAACAATCAACAAAAAGTGATATTATCGTTTAAAAATGATCAATTTTTCATCAACCATCATCTATCTGTTTCTGATTGACAAGATAATCTCATTTTCAAACGATCGCCTCGATTACGGTCGTGTGATCATAGGTACTGCGAGATTTTCCTTCCATCTTTGCTATTGTGTTGACAACTCCATTGGTTTCTACGAAATTCTCTCTTTTCTCTATATTTTGATTCACGAATTCAATACTATTTTGCGACATTCTTTCATCGTTTCATGTTTTGGGGAAAACATTGAATTTTTAACACAAATCATTTGTAATATTGGCAACGAATAATAATAAAACCATATTTCTCATACCTAAACCAATGATTTCTATTTCATTTTGAATAGTTTTGAAAATATAATTATTCTTTATGTAACGCATTGCTAGATTCCTTTTTATTTTTCATTTATTCAAAGTAAGTTTATTTTTGCAAAGGTTATTCTTATTTTTACATAGAATATTCTTTTACTTAGAAAACTAATCACACTTTTTATACTTATTACTTATAATTATCATATGATAAAACTCTTTAGTTACCTTCTCTAGTTATAATTATTTTCATGCCTATTATTAATATTTATGTTTACTATTATTATACTTAAGTCGTAGTTTTCGGTAAATAAAAATAGTGCTCTTAAAAAAAATCAACCAATTCTCGTCTTTTGATTGTACTCATTTGCTGGGAGGGGTGGCGGGGGTGTATTGGTTATGATGGTGCTGATGGTGATGATGATGATGATGATGATGATATTTACAACAGGGGCTTATTCACATTATTCATATATTTCTTCTAAACTGTCTTTTTCATTTTTGTTTTTGTATTATCTATTTTATTTTCTTTTTTACTTTTCCCGTTGTAATAGTGACACTTCCGGTTTATTTTTTTCTCATTCTCCTCAATTCATCAATATGTTTGGCGTCTTTGCTCAGCCAGAAGTATTCCTTGTTTAGCCGATCTTACTTTCTTTGTCTCTGATTGGTAGAGTTGTTGAGAATATTGTGTATTCTTGTTAATGGTGATTCTACTCGGTATTGATTTGTTTTTTTTGCGCAGTGCCTTTTGTGATAGTATAATATTGGTAAACTGTTATGGTCCTGTATTAATTTGCCTTTTTGTCACAGTATATGAATGTTTCTGGTAATATATGTTGATTATGTTGGTATCTCAGTGGATAACGTTCACATTTCAACAACAATGGGTTTTCACTGTTCTAGGTTCGATCCCTGTCGCGGACTAAAATTTTTTTCAAATCATATTTAATGTAAAAGTTTCTTTATTTCCATATACCCGATTCGAATGATAAATTCTGTCTTTAATATTTCCATCCTGAATGTATCCTCATAAATTTTTCAGCTATATAAGTGAGAAACGTAAAATGTCGATTCATTACAATATTTGCTGTACTTATCTCATTATTAAAAGGTAATAAACTTTTTTATTAAAATTCTTGCTAATTTACGTTATTTTCTTAAATCTATATAGAACAAAGTATATTGATCAAAATAATGTTTATTAATATATAATTCATAATTTTGACGACGTTATATTATTCAATAAAATGTTTATGAATTCTTAACAGATCTGCTCGTGGCACTAAGCGGAGCTATTTCGCAGAGTTTTTGAATATAGTGTTTCAAATTTTTTATCTCGGGATATTATATATTATATTTATATTGTATATTATTTATATAATTTTCAATATGAAATAGATTAAATATTTAGATTTATCTTTTATGCTTTTTTCCTGTATACCATTATCAATAAATGCCGCAATATCAGACTCATTTATTCCAGGAACCAATAATGTCTCAATTAAGACATGAAAAAAAATCTAGAAGTCCGAAAAAAAAAAAATTTATAAGATATTTGATTATACTCGTGCGAAATAAAAAACATGTTTTCCCCTTTTTATCTGCATTCGATTCTATTTTATATAATAATATGATTCTAATTTCATCATTCAAAAGGCTTTTTACATAAATGAGCGGAATATGTTCTTCGCGAGTGAGTCTTTTCCCTCCTTCGTAATTGCGATTCTCTCGAATATACATACAGTGTAATGTCAAAATGACCGTTTCAGAACCTTTTGATTTTAAGGCGAAACGGGAGTCACATCCGAACTCCGACGTGAAAACGCCCTCATCTGAGAGGAACTAAAAATGTCGGTATGCAGGTAGTGCTAAAAACGAGTTATCCATAAAATTGTCGTGAAACAGATTTCAAGTCAAACCAACTTGGTATAAGCAAAAAACTATTGACAAGTAATAAGCTATCGGACGGATCGCAGCTGCGATAGCTGCCATTTTCTTAGTTTCATACAGTTTTGAATGATTCAATGAAAAAATGTAATTATTATTGAAATGAAATATTAATATAAGCGACATGAAAAATATACGGCTGTTTAATAAATTTAATGAATTTGATCATATTCATTTCATTTTACATTGATTTTTTTTGTTGAATAGTAAAATATAACGGGATCTGGTGGTGCGAGAAACGCTATCTGGCCATATAAAACGATATTTATAAGAAATTTGAATTTTAAAAATGTCTAAGAAAACGTAACTTTTAAATTTATTCAACAAAAATACGAAAGATTTTAGATAAAAGTTCCAAAAGTATGTACAACTGAATACATATGTTTGCATCACTCGAGTCACGGATATAGTTATGTTGGAGTTTCAACATTTTTTCTGTTTAATTGTGTTGCAAGGTTGTATTATGGCATATGTGGTTTGTAACTTTCTTACTTGCATGAGTTTTAGTTTACACAGACTTGACAATTTTCCAAATATGTAATATTTACAAATATCATTAATACATATTTTAATATAAATCGATGAGATAGAAAAATTATATGATGAAATATCTATAACATAATAAAAATTATTTAATGGTTCAGTATATGTATATACATGTTCATATACTTAAAAAAGTTTTTTAAGTGGTACATCAAACAATGCCCATGATATATATGGACTTATACACAAAATGAACATAATTATATTTTAGATGAAAATTGAAACATGACTCAATAATATCAATTATTTATAATCACAACATACTATATGTCATTTATTTCCTTCAATACAATTCTTTTTTGCATCAGATACAATTTCTGTTATTTTTTTTTTCTTGAATTGAAATGAGCAACGACAAATTCGTGACTAGCACAACTCTAATAATTTCAAGACAAGACTTTGAAAAATATTTCGGATTTTCATATTTTTTTGTCGCGATTTATAAATTTTTCAAGTCATTATCATTAAATATAGACCATAGGATTCGTTCTCTTTTTTTGTTTAAATGAACAAATATTTAGAACCAATGCAAGAATAAAATTTTGAGTTGCTCTAGGTCAGTGATGATAAATTGTAGATGCTCGCAGGAAGTAACAAGAATAGAGGGGGTAACGTACATAAATGTCAACCATGCACATGCGAGTAGCGCGCTTCGGCTAGCTTCGTAGATTAGACAAGACCTAAGAATCTATTTCTGTCTCCGTTCTCCGACTGTTACGAGGCTGAACGATGTTGAACGATGTCGATGTCAACTCTTATTATGTGTTGAAAACTTCTTTAGCACCGTTGTGATTTGAAATTCGATGAAACGAGAAAGCGACACTAAAAAGAGACAAACATATGCATCTATAGGATTTAGCGTGCGAGAGAATGAGATAGAATACAGATATACAGTGTTTCCTATTATCTTCGTCTCCTCTTTGTGCGATGCTTCGTAGCCTTCCCACTCTTGTCTACCAAGCGTTGTACATATGTTGAAGGTTTCACTTCTACCGCGTGTGAAATACACCATATTATTTTTGTTTATTTTTTTATAGGCTGGAAAGTTGTCAGTAAAACCATGTTTCACCAACCTATTTTCGTGGATCTTATGTTTTTGCCTACACACACCTATAAATGGCCGACAAAAATAAATTAAACACCTTTGATCTGACGAATTCATGAATTTAGGTAATTTCAATAATACTTCAAAGGGTTATATTTAATAATGTATAAGACGATTCAATGATTTTTTTTTTGTATTTTATTCAATGTATAAGGAATTTTTTTCTTTCATAAAATTCGTCTCATTCCATCAATATATATGCCTGCACCACTTGGAATGGGACGTTTGAAATGTTTTGTGATTATCGAGGTACATCGACATTGATATTGAAAAGACAAAAGAAAATTGAAATTAACATATAGATTATTTGTTTTTTCAATGGAAATGATTTGAATCATATTATTAAATATCATCAATATATGAATATGAAGATAAAATGTTTCTCAATATTTTATTCATAAATAAATACTCATAATTACATCCGAACGCAAAATTTGTACATCTTTTTCTGTTGGAATAAAAAAATTTTTTTTCGAAATAAATATCAATATAAATAAATGTATGTAATCGGTAGTCATATGCTGACATATTTATTTATTTTTTTTTTTTTTAAATTTTTAATCAAAAATTTTTGTGTTCACTATTCTCATTTAAACATATAAATTTATTATCTATTCACAAAAATTGTGAAAAATACAGACTAAATAATTATTAATGTAAATATGCTACTTATAAAGAGTAATTGAATAAATACATCTATATATGATAGGAAAGCGCATAACAATAAAAAAAAAGTATAATGGTAGTAATTATAATTATAAACATTCTAAAAATCAAGAATGAATGAATGAATGAGTGGAAATATAAAAAATTATATAATGTGGATATAATTTGAATTATCGTAGAGTGCCACCGCCACGTTGAAAACTGTGAAAGGGTATAGATGTAGTAACGCGTGGATAAATGGGTGCAAATCATCCTCGCTGTTTCGTTGATTCACGGAGGTGCAATTCATATGTGTACGTACATAAATACTTATATACAAATATAAAAACCATCACATTCAAACTTATTTATATATATTCTTTTCCTCAATTCAATTTTATATATTAGTATTAGTTATTATTTACATGTTTTAATTATGAAAAAAACTATACATATAAATTTAGTCGTGATACTTATAAAGAGTAAATGAATAGGGACATTTATATGAAATAATAAAGCACACAATAATAACATTTATGTGTATAAATAATAATTGAGGAAATATATAATGAATGAAATGCAATTATTGTTTTTTATTTCGTAATTTTCGTCTTTTCTACTCTGTAAATGATAAAGTTAAGCGATAAATGATTCTTTTTTTCTATTTTACACATTTCCCCAATTATTTTTCATACATATAAATTTCATTATATACGCTTTCCTATCATAGATAAACATACTTATTCAATTATCCTTCATAAGAGTGAAATTCACATTTATGATGATATATTTTGTATTTTTTACCAAAAATAGATTGTTAGCTCTTGTTTCCTGTACGAAGTTAGCCGAAGCGCGCTGCTCAAATGTACATGACATACATTTATGTACGCCCCCCTTCCCCCCACCTTTATCATAGATATAATTATAATAAGTATACTGGTGATAATTATAATTGTGAATTAAAACAAGTGAACAAGTGAACGAATGCAAAGTCTCTGAACGACTTTTATTATTGTTTTTCATGATCTTTTATGACGTCCAGTTGGATGTATAATCTTTCCGAAAGAGCAATAAATACGAATAAGATCAAATCATACAGCAATAAAGACTTTAGAAAAAGCAATACTTGTGTAAGAAACATTTTACTATTTATAATTGTATTAGTTGAACTATATTATGGTAAGCGAAATAAATGACGACCGCGTGATAATTGTGTCGATTATTCGATTCGAATTCGTGACTGAAACACATATCGGATCTGGATGATTCAGAGCAATTTTAGTTCGTCCTAGCATTACCTATAATCATGCATAGTGACAAATCTATCGGTCAGGAATATTTTATGATATTGGAATGAATGAAAGTAGCTATATGTTTATTTCCACTCATGATTATAATTTCCATCCGATTTCTGAGCTTGATGAAATGAATCGATCGCTCAAGTCCAATATGCCCAATATATACGTATAAAATGATGGGTAATTCGGCTTTACTAATCCTGAGAGCACTCTACCCAATTATTTGTTTTTCTCACGCTTCATTCAATATTTTCAGCAACTGAACGGTATACTGGATGCAACGGATTCGAAGCATTTTCTCAAACATGCAAAACAACGGAGCGATTGTTGAAAACTTCATCGAGATAGAACGGATAATGTAAAATCAGAAAAATTACCGGGGTTACAATATTCGCCTTACCTCGAAGCTTTTTTCTGTCTTTCTCGCTTATTTTTCATTCTTCCCTTTCGAAGGAGCAATTCCCTTCGAAGAAAATTTAGGATACCCCGTCCAAATTATCTCGAATATTTTTCAAATATAAATATACATACTTTATCGATAATCAATATATATACGATGGAGAACTACACATATGGATATGTATTACAAATCTGTGTATTACATATCATATATTTTTTGTATATTATGAATAATTGAAATTCAATATTACACATAACTGATAAGATTTTTGGTCTGTAGTGGGTTTCAAACCCAAATTCTCGGATCCGCTGACAATGTATGTATGCGTGTTTATGCACAAAAAAAATTTCAAATTTATAAGTTAATGAGATGATGTCTTTTAGTATTTACTATACATTCTGATATACTTTTACCACCGAATAATCTGTTTTTCCTTCAGATTCATGTTTAATGTCCGAATAGAAAAAGAAACAGTCGATGATGGCCATTAGGACAATGTATACATTTTTTCGTGATTTTGTCCTTATATGACTTGTTTTATAGACGCATGAATGTTAGGTGCAAGCAGGAGATGCACATGCTGATATTTGCTGTGTCACACACATATGAGAGATGGCGTATATCGCCACACCTACTGCGTGCATCGATATACGCAAGAGTGGGAGAAGCGAGGTGGGTCCTTGTGTTGAATACTCAGGCGACAAAGGATGAAGTACGTTAGACTGCGCGGTAAGACGGTGTTGGAATGAATGAACTCGCATCGACCGGTCTCACATGCTCCGATGATCAATGAACTTGTTATCTATGGAATTTTTCAGATCAAACTGATTATTATGTTTTCTTAGGTTGTAGCAGTACTATTTCCCAAATGTGATAGTCATTGCTGTATTACATCACGTACACGAGCACCGGTGTATTTGGATGGAAATGTTTTCTATCTCAGGACGAGAGTAACTTCCTCATGAAATTTGTAACATGATGTTATCACAAGGTGGTAATTATTTCAATTGGTTTGTTCCACGATAGAATTTCTGGCCAACATATTGCGAAGTGTGGAATAAGAATTTCTGTCACGGTATGAATATATGTATGTTTTTTCTTCTTTCCTTCATTGTTTTGTTTTTTGTGTTTTGTTTCTGTAAAGGAACGCGAAGATCGTCATAAAATGCGCCCAAATGCGTAATGAGAAAAAAATAATGTATATATGCATATGTGTACGTGTGTGTAAATAAAAATAGATCGATGTACGTATGTATGCATGCATTTCTATAATGATCATAATAATCTTGTTTGAGAATTATGGCCAAATAATATTATGTTTAAGAAAGTATTGTTACGTATGTCACTCAATGCGTCACTTAAATCCATGATAATCCGACAAATTCATGAATTTAGGTCATTTCAATATTACTTCGAAGAGTCATATTTAATGATGTATGGGACAGATTCATGATTTTTTCTTTTGTATTATATATATTATACAAGAAATTTTTTTTTACAACTGATATAATATTCATTCAACTATCATATTAATTATGTGTATATATATATTAAAAGTTAACGCGTGCATACGTGGGAGCGCACAAAATTCGTCTTATTCCACTTACATATGAGGCAATTAGAGCAAAAGTGGACTAACCCCAGTTTACAATGTGGGATAGTTTTTTTTTTGTTTATTTATTTTATTATAATATTTTTATTTTTTTTTTTTCCTATAATATATATATATAATATATATATTATATAATATAATAATAAAATAAACAAAATATTCGATAGTAACATAAAAAAATAAGCGGGGAAAATTCAAAATTGTGGGTTAGTCCACTTTTGCTCTCATTGCCTCATATATTCCTGTCCACGCTGACTCGAACGTATAAAATGTTCTGAGATCTTCAAGGTAGATTGACATTGATATTGAAAATACTAATGGAAAAGAACATTAACAATTGGTTGTTTTTTTTTTCACTAAAAATCATTCAAAATATATTAATGACAATTTTTGATTGAATTAATTTTGGATAGTTTTTGGATAAAATGTTTCTCACTTAAAATTGTAAATGAGTAAAATATTTATAATTTCAGCCAAACGCGGAATTTTATAAATTTCATTTGTATTAGAATGAAAAAAAATTCTTCTTCATCAATATCAGTATGAATAAATATACATAAATGTTCGTCGTACGCTGAGATATTTAATATTTAATTTTTTTAATTTTTTGTTATTTTTAATTAAAATTTTTTTTCCTTTATTCTTATTTAAACATATGAATTTATTATAAATATATAAAGATGATGGAGATTATAGTATATATAATCATAAATGTAAATAAGATTCTCATGGAGAGAGAAATTGGATAAATACATTTATACATATAGGAACGTGCACAATGATATAATTCATGTGAGTGAAAAATAATCGGGGAAATATGTGAAGTAGAAAAAAGAAAAATAATAATTTCATTCGATTCTTTATATATTTTTCCAATCATCTTTTCCACACATAAATTTTATGATTGTGCGCATTCTTTTTTCATATGGGAACGTTTATGCAACGCAATACGCCCACCAAGAAACAACACCAGGATACATGATAACACCAAAATACATAAGAATATAATAAAGTTTGAAAAACAAAAAAATTCAAAGCTATTATTATTATTATTATTATTATTATTGTTGTTGTTGTTGTTGTTGTTGTTGTTGTTGTTGTTGTTGTTGTTGTTGTTGTTGTTGTTGGTGTTGGTGTTGTTTTTTTCTTTTGTTGTAAACATTTTTTCATTGATATAAGTTCATTTCATTCTTTCCTTCTTCTTCTGATGTTTCTTTGTTTCTTTTTTATTTCTTCATTTCGATCATTCTCTCTTTCTTTCTTTCTTTCTTTGTGTTTGTTTTAGAGGGGCACTCGAAAATCGTCATAATACGCCCCCCAATGCTGAATGAACAAAAAAATGTATATATATATCTGTACGCAGGTATGTATATCCGTACGTATGAATGTATGTATACATGCATCTATGTATGTATGCGAGTAGGAATTGATCGATGAACATATTTGCGTTTATCCTAATAAAAATTATCATAATCTCGTTTAATACTCGTGACATATTAATATTATATATATGAGTGTCGCTTGACACTCATTCCAACGCCAAATGTAGTCATATGACGACACTTCGACCACATTTTGAATATTCCCACAAAAATTTAATTTCGTTTATTTCTGTTAAAGTTCATGAGTATAAAAATAATTTCGATTAATTTGTTAATCATTACCATTTATTATAATGACAATTTTACCCCAACTAATTCTATCTGATGTTCATTATATCTTTTATTATTTTTATAGAAAATATTCATCAAATGAATAATAGTGATTATAATGAATTTTTTATGGCGTACGCTACTTATGTTCCGAGTTTATCAATTCAATTACTTTTAGTACATCAACTTATAATTTTTTTTATTCATAGATTTTCATACATAATGTTTTTCTCCAACCAACTGTATGTAAAAATTAAAATAAAATTATAATCTATGATTGTTAAATGAATTAAAAATGATTGTAATATTGTTTATAATCAATGCAAGAAATAATAAAGCGCCTTTCAAACATTATATTTTTTGATTTGCGAATGTAATGGCATTCAAATTTTGATCATATTTTCATAGCGAAGTAATATCCAGTTGAGTGAGGTAATCTCTACATTTTCAATTTGGATAGTCAGTGTACCCAACATCGTGATGATCTTGGCTGTGTGTAGTCCTAATGCTCCACAAATTGTGCGATTCCTATGATTTCCCTAGGATAGGGATTATATAATTCAGTCGATCGCATCACCATCTATCAAAAAATCCAACAACTAAATTTCAGCTCTGTTTTGCTGCAATGACGTCATTTTACACACACATGTTCGCAAAATTTTCATGGTAAATATTCGTTGGCATATAATGCTAAATTTGATTTTTGTGAATTCATTTATACTCACACATATAACGAAAGATGCGCTACGAAGCATTTTTTTCAATATCTGCAGTAAATCGTCTCATATAAAGAATTCTTACTTCAAGTGACGTCATGCGGTGGTAAAAAATCTGTAATTTTGCAATTTTTTGTAGATTTTCGCCAAAATCGCTTTGTAGCGCACTTTTTACGGGTCTTTACTTCAATTCTGTAGAAGGATTTTTCATTTGAAGCAAGAAGAAAGGGTGAAAAATGTTAACTACGATTTGGAAATTCCGTCGGTAAAGAAGTTGACTCCCGTTTCGCTTTAAATGACTGTCGTTCATATAGATGCTTTGTTTTACTTATGGATATCGAAATTTATAGTTCCCAGGAATACCGCTAGATGCTTTCCGCTTTTTTTCGTTGACGATCGTTCCCCGTAAGCATTGCACATCTCCCCCTTAGTCTTGGCCCGCGCCGTGAAAGTATTTTGCGATCGGGGTGGAAACGCCCTCATCTGAGAGGAACTAAAAATGTCGGTACGCAGGCAGTGCTAAAAACGAGTTATCCATAAAATTGTCATGAAACAGATTTCAAGTCATACCAACTTGATATAAGCGAGAAACTATCGATGAGTAATTAGCTATCGGACGGAACGCGGCTGCTATAGCCGCCATCTTCTCAGATTTATACAGTTTTGAATGAATCAATGAAAAAATGTAATTATTATTATAATCAAAAGTTAATATGAGTGACATGAAAAATATACGGATGTTCAATAGATTTATTAAATTTGATCATATTCATTTCATTCCACATTAATTTTTTTCGTTGAATAGCAAAATATAACGGGATCTGGTGGTGCGAGTATCGCCATCTGGCCATATGAAACGATATTTATAAGAAATTTGAATTTTAAAAATGTCTAAGAAAACGTAACTTTTAAATTTATTGAACAAAAAAACGAAGAATTTTAGATAGAAGTTTCAAAATTATGTACAACCGAATACATTTGTTTGCATCATTCAAGTCACGAACATAGTTATGTTGAAGCTTCAACATTTTTCCTGTTGAATTGTGTTGCAACGTTGTATTATAGCATGTGCTTGGAACTTTTTTCCTGGCATACGTTTTAGTTTACACAGACTTGACAATTTTCAATATATGTAATATTTACAAATATAATTAAGACATATTCAAACATAAATCGATAAAATAGAAAAATTATCTGACGAAATACTTATAACATAATCAAAATTATTTATTGGTGCAGTATATATAGACACATATGTTCATATACTTAAAAAAATTTTTTGAATGGTACTTCAAACAACGCCCATGATTTATATGGACTTATACACAGCATGAACATGATGATATTTTAGATGAAAATTGAAATATGGCTCAATAACATCAATTACCTATGATTACAACATACCATATGTAATTTATTTCCTTCAATACAATTCTTTTTTGCATCAAATACAATTTCTGTTATTTTTTTTCTTAAAATGGAATGAGCAACAACAAATTCAAGCCTAGCATAACTCCAATATTTTCAGTACAGTACTTTGGAAAATATTTCGGATTTTCATATTTTTTTGTCGCAATTCATGACTTTTTCAAGTCATCATCATTAAATACAGACCATATGATTCGTTCACTTTTTTTGTTTAAATAAACGTATACTTGCAACCAATGCCAGAATAAAATTCTAGATTGCTATAGGTCAGTGATGATAAATTGTAGATGCTAGCAGCAAGTAGCAAGAATGGAGAGGGTAACGTACATAAATGTTACCCGTGCACATGCGAGCAGGGCGCTTCGGCTAGCCTCGTACAATTAATCTAGTCAACAAGCACCTTTTTGAGAAAACCTCGTCTAGTGGTCGGAGAATTATGTTCAAGGTGTCATTCGATTCGGAATTATATTTAAAAACTTCCCGAAACGAATAAAGAAGTTGGGGTAAAAATTACGAAAGTTTTAAACAATTTAATGAACAGAACAGAGAGGGTTTGGTTTTTTGCAAATATCTCGGAAAGTATTGAGACCACGAAATAAGCGACTCTAACTTTTATATCGTGCTTATTCTGCTACGACACTTCTACCAACTGTCACACGAAAAAAAAATTTTACGATGTTTTCCCCCGCTTCCTTGAAAGAATTTCCCCGTAACTACGATAGTGAACGTCCTTGAAATTCAACGTGTGAGTACACACTGAATAATGCAATTGTCATTTGAGAGAATTAACATAATGAAATCCTAATCGTATCTTATGACAATAATGATGATTGACCATTGATAAAAAAAAAGCTGCATATAATGTCTCAACACGGCGCTGCTCTACAAACATATAATCAAGAACTTGTCAAGTGTAAGATAAAACAATATAACCTTTACGTATTGCATGGACATATCGCTGCTCTGGTAAAAAAAACTGTGACTCAATGAGCATTTTGTTTGAGAAAAGCAGATATACTTCTTAACTTTCATCAGTTTTCTTTTGAGGTAGCGATATGGTGGTATTAATATTGGGTATTCCTCAAAACTTTATTATTTTTGTTTTCACTAATACTGATTGTTTCTTAGGTTTGGAAGCAATGAAAGTGCGACGCACAGAATTGCAAACACAAATCGATGCCCAAGAAATTGAAAGAAATAATCTTCAAGGTGAAATTGAAAGACTGTCATACAAATTAACGCGATTAAATGATAGTCTTGAAAAAAGAATTGCTGCACGCAATGAATATGATAGAACAATCGCAGATACAGAAGCCGCATATATGAAGGTATAAAAGCTTTATATATTGATAATTATAAGATGAAGTAATAATAATTATTATTATCACATTGACATATTATGAATATTCACAGATTTTGGAAAGTTCTCAAATTCTTTTAAATATGATAAAACGTGAGGTAACAAGTTTGGATCAAACACTGATAAAAACTGTTACAGAAAAACAGCAATTTAAACAACAATAGTTTGACACAATTTTTTTTTGTTTTTTTGTTTAAATGTGTCAAATATATTGAATAGCTATTTATTTAAAAAATATTTGAATGATAAAAAGCAAGAAACTATTAGGAGCACAATTTACTCCACCATTCAATCAAGTACAAAACTTGTATATATTTTGAAATAGACTTCTTTGGTTTTGTTACATGAACTTTTTTTTTTATTTTTCCCCATAAAATGACTGATTATTGATAATTCGTACTCAATGCGCATGAATGGTATCTGTTTGGAATTTCACAATTACGTAATGGTATTCATTAATTGACGCAATTCATGAACTTCATGGTGTTGTATATATAACAATTTTGTATCACTGCAGTGGAGAATTCTAGCCTTCAAATTAGTTGTTTTACTTTTTTTATTGCACTATCCAAAAAAATGAATAGTTTGATAATGATGAAACTTTCAGTTATATATAATGGCATCGATTGCATATCTGATTCAAACGACAATTTTTCATTCTCTTTATGGTAATACACTTACATGTACTGTATCATGACTTTTGGCCAAACTACTTCCAAGATTTCGCTCATATTGATTACCAACAGGTATGTATAATTCTCTAAAGAAATTATTATTTCCGATCGTATTAACCCTTCGAGGACACACCTATTTTTTCGAACATCTCATACACACTGGGTCAATCTAACCCTGTCCAATTTTTAATCGTCTATAACTTCGCTGCTACTGAACCTCTTCACTTACAGCAAATTTAGAATTATATTTTGAACGATTTAAAAGTAATTTTCAATTTCCGGAAGTGTCTTTAAAATCATTAACATATCGAAAAAAATTTGCGAAAAAAAAAATATTTTGAAAAAATGACATTTTATAAAAAAAAATCATGACTTTTTTAATTTTTAATATTTTTAGCTAAAAATTTATATTGGTATTCTCGAAATATGCTTGAATAATGAAAAAAATATAGTCCTATGCTCTACGTTTAAAAAAAGGTATTTTTTTTTGCATACTGACGGAGGTGATATATTAAGTGTAAAAAATCTAGATTTTCTTATATTAATGGGTGAAAAGAAAATTTTTAATTGTAAAAAACTGAAAAAAGACAAAAATTTTTTTGTTTAAAAATCATAATATGTATATGTATATATTTTTTTTACATTTTTTTTTTTTTTTTTTTTTTTTTTCAGTACCAGCACAATCGTTGCACATGTATGTACGATGGTCTTCGCACATTGGTCGCTGACAAGATAAACATTGCGCCTTTGTTTTTCGATCTTCTTTATAAGAGCAGAGTGAACATCTTACTCTTTTTTCAAGATGAATTTGTGAAGATATTTTTTTTGGAATATTTATTCCAAGAATCATCATGCATTTTGCGCCATAATTTTTTGATACCTACATGATTTGCCTTCCACTGTCCTGCTTAATATAAAATTCCAATAAATGCATTCATCTCCGACAAATCGGTGGTGTGGTGGTGGTGAGTCTGCATGGGCTTATCTTCAGCCATCATTATCGCACAAACATTTTCGATTTCATTATTGGTATATTCTACAATTTTTTTTCGAATTTCCTCATCAAAAAAAAGATTCCATAATTGTATATATTCTTCACACTCTTCCGCACCATTTCTAGGTCCAGGTACTCTTTCCGATACAATTGACGTTCGATCTATTTGAGAGAGTATAAATATGTTTACAATTGTACCATGTCAGAGAAAATATACATGCAATTGTATATATATGTAATATGAATATGTATATATACACACAAATATATGTTTGTATATATACACGTTTTCTACGAAATATACATGACGCACCTGCTCTATATGTATAATATATACAGGTATAGCAAAGCAGCTGCGGCACGTTGTATATTTTGTGATGAACGTGGGAGAGGAACAGAGAGACAGCACGGAATACACTCTTACCTGATGATCTTCCACGCTGTTTAGTGCTCCGTTTTGTGAGATTTTTACTGGTCGAGATTGACGACGGCCTGCCTCGTGCTCGCTCACGCTGCTGCATAATTCGCTCATTCAAAGTTTCTTTGTTTACAATTTCAGCTTCTGAATATTCAGATTTTGATTGATTAGAAATATTGTCATTTTCGCTGAAAAGGTCGCCGCCAAAGTCGTCATCTTCATCTCTTTGCAGCAAAGCGTTGCGAACACGTGAACGTAATTTATATACCATTATAAACATTAACTGATATGTACACTTGCATAAACAGTTTTTTTTTCACATTTTCAGCACTTTTAATAATTAATTAGCATTCATAATTAATTTAAGAAAAAAATCGAAATTTCATTAAATTTAACATTAAGTACACACATGGATCACTTTGATCCTGCTCCGAATTTAATAACTTCTCAACGAGTACTAGTGACTCGGCGTTCCACAAACACTGTTTAATTCTACTAGTCTAGTCAACAAGCACCTTTTTGGGAAAACTTCGTATAATGGTCGGAAAATTATGATCAAGGTGTCATTCGATTCGGAATTATATTAAGAAACTTTTCGAAACGAATAAAGAGGTTGGGGTAAAAATAACAAAAGTTATAAACAATTTAATGAACAATGAAAGAAGAGGTTTGGTTTATTGCAAATATCTCGGAAAGTATTGAAGATATCCGAAATTTAAAAATAGACCCTTAAAGAGCAGAAAATTTTCTAAAAAAAAGTTCCATCTCCTGGAACTCTACCATCAATATTTATGATTTTTATTTCGAGGTGAAAATTTTGGATACTTGAAATAACGAAAATCCATTGGAAAAAATTTTTTTCCAAAATTTTTTCATTAGATATGCTTTTGTTAACTTATTTCTATGAGTATTAAATTTACACAAAAAACCTGATTATTGTTAAACTAAAAACCTCAAATTTTTTCACGTCTCGGAGCTATTCTTGAAAAGCTTTAGAAAAGATCCCAGTTGCGAAAATTGAAAAATTTCGATTTTCCACTTTGTTATTAACAATGTGAGAGATTGAAAAATGAAAAATGCAAATAAAGCGATGAAAAAATTTTTTTTTTCAAATATTCCAATTTGTTTCGGTTCAGCTTGAAACGTATGTTGTTTATAATAATTTAATTATCCTCGCAGATTATTTAATGGGTTAACATGATTTTTGTTTTTAAAATGTCCGAATCGGTCGACTCACGCGAAATCACTTCACCCGCTTTTAGCGCTATTTTCACCTCGAAATCAAAATTATAAATATTGGGGGTGGAGTTTCGAGAGGTGAGACTTTTTTCCAACAAATTTCCTGTTCTTTAAGGATCTATTATTCAATTTCGGATATCTTCAATACTTTCCGAGATATTTGCTAAAAACCAAACCCTCTCTGTTCTGTTCATTAAATTGTTTATAACTTTCGTAATTTTTACCCCAACTTCTTTACTCGTTCCGAAAAGTTTCTTAATATAATTCTGGATCGAATGACACCTTGATCATAATCTTTTGACCATTGAACGAGGTTTTCCCAAAAAGGTGCTTGTTGACTAGACTAATAGGATTAAACAGTGTTTTCGGAGTGCCGAGTCACTAGTACTTGTTGAGAAGTTATCAAATTCAGAGCAGGGTGCTTGTTGACTAGACTATATTGTCAGGACACGGAACTGAATCTGTAAAACGACAAAAGCTTTTTTTCAACCACCCGAGTGCTATTTTCGATCAAAGTGGATAACAGGGTCGCAACCCTTGTTCCGCGGCCGGCATCTTGTAAAAAGGGGTGCGAATGGTTTTCACGCTATGTCAGGCAAACTATTCGTCGCACAGAAAATTTGTGAAAACATTTTTTGTTGCAAACTGAATTTTCTACACCTTTGAATTCGTAACTTTTGATCGCAGAACCAAAAATAACAATGTTATTAACAAACACAGATTCGGGAACAATTGTCTTTTAGTCGTTATCACTTTTTTTCTGGACATTTTACGAAAAAATGACATCAAAGCATTTTGATAGAGGGGTTTTCAAGGAATATTCACGTGTCACTTGACACTCATTTCAGCGCCAAATGTGGTCATATTTGGCGACACTTCTACCGCATTTTGAATGTTCCCGCAAAAACTTCTTTACATATTAATATGTAACCTCTGGATCCAATTTCGAACCATAAGTTATTTATGGAGTCTTGAGTTTATTTTTCCAGAGGTTTATAAGTTTGAAAATTATTCCGGATAATTCTCTAATCAATACCATTTGTGATAACGACAATATTACCTCAACTAATTTTATCTGATGATCATTATATTATTTATTATTTTTCCAGAAAATATTTATCAAATAAATAATTCTAATTATAATGAATTTTTTATATCGTATGCTACTCATGTTTCGAATTTATTCATTTCATTACTTTCAGTACATCAACTAATAATTTTTTTCATTCATAGATTTTTACCCATGATAATGTTTTTCTTCAATCAACTGTATGTGAAAATTGAAAAAAAAAAATTATATGCTATGATTGTTATCTGAATTAAAAATGATTATAATATTATTTTTAATCAATGCAAGAAATAAAAAAGCGCCTTTCAAACATCACATTCATAGATTTGCAAATATTATGGCATTCCAATTACAACACACGATATCGTATCATCACGGCGAAGGAATAGTCAGTTGAATGAAGTGATCTCTACATTTGCCAGTTGAATGAGGTGATCTTTACAAATTGAGCGATTTCCATGATTTCTCTAGGATAGGGATTTCATAATTCAATCGATCGTATTACCATCTATCAAAAAACCCAGCAACTAAATTTCGGCTCTGTTTTGCTGCAATGACGTCATTTTACATACGCATGTGTACGAAATTATCATAAAAACTATTCGTTGGCATATAATGCTAAATTTGATTTTTGTGAATTCATTTATACTCAAACATATAACGAAAGATGCGCTACGAAACATTTTTCTCAATATCTGCAGTAAATCGTCTTATATAAAGAATTCCTACTTCGAGTGACGTCACGCAGTGGTAGAAAATCTGTAATTTTGCAATTTTTTGTCGATTTTCGCCAAAACCGTTCCGTAGCGCACTTTTTACGGGTCTTTACTTCAATTCTGTAGAAGGATTTTTCATTCGAAGCAAGAAAAAAGGGTGAAAAATGTTAACTACGATTTGGAAATTCCGTCGGTAAAAAAGTTGACTCCCGTTTCGCCTCAAGACCGCTAATTTTCCGATATCTCCAGCTGCAACACTACTATGTACAATGCTGAAAGTAAAAAAAAGGTTCACGTTCAAATTGCAGCACTTCATAAGCTTCAAATACTTCGATATTCATAATTCCATCATCAAAACCATGAATTCTTTTAATATTAATATAGTACTCACACATAACTTTCCACTGTATTTACCTACTTCTGCGTTCATTACTTTTCCATAGAACACCAAATGCTGCCTGAAAACTCATAAAATTCCACTTGTAAATTCACTCCACGTTTCCAATGTGATTTATCTGTACATCTTTGGATACATCAAACTTTTTTTGATATTGACATTTGGAAAATAGGTGTAATTTGTTCCATAAATAATTATTGAATAATGAATGACATGTAAAAGTTCAATAATTGTTTCCGTAGGCCTAGCTTTTTCATCGCCAGTTGTCTCTATGGGGTTTCATCTGTGGCTTAGAAAATAGAATAACAGGAAGGAGTATTCCGTGGCTCCCACCATTGAAAACTCGGTTCCAAATTGGCTATCTTGACCTTCCAAGCCTCTACCCTCCATACATTTATGATTCAGTATTTTGGTAGTTCCATGGCTGTTTTGGTTAGAATTACTAACATATGAGATATTTTTATAGTTTGGAGTTGAAATCCTAGCAAAAGAAGTTATACGTGTGTTTAAATTCGAATACTTTTTATTCTATATAACATTATGTCTGTGTATTAGGAAGAAATTTTGATTATCGAAAAGGATTGAACTAAGGAACTATGGTTAGTTGTGCATCTTGTGGTTGCTCTTATACAACAAATAATAAAAGTTTGGGTGTAACATTTCACAGGTGAGTGTTTTAAGTGCTAATGTTTCAGTATTATTGAAAAAATAAAATCATTTAATTCGAAAAAATTTGAAGGTTAAACAAATCATAACATGGTCCATAGGCGTAGCATGTGTAATTTATCTAGGAAGATTACACAAAAATTTGTACAATATTTATAATAAGCTGCATTAATCCAGTTGAAGTAGTGAAATTATAATTTAGTTAAATAAGATTAATTTCAATAATATCGAAATGAATTTCCATCTTTAAAATGATTGTTCAACTTTAAATGAATGTTAACATTTCAATTTCATTTTTGTTACAGTTTACCTAAAAATGAGAAGCAAAAAGAAAAATGGATAGCTTTTTTGAGAAACCCTGAGTTTATTTTTAAAAAAAGTAGTGTTTTATGCTCCCATCATTTTGCTGAGAATTGTTTTGATCGCACATCCAGGGTGAAAGTAAGACTGCTTTTAAATGCTATTCCAACAAACCAAGTGGATCGTCTTAAATATGTGAGTAATTTAACATTACACTTAAGAAAGGGCTAGATTTTGGTAAAGTTTTTTTTGGAAAGTTTAATGTGTTTTAGGTGAGGACATACAGTCGAATGGTTGTAAGTTCAGTGATAGATGTGAAGAATGAATCACAGAGCCCAGATATACAACCTTCAACTTCTGCTGAACAGGAGTTTTCTCTACCTCCTCCAAAAAAGGCTTTGTTAGATCTGGAAGAAACGCTCCGTGAAAGAAACTTGAAGAGGAAAATCCATGAATTACAAAGAAGAAATAGTTTATAAACCCACCAAATACGTAGACTGCAGAAGATCATTATTTGACAAAAGAAGCGAATATCTTTACTGAATGCAGTAACAATGGAGTTGAAAAAAAAGAATCTGTTGTTAGAAGAACATGAAAATGTGATAGTAGACCAGTTCGGACAAAATAAAGACTTGATTCAAAGGCTTTTAAACCAATCACAAAACAAAATGGTGAATAAATCCGTTGAGCAGTCTGTACGAGCTTTCGCAGTCACATTACATTTTTTCTCGCCAAGAGCATATAGTTATGTCCGCCAAAAATTACAAATATGTTCACGAAATCAATATCATTTCAAGGACAATAAATATGTTTGGTTTGAAAATATGTGTATTATTCCAATGCCTTTTTTTATCGAATGGAAGATGTTTCCTATTTCCATTGGGAATAGAGATTTATTGAGGAAATTCCGTATTTCAACTTCATGAAAAATTTCGAATTAGCTATTGTTAGAAATGATTTCAGGCAATGAAAATATATTTGCATACCGCTGCATTCGAGATCCGAACCCTGAAAATTTCGAGTTTCTAGGTCTTCACGTTCGAAAATTATCGTGTATACGGACGAACAGAATTGAATTTGAGGACAAATTCGTCATCAGTGAGTTGAACCTTTTCGTTTTAGACGATTCCCGGCTCAAAATTCGAAAAATAGAGACATTATGACGAAATGATATAACGATCCTAGAACCAAACCTAACCTACACCACTGTTCAAAGTCGGCCATATTGAGCTTCCATTCCGGACCCACTTATTTTAGCCGATGCTCCCTCCTGTTATTCTATACTCTAAGATCTGTAGCGACATCGTCAGCACCACCACGCCTCTACAGACAAATAACTAAACAAATCTATCGCCACGCTAACTAGCAAAAGAAGATGAAACTAGATTGTGACCACAGCTCTACAACATCCACTACAGAAAAACCGAGAACCATTCCGCCTCTTGATTCAACCGATAATGGATACGCATTCACTTCAGCTGTAGTAGTTACGCATCTTTTCTGATAAACAGATTTTGTACTTGTCCACATAACATTTATTTTGCATAAAACAAGTAGTAATCATATAACTTTATAGTGTTAAATAAATGTAAATATATCGTTTTTCATATATTTGTGATTAGAATAAAATGAATATGAGTATCATCAAAATGATATTCCTATTTCGACGATATCATTCATAGTTGATTTCTGTATGTATATAAATAGAAGAAAGTGAGTACGAATTGGCACAATAGACAGCTTTTGTTTCATAAAATATTTTAGAATCTTGAATTATACATTTAAATATATATTTCTGCGACAAATGAGTAAAATGTCACTAGCTGATAAAAATAACAATGGCATAAATACGAATAAAAGTCTCAGTCTAGATGAAGCATATTTAAGTATTTACAACGAAATCAATGATACCGTCTCATTATATTCTATTATTGATGAATGCAACGAAGTTCGTATATTTTGAATAATTTTTTTATAAAATTGAATCTTTTTCATATTTAAGTTATGAATTCTTACAGTGCAATGGTCTGCTCTGGACCAAATTGATACCAAACAGTAATACTACTTTATCTGTATCGACACGATATCCACTTTATATGTACTACATTAAATCAAATCAACAATGGTGTCCTACGACGTTCAAATTTCAAGAATATGGCCATTATGGGTGGATTTTTTCTGATACAAAAAACTGCTCCAATATTTATACTTTACTTCCACCAAATAATCCATATCTTCCACTGCTAGTAGCTTTTATACTTGTTACAATCGCCTTTATTATAATTGTAACAACTAAATACATGATTAAAGTTGCTAAAAGATTTACATCGAGAAATGCATCAAATGAACCCTGCGACTTATCATCTTTACAAGAGTCCGACTTATCAACACAATTTCCAATAAGAATATCTAGAGTGAGTACACGAGTCAAGTCTATCGATACATTCCGTGGCATTGCCACATTGCTCATGATATTCGTTAATAATGGTGGTGGAAAATATATATTTTTCAATCATGCACCATGGAATGGATTGACAGTGGCTGATCTTGTATTACCGTGGTTTGCATGGATTATGGGAGTAACAATAGTTTTATCTCTGCGATCACAATTTCGACTATCAATGTTACGATCAAGAATAATCTTTACATGCCTTAGACGTGCCGTAACTCTCATATTTTTAGGCTTGATAATTAATAGTTTGAATAATGAACATCGCATCCGTCTCCGGTATCTGCGTTTTCCTGGCGTGTTACAATTGCTGGGAATTACATATTTTGTATGTACAAGTATTGAGGTAATTGGTATGACATCCCCACGAAACTTTCAGTACGGAAGATTTTCATTTCTCCAAGATATTTTGGATGCTTGGATACAATGGCTAATAATACTATGTTTTATCACAACACATTTATTCATAACATTTCTACTTCCGGTACCTGGATGTCCAAGAGGTTATCTTGGTCCCGGTGGATATGAATCGCATGGAATATATGCTAATTGTACTGCAGGCGCAGCTGGTTACATTGATCGAAAAGTTTTTGGGAATCATATTTATATGAAAAGGAGCAACCCCATCGTTGGTCCTGTTCTTCCTCATGATCCTGAAGGTATTCATCATTTGAAAATCTATTCTGTAGCATGAAATTACACTAATATCGCCGAGTTGAATAATTTTGTAATAGAAGATGATGTTTTGTTTTTTTTTTATTTTAGGACTTTTGAATACACTTTCAGCTGTTTTCATTGTTGCTTTAGGAGTGCAAGCTGGCAGAATTTTATTTTGCAGTTATCTGCATAGTTATTCAAAAATAGGCAGATGGCTTGCATGGAGTGTCGTACTAGTAAATAAACAAAACTATATGTAATTAATCATGTGTATATTGAATGTTATTTGAATCATTTTTCTTCTCTTGCAGGGGATAAGTTCTGGAATCTTATGCGATTCGAACAATGGCGGGATAATACCTGTCAATAAAAATATGATGACATTAACGTTTGTATTGACAACTTCATGTTTTGCATTTATAATTTTCGCAATTCTGTATTATTTTATTGATCATTTGAGGTTATGGGATGGTGCCCCGTTTACATATGCCGGTATAAACTCAATTCTTTTATACGTAGGACATTACTTCTCAAAAAATACGTTTCCATGGGCTTGGGAAATTTCCCATCCCACTCATACATCATTTCTAGCTATGAATTTGTGGACGACAACACTTTGGACATTAATTGCATATTTTCTTTATAAAAAAGACATCATTATTACAGTTTAAGGATCTTGAAGTTGTATATATTGTCAACGAAAAGTTGCATTATCGATCTTAATAGCGCGAAACATTTTAAAAAATATGAATATTTTAGAATATTGTGAAAACATATTGAACATATTATATAGGAACAAAAAATATATACTTTCATAACACATTTTTTTGAAACATTTGCATGATCTTTGACAAAAATTTTTTGAGAAATTGTTTTTATGAAATATTTTAATTATTTACACAATATTTTTCGGAGATAATGTGTAAATCTCACTGGCAAACATTTTATTAAAATATTTTTGTGCATACCCCAGATGAAATTTCCGAGCGTTAAAATGGCGTTATGACCTGTGCTGAGCGTTCGAAACCTCTGATTGCAGGACAGAATGCGTTTAAAACTATTTATTGCTTTTTCGGAAGGATTCAACCGGTCGAGTGTCATAAGAGATCATAAAAAAACCATAATAATAATCGTTCACGAACTTAGAAAAATTTTGACAAGATATCGGAACATAGATGAATTTGATGAAATAGAAATTTCTCAGTTTACTCAGAAAATAATCTATTTTTTTATGAATATATGGAAACGTATTCAACATTTTGTTTTTGTTTAACTGATATTATTATGATATGTGTGGGTTCATTATATAATCGTTCATCAATATAATTGTGTTATTTTCATTCGTTCATTAATTCACTTATTTTTATTCACATTTATAATTATTACCAATATCCTGATTAATATTATATCTATATGTATTAATTCTATTTCTCTCAGATTAATTGATTCTATAATATATTTTTTGTTTGATAATTCACTAATATAAATTGAATAATATTAACTAATTAAAAATAAATTGAATATAATCTGTATAATATGAATACAAAACAAAAATATATATTAACTAATATATTGAAAATAAAATTAATTGAAATAATTTTCAAAGAATCTTCATATCATTCTAAACAAACTAAAAATAAAAATATTTTCTGTACAATGTCTTGGTAGCTCAGCAGTAGCGTTCATGCTTCATCACCAGAGGTTCCAGTGTTTGGATCACGTCGCAAATCAAACGTTTTTTCAAATTATATTTGAATATAAAGCCGCCAAATGTATGACATCACTCCTAGTTCTAGAATGACCACCAGAGTGCGTATCGCTCAGAAGTTTCACCCATAGGTATAGTATCATAGCAGTTCATATAATAGGCTATTGCGAAGTGAATTTAAAAGTAAGAAATAAAGATATGACATCTGGTGACAAAAAAATATAACTATCATAAATTTGATGATAAAATTTCATCTAAAAATGTGTGTTAAAATTCTGTTTTATTCAAACAATATTACAAAGAAACGAAATCTCCGAGTTTTCTAGTACATATTCAATGAAAAAAACAAATAATTGGTATCACGCTAAAGTGTGAAAGTTGTTTTCACAAAGATTTGATTGTATTATTCCATTGTTTTTCACCAGCATTAAAATATGTCAACATTTATTTGTTCACAAAGTAAATTTGAGCGCACTAAATCGAAAAATAAAAAGTTTCTGGAACAGTAGAATAAATATAAAGCCAATTCGAGAATTTCATATGCTATCAAAGAAGAAAAAATCATTCTCATTCTTGCCTAGAAACATTGTTTATTCGATACTATTATCAATCACACATGTGATTGTTAACTTTTTGCACACAATATACACATCACGCGTTTCCAAAATTATACCTGTATTCGTTTGGATTCATATTCCACGTTTCACTCATTCAGTATAATTTAGGTTTAAGCTTAGATATTTGATTACTTTTCATCATGCAGTAATAAAAAATCTTTCCGAGATTTGACTTTCTCAAGAATTGCTATTTTCTGAATATTTTGATGATGCTGAATCCGAAAATCATAGTTTCGCGGAAATGTCCGTCCGTCCGTCTGTAATCAACATGTGCTTCTGTCATTCGGGAGTGGTTTGATCAAACATTTTCAAATTTTACACGTGTAAAGATTATCACGAGAGAAAGATTCCGTGCTTTGATTTATTCAGATCCAATGTTTGGTTCGGCAGAAAATAACAATTTTATAATTTTTTTTTATTTGGCATAATGTTTTCGATTTCACTTTATTTGCATTATCTTGGACATGTTTTCACCTCTCATTCAGTTGCTTCGCAAGTTGAAAGTCGCCCTTTCGTCGATGAGAAAATGTTTTGAATCACTCACACTCAATATACGTTCAACTGTAAATAATATCGAATGAAGCTTCGAAAAAAAAACAAAAAGGATGAGAGTTTTCAAGATTGGTTGAGCCGGATTACTCACCGTTATATACGTACATACTGGGCATATTAGATTTGAGAAATCGATATATTTCATCAGATTCAGAATTTTATGTCGTATGAAAATTACAATTATAAGGGGAAACGAATGCACGGCCATTTCCCATTTATTTGAATATCATGAAATATTCTTGATCGATAGATTTGTCATTTTGCACAGGCAATATTGAGACAAAATTATAAATAGTAATATGTTGTTTACATTAGTATTTCATTGATGCGTGAAGATAAGTTTAGGATAAGTTCACTTACCATCATTTTCTAAAATTATTTTCATTGAGTTACAAATAACTCAATGATAACTCTAATACAACATTTTGTTGTGGAGGTTACTTCAATACTATTTCTATAATTTCTAAGTGTGTGTATCTACTATATTAAAATTTTTTTTTGATTTTTTTATTACAGCATTCATGCTCTAATATTGATTGAAAACCCATATATTTTTTTCCAGAGTTTCTTTAAATTAATTTTTTCAAATACATTTCTTATCAATGTATTCTTCCAAATCTCCAACATAATATCTAAAAAAATAAAAATATACGTAATAAATCAATAGTAATAGATACTAGTGATTTAGATATGATAATATCGTATAACATGTGAAGCCAATCAATAATTGATATCATACAAATTTATGGACCAAACAACAGCAACTTTGCGGTTGGAAACTTACCTGGTGAGGTAAACTAATGTTGCATTGTTGTGTTTATCCTTTGTGCCCAAGCTAACTTTGCTCGAACATATAGTTGATAATATTTCACCACAGTAAGATGTTTTACTGTCAATCTGATATCGACGTTCTTTCAAACATGCTGTTTGTATACAATGTGCTGTGACACTTCCACTATCGTCAGAATCATTTGTATTTCTTCCACATTTTAGGTGTCTCACATCCAAAACTCATCCACCTTCTATAAAATTTCGGTGAGTGAACTGTGTATAACTCCAAACACAAATATGTGTTATAGTTATCATTTTATTAATTTTTTTGATGCACCGTGTGTAATAAATATTAGTATTGTGAAATTTAAATCCGCCATATTGATTCAAACTCCGCCTATTCTTCACTTCCCAGTAGGTGGAGACTTTGAGTGGAGGGTGATAGGGACTCAGAATAGTGGCACATAGTGAGGAGTAGATAGTCGAAGAGTGGTTGACATACATTATTATTCATTCTACTCTGTGAAATTATACGTGAAGATATTGTGATTAGTATAGTGAAATACTGGGTAGCGATCATTGTTGAAAATTTTATAGGATATAATTGATAGATGACAAAAATAAAAACGGAACTACGTGACGACGTTGATAAAAATTCCACCCGAGATTTTTTTATATTTGTTCACCGTCCATGAACTCTTCTATTGAATCTGCGGTGGTAAGATGGCTGTGCAGCTGGATGGCGGCGGGAAGGAGGATTTAAAAACACAATTTGTTACACGTGAAGGGACTTATAAACTGATGACACTGTCAGAATATTCCAGACCAAATCGGGTAGGTGATACAGATACACGGGGAAGTGCATCGGTTAGAGTATCATTTGTTACTCTGCCGGATCCAACGGACCCCACTGGAGCACAGGGCCTTGGCGACCGAATGTGTTTCAATTTTGGCAAAGAGCTCTATGTATATGTTTATCGTGGTGTAAAAAAGGTTAGTTTGCTGTATTTTTCGTTACTACGTAGTTATTTCGTTACATTATTTACATTCGCTTCTATTTATTGTCGATCCAGTTGACCTAACCTATAACTTTTATCGTACGACACCATCTTTACTTTAATAACACCACACCTATTTTCCGAGCATCTCCTTTTTTTCCTTCATATTTCTACACCAACAATAAATTTATGTTTCATTGATAAATCTTTACGTCTCTTTAATATTTAAATTCAATAGTTTTTTTTCTCATGACATTCCAAGCACTTGTGAATTTATAATTGCTCAACTCTTTTTTTTTATATTATTCGAAAATATAGTAGTGTTTACTCTAACATATTTGGCATTTCCTGCATATTATATTAACATGACTATCATTTATATTTTTTTATTATTTCGAAGTAATTCTGTCACCACAAAATGGTTATAAATATCCTACGGTAAACTTCTGAAATTTGATATGATCAGTTCTAAAATTATAATCATATTATTAATACTTCATCAATACATGGATTATTTTATAAATGGTTCATGAACTTATTATTTGATATTCATGTATTAGGCGGTGGATTTGAACAAACCTGTGGATAAAAAATTATATAAGGGAACAAATCCAACATGCCACAATTTTAATACAGCATCAGTAACAGCTGATGCGGCACCTTTGTTGGTAGGATTTTCAACGGGTCAAATCCAACTTATTGAACCAATAAAAAAGGAACTCAATAAATTGTATAATGAAGAGGTAAAAATTAGATAAAAATATATGTACAAAAAAAATAGTTTATATACTTACGCATATACACATATACACACAAATATATGCATATGTACGAAAAAGCATAATATATAAAGTACAGTTCAGAATAAACATATTTGTTTTGGATTGCAGAGACTGATAGATAAAACAAAAGTAACTTGCATTAAGTGGGTACCAAATTCAAGTAATTTTTTCCTCGTATCGCACAGCTCTGGTCAACTTTATCTTTATAATTGGGAATTACCTTGCGGTACTACTCTACCACATTATCAGCCATTTAAAGCAGGAGATGGCTATGCGATACACACGTGCAAAACAAAATCAACAAGAAATCCATTATATCGCTGGGTGATTGGCGCTGAAGGATGCTGTATAAATGAATTTGCTTTTAGTCCATGTGGGACAAATTTTGCTATTGTATCTCAAGACGGGTTTCTTCGTGTGTTCCATTATGATACAATGGAACTTGTTGGATCAGCAAGAAGTTATTTTGGTGGATTTTTGTGTGTATGCTGGTCGCCAGATGGGCGATACGTTGTTGTAGGTGGTGAAGATGATTTAGTGACGATATGGAGTTTCAATGAAAAACGTGTAGTTGCAAGAGGACAGGGACACCACAGTTGGGTAAACGTCGTGGCGTTTGATCCATTTACAACATGCTATGGTGATGTTGATGGTGATTTTAGTGGGTCAGACGATGAAGGAATACCGCATAATAATTCAACACACAATAATTTTTATGATAAAACAAATAGATTGTTAACACCTCAAGGCATTAATTCAAATCGAAATTCATGTGGGTCGGAATTACGTGTACCGGGTGGAACCTGTTATCGACTTGGTAGTGTTTCTGAAGATACCCAATTATGTCTTTGGGACATAACTGAAGATGTATTGCGACAGCCTGTTTGCGCCAAACAAAAAGCATCAACTACTGGTTTAAGTACATTTTCATCGTCTGGTACATTTAATAGTGGCAACGGGGCTACCTTTAATCATCATACACGTATTTCTAAATATAATAACATGAATAATATAAGTTTAAAAGATTATACTAGTGTTTATAACAATGAAACCGGTAATATCAATAGTAATAGTAACAGCAATAGTACGAGCACGAATACAAATACGAATATGAATACAACTACAAATACAAATTCTGCAGTTTCGACGGTTAATTCGTTAACTCAAAGATTTGTTGGACTTGGATTTGGCGAACGTGGCAAGGGTGATAATCATAAGAGAAATTTTAGTCTAACAATGCGGACAAGTAATACGACAAGTAATACATCAGTGACAAACAGTGGCGATAAGACCAGTGGTAATTCGAACGCAAGCAATTTAAATAGTGTTGGTGGAAGTTTGAGTGGACATAAAAAGGTCAGTTCTGTGATGGACGATCCAATGAGATTGATTGGAACTGCTTGGTGTCCTAGGTTTGACGAGTGTCCAGTATTGGAGCCGCTTGTATGCAAAAAATTAGCACATGAACGATTAACTGAGTTAGTATTCAGAGAAGATTGCTTTGTCACAGCGTGTCAGGATGGATATGTTTATACGTGGGCGAGACCTGGTCATATGGTAGGTCCCCTTACCATAAGCAGCACATTGCATCGACCACATCATCATAGTAATCTTCACACAAATATTAATTCCATGCGACTTAACGATCTCTGATCTATTAATACATTGTTTCTAAGCAAAAAAGCTCTGCGTACCAAATGATTTATTAATTTTTTTTCTTTTATCAATTTAGTTATTTCATTTTTACATCATTTTAATGTATTGAATGTAATTCGAACTCATTTTTATCATAATTTTATAAGATATAAACATCCAATCTCCATGAAGCATTAATCTTGAAGTCATAGAAGATCTATAGCGCTTTGGGTGGACTTTATATGAATGTTTTTCAAACGATTATGAGAAAACTATTGAAGAAAAAAATAAGACATTTATTAAGCTATTTTGGAATAATGTATTAAATAGTAGCCATTTATTCAAAGCGCATGAAGAGCAAGAATGGAGTGTTGAACACTAAAAGAGCCGGTAAATGAAGTCCTTACTGCTTCTATATATTATTTTTTTCTTTTCTGTTATAATTAAGAATGTGTGTGTGATTCTATGTGAAATTGTGTGCCATCTAACTGGGGTAAAAGTGTCAAAGATCTTCTATGTCTCAAAATTTGTAACTTTTATTATTATTCTTCGAGTCACGTATGTGAAATAAATAAATAAACAATATAGTCGCCAGAGCGACTAAATGAAAAATTGGAATATATAGATATATTTATTTGATTTATGCAATAATGTATATTACATCCCGTGAATTTTCGTAATTGGGCAGGCCCCTTTATTCCTACCCTCTACTCTTTTTCTTGGATTTTAGTTTAGCTTGGCTGATTATAGAAATGACAAGAACATTATCAAAGCAAGAATTATATTGTCTTAAAGGTAGTACTAGAAATGTGGCATTTACTGTCTTATTGAATTGCATACGATGAATAGTACTGTTATCAAAAAAAAAATCACAATGAAAAATAAGGAAAAAGAAAGTTAAAAATTTGAATGAAATACAGTACTGCTTGCTTTTTGCTTTATTTTTTTCCGAATATATTTTTTTGAATGAAACTTATGGTCATATTTGCGTATTACATAAATAAAATAAATATTTGCTATCAAGTTGATGTATTTGTTTCTATTGATGATTTTTGAGATTTCATGGATTACTTCTTAATAAATAAATAATTACATATTAAGCCATAATTGTGATTGTTGATAGATGTTATGAAAGGTTAATCTGTGACATTCTAACCTTTATATATTTGATTGAAATGCTCATGCTTGATTTGTAATATATATATATAGTGTGTATATATATATATATATATATATGTGTGTGTGCGTAAGTCATTTTTTTTCTGCATTAGAATCTACAATACTTTCGTTTTATTTCTCATTCTTTTTTACTTTTAATTGAATGAATAGATTCCGCCGAAGCTGTTGACTTTTGCATCCTAGCATAATGGTGTATATTCATAGATTGCCATACTTATTGCATGGCATGTACAATTTATATTTATTTTTTGTATACATTAAAAGTAATTCATTATACCTTACTATATTTTTTGATGGAACAAACATTAATTTTAACATCAGAAACATTATTCTGTTTGCTCAGACAGGACACCTATTATCTGCCCGATTTGTTGTAACTCCTGGTAAAGGCGATGAGACCATTGTGTAGCTACAGTCTGTATTGGAAACGCGTGGTGAAGAAATGAAAACCCTGAAAAATATGCAATTATCAAAAGATGTATTATGATTGTCGTCAAACCCATATCGGCATTTATATTATTTGTGACCACGTGTGAGCTATTAGAATTCAGCTTCAATAACGAATAAGTACATATATATTTATGTGTATACAATTTATAATAACAGCCATCTCAGCGAATAGATTTTCAAATGTTTATCTCAAACAACAGTGCTTAATTTTTTCCATATTTCATCAATTATTCCAATTGTCACTGATTTTTGATCTTTTGAGACTCAATTTTGAGTAACTGCAATTCAAACAATAAAACTAATAATAATATAATATCGAATGACACGAGCTCATGAATGTCAAATACACTTCGTCAAATTTTTGTTGCACATATTATAAAATGTTAACGCAAAGGCTTAAGGTCTAAAATTATTGAGTTCTTTACACATATTTTACTATGAATGAAATTGTAAATTTTGTTGATACTATGTAATGCTGAAGAAACATTACAATCATATTGTATTTTCATTAGAATTAACTTCTGTTGTGATTCATACATTGAACTGGTTATAGATATGAATTTATCGATTTTCATTTTTGAATATTTTAGGAAAAAAACAGACACCCAATAAATTTTTTTCGTTTATATTTTTTTCAAAAAGTATGTCACTAATAAAATCGAATCATGAAAATGAGCCATTATCAAAGCAAAGCAGCCATACGTTTTTTATCATAATTATTAGGACCTTGAATAAGTTCTAGTTGTTTCTTCAAAGATAGTAGTAGCACTTAGTGTGGCCAGATTGAAGACCAAGCAACGAGCAACGCAGAATGGAGGGGGTGACTCACACAGTCGCAAGCCACGTCCGTGTGAGCAACGCTCTTCGGCTAGCTTCGTGTAGTTGAAGAGAGCGGACAATCTATGTCTGTCTCCATTTTCCGAACTAAAACGAAGCACAATGACGTTGAACGATGTCGATGACGACTTGTTGCTTTCTAGAGGGCTAAGAAATTGTCGGTAAAATAATTTATGTATATTTTTACCGACATGCTTACATGAAACTAATGATTTTTTCGACCTGCTCATATGAATAACCGCCAAAAATATTCGAATTTTTCAGCTTTTAATACAGAAAAATAATATATATTTTTTTAAATCATGGAAAATATATATTTTCAGTTGATCAATTTATATTTTATATTATTTTCCTCCATTTGAATAAAAAAAAGGAAGCAATTTATTTATAAATATTAACAAAAATATAGGTATGTGATTGTTAATCATATATGTAACTTTTATACGGAAAAAGTCGATGCACGAAGAAAACGTTTTACGGGCCGGCCAATGTTTCTACATTTTATGATAGGATGCGGGCTTTTTACAGATACAGCAATAAGAAGAGAAGAGAAAGAATATATATATAAGTACGAATGAATTTTTTTACATACTTGTAAATATGAATATATGTACGAATATTCGGTTGATAGAGTATCAAATTATCATTTGAAAGAATGTGCTTTTTTTTTGTTTAACCACATGGCCACATACCATGTATATGAAATAGTAATAATGATATATAAATCGCATTTTTATATTAATAATAAAAATAAATATAAATTCTTTATGTTTACTTGACGCTTCATCAATTGATTAATTTATTTATTTATTCATTTATCCATTGATATTTCATCAATTGAATCTTTTTCAGACACATGAACAATGAAACAAAATTTCATATTCCGAACGGGAATGAATATTGTCGAGAAAATTAAGATCCAGGTGTACCGTGAAATTGGTGAAAGGGTCCTAATGCTCGTTATATGGAAGTGTACAAGTCTTTATGCAGTAACGGCAATGAAAAACAAAGAGAAAGATATAGAACTGTGAAAAGGAAGATATATACAAGTATGAATGAATTTTCTTACATATTTGTATGTATGAATATATGTACGAATATTGTGTAATTGTATATATTATATAAATGTATATTCCATAATAGTTTCTAGATGACGTAGTACGTCACCATTATTATTATTTGCCGGTTTCTTCAACTTAAATTTAAAAAAAAATAGATCAATAATAATAATTATTATAATTATATAACAAGCATATTTTGGTTTTTATAATGCTAATAAAAAATTTGTCCATATATGATGATGTTGTATAAAAATATATGTTGTATTATGCATTCATTTAAGGTACAAAACCATGAAATATGTTTTTGTAAATAATTTAATATTTGCAAGTAATATTCTTCCATTTAATACAGAAAAATATCAAATAATCATTTCCAATGGATATGAATTTTATATTTTCTGAACATGAATAATTGTTATATGTAAAAGGGTCTTGACGCCTCATCCACGTGTTTACACTTCACAGTAGTGTGCAAGTCTTATTCAGAATCAATAATGAAAAAGAAAAAGGAAGGTTACATGCAAATATATGTATGATTAAAAATGGAATTTTCTCTATATTTGTATGTGTGTATATTCATGTATACTGTATAAATATATGATACACAATTGTTTTTACGCAAAGTAATTCATTATTATTATGCATTGACAATTGATTCGATATATATAGTGTATACATGGATTGTATGTACATTCAATGCATTTCGAATATATTCTTATAGATTAATTTTCTAATCATGGATGTGGAATATGAAATTATTGTAATTATATGCGTTCCTTACGCATATAAATAAAAAAAAAAAACTTTTTCCGCATAAACGTTACATATATGATTAACAATCATATACCTATATTTTTGTTAATATTCATAAATGAATTGCTTCCCTTTTTTCATTCGAATGGAGGAAAATAATATAAAATATAAATTGATCAACTGCAAATATCTATTTTCCATGTGTTCGAGAATGACCGACGGTCAGTTCTAATTGTTAATTGTCGCCGTCACGTTTGGTCACATTTTTGACCACCTGTGGCGCACCACAACGACGAGTCGCCATATGCGATATAGATATAGTTATACTACCTATCTAAAGTGCAACCTGCAACTGTATCGCCTCAAGTTTGTACATCAAATAAATTCTGACGTTATCAAAAAACTATGGAGGGTAGACCTCTACCCTCCATACAAGAAACTGTGACTCTCATAATTGCGTTCTCTTGTGTTGAAGCGAAACTGGAGTCAACTTTTTTACCGACGGAATTTCCAAATCGTAGTTTTCATTTTTCACCCTTTTTTCTTGCTTCAAATGAAAAATCCTTCTACAGAACGAAAGTAGAGACCCGTAAAAAATGCGCTAAAGAGCGATTTTGGCGAAAATCGACAAAAAATTGCAAAATTACAGATTTTTTACCACCGCGTGACGTCACTTAAAGTAAGAATTCTTTATATAAGACGATTTACTGCAGAAATTGGAAAGAACGCTTCGTAGCGCATCTTTCGTTATATGTGTGAGTATGAATGAATTCACAAAAATCAAATTTAGCATTATATGCCAACGAATAGTTACCATGAAACTTTTGTATATATGTGTGTGTAAAATGACGTCATTGCAGCAAAACAGAGCTGAAATTTAGTTGCTGGATTTTTTGATAGATGGTGATGCGATTGATTGAATTATAAAATTCCTATCCTAGGGAAATCATAGGAATCGCTCAATATATGAAGCATTAGGACTACACACAGCCAAGATCATCACGATGTTGGGTACACTGACTATCCAAATTGAAAATGTAGAGATTACCTCATTCAACTGGATATTACTTCGTTATGAAAATATGATATCGAGTATTAGAATTTGAATGCCATTACATTCGCAAATCAACAAATATAATGTTTGAAAGGCGCTTTTTTATTTCTTGTTTTGATTATGAATGATGTTATAATCATTTTTAATTCAAATAATAGTCACAGCATATAATTTTTTTCAATTTTCACATACAGTTGGTTGAAGAAAAACATTATTAGGTGGAAACTAAACTTTATCCCAAATAAACGAAATTAAATTTTTGCGGGAATATTCAAAATTTGGTCGAAGTATCGTCACGTGACCAAATTGGCGCTGAAATGAGTGTCAAGCGACACTCATATATATAATATCAATATATTATAATTATCAAACGAGATTATGATAATTTCTATTAGAATAAACGGGAATATGTTCATCCATCAAGTCTTACTCACAATCATACATGCATGCATACATACATTTATATGTACGGATATACATACCTACGTACAGACATACATATACACATTTTTTTTTTGCTTAGTATTAGGGAGCGTCTTATGACGATTTTCGAGTGCCCCTCTATAAAAAAAAACAAAGAAAGAAACAAAGAAAGAAAGAAAGAAAAAAAGAAAAAAGGAAAGATGTTTTTAAAAAATCAAAAAGAACAACAATAATAATAATAGTAATAGTAATAATAATAGTAATAATAATAATTTTTTTTTGTTTATTTATTGTTTTTTTTGTTAATAATACGTACTACATCTATAACAGTATGATGAATCTAAGACGCTAGCAGCAAGTAGCAAGAATGGAGGGGGGGGGGGGGGGGGACGTACACAAATGTATGTCAAGTACATTTAGGCAGCGCGTTTTGACTAACTTCGTACAGGAGACAAGAGCTAACAATCTCTTTTTGATAAATAATAAAAAATATATAATCATAAATGTGAATATGATTCTTATGAAAGGTAATTTAATAAAGACATTTATATATGATAGGAAAGCGTACATAGTGAAATTTATATGTATGAAAAATAATTGGGGAAATGTGTAAAATAGAAAAAAAAATTATTTGTCACTTAACTTTATCATTTACAGAGTAGAATAGATTAGAAAAAAACAAAGAAGAAAATAATTGCATTTTATTTATTATATATTTCCCCAATTATTATTTATACACATAAATGTTAATATTATGTGCTTCCTTATTTTATATAAATGTACTTAGTCAATTACGCTTTATAAGTATTACGATTATGTTTATATGTATAGTTTTTTTTATAATTAAAATATGTAAATAATAAACAATAATAATATATAAAATTGAATTAAGACAAAAAATATATATATAAGTTTAAATTTAATGGTTTTTATATCTATATATATATATGTATATGTACACGTACACATATGAATTGCACGTCCGTGAATCAACCAAACAGCGAGGATGATTTGCACTCATTCATCCACGCGTTACTATATCTATAGCGTTCCATAGTTTTCAATGTGGTGGTGGCACTTCACGCTAATTCAAATAATATCCACACAATATATATTTTTTTATTTTCACTCATTCATTCATTCATTCATTCATTCTTTATTTATAGAATGTTCATAATTATAATTACTATCATTATACTTTTTTTTTGCTTATGAATGAATGAATGAATGAAGGATTGAAAATAAAAAAATATATATTGTGTGGATATTATTTGAATTAGCGTGAAGTGCCACCACCACATTGAAAACTATGGAACGCTATGAATATAGTAACGCGTAGATAAATGGGTGCAAATCATCCTCGCTGTTTGGTTGATTCACGGACGTGCAATTCATATGTGTACGTGTACATATATAGATATAAAAACCATTACATTCAAACTTATTACCATTACATTAAACACACACACACACACACACACACACACACACACACACACACACACACACACGCATCCAACTAAATATTATTGCAAATTACTCTACTGACCTTGAAATGTGAAGATTTCATAAAAAATCGAGTTTCAATTTTCGGGGTCATTACAATAATTTCCTTACGGGAAGTTAATAAACGTAAAAAGGAAATTTATAATACACTCATTGTTTATCATATCTTTTATATTTTTGTATCGAATAATGTTGATCACATGGAGTTACAGTTTTTTCATTTCAGGATGTTCGTATAGATTTATTTTTTTGTTTATATATTTATATTAAAACTACATGATATTTCATATCAATTTAGCATTTCCCCACATGAAATTATATAAAATGAAAGAACATCAATTTTCGGATAATAATCACGCAGTCTTTTGTTTAAACATTAATGTATAAGTAAAAATTTATCATAAGTTTTATTTCTATTTTTTTGTACTGAAAAATTAAAACTACGTAGATTTCATAATAATTGTACAGTAGCATTTTGAACCAGTGGCAATTTGCTCGTATATTATTTTAATGAAAGAAAAGGATCCAGAGGCAATACTTCTGTGAGCTGGATCTTTCAAATAACAAAAAAATCCAGAGGCAATAAATATGTGTGCTGGATAACTAATATCTAACAATTTCCAATCTTATAAGTGTACTAATGAATAACATATAAAATAATATGAACAAAAGACTGCGATTATGTTCCGGAAAATTGAAGTTTCTGAACCGCTTAAAAAAAAATAGTTTATTTGTTAAAAATTTTATGTTAATTTTTTTTTTGCTGAAATCAATTTTTTTTCTTATTCTAGGCGACAACAGAGGGGCGTAAGGGTGGAAGAGATGGCGAATCAAAAAGTGTCCACGGATATCAGCAATAAATCCATTGATTGCCTTTACGACACAATGGATTCTGAAGCTGAAACTCCAATAAGGCAGTTTGACGCACCACCCACAAAAAAAGGTGTCCTATGATAGTTTTAAAAAATGCAAAGATGACGATAATTTAGTCATTGAAAATAGTCCATTGGATCGTAGATATTTCTTTTTTATTTAGTGAAATACACCAGACGTTTGATGGTCATGCACGAGGAATAGATTGCTTATTTAAAGATTGGATACTCGTGAATTCCAAACGTCGCGGATTTCTGACACAACTGTTTTTTAAATGTCAGATGTGTCATTATGAAACCAGTATTTGGTCCGAGCCTACGAAGCCAGAAAATCTAGATACTAATTCTGCTATCGTGGCCGGAACAATATCGGTTGGGATTGGTTTTGCACAGCTCGAAGAACTATGTACAGTTGCCAATGTTTCGTGTATGTCTGAAAAGACATACATTAAATACCGTGATGACGTCATTGATCATTTCGAGAGAACAGCTGCAGAAAATATGCAAATGGCTGCTGAAGTTGAAAAACAACTTGCTCTCGAAAATAATGAGGTTATAAATGGTATCCCGTATATCACAGTTGTAGCTGATGGTAGTTGGATGAAGATCATATGGGAACACGTATGAATCTTTATCCGGTGTTGGTGCCATAATAGGTTATCGCACGAAGAAGGTTATCTTCATTGGTATTCGCAATAAATATTGCGCCATAAGCGCTATGGCAAAAAAAAAAAATTGAAACAAAACATCATAAATGTTTCAAAAATTTTGACCAGCTAGCGAGCTCCACGCAAATGGAAAGTGACGCTATTGCAGAAGGTTTCAAAATTAGTTCAGAAATGTATGGTCTTATTTATCGAACACTGATCGCTGATGGTGATAGTAGCGTTTATCAGGCGATTATCGATAGTAAACCATATCAACAACAAATGGTGACGGTGAAAAAAATAGAATGCACAAACCATTTGCTTCGGAATTTATGCAAAAAGTTGAGGGCCGTAGCAGCTACAACTCAGTCAAGAACTGATAGAAAACGTGGCTTCGTTCAGTTGCGAAATGTTGTAAAAAGCAACATTTATAATATTCGCAAAGAAATATTAAAAACAATTGATTCATGGCGAATAAAGGAACAACCGCACCATTATAAGGCGGCACAGATGCAAAAAGATATATTGAATATACCTAGCCATATATTTGGTGAGCATAAACGCTGCGAGAAATGTATTTATATGCGTAGTGGGGAAGAACAAAAAAATTATGTGTCGCTTCTTAAGGCACACGGTTTATATCAGAAAATTGAAAACGCAATTTCGTATTCAAGCGCTTATTCTGATAGTCGTTTATTTAAATTCACCAATAATCCTGCAGAATTATTCAATTCAATAATTTGTAAAGAAATTGGTGGAAAGCGAATTTTTTTTCGGTCGCCGGGGATCTTATAATGTTCGGATTTCTGGGGCAGTTGTGCAATATAATACACAACAAGTTCTTCCAGAATATTATAAAAATATTGGAAAAAATATTCCTAATATTGTCGACAGTTTGGAAAAGCGACGACATAAAATAGCCACAAGAGTAAAACAGTTTCGAAAAATAAATCTAAAATCAGGATCTCGACAAACTATAAAAAAAAACTCTCTTGAAGGAAAAATCATATACAGATGGTTATTATGGTCCACAGTCTAGAAAACCGGACTTACCATTCAATGTTTTTGAGCAGCTTCGAGAGAACCATCTACAGAAGTTGTCTGAGAACGCAAAAAGTCGTATAGAAATTGAACGCAGTACAGTTCGACAAAATGAATGTGATTTGTGGCTTTCATTGAAGCGAGAGATGCTGACAGCTTCCAATTTTGGAACAGTTTGTCGCATGAGACCTACAACGTCTTGTGCCGCAACTGTGAAATCAATTCTGTTCCTATCTGCGGTTGATACTGGGGCTATGAGGTACGGTCGCGAGATGGAAAGAATCGCGAAAGAAGAATTAGCTGATCTTTTGCAAAAAGAAATAAAAATTTGTGGATTATTCATTGATAATGAAAATCCGTGGTTAGGTGCTTTTCCTGATGGACTTATTGATGATGAAATAAGGTATAATAGAAATAAAATGTCCGCAGTCCGCTGAAAACATAACGGTACAAGAAGCGTTAAAAACTTTGCCTTATTTGAGAAATATTTTTAACAAAGTTAACGAAGAAAAAATGAACCAAAATCATCGGTATTTCTATCAGGTTCAAGGGCAATTAAATATATCTCAGCGAAATTATTGTATTTTCGCTCTATGGACACGAAAAGACATGAAAATAATATGTGTTGATCGAGATGAAAAATTTTGGAAAGAAGAGATGTTACCCTCATTAACACGTTTTTATTTCCATTGTATGCTGCCAGAAATTTTGGATAGTCGGCATAATAGACATATGCCGATTAGAAATCCTAATTATATAATTGCAGCTCAACAAGAAGCAGCAGAAAAAGTTAGCTTCATGAAAAACAATGAAGCTGAAGAAACAAAAAAATCGTTTGAGGGACGTAAATTGACTACTGGCTCCAGTAGTCCATTCAATGAATGCATCAGTACTGCTGTTGCTGAGCAAAGCATCATGGAATATGATGACTGTTTCATTGTCAGCTGCTCTAAAAACGACACAGAGCTCAGTGAAAACATTAGGAGACATCAAAAGTATTATCTTGATGATACGTTAGCTCCATTAGAAAAAATAAAAGACAACATTTCACCGATTAATAGTCCAATAAATGATGAATCATTGGATCGGTTTTTACGTATCATACGGGAAAGTTCTTGTTTCGAGACGCCAAGTGTATTGTATCTAGAATATCCTCATATAATTGAAGCTAGTTGTAATGACTTAGGCTTACAAATTATTGGAGGAAATTGTACAAATCACTGGCGGTGCATTTTTTTCGATAGCACTAATCTCCATGTATATGATAGCTTCCCGGGCTGTACATACGATAAATTGCATTCTAAAGAAAAAAATTACATTCGTCTTCGTTACCCACAAATACATGAAAAAGATATAATATTTGAGAAGGTTCGAAAACAACCTGATTTTGTATCTTGTGGAATTTATGCTGCAGCTTTCGCTACAACTTTAGCTCTGGGTGGAAATCCCTGTAATGAAACTTATTCTACCGATGTGGGAAGTATGAGAAAACATTTTCTAAAAATTATTGAAGAAAATGAATTACTTCCCTTTCCAAAATCGTAAGTACTTAGGATTCATTATGAGTTTTTATCAAATTAATCTCATGACTGAAATTACATTTTATCAAAAAAAATGATAAATTTCAGTATTGTGAAATGTGGATTATGCCTGTTGGGGAAACCACACAAAAAAAAATGCGCCCTTAACTCTACCTCTGTGGTGGTGTGGAAAGGAGTAAATTCTTCGATAAAGTCCAGTAATCGACGGTAACTTTTTATTGAGAACAGTAATTATCGATTATTATTAACATATTTCTTAAGCATATTTATATTTTATCGTTTATTTGATTTTATTGAATATCTTTTTTTTTTCGATTCCATGTAATTTATTTCTATTTTATATTTTCCAATTGATTAGTTATAAGTTATAATTTAATGTCAATATATTTTACTCGCTCATGCATGCTTGATTATCTTTAAATTAATGTAATTTTTTACAATCTCAAAATCTTTGGAAATTGATATATTATGTTATATCACGTATGCATGAATTAAATACTATTTTTTGTCTTTCAGTACTTGATGGTGGTATGTATTTTTCTTTTCATTTCTATTATGACAAAGACAAAACAAACAACAATAACTTTCACATACACAGTATATTCTAAATGTTGAAAAAAAATTTTTTAATACCCAATTACAAATTATTTTTCACTTTGCTGCTCATTTTTCTTTTAATTTTTTACAGAAATATATGTATAAGTGTTATTTCAGATAGCGCATACCTCATTCATAGTGTACAAAAAAAATGCAAAAATAAACAAAAAACAAACAAAAAAATTACTACTAGATACACATCAATTTGTGGGAGTTTTGCCATTGAAGCATTCATGAATCAATCACTGTGGTAAGAGCAAAAGTGAACGAATCATATGGTCTGCATTTAATGATAATGACTTGATAAATTTATAAATCGCGACAAAAAAATATGAAAATCCGAAATATTTTTCAAAGTCTTATATTGAAAATATTAGAGTTGTGCTAGTCATGAATTTGTTGTTGCTCATTTCAATTTAAGAAAAAAACATAACAAAGATTGTATCTGATTAAAAAAAGAATTGTATTGAAGGAAATGAATTACGTATGGTATGTTGTAATTATAAGTAATTGAAATCATTGAGTCATGTTTCAATTTTCATCGAAAATATAATTATGTTCATTCTGTATGTAAGTCCATATATATCATGGGCGTTGTTTAATGTACTATTTAAATTTTTTTTTGAGTATATGAACATATGTATATATATACTGCACCAATAAATAATTTTGATTATATTATAGATATTTCGTCATATAATTCTTTATCTCATCGATTTATAATAAAATATGTATTAATGATATTTGTAAATACAAAATATTTTGAAAATTTTCAAGTCTGTATAAACTGAAACGCATGCCAGTAAGAAAGTTACAAACCACATATGCCATAATACACAATTAAACAGAAAAAATGTTGAAGCTTCATCATAATTATATTCATGATTTGAACGGTGTGAACAAATGTATTCGGTTGTACACAATTTTGAAACTTCTATCCAAAATTCTTAATTTTTTTTTTCAATAAATTTGAAAATTACACATTTTTCTACACATTTTTAAAATTCAAATTTCTTAAAAATATCGTTTCATATGGCCAGATGGCGTATCTCGCACCACCAGATTCCATTACATTTTTCTATTCAACAAAAAAAATTAATGTGAAATGAAATGAATATGATCAAATTTATCAAATTCATAAAACAGCCGTATATTTATCATGTCAGTTATATTAATTTTTCATTTCAATAATAATTACATTTTTTCATTGATTCATTCAAAACTGTATGAATCTGAGAAGATGGCGGCCATTACAGCTGCGTTCCGTTCGATAGCTAATTACTTGTCAATAGTTTTTTGCTTATACCAAGTTGGTACGACTTGAAATCTGTTTCACGACAATTTTATGGATAACTCGTTTTTAGCATTCCCTGCATACCGACATTTTTAGTTCCTCTCAGATGAGGGCGTTTTCACGTCGGAGTTCGGCTATGACTCCAGTTTCGCCTTAATGAGTAAATTGATGCAGATTAATAATATACATGTATAATATCCCCCGGAAATGCATATATTTCGCGATACAACATAAAACGTCGTTGTTTCATGCTTGAATTATCGAAACCACGTTTTTTTTTTGTTTCTCTCACTAAGATAGCAAAGCTGAAAGTACAACAATAAATTGCTTTCCTAAACTATACAATTCTACGTATGTATTTGAACATGTCGGTGTTTAATTAGCCAATTGCGTGCGTTGTGTGTGCTTGTGCATTGTATCATATGTACATGATCATCCAGTGGACAGACAAAGTATCTCCGGGAGACAATTCATAGGTATGAAAAACTTCAACTAAGCCGGTAATTAAATTACTATATAAATAAAAGAATATATGTGACATAAATCTCCTACGCATGCTCTTGCTATGTTGAATAACCTATTTATATGTGTAATTTGGCTTCAATTATAAAGAAATATATTAAATAATAAAATAATACACGATACGCCCAGTTGAAAAGGTAAAAAAAAAGTTGTGTTCCAATGTATATCCACTGCATATGTCCTTTGTATGTGTTACAATGCCCAAATATATATAATACAGAAATAGGTATATATACGTCTCCTTGCATTAGTCGCTGTATTCAGACTTCTTCATGTGTGTTGGTATACATGATGGACTATTGTCGGCAATAGACGACAGCATTATAATGGCGTCTTTTCCCACTGAATGTAGTTTCATCTCCGGTGTTTTGTAAAACGTGAAATTAAAATTTATTATTAGTGCACGATTCAAGATACGCATATAAAAATTTTATTATATTTTAGCGGTTAAAAAACATTCTACGTACTGATTAATAATTCAATTTGTATTAAAGAGGAAACTTTATGCGTTGTGTAATGTTCATTTATTGTTAGCGGATTTTATAGACAAGAAAACGAAAAGCGTAACATTTCAATTGAAAATAAAATCGGAAATAATATTGCGAGAAAATTTCATTTGTTTTATCGGCATACAATAATTGTCCTGTAGGCAATGAGTAAATCGTCCAAATCAGCTCGTCTTGGCGACGACAAGAATTATCAGAGGAAGGTCACGAATGCCCTCCAGAAACCCATCATAGGAGGAAATTTAAAACAATTACATGAGTCAAGGTTTGTAATAACTTCAAATTTTAATCCATCACACAAATACAACTGGATGATGCTTCTCTATTTTTATTTTTTGTTTTGTTTTTTTTTTTGTTTTTTTTTTAATTTGTCTCTTGTTTTGTTTATTTCAGCCATAACAATCATGTGAATGGACTGTTATGTGAATATATAATTCTTTGTAACCATAAAAAGTCCATACTACCTTTGGCATATCATCAATTACCCTAGCTTGTTTACAACTTAAAAATAAAAAATAAAAAGTGCCGTGTATTATTTAGATACTTATTGTCTCATTAATATAGATCTATTTCTGTTTTATTACAGCAATTTTTCTACTGCTGGAACAACAAAACAATCCAACGTTGCTAGTGAGAAAAAATTTAAGGTTCGTAACATTAAATATATATTGAAGGAAAAGTGACTAAAATTTTCAAACGATTCAAGTTTTTTTCTTTTGTATTGCAGAGTAAATTGCGAAGTCCCTCGAAGTCAAAGACTTTTCACATATCGCCCGGTACCACACAATTCAATCATTCACAATCGACGCTAATTAAAAACGCCGATAAGCGCTTATCACTTGTGCCACTTTCAAATTTGAAGCATTACGGCGCAATGAAAGTAAATCAAGATAGTGGCGAGACAATAATGGCTCATCAATCGAAAGCTTCGAGAAAAGAAATAAAACAGAATAAAACAACAAAAGCTGATGATAATGTTGAAAAAGAAAAAAAAACAAAAATGGAGGCTGTTGTTGAACAACCAGCACTAGTCACACCAAACACAAATGGGAAAGCATCTGAAACAAAATTAATACAAAGTGAAGAAGCAGTCCAATCTCCAGTAGTGAATGCAGCTAAGACAACAAATGATTGCATAGATACCGAAAGTTGTCCACAGGATAGTGATGATATTAATAATAAAATTACTCTAATTACTAATGATCAAAATAATTTGAATGGTCACAAGCAAAACCAACCAACAGAAACACAATCAGATGAAATTGCAGAAAATGCAGAGTTCAATGAAGTAATTGTCGTTACTGAAAGTGAGAATACTAAGGAGGAACATGAAAATAAGGAAAAAGAGAAAGAAGTAGAACTATCGGTCCAGCAAGAACAGTTAAATCTAGCTGAAAATAAAGAACAAACTATGAAATCGCAAAATGAAGAAAATGCGTCGGGATCAGATTTAGTTGGATCGACAACATCAGAATCGTCGCCTGTAAAAGACGTTGAAAACCAAATAAAAAGACAAGATAATATTGCACAAGTAAAAGGGGATGATGATGTATCATTTATATCATACGATTCGAATATCATGTTGAAAGATGTTCAAATAAAATTAAATGATTGTCTCAAAGATAATTCAAAGTTGTTAGATGTCACTGATCCAAATACCAGTACATCAGACGCGTTGAAAGATCTATCATTTGGACGAACGTTACGTGGTATATCAGGTCGCAATTCATTAAAACGCATGAGACATATAACTGTACGTGAACATTTATTAACACCGAATGATTCGTTATTTGTTAATACATCTGGTACATCATTAAATGATCGATCACGATATTCTGAGCTCGATGTAGATTCACTTTATCACAATGTCAGCCGTCGCGATAGAAAACGCAAATTAGATGATTATCACAATGAATCAAATAAGAAATCCAAAACCGATGAGAGTTACGGACTGTTTAATACTTCACTGGAATATTTGAGGAATTTACGAAAGCCTGTTCAGGTATCAACGCCCAATGTACGTGGATACAAATTTAACATTGACAAAAAAACAAATGATGGTGATCATGAAATTATCACGGACGAACCAATTGAACCGAAAAAATGGTGTGTTGTTATGTGAGAACGTAATAATATCAGGATTATTATTTTATTACAGTAGATTTATATTGAGAGATTAACAAGGGAAAAATATATATATACATATATACATATATATATTTTGGATAAGCAGATTTAAGAAGCATCCCTGATGACTACTATTACTATTACTACTACTACTACTACTACTACTACTACCACTACCACTAGTAGTAGTACTAGTATTAATTATTACTATTATTTACTAAACATTTATTGATAAAATACAATTCTGTGAAATAAGAAACAAACAAAAAATTTTTTCCCTCTGAAAATTGTCCGCTGAATTCCATTTTCAAAGCTTCCTCTTTTTGCTTCCAAATTAGTATTTGTTTAGGCATCGAAGACATTGCTACTACGTTAATTATTGAGTCGTCTTATCTTAATTTGTGTTATATTTGGTAATGTATCAAATTTTTTTTTTGTTTTTTAACATAATCACACGTGAATAATTATTGGTCTTTTACATTTTTTGACAATATATGTTTATGTAAACAAAAAAAGTACCAGAAAATGAACATTGTAAATACACAAAAATGATTTTCATATTTCAATAATAAGTCGTCGTGTAATGTAAAAAACTTCGATTTATTTTCACGAGAAATTTTCGATAGTACTCAAATTTTATAATATACCTTGTAATAAATATTTTCTATTACACATCAACGTTATCATTAAATAATTTTGTATTTCATATTCAAATTACCATCCTTGCTTATTGAAATATTCCATATAAAATATAAATTATACTAAATGAATGGTAATTTTTGGTACCATTTTACTCGTGTTTGTCTCGTTTTTGATATTCCTGTATACTACTGATCGAATATAAAAATTATTCAAAACAAATTCGATAGTTAAAAAAATAGGCATTAAAAAGATTGATAAATATCGGTTCCTTCTGTTATTTAATTTAAAAAACTTGGGTATGCAATTCTCATTGTTTAGTAAATGATATTCACAATTAAGAATTATACTTCATGTTCTATCAAAACTAAAACTTTCTTATATGATGAAAATATTATTATTGATTCGATAATTGAACCATTATTTCTGTTCTTCGAGAGTGTTATTAATCCACATACTGTATATATTTTCATATTAATTAATGGATTTTATTTATGGTTCATGTTCGCTTTTGCTCAGCGAGCTCACATACATATCCCTTTGAGATAATTAATTAATATTATCATTATTTTCAGTATTCCAATATCATTACTTTTTATTTTCAGTTATAAAAGCAACTGGTATCCGAACAATAATTTTATTTAAATTCATGTTCATCAATAAATATACCAATTTTTTTGTTAGGGACTTAGGCCAGAGTGTTCCCACCTCAGCTTTATAATATATAAATATTTTGCAACAGATTCAAGAATTATATCTGATGACTACTGTTTACTACTAGTACTAACATTCACTATTATTATCATACCATCATTCATAATTCGCTGGTTAAAAAAAAATCCATTGAAAAATTTAATAAATACCGATTTCTTTTATTATTTAACTTTTAGTCATTGCACAATATGTATTGTTTTTCACATAGAATCATTTGATTGGCACGTTCGGTACCAACAATTGCTGCCAATTGCATTACATCATATTTAGAAAATAACGTTGTGACTGTCATGTTGCTTTCAGAGCCGGCCCGAGGATTTTGATTGGATTCTTGCATTAAATTACACATTTCACTGTAAAAGTGTGGAAATGACGGTGGGGCAAAAAATATTAAATGTCTTATACCTTTAATACGAATTCGACGAAAAAAGTGGAAGCGTTCCGAGTAAATGAGGAAGTGAGCATCACTATGGAAGAACATATCTCGGGCACGTGCTATTTTAGCATCCTTTGAATATTCACAAATCTGTACAAAACTGAGCTCCATTTTTTTAAAGTAGTTACGTACTTTAACATAATCAAAGTATGATGGTATGAATATTAGTGTGTGATTCATTATGCTGTCACGGTATTGTGGTAATATTTTAGTTATAAAGTATTCGAGTCTTAATTCGATCGCGTGTTCGTGACTAGTGGCATTAAATTTTTGGAACAGTTGTGGTATTTGTACCAAAACTTGGCAAACCGAACCTGATAATATTGTATTTGAAATTCGAAATTTACCCGCATAGTTGTGACATTGTTTATTAAAAATATTATGAATTTCCGGCAATTGTATACTGGAGAAAATTAATGTTTGACGATAATATTTTGACCATCCATTAACGCACCAGCTTCTCACACGTCCAAAATCCGTACCATGAGAATTTTTTGGTTGAAGATGTGTGTGGTTTAAAACATGAATTAAATGATCCCAATTTTGCATATAAAAAATGTCTATTTGGTCCATAATCAATAATTCAATAGATGCTAAAAAGTCATAGTCACGGTCACTTTCACCTTCAGCACCGACCAACATTCTAAGTCCTAATACTGATGATATAATAATATCAGATGAATAAAAATCTGAATATAATTTTAATGTTTTTTTTGTCACTGATATTCCAATTTTGAACGTATCATCTGTATTACCCCTGAATGTTAATTCATAATCTTCAGGTTTTGGATTTTTTTTTGGCATAATTAATGTATCACCACCGAAATCCTCATAAAAACGATTTTTATTAATTACTGAACCACCTTTATCCTCGCCGATTAATATGGCAATGAGAATTTCAACGATTTTTAGGCATGAGTATCGAAATGGAACAATTATTAAAATTTTCGGCCTTACTAGACCCTGATCACGATATTCATCAGGAATTTCACCCATTGAAAATTTCTTTGATTTTGATAATTTTGAATTGTGATGAAGAATTTTCGTGCGCGTTTTCAATAAATGATTAATTGCATGGAGGCAATATACAAATCTAATTTCATTTTCATTTAAAAATGTTCTTTCACAATAAAGTAAATCTTGATAGTTATTCATAATTGAAAATAATTCTTTTTGAAATTCACTTAAAACGCATGGAAATTTTGGATCTAAATGATCTTTTATGTTATTATAGTTAGCATGGCTTATATTATTTTGAATTTGTGATTTTATATACAATTTATCCCAATCTATTTTTTCAATTCTTGTAGGAAGTTTTCCTGGTTTAGCATATTGCTCATTTTTTAGAATACAAGTGTTCGTTTTTTTATTTGCCGCCCAATCGACAGGACTCTCAACTTTATGAATTTGTCCAATTATTCTCCCGAGAGTCGGCCATATTAGTTTATGTGTTTCTATTAATGATTTATTACTCGAAATCATTGAATACATTTCTTCCGATAAATCATTATTCAAATGAATTGAAAATGGATCACTCAATATACCTGCGTCTTCACGTTCTGTTTCATCATCTTCTTCGTCATCATCTTTTAATGAAATTTTAATCGTGTCTTCATCACTTTCGTTGACAGAATCAACATCAGCATTCATTCTTGTGTTAGGAGAATCTACCACTTCACTTGTCACTGATAACTCAGCTTTTCCGTTTATATCGAATTCTCCGTTTTCACTTGAAATATCTGAATCTGACTCAGATTCAATTGCAATTTTCTGCAGTTCATTACTGTCCGAGAATGTAGACATGAGAGTTTTCATGGGATTTTCTATCATCATTTCTTCTCTTTCATCATCATCATCACTAAACTGGTGTTCGTGTTTCTTTGCGTATATTTCCTCTTCTTCCAACTTTTTTCGTCTATTTTCAATTTCAGCATTCTTTGCATCGCGATCTTTTACATATGAAGCTTCGCGAAAATTGAATTTACCTTTTTTTTGTTTTCGTGATTTGGATTGATATTTTTCCAATTTTCTCTTTCCACCCCGTACCGGTTTCCTTCCTCGCACCATAGTATTAAATATCTATATTTATGTTTTCGTATAACTAGACTGAAACGAAATTTGAAATTAGTTGTATATTTTCGTTCATTGCAATATTTGATGGATAATTACCACGATTTGTCCACGTGGTGATGTTTACATCAAAAAATATCTTGTGATAATTTGAAATTCTAATCAATTATTACTAAATTTTCTCGATAATTCACTCGATATTCAACGAAAATAAATTCACTCGATAATATTCAAACAATGATATATATCTGTACATTTTCAATTATTAGAATTATGATTTATATATTAAAGTTGCAGTACTTGATATAAATAAGTTATGTTGAATTACGACCAAAGAGTGTGAAAGGCAATAAGGATAGGTTAAAGAACAAGGTATTCATGAGATCCTATATGCGAATGAAAATATCCCAGCGCCATAGCGGTATATACGCGTACTAGAGGTATGTGATAGCAACTTCACATTGATTTTGCTTATATGCAAATTCATGTTTTTAAATTTTCTCTTATGGCATTAAAGTACTGAATAATCATTACAACAATATATTTTATGAATAAATAAATATATTTTCATTATTAATTCAAATTACATTACATGTCATGCATAAGTATACACTGCTAAAGTAGGTACTCAACTAAACAAATCCAGGCTTTTTGCCTATTGATTTTTTCAATTAATCCATATTTATTTTCATATTTTTTAAACAAAATATATTCAAGTAAATATCACAAAGTAGTTGTAATATATTTTTTTACTGCTGTATGCTCATTTTACAACACAATAACTGCATGTTAAACAGTATATAGCCGCAAAATGTATCACATCACCTCTAGTTCCAGAACGACCACCAGAGTGTGTATCGCTCAAGAAGTTTCGTCTATACAATTGATTAGAGAATTAGGTAATATCATAACCTGCGACTATAGTGCAATGTTGCGTGTATACATTTTGGGGTGTATGCGTATGTATATCTCTAGAAGAACTTATGTTATCTGTGTCACTAAAATTAAATGATTTTGTTTACATCATTAAATGGTGTGAAGAATAATATATATATATATATATATATATATATATACGTATAATTAACATTAACAACAAAGAAAATTTGAAAAAAACGCTCTTTCAATTTATATTGGATTAATTAAAGTCTCTTAATATTATTTGAAATCAAGAAAGATGTCAAATCTTTACGATCAAATAAAACTTTTGTATGATCAACAATTATATTCCAATGTCGTTTCTCTAGTGAGTTTTTTTTTCGCGTTATTTGTTTCTCACAATATATAATTTTCAATTATATATGTAGAACAAATCTATCATAATTTTTTTATAAATTCATAGTATTAATTTTGTTTTTTTCAGGCTAATTTAGTTTTATCATTAAGCGATCATAATGGCGATCTTTTACCACCAACTGCGAAATTTCTTATTTATGTTCATTGCGCTGATTCACATTTTCATATGGGCGATTATAGAAAAGCTGAATCGTTGTATAAAAAATCATTACAATTTCGTAAATTCCTGCTTAAATCAAAAGGTGCTACAAAACCATCACAAGATAGTTGTAAAGACCTTCTATCAGATATTGACATCAAATATCAAATCCATATTTGCTTAATGAAAATGAAAAGTCAATTAGAAGCTCTACAAATATTGCAAAGTATACCGGGAAAGCAACGAACTGCAAAAGTATTTATTTATCATCAATTTTTCTGTAGTGTATCGTTTAATATTTCATTAATATATTTTATGATATTATAATTCGATTATTAGGTGAATATGGCACTCGCAAAAATATTTCATGATCAAGGTATGGAACGGTCGGCAATAACAACATACAAAGAAGTTTTGAGAGAATGTCCATTAGCATTAGAAGCAGCTGAAGGTCTTTTGTCACTTGGTGTTAAAGGAATCGAAGTTAATTCACTTATTGTGGGCTCTAGTTCCAATTTACCAAATTTCGATTGGTTGAATACTTGGATTAAAGCACACGCTCATATACACAATCGTGAATATAATCATGCTGTATCAACATTACGTTCACTGGACAACGTTAATTGTTTAAGGGATAATTTCAATTTATTAATAACGATGGGCGAATGTTATTATTATTCAGGTGATGAAAAAAATGCACTGGCATGTCTAAAGCGTGCGAGAGCTATTGAGCCTGATACGATTAGGGGGTAAAAATTGATTATTAAATTAAATATTAATCTATATGAAAAAGAATATCATCTTTTATCTGTTTTATTTGGATTTAATTTTAATATTTCCATCTGTTATAGATTAGATTTGTATGCTGCTGTTTTATATAAAACTCAACACACGAAAGACTTGGAAAAATTAATTCCAACGATAAATACAACAATAACAACTGGCGAAAGTTCATCAGAAATTTATGTGGCAATGGCTTACACACTTTATGCATCTAGAAAATTGAATCGAGCAAATACATTAACAGCGCAAGCAGTTAATTTAAATCCAACTAATGTTGAGGCGGTAATATTGCGCGGTAATATATTGATAGAGCAAAAAAAATATGGTGATGCATTGCATCAATTTAGAACGGCTATGCAATTGAAACCATATCGTTATGAACCACATAAAGGCTGTGTTGATTGTTATGTTGGGATGCATCGATTAAGAGAAGCGTTAAATATTGCTAGTGGTGCTTGTAAACAGCTTGGGCATACCCCAAGAGTATTATCAGTAAGTTTAATTAGTTTTATTTGCCAATTACTAAAAATAACATATAAAAACCAAAAGAATCAGAGACACTTTATATAAATTAATGAAATAATTATTTCAGTTGTACGCGTCGGTTCTAATGAAGGATCCTGTATCAGTTGGTAAAGCAAAAAATCTTTTGGACAAAGCTTTAACACAAGACGATTCATATTTACCAGCTGTGTATTATTTGGCTGAAATTTATGAGCAAGAAATGAATTTAGAGGCGGCAATTGAATTACTCGAAAGACAAGTGGAAATTCAACCGACATGGAAATTACATCAAATGTTGGGCGATTTGTGGGCGCGCGTTCACGACGAAGAAAAAGCTCTCAATCATTATACAATAGCTTTAAAGTAAGTATTGTCTAAGGTTTTAGTAGTAAACAAAAGAAAAAGACAAGATAAAAATAATTATCGTAACTTTTATATTTATTGATACTTCTTAGTCTAGATCCAAATAATAGACGAGTGTTGGATGGTATGCATCGTTTGGACAGTACCGCGTCGAAATTTGAGTCGTCATATTATATGAATGTTGGTGAAGAGCATGCAGACACAACTTACGATGTGGGTGATGGTTTACCAGATTCAGATAATGATGAAGCAGCTGAAGAAAGTGAAACAGAGGCTGTATGGTCAGACATGGATTTAGAAGCTAATAGTCAGTGATATGTTATGCATAAATAATTTATTGTTCATAGAAAAATATTCAACTCAATTAATTGTCTCATAAGGAATTTGGATTTGAAATTTATATCATTTTTGATTTTGTTCTACAATGAACATTCACGATATCCGTAAATGAAATAATGTTATAGGTTCATTAATTTAATTTTGAAATCATTCATGTGAGTCATTAATTTAAAAATACTTTTTTATCAATTACAATCACGGAATTGAATTATTTTTGTTTAATAGATGTAATATTGATTGTATTATACAAATTATTATTTTTATTTTTATATATCCTCAAGAAGAATTTTATATCATATGCATTTGAATTTGGTCTCACGGAATTTTGTATAAAATTTTTTATCAAATATTTTTTGCCATCTTTACAAATAAATCAATTATGAATAATGATTTCATTAATTTTCTTTAATCACATATTTGAGTATTATTAGTTATGCCTGAATTTATTTGATAATATTAATGTTTTTAAATTATAATTTGGTACTTGTGTCAATAACATACTTTTTTTTTTGTTTAAAATTTTCATGGTGGTTATTTGCAAAAATTGATAGTTTTTGTTCTAAATATATATTTTTTATATTTTATTAAGTTTGTGAAAGTGATTGATAAAATCTGTGTGTGCCATTAAATTTGTCAATGATTAAGTTTTGTTTAACTATTGGATTTGTTATAAAAATTAATATAATTGAATAAAAATATATAATTAAATTGAATGATTTGGAATCAATAATTACAATTGATTGAAATTATTATGACAATGAGGTAATAATAAAAAAAATTCATAAATACTAAAAGAAAAAGAAAAATATTTAATTAAAAGAGAATTTATATACTTCATATTGGCCAGCCTGGAATTGCTTACCTTTTCCAATTTGGTCTAACCTGTAGCAAAACCTGGAACTTTGCAACTTTATAAAATTTAATGAGTTGGCTGTGCCAAACATCAGATAACACTGTTGAATTGCTCATTTAGATAATAAAATATTTCGTATAACTTTGTGTTGAATTCAACTAGAAGAAGAGTGTAGGTGTAAAATAGCTCTGTTTAACCTTGTTATAATCAGTATTTACTTCATTAATAGTATATACTCAGAATAAGTATCAGGTAAATATTTGATGATTGTATAATAGGAGTACTTTTTAAGTATTGAAAAAATTTGCGTTACGGTAATTTTTCAAATTTATAGTTTACCTGATAAGTTTAGGTATCCATTTGGATTTACAAAAAAAGTAGAGCTGATCGAATTTTATGATAGAACTTTGCAGAATGTTTAAAATATATAATGATGAGGATTTTAGTAAACTTACTCAAGGAATAAAAGTAGCACAATGTATGCGATTAAAGTCATCTATTGGTGAGTTATAAATATTATCGATGATCATACATAAATACATATGAGACTGTACAAAAGGCATATGGATATATGTTTTCATGGAATCCTCAAGGATATATTTTATTTCGTTAAATTGCATATTGTTTTTTTTTTACTTTTGTCAAAGAGTTTATAACTTTTTAATAATTTTTTTTAGATTCTGTACCAGAAACTATTGAATATCAATTGGATGACTTGACAGTGTCAGATTCTTTAAGTTGTTCATTTTGCAATACTATTTTTGAAAATCAAGCCCATCAACGATTGCATTACAAACTAGATTGGCACCGATACAATCTTAAACAGCGCCTCCGAGGATTAAGACCTATTAGTGAAGATGAGTTTGGAATTTTGTTGGATGGAGGTAAAATTATATTTTAAATATTGTAATTTTCCATGTTTATAAATGGAAATGGTTAATTTTAAGACAACGTATCAAGTTTGTCCGGAGTCGAGTCTGATACTGACAATGGTGATGAAACGGATGAGGCTAATGGAACGATGGACAACCCTGAATTGGAGAAGAAAAATATTCCAAGTAATAATCTCAGAAATAAAATGATTGATAAAAAAATGAGAATGGCCGAATTGATGATGTTCGATAGTTCTGATAGTGATAATGAAGAGGATACCATTGGGAAAAAAAAAACAGAGGCACAACGTACTGTGGCGAGTCGTCATACAAAGGTTTTTTTTGAAAATGCTGACAAGAATATATTTAGCATCTATAGATGTTTACTGCACAATAAAAAGGTATAATTAATTTTCACTCATATTATTGAAGTACATTTGAATGTCGACGTGAAATGAAATGTGCCACCTTCTAATTCCTATTTCACAATAGATTAGTTCATCAATTTGAAGTGATTTTTCAATAATCATCCAGAATTTCAAGATGTTATATTAAGACTTAGATTTAATAAATGCTAAAGGGGAAAAAAAAATTTTGAATTTCATAATATGAATGCCATCATCGCGATAACTTTACGCATTGAAACTGAAATAAATGATGTAAATACATGTAATATAAATGGATGAAAAATATGCAAATACATTTTAGGATATACCTGAAGTTGATGATGAAATGATAGCACAAGCATTGGCAAGTGGATACAATACTATGTGGACAATTATTATGCTTGGTGGAGGGCATTTTGCTGCAGCTGTTTTTCAAGGTATTGTATTTTATTATTATTATTATTATTATTATTGTAGACTGTTAATGATTTAGATATAGTTGAATTATATAATATAAATTCGTCGCATACGAATATCCTATTAGGTGGTGAAGCTATAGCACACAAAACATTTCATTCATATACTGTTAGAGCTAAACAAGGATCTTCACAGAGTTCTCGTGACAATCGCTCCACCGCAGGACATTGCCGAAGTGCGGGTGCTAGTTTACGTCGTTATAACGAAATTACACTACTGCAAGTAATAACAAGTTGAAAGAAATTTACAATTACTCTAAAAATAAATTAGTTATTTATAAAATATTATAATTTTATTCACTAACTGAAAAAAAAATTATAAATTATTTGTAGCATATTCAAGATATATTGGAATCATGGTCAACACACATATTGAATTCATCATTGATTCTCTATAGAGCTGTTGGTCCACAAAATCGTGCAGTTTTGTTCGGTGGAAAAAATCCGCCACTACGTAGAAATGATTCAAGGTTAAGGCCATTACCATTTCCAACAAAACGTGCAACTTTCAATGAAGTCAAACGAGTTTATGATATCCTCAGTACAATTGAAGTTTATGGTAAAAACAATCATTTTATATAAAGTAGTGATAAAAGTTGGTAATTTTTTATCTTTAAATACCGATAGTAATGAAAATGATAAATGAATAATTACAGGTTCAGCGTCGGAGTTTACAAATTCGTTTCCCTTTTCACCAAGACAACCAATTCGTAAAAAAATTCCTAAATATGATATTCCAATTCAAACTCCTGAATCAGAAAAATTAATGGATACACACGTAAACAATGACATTTCACCACAAAGTTATCATTCTGATTCGCCCAACTCAAAAACAGGGGACCATACAATACCTGACCGTCAACATCGATGTCACCGATCTCGCATCGATCGTGCAAAACCACGTAAAAGCCCAAATCGCCCATTGCCAGGTAAAAAATCAAATATATTTAGATACACATTGTGGTCAGTGTATACAATTACATTACTTTGTGGAAAAAATTTATTAGCAAATTATATTAAATGAAAAAAATTATTTAGGATTACCTACGTAAATCACGATTGTTTATTCATGAGATGAATACTGATTTCAGATATTATTACTAGGCTTGCAAAATTATCGTCGGAGTCTGAGACCGATCACATAGTAGAACCAAGTGATATTCTTGCAAATTTCTCGTTAATTGAAGACGATTGCGAAATAAAATTCACTGAAAATTTATTAGAGTTCGAAGACACGGGGGTAAAAAATTTTGAAGCAAAAAAAATACGTAAACAACGAAAGAAAAATAATAAAAATCGTTTAAAAGGTAATTGCATGTTCGTAAAAATAAATATTTTCTATTAGAAATGTAATAATTTTATCTTTGTAATGTATTTTTTTTCTATTTTGGTATTGATGCAGCTTTTCCTGTGCATAAAGCATTAATCAATGCCAAATCAGACTTATGGAGGGCATGTGAAATAGGAGATTTTGAATTACTATCTAAAACGTGGGAGTTTTTATTAGCTGAAGTTAAAAAATGTGAGACACTAGATGTGGAGAAAAATGATGCACCTGAGTGTGCCGCTCCACTATCAATGACAGATGTGCTTGAATTAATGAATGAAGACAATGAAGATGGTAACACAATGTTACATATAGCAGCAATTGGAAATCACTTTCGGATTCTCTGGCGAGTCTTACCTAAAAATCTATTTTATGAGAATATTTTTTTGTTGTTAATAATATTTATGATTAATCAACTAAAATTGTATTTTATTTATTTATTTTTAATTTTCAGGGAATTATTGGAAATTGGAATTGATCCATGTAAAAAAAATAAAAAATTACAAACTGCTTATACTGCAACAATGAATAAAGAAGTGAGAAATACATTTAGGCGATTCATGGCTACCAATCCCAAAAAATTTGACTATAATAAGGTAATAATTTTTAATAACTAATAGTTTCATCAGAACTGATAGTTTTTCACATAATTTTTGAGAAAAATATAATTTATAACTACAGTCACAAATACCGGCACCACTTACCGATGAAATGGAACGAGAAGAATCAGAAAAAAAAAAAAATCAACGTAAAATAAAACGTGAACGCGAGAAAATTAAAAAGAAAGAATTCGAAATAAAAAAAAAGGAAGCTGAGGAGAAGCAACGCTTTCTCAATCTTTCCGACCGAGAAAAAGTAAATTTTTTCAATATAATAGATGTGAATTCAATTATTTTAATATATTAATGAATAATAAAATTTCTTACTGAATTTAGCGAGCATTGGAAGCAGAGCGCCGTATCCCCCATGGAAGTGTGGTTGTAACACGATGTTTTCAATGTGGAACAAATACCACTGGTATAATATGTTTTGAATACAATTCAAACAGATTTTGCTCCATGCCATGTCTAAAAGAACATCGATTACATAACAAATTTGTTCTTTGAAAATCACATAATACTTTGTTATAAATATAATATCATGATTGTATAAAATATTTGATAGATTTTTTTTTTTTTTTTTTCGTGATAAGCATTCAGTAATTTTATTAATATCATTATTTTTATAAAATTACTTTAATTGAAGTATAGTAGTTGTTTTATTTCATGGCAATTGGTAAAAGAATTCATTTTTGGTATTTTATTACTTCGAAATACATTATACAACCCAATAAATTTAACTGGCATAATAAACAACTGTTATTTCATATTTAAAATTCATAATAAATCAAAATGAATGCAATGAATAAATTTGAATATCTGTGTGTAATATCACATGCTTGTAAAAAAATGCAAACTCCGAAATACAATTTATAAATCAAGTAAATAAACAAAAAAACAACGATAAATACGTCTATATTAAAGGTCTTGCTCATTACTTATAATATTCGTCACTAAGAAACAATTCACATTGTGCGATTATGCTTTGTTTTTATGATTTTTTTTTTCCGGGAAATCGTACGTCGGACTAAGCTCGAAAACAATAATATAAGTCATCCCCATCGGATACCCAAGCAAAAAAAAAACAAATTTTGAAAAAACTTAACCTGCTCTTGAAATATCGTGGGTACAGCCGATCAAACATGTGGAAAATATATGAGTTTTTATCAATAGTCCTAAGTCAGACTATAATAAAAAGCAGGGATATATTCGAAATTGAATATGTAAAAAAAATATTCATCTGTACCATATTACATTAATATTATCTTTATTTGTTTTTTTTTTCTTACAGCCAACCTAATTAAAGGAGAGTGTATACAACACTTCATTTTTTTGTTTGTTTAAATATGTGAATGTATAAAACTACTTTTTAGCAGTAAATTCGGAAAGACCTTCCAATAGACTGATATATGCACTATGCTCATATGATGTACTCAATTCAATCAGTTTTTCAGCAAATTCATTCGAAATTCCTTTTTCTTCCAAGTAAATCATTAATAAATCATACAAATACTAAAACAGAAAAAAAAAACAATATGCCCACAATAATCATCCTGAGTTAATATAAAAAATATGTTAGAATTAAATTCATTATTATGTTGTGTGACTTACTCCATCAATAACGTCACCGGCGACTGCATATACTTTGCTATCATGTTCCCCTTCGAAAATTGATACTTCGTCAATACTAAAGCAGTCATCTATTAAAAATAAGTATAAGGTTATTATCATAATTAACTCAACCTATCTAAAACTAATGTATAATTACGATTTTCTCATTTCCACTTACTATAACTATCATTTCCTTCAGATTCTCCAGAGTCGCTGATAAACGAGCATGAAAATCCTAATGTCTGTTGTCCCCGAACAATGTCAATTGAGAAATTGGGTTTGCTCTTCATCTCACCAAATTCTGGCTTATCGTCACTCGGATCTAATTCAGCATCGTCACCGGTGTCCACAGTATGATTAACATTAAATGCTACAATAATCCTTCAAAAAAAAAAAGTTATAACATGTTTTAAAACATGAAAATGATTTTGAACATGAATTGTACAGATATATATATATATACTGGTATTAAATTTACTTTTCATCATTCTGTTCTTTTACTAGAGTAACATTGGCGCCATCCAAAGAAACAGAAAATCCATCAACTTCTGTAGGAATGGTTTTCAACTTTTGTGCTTTTTTTTCAGCGAGAATCTCATCAGCAAGAAACGCAACTAAATCCTTCTCAGCTACAAAGTCAAGAATTTATTAATTCATGATTAGTTAATTACTACATCCAATTAATTAAAAATAATTATAAGTTCATAATTAAAAATATCCTACTACTCTTCTCATTCATTTCACTATCACGTGCTGACAATGAAAAAAAAATTAAATTCCACATTCTGATTATATAGTGTGGTAAATAAATTTATGCTTACCTTTACTATGTCGAAAACATTTACAATCATAATTGCATAAATCAAGTGATTTTAGCATTCGCATAGATGAATTAACCACATTTCTGTTAATAGATTGCTCAGCCATGTGCCAGATAGAGCGGGAACTTTGGTTATTAATTGTGCTCATTGATGTTGGGAAAATTAGATTTTTGAATCTAGGAGTTCGGAGTACGCGATTTAAAATTCCACTCATTTTTATTGTGAGATACAAATAATGGATAAATATTTAATAAAATATAAAACCCGATGATAATAATCCGGAGGTTAGGAATGGCAATATATATATATATTTTTTTTTTATATAAGGAAACTCAACAGAAATCCATACAGAGATCACGATGCCGGGATACGAAGTGTATTCATATGTCCGTAGTCGTGAGAATTTGATGAAAATGGCCGACTCATGAAGTTGGAAACCAATCCAAACTCGGTTGCGCATTTGAAATTTTTAACGCAATGAAGTAGTACAACAATTGTACACGGAAGATATTGCAACCATGTTACTGTTGGTAATGAATTCGATTCTTAACATATCCTCTTAAATTTGTACACACGATAAAATAGAAAACTACGTTATAAATGTTGAAAGATGTCGAATATACATAGACGCTATATGTAGGTATAGATTGCAGTTTGTAAATAACTTGGGCAACATAAGTACCGTTTGATATTTTTTATTGGTACCTTTTAGTTCTTTATAGGCGATGAAAAGTGAGAACGATAGAACAGTTATGTATTAGTTGAAATTCATATGATTTATAATAACTGACCTCACGTAAGCATTCTTGTTTTTCTCATTAGATTATTTTACAGAATTGACGCAAATTATTATTATTTTTTATTTCTATTCTACTATATAAATATACTCGATATGATTGAAGAGAAGATATGGCAAATATTAAATGGTGTTTGTCAGCATGATGATATTGATTTTTGTGATTTTACGCTTACTCAACAGAATGAAGATATAGGTGAGTTTAATAGTAACAATGATAATAATAATGATAATAATAATAATAATAATAATAAACATTAAAATAATGTATACAACATTTTTTGATTGAAAATTTGATATTTTTCTAATTTATAGAAGCGAAGGGAGTGCTACCAAAATCCAAATCAATGTATACTCCAATATGTCAAAAAACTGTGACATATATTGTGGCAGCCGTTATAATAAATCAAAAAGATGAAATTCTTATGATACAAGAAGCGAAGGCATCATGCGTTGGAAAATGGTATTTGCCAGCTGGGAGGGTTGAACCAAATGAAAATTTAATTGACGCAGTAAAACGAGAAGTTTTAGAAGAGACTGGATTTCATATGGAACCATCGTCAATAATTATGGTAGAATGTGCCAGTGGATCATGGTTCCGATTTGTTATAGCCGGTGAAATTGTTAGTGGCGAGTTAAAAACGCTTGACAAAGCCAATGAAGAAAGTCTTCAAGCCAGTTGGATTAAAAACATTGAAGATTTGTCATTGAGATCGTCCGATATTCTACCATTAATTGAAAGAGGTAGAACTTATCAAAAAAGTCAGGGTTCGCCATGGCATTCACCAATTCTCCCTGTTGAGGGGAGTAGGAAAAAATTACTTCTAAGACTTGTCATTTGCATCAAAAGAAAAACCACGTAATATATTTTTTTTTCTTCATACATTTACGTTCATACCACAGCGCAATTAATTAATACATAAAATTTTGATTATATAAATTATTTTAAATCTATTATTCAAACAATCCCTTCAAATTGTAATTTTTCATGATACATTGCTTAATAATTTCATTTCTTCCAATATTTTTTTAGAAATCGAATACACGTTCTAATGTCGGAATCATCTCGACATTTACCTATTTGTGAAATAAATCCATATAAAAACCTCCATTCTACACTTCACAAGTTTATGGTGGTAAGTAAAGTGAATATTTGTACAGTATATACAGAGAATAATTGTACAAATATAAATTTAAAAAATTTCCATAAGTGAATATACCCTTGTACTTTTCATCACAATTCGATTCTGTTGAATAATGATGAAAACAAAATTTGTTCATTATTTGTAACCAAACCAAGTATCAGATCAAAAGTCAAATTTTGGGCTATTACAATACATTTCACTCGCTGCGTGATGAAAATTAAAAAAAAAAAAGTTATCAATATATTGATTTTGTTTTGTTTTTTTCTTTTTTGGAGAATATGTTTGGTGAGGACGTCGCTCAACATCGACCACATGGACTATTATCAATTGAATTCAGCGGTACACAACCTGGTGATGGTGTTTGTTTCACTATGTTGATTTCATTTCGACCACCATTAGAAGAAGTATCGACCAAAGAAAAATATGTTTGGCAGGAACTTTCACAAGATCTTGCAGACGAAATCACTTCTCGGTTACCTCGGAACATGACCATTCCACTGAATGTTGTTCGTTAAATATTGAAATAATTTTAAAAATAAGCCAAACATTTTAGATTAAACAAAAAAATGGTTGACTACCAATTAAATGATAGAAAAAAACTAAATAAATTATATTGATTGATAATGTAAATGGCGAAAGGGTTAATGGTTGAATTGTGATAATCACAAATTATATATGAAATTTCTATATATATTTATATATGTTTTTATATCAATTATTTATATCATGCAGAAGCATTTTATAACTTTATCTTATAACTTAATGTGCACTTGATCAAATATTTATTTTATTAATTTATATTTTTTTTAATTTTCAATATTTCTCACAAATACAACAAATAAAATGAAACCTTTTTTTGTTATTTATTAATAAAGATAAATTCCCATTTGTTTATCCAAAATTTATGAAATTGAAGCAGCAGAAAAATACTAAATAAATTCAAAAATAAATAACTCAATCGGGTATTTACAAAAAAAAAAAAAAACCAACAAATTATTATTTGATATTATTGATTGATGGCAGTAATTTGCACTCTTTCTTGAACAATTCTTTCAGCTCGATAAACTTTCCAACAAATGAGATAATCACGAGTTAATTTAAATAGTGTATAATAATTTGTAATTAGTAATAGAGTCATTGATAATATCTGGTACCATTCTACAGTACGAAGAAGAATGAACAATTGAACCGCGACTAAAAGTAATTGGAGTCCCAACAAAGAACACGATAGCATCGTTGGATTACTGAACAGTGTCTGAAAATTATTTTAATTAGTGAATATTCATCCAAGGCTGTGTGATACAAAAATATATATGTGTATATTCAAATTTTTTGTAAAATAATTAAACGAAAAAAAAAAAAATTATTATTTAAAATAGATCATATGATGATAGGTACTTACGTAAAATCTGCAATGACTAGAATTGCCTGGTTCTGCAGCAGTGCATAGGCCTTCTGAGCGATAAACATCTTTATTGTATTTTACGAAAGACCCATGAGGCCATAAAACCCCATCATTCCACATTTGGACAGGTATATTAATATTTTTGCTTTCAAGTTTTGACCATTTACCAAGATGAAGCGCAGCTCGATGCAAAACATCACAATATCTGCATCAAATAAGTGAAATTTATTTATTTCCAATATTTATATTGAATAACCATTTCAAAATAGTATTACCTTACAGGATACGCCTGTGCAAAGTGTGCACTAAGCCTTCCTAACCAAAATAAAACGACATGCTGGATAACCCATGTAATATTAAAATGAAGATGCTGTGGTACAAATATAACAGGTGCTATTCCACATACGTACGCACTGCCGGACGAAGCAAAAAGTGCACGTTTTAAACGGCGATTAAAGTCTGAACGCAAATTCAATACCTCTGCTCGTATTGCTGGAGCATTCAGTGAACAATTGTGCAGAGGTTTTTCTAAAAAAAAAAAAAAAAATGAATTTATAATTTTCAGCTAAATTATTTTACAATTTCCATATTTTTTATTCTAATATTATTACCAAGTAAAAATTTCGTTTTTCGGTCTTCTTTCACATATAAAGGAGCAGTCGAAATATCAAAGAATGGGCCAATGCTTACGCCAAACATCAGAAAATAGACGGAAATACTTCTAGAATAAAACAAGAAATAGAATTAAAAAATGTTTTTATAAAAATAATACAGTTTAGTTATACATAGATACGTACGGATAACAGAGATAAAAAACTTTCATTGAATTGTGCCGTTCATTCATGTAATAAAGACACCACATTATAATTGTCACAACAATGACAAGTAGCACGATCCTTGAAAGGAAATGATAAAAAATTATCATAAATGATCATAATTTCATTAAACTACATATAGACATTTGGCATAAAATATATATTTGAAATTAAAAATAAAATTTTCAGCGTCACAATACCTCATGATTCTCTGAGCAGTTGGTAACCATCTAGCAGGTGTAAATGCATCGATACATCTTCTTAAAATTGCATAAATAAATCTTCTTGCTATCATGGTACCAATAAATACAAGAAGAAATGGATCTATTAAATAAAAATTCTGAAAATATATTAGTAGTAAGGAGTTATTAAAACGAAATAAAGTATATATAATATAACTAAAAAATTTCAATACCATTGAATATTCATTATATGATTGTGGTAACCACCAAACTGTCCTGTATAAATTAAGTAATTGTAGACCAGCAGCAACAACTGAAATGCCAAATGATAATGCTTCAAACATTAACTGTCCATCAACTGGAATTGCTGGAATTGGCACATGTTTTGGAGCCAATAATTTACTATTCATTCCCTCATTCATTTCCTTTTCTTCCGATATTGAAATATTTTGTGATAGCCCATTTGTAAGATGTGTTGGCTGATAAACATTCATTGTCATGCGCCCATTGGGACCATTTCTTGTTGGATTTCTTCGTGCTCCAGGCATGCTGAAGTAAATTATGATGGAGTTTTGTTAATAGTTCACGAATTTCGTTTCTCACGAAATATAATTTTTTTCAAAATTATTTATTATTTCATTAATATTTAATGGTTCAAAAAATTTATCAGTTAGCCAATTATTATTTACGTTTTATATGGTAATTATGAAAGATGAATATTTTATATTCAATGTTGAAACATTTTTCGTACATTTTGACATATAATATCGAGCATTTTTTCACAGAACTTACAGGAAAATTTAATGAAGAAATTTTATAAATTGATAATTTATGTAAGAATATAAGGTGTATGCATACAAAACAAACATTGTTATTTATATACAAATGGTATCTGTAACTCGCTATAGATTATATTCATGAAAACAGGAATTAATGCCGCATTCTGTTTGATGAAAATTCGCTTTTAACACGATGCTCAATGATATTTACATACACATGCATCCATCTACAACGTACGTATCTATGTTGAACGTTATATTTAAGTATCAATTTAATGACAATTAATATTATTATTTGCTAAAAAGTAAAATAATGACCTTACGCTCTACCATTATGGATTCATCTGGTATTTGGAGTGAAGTAGATCAAGCTAAAAAAGAGAAACGACATGAATTAGTTCTGACAGGAGCAGAAATTTCAAAGAAATTAACTGAATATGGTTTAGATTTCAATATATTTTGTCTTAATAATCTAAACTATTTAAATATCAGTCAAACATGTTTAAAAATTGTCCCTGATGAGATTGGACAATTGGAAAATCTCGTGACATTGGTTCTTCATTCAAATGAAATTTCCACACTACCAAAAACTATTATCAATCTTCAAAAACTCAAAATTTTAGATTGTTCACGAAATAGCTTAAATATACTTCCTGACGAATTTTCATCATTACCGCAACTTACTACTATCAATTTTGGATCGAATTTATTATCCGAATTACCCTGCCAAATGCGAAACACAAAATTAATTACTGTGGATTTATCCAATAATAAATTCAAAACATTTCCTGATATTTGTTATTCTGAATTAATACATCTTGTTGAAATTAATGTCAGTGGTAATGAAATAATAGAATTACCACCGGCAATATCATGGTTGGCATCGTTGAAACATTTAAATCTAAGTGACAATTCTATTTCAGGTAATTTTATAAAAATACAAATTAGATATGACTCAAATTTTATCCAAAATTACTTAATGCATTATTTATTGATCACATATATTTTGTAATTTTTAGTTATTCCTGGTGAATTATCACGCTGCCAAAAATTAAAGGAATTAAAATTGAATGGTAATAAATTGGTGGATAAAAAATTACTCAAACTTGTTCATCAGGGTAAAACAAAACAGATATTTGACTATGTGCGACAGCATTGTTCAACATTAGGAGTCGATTCATCAACAAATTTCATAAAAAACAATCAAGATGGCAAAAAAATGAAAACAAAAGGAGAAAATAATATGAATTATGAAGCAATTGCGAATATCACGCATAAATTAAAAATTTTACGAACTGCTGATGGCAAGAATCCAGTAATAAAAATAATGGATGATGTTAAAAGTGTTCGCCCATATATCGTTGCTTGCATTGTCAGAAACTTGAATTTCAATGAGGATAATTTTAAAATGTTTATTAAATTACAAACAAAACTTCATGAAGGCATATGTGAAAAGAGAAATATAGCAACATTAGCAACGCATGATTTGGATTTGATTGTACCTGGTAAAGTATTCAAGTATATAAATTTTCCGATAATTAATTAAAATATTGATTCTTTAGTTTGTACGATAGATTATTGAAAGTATATAATTTTATTCTTCTAGGTGATCTAACGTATACTGCGATGCCACCGAAGGAAGTTGTTTTGAAGCCATTGGGAAGAAACAAATTGTATACAGCAGCAGCTTTATTCCAACAACTTCAAAAAGAGGCAGATAATTTAAAAAGAGAAAAAAAGCGAAATACCTATTCTGGCATTTATAAATATTTATATCTTGTGGAGGGCAAGCCATTATTTCCTTGTCTAATGGATTCTACAAATCAAGTCATTTCACTTCCACCAATTACCAATAGTGACATAACAAAAATGTCTGTTAACACAAAAAATATGCTAGTAGAAGTTACAAATGGAACATCTCAGCAGACATGCCGGTAATTCACCCTTATTTTCATTAATAATTTATTATAAACATATATTTTAAAATGTATTTTATTTTTATTTTATTTTTTCACTTTTTTTTCTATCATTTATGTAATTTATATCATTTGTAGGCATATCATGGATGTGTTTTTAAAAGAGTTAGTAACACTAGGCATAGGACAGCCGCAACATACAGATATTGAGGAGCCAACAAAATTTTACGATTTAGAAATTGAACAAATAAAAGTTGTGGATAAAGATGGAAATTTGAAACAAGTTTATCCATCACGTACTGATCTTGATATAGACGACAAAAATGTAACAGTAATACGGAGCTAAATTTATTACTTTCATCTACGTTTGTAGGTTTACATAAATAAGCCCGATTATCATTTTTAATAATTATACATCTTTGGAATAAATATTGATATAAAATAAAAACACATTAAAAAAGCCGTATTTTTATCACAAAAAATACAGTAATATTAATTTTTAACTTTGTATTAATGAAGTTATAATTTTTTTCTCATGCTTCTTACTCGCATTATTTCATTGTAATTTTTATCACACTCTAATTTGCATTTTCCTTTGTCGGTAAATTTATGATTGCAATAGGGCCATGGATCAGGAATACCTTGCGCAAATGATAAACCCAATTTTTTCCAGCTATCCTCGAAAATTTGAATTCGTCGACAAATACACGGTTTCAACATTTCTGTTCCATAATTTTTTCGATTACGTATCTCGTTGTTGAAAATATTACATAAAGCTAGATACTCTGTCCACGGATTTGGAATACCAATTTTGGTATTCTCGGGTGTTTTTAGATTATTCCATGGCGTAGTACGAGATGAAATAATGAGTGAACAAGTTTTTACGAGTCTAGGTGATGCAAATGGACCCCGTATCACTTGATCCATCTTTATGCATCGTTGATTCTTTAATTGTGGTAGTAAAATCCATTTATGATACCATCCCGCTCTGATATTATTCCTCTGCATTTCTACACCTTCATTCCTACGATTGTTATAATTATCATCCATGAGAGTTTTTATAAATCAATCACAAAATATGAAACTTTATATATGAATAAAATCAAAAAGGAAATGTGTTAAATCAAGTTACTGTTTGAAGTCAAAAACATATTCTCTAAATATAGGTTCTATGTTGTTTTGAAGTTTGACAGTCGTAGTGAAGGGAGACTTTAAAATTCATTCTCACATGATGAGAACACAATCAAAAAATAAAAAAGCAGTAGAATTCAACTGCAAACATGAATAATATTTATTTATTTATTGATATTGATAAGGTAAGGGCAGACAAAAATTTGACAACACAACTTTCATGTATTATTCATATATATTCTTTACCGAATCTTTATTTTCATTTTTTTATTAGTTATAATTTTATTTGGATTTCATTCTTTATTTTTAAATATATTCAAGAAAACACATTATATATATGCATATATATAATATTCATAAATATATATTGAATGCGTTTCCACTCTCGCGCTCGCATTTACATTTTCACATGGTTTTTTTTTTTTTTTTTTTTTTTTTTTTTTCGTATTCCTAGCACACATAAATCACATTAGCCTTATGTACCACTTATTTGGTATTTATCTCATTCAATACTAATAAATTAAGAATGTGGAAAATTCATAAGATTTATATGAAATCAAAATAAAACAATAAATAGGAAAAAAAAAAACTTTAAAGAAAATACTTTAATAAATTTAATGAGGGAAGGGGAGGCTTTCAAAAAAATTAGTACACTCGATTATAAAATTGAAAAGTTTGAGATTATCACTGGAAAACGTTTCATTAATATCAACTCATCGAATGTTATTGACAATGAATGAGATAAAAAAAATTAATAGCCAATTAGCAACTTCAGAAAAATATTGAAAATACATAATTTGTAATCGACGATATTTGATATATGCACATTTTATTAAAATAATGATGATGATGATGATGATGATAATGATAATGGAGATGACAGTGAGCATTCATAATTTCATATCCGATACCTACACACAAGAATAAATATATGCGCGTTCCACAATGTGTTGTGTAATTATGATACTAAAAAAGGGCTGTGCACTTTGATTATAAGTGTTTTCATGTTGTTTAAAGCTCAATTTAAAGATAAATTACAATGCTGGATAATATAGTCACTCAACACGTTTGTTACTCTTACTACCTATATAATTCCATTTCGTTGTCCTATTATTTTTTTGGAATTGTAGTTGTTTCATTATCCTCTGTCGTGGCATTTATGGTTGATTCTGTAGTTTTTGAAATTTCACCAGACACAATAAGCATTGGTAAACCACCGAGAACCATACATGTGCCCATACAGAGAAAACAGACTGAATAACTTCCAGTTACATCGCGAAGATAACCTGAATAAGATAATAAGGTTTTATTTCACAGGAAAAATCAATAATTTAATGAAGGACAAATGAAGGTATAGAGTAATGAATATATAATAGTGCATTGATTTATTGCACTGTTGTGTGTACTTCACTAAAAATAATACTGTATTAGCTGCGTAAATTCAATATCAATATTTATATATGCCTCAAATGTTTTTTTTGTAAATAAATAATGATTTTTACTATTTTTACTTTTATGTATAGTAATATATTGAAAAATAGTATATGACGTTTTGTTGTTTGTATTCTCATAAATAATTTTATATGAAAACTTGCCAGCAAGAGGTGGTATAGAAACAGCACCAACACTTTGAAACATTCTTACAAGGCCATAACTTGATGAAATTTTATCTGTTCCATATTGATCAGCCAATAATACGGGAACAAGAAGAAACCAACAACCAAGACACAGACCATACATTCCAACGGAGCAAGCAAGCACGTAAAACGAGTGTGCCATAGGTATGGTGAGAACAGCCACACCAGCTCCAATAATACTAAAAATAATATAATAATTATGTTACGGATTGACAGTGGATTTTTTTTTTTTGGATTTATACTGAATTCATGAATGCTTATAATATATTTCAAACCTGCCAATGTAGCCTTTTCGTCGATCAAAAAGTTGCAAGTCCGATAGCCAACCGAGTCCTAATCTTCCACAAAGATCTAGTGCTGCTGAAATAGCAACTAAATATCCAGCTTCTGATTTTGTATATCCAGCGGCATGCACATATGCAGGCAGATAATAAAGCATATATGGACTTCCGGTACTCATAAGACTCACTGATAAACACATCATAATGAAATGTGAATTTTTAAGTAAACTTAAATCAATATATCTTGCGATTTTCTGTGAAATGCTGACTTTTTTCTTATCAACACTATTACTATCCCTATGGGTTTTTAACGTTCCAGTAGGTGATATTTCATTTACTAATGGCGGATAAGCAACAGTAATCGCTGATGATTTTAATGATTTCAATGACACTCGGGCTTTATAAACACACGTTGAATCCGTTGATAAATCTTCAACACTATGTAAAATACTTGAACTTCGTATTTTTGATATTGGTTTCATTCTCAAACTTTCGCCCATTATATCTTTTTCTTCATCGCTATCTGTCAATTCTATTGCCATTAAATTTTTTGTATTAAATAATTCATTTAATAAATTGTGTCTTGCTGTTTTATCATTAGCGAACAATAAGTCTAAGCTTTGTTGTTTAATTGATGATTCTTGAATGATATCATTTTTTTTTTTTGGCTCAATAACTTCAACAACGGCTGATGGATTATCTTCCAATGGCCGATATAGCGAGGCTGATACGCAAACATGAAGCATACAACCGCCAAGAAGTAAGATGGTACCGTGAAATCCAAAATGGGTAACAAGAGCTTCAATTAAAAGTGGAAATACAAAGCTTCCTGCAGCCGTTCCCGACACACAAATTCCATTGGCTAGTGCTCGATGTTTATCGAAATATTGTGATACAATTATTATTCCTGGTGTTGTTGATAATCCACCACCAATCCCGGTTAAAATACCAAATGTGAAGAACAAGTGAATCAACTTGGTTGCAAAATAAGTAATAGTGAGTCCGAGAGCACAGAATAATCCTCCAATGAAGACAACCGCCCGACAACTATACTTTTGACACAGAATACTTGTTACTGGTGCTGAAACATACGTCCATAACAAATATATATAACATATTTATGTTAAACGTCAAGTGAAAAATATTTATAAAAGCTAATTTTATGAAGAAATTCAAATTGATACATATGCATGATAAAATACACATATTTATTGACTCATGCGCGGAAGAAAAATAATTTTTCTCAATGTGCCAGATCATTTCAAGAAATAAACCTTGACCTAATTACTAATGTTCATGAAAAATAATTTTTAATAAATGATTAATTGCATGTATATAATATTTGGTATACATGAAATATAAAAAATAAATTGACAATGAACGATGAAACATAAACAAACAGATGAAGAAATTATTACCTAGAACAAGACATAAACATGATAGAATAGCAGGAATCCAGGATGCAACTGCTGCTGAAGAATCACGAAATGTTTCCATAACCTCAACGTAAAGAACCCCATAGGATTTTACTAAACCAGCTACCCAAAATTGAACAAAAAATGCACCACCAACAATTATCCAACCGTAACCTCCATCGAGTGGTATACAATTAACATTATTTTTCCTTGATTTTCGAATTGTTTTGTCTTTAGATTTTTTTCGTGTTGCATTTTTTTTTGAAAACCGAATTTCCCGGGATTTGGCAATTAATGGGCGCGCAGTGAGACTTGAAATAGTCAATAAATTTTCATTATCTTCATCTTCAGCGTCTGGACTTAAGTGTGGGGGCACAATTGGTGTCGATGAAGCTGTTGCTTGAACCATCAATGATGCTGCCGGTCGTGTTGGTGAATTATTGTGTGTACTTAAATCATAAACTGGCGCCGAATGAATAGAAAATAATGAACCAAGTGAATTGTGATGTTGATTCACATTCACGTCAATAATGGGGGACGACGAAATTCCACCATTGTTGATATGCTCTTGTGACATAGTTGATTCCAAATGTCGCATATCCACAACCGATCTCGGCTCCTGGTGGAAGCTCCACTCTCTCGGCAACGACATACTGACTTCTTTCTCGCCTCCGCACGGCGACCGTTATACATTGGAGCTTTTTTCCGGGTTTTCTACTTTCGTCGTTTATAAATGTGCCGTTTCTTTTTCCAATATCACTTTTTCAAAATTCTTATCGACGTTCTTTCTCTTCTTCAGTGCTTTCACTTCTTTACATAAATCAATTTGTAAATATTTTTATGATTTATATACGGATTATTTATATTGAATTATATAAATGCTATAGAATTAAAGGAAAATTTACTAACAAACTGATAATAGTGTGGTATGATACGTATGGACTACTGCAGTAAATGATACTTGAGACGATCAACCGAGAATCGCGGATATATTGACGCAGGCGTGCAACACCCCATCACCGTTTCGTAATTCGTAACAGAACACATCAAATCGATTAAATTCTTCAGGTAATCAAATTTATTATAATATAATATAATGATTGGCATTTATTATTTATAAAAATAAATAATCATCGTCATTTATGTTCATCGTTGATAGTATTGCGATTGTGATCGGGGTAAATCATGGATTTGAAATGGTTTTTAAATTTTTTATACCGACTGACTATCAAATTTTTTTATCGACACAGTAATTGAGATAAACTGTATGTATCTCTTGTATGTGTGTTGTATCACAAAAGCCTAATGTCATTCTTGGGATTATCTTGAAGTGAAGGTGAAAAAATATTTGAAGATACCCAATATGCGTAATACACTGTATTTTTTTTCCATGTCATGACAACTATTGATATGATTGCATTTTTTCAACATTTATTATCACCAAAGATCATAACAATTACGTAATAATAGTAAGAAGCATATTATCTATTATAAATTATTCGAAATTTACCGCATTTGCTATAGTTATTCTGAAATTTTAATTTTCTTCATAGATTATTAAAAATCAATATAATTTTTCAACAATGGTCTTTAAGTTTGCAAGTAATCTAAGTTTTATGTTTACTGAAAATTCTAACCTTCTCGAACGGTATCAATTAGCAAAATTGGCTGGATTTCACGCTGTAGAGACAGGATTTCCTTTTGGATATAGTATTCAACAGGTGAAAAAAGCTAAAGAAGATGCTGATATTGATCAAGTACTGATTAACGTATTTACTGGTTGGTAACACGATTTTCTTGATGTCTATATTTACCATTTTTATTGTTTATATTATTTTATTTTAATGATATATTTTATTGTGTAGGCGATGTAACAAATCGTGAATTAGGATTTGCGGCTATACCTGGGAAAGAAGAAGAATTTAAAAATAGTATTGAAATGACGATTAATTACGCCAAAGCATTAAATTGCAAAAAGTATGAAAAATTTTATTGCTATCATTGAAAAATACTGCATAATAAATCTTATTTTATTTTCATTAATCCAATTGTTTTTTTTATTTATTTAATATTAGAATCCATGTGATGTCAGGAATTGTAGAGTCACCTTTACCCATTAATGACACTGTTTATGAATCAAATCTACGATTTGCTGTTGATAGATTCGAAACAGAAAAAATTCTTGGCCTCATTGAACCTATTAATTGTTATTCAGTGCCTCAATATTATATGAATGACTTCAAGAAAGGTTTATATATTATTATATCAGTTCCTGAAATTTCCATTTCAAATATGAATAATTATATAATCATTTTATTTATTTTTTTAGCGCTGGATATTGTTAAAAAAATTAATAATCCATCTTTAAAAATTATGTTTGATATTTTTCATTTGCAACGCATTACCGGCAATATTACTGATACAATCAAAGAAAATTGGCCGTATCTTGGTAAATATTTATACTTTTTGTATTTTTAAGAAATTTATGTTGAATGTTAGTTACGGTGATGATAATTATTTCAATAGTAAAATTTGAAGTTGAAAAACACGTATTATATCTACGGGTTTTTTTTTCTGTAGGCCACGTACAAATTGCTCAAGTTCCTACAAGACATGAACCCGACTCTCAAGGTGAATTAAATTATGAATATATTTTGGCATTGTTGAAGGATATGGATTATAATGGTCATATTGGATTGGAGTACAATCCTAAATCGACGACAGAAGAAGGACTAAAATGGATTAATGAATTTGGTTATTATCTTTAACAAATACTGAAAAAAAATAATAATAATGTTCGAAGTGAATATTGAGAATAATTATGTTTATTTTTATATAAACATTTTTTACTGCACAAAACAATAAATATAATAAATTTTCATTTATTATCTATACATATTTCCTAAATTAGTTTTTATTTTAATTAATTAATATTGTGAATTAGTTAATCAACATTTTCACACATAAATAACGACATAAGTAAACATATTATCTGTGAATAAGCAAAATTCTAATAATACCAATGTCTTTCATACTAGTAATTTTGCAATCCATAATCAACTATATTGAACCACACAATTTTTTTGGCTTTATTAAGCATTTATATATTTCATACCTTAATCTATGATATTGTGTATTAATTGCATCTCACGTTATTCTAAACTTATACGGATTCATTGCTTAATAACATTTATCTATATACCAGACTTGGATTTGTATATAAAAATTTAATATACGAGAGATAAATAAGAGCATAATAAATTATAATTGCTCTATCCACAAAATATTTGTCAAGTGTATACTTTTCTCAATCGATTGTGTTATTCTCTCATTTCATTTTGTGTATCATACTGTTTCTGTCGGATTGACCAGGGGCTCGTTAGCATCAATGGTTGGTCCTACAACGGCAGCACTATAAAAACATAGTTTAATGATAAAACTTTTTATTAGTACATTTATTTATTTATTTATTTATTTTAAATAGTTGCACTTCAATTGATTCATCAAAAATAACATTGCTTTAAAGAACTTTTATTTTATTTAGCTTATTTAAATAACAAAATATTGCTGAAAGCAATTTTTCACAAAAAAGAGTCGTGCTAATTGAAAGGAAAACGTAAGGTAACAATTGGAAATTGGATGAGAATTAGAACACTGCAAATATAATGCATATATATAATATATCTATATTGTTATAGTACTTTTTAAGTTGAGAAAATGAATAAATTATTCGATAGATATAAAGCTCGTGAACATTAAAAAAAAATAATAAAAATAAAAAAGATTGTAATTATGTGTAACAACACAAAAATGCCAAAAATTAATAGTCCGAAATGGAAAATGAATAAATTTAATATAAATTATTACCCAGCACCAAATGCAAGAAATGTTGCCTCTTCTATTAAAGTCATTTTTTGGACACACCTATAATAAAGACGTAATCATAGAGAAGACGAGTACGAGATATTATTTAAAAAATGTGTACAAAAACAAAACAAAAAAAAAATAAGAAAAATTTATATGTTAATTCACCACAATACTCGTCATGCGTATTATTAAAAGACGCCCAGAAAGCCAGAGAAGATATTTAATTCAATTAATAATGTTTCGGGAAGCAACGATACACTTGAAAATGTACATAGTATCCTTTATTTTATTTCACTTCAATACTATAAATTGCATTCACGATTTTGATTGTTTATAGATGTTCAACAGATATTTATAAATATATATTTTGTTATACCATAAATGTGTCTTAAAAAATAATGACAATATCTTTTTTATAATTATATATTCTGATAGTATAATAAAGACTGCCAACACTATATTGCATAAACATTTCAATTTTAGCTTATTTCGAAATATTTAAATAAATTTAAGTAACATTGTACATGTAATGATATCCAATGTAAAGTACGATCGCGCAGTAATATTCCGAAAAATAATATCACACTCATCAGATAATAATATAATAAAACTGTGTTCAAATTTACAAATGTTAAAACAAACATCGAGATGATTTAATACATTATTTTCATTATTTTTAATACAATTTAATGAAATTGTGCTTATCTTCTATTTTTATGAATTCAAGATCACATTGTAAACTATCGTATTACATTTAATCAGCTCTCTTCTTTTCTCTTTCCCAACTGTATCTACCGTTTAATTAATTTCACGTATTATTGTCTTGTTTTGAAATAAAAAAAAAATTTATTTCACTACTTTGAGAAATTTCATTATTCCACTACGATTTGAAATGATAACATTAATGTTTACATTACAGAAATACCTGAGGGAGACTTTACTGTTCTCTTGTTTATATTATCCTGGATTAAAGTTTTAGGGTCCATTATCACCAAGCAAATTGTGCCTGTCTTCATCGTATATCCTCTCAGGAAATGTGATGCCATCACCAAAACTGTAACCCGAACCCGAATATAATATTTTTTTTTGTTTATTTTTGATAGATTTAATCCTATCACTTAATACTTTAAGTACATCTTACTTTTCTGTTTTGGTGCTACTTGAAGCTCGAAACCAGATGCACAATACCTCGATCAAATGATAACGATCGCGAGTGCAGGGAGTATATTTTACAACTAAACATTTATACTAAATTCATTGTATTACATAAATAATTGTTTCCATTCATTTTTCATTTTTGAAGAAAAGTGAATATCAATTTCATATGTATTAATCTTTTTGATTATCCATGGAAATTTCGAATAAGATTAGTCGACATTACATTCAGATTATTTATTTGAAGAAAAAAAATCCAATGATGTCTGTTGACAAGGTGATAATAACCTTTTCACTACCTGTTTTTAACGCATGCATTAACAAAATTTTTTGTGAAGAGAAAATACAGGACTAGGCTGATGATTACGAATATCATCAATAAAATTTATTTGTTTCAATAAACTTGAAATATTCGAAATTACATGGTTTCATACGAATTTATAATTTGGTAGGTTATAATAGGATATGAGGATGAAAGCGTGAAAAATGTGACGTATTTATGAAAAGCTGTATTACACGTATATCAAACAATACACGCGGCTAAACATTAAAAGCATTTAACTAAAATAAAATTCATGCTCATGCATATTATGCAATAAAAAAAATTCCGATTATAGTTTTTATGATAAAAAAATATTGCCGTTTATCGAGAATATTTGAATAATTAAAATTTTTTTAATTCCGTATGAATTTTTTTGTTTTTTGTTTTTTTGTTTTATCATTGTCACAGAATATTATGTATTTATTATGGATTCACTAGCGACGTATTTAGTGCTGTCCATCATTCGCAAACAGCTCTGATAATTGAATTATAGTGCTGACCTGTTCTGAGTACTTCCCATTGAGTTGTAAGTATTTGGGCCACTTTGATGTTGCGCGCGTACTGGATAGACCACTCCATTTCCAAGACTAAAAACACAGTCGCACGTACCTCTTTCATAATTTTATATTTCTTTTTCTTATTTTCATCATTAATTATGTATTTTTTTTTGCCCAAATTAATTTTTCGATTTTTCCTTTTTATTGTAAAATTAATGTTTTTTTTTTTTTTTTTTTTTTTTTTTTCGCTCATATATGAATAAAATTAATTTTATTCGATTAATTAGAGAATTCGAATGGAAATAAAAATTTTTAAAACTTTAAATGTATTGAAAAAATACATAAAATTAATAAAACAAAAAAATGTTGCAAATTATATAGAAAATTCAACAAATGAATTGTGATGAGAATGAGTATTTAGTATAGAAAAATAATAGATAAATTATAATTTATCGCAACAAAAATATAAGATTTACAACCAAGCACAAACTTGCTTTTAGGTTACGTACGAATCGGTATTGTGCAATCGGCTTGAATGTTTTTAACGTTGAAAATCATTTAATTTTCATACAAATATTTTTATGGATAATATGATTACCTAATAATTAAAGATTTAATAGTAATTGAATTTATGATAATAATAATAATAATAATAATAATAATAATAATAATAATTCTTTCTCTTCAGTTGTTTGATAAAAAAATGACTTGGATTCGACAACAACTAACTGCTTGGTTATTTGCTATAATACACATACTTTATCCAATGTAATTGAATGAACGTTATATTGAATAAAAATATATTTACCTGGAAAAAACTGGAATGAACCATAATTTTCTAGTGTCTCCAAAAACTTCCTGGAAATTATTGTACTTTCCAATGTTAAAACCATCCTTATCTTTTCCTAACCGAAAAACAGGGGGCCTGAAAGCTTCTACAAAAAAAAAAAGGCAAACATACTTTTGATTATCAAATGTACTGATTTTTTTATACTTAATGAGTTTAAATATGATAAAATATCAAATTTGAAACATGAGCATTAAATTAAAAAATTCATATAACTTAAACATTCATGTGATTTATGAATATTAATTTCATGTATAAATTCATAAAGTTTAATGAATTTAATAGCCGATTGAACAAAGTTGGAAAAAAAAAAAATTTGCAAATAATATTAATTAATATCTTTTTTTTAAGAACTGACCTAATGTAGATCTGTTGTGCAGAATGAGGTAGCAATGGTAGAAGAATAAAGAATTAAGACTGACAGCAAACATCAAGGAGACGAAGAATAGAAATAGCAGATGTAATTTCCCCATACCTTCAAGATCACCCTGTGGACCAAACCAAATCTTATCATGGATGAGTGAGTATTGATAAATTCTGTACGAATACAATTAATTTATATTTGAGAGGAAATAAAACGGACTCTTTGTGGACGTGCATTTATCTCGTAATAGAATTATTTTGACGGTAAATATAAAAATCTATCATATTTCTTTTCATATACGTTAAATTTGCTTTTTTTTGTTTGCAATTGAGAACCATAAAATGGAGCCAGTTTCATTCTACCTCTCAAACTTCATGTCTCTCCCAAGTGTTTTTCCTTATTATTCCTTACTTTCCAAAATTGTATGAAGTATTGTAATGTTGTCACAGCAATAAAAATACAATATAAAAGCGCGTACGCCAAAAATAATATGAAGAATTTGTAATTGTGATATGCAACACAATTATTCACCCATGGACAGTGATGATCCATTTTTAACATACATGACCCGCATACGCTACAATGATGTGCACGATCTGGTTTTATCACCTGACATTTTTCACAGAATCGAACAGCTGTAACATAACTTTGTTTAAAAAATATATCTCAAAATATAGCATAAAAATATATCTACCTCCTCGCATTGTACGATTAGATATAGGTAAGTCCTGAGCAAGTCGTTCAAGTATAGCCGACTGGGCTTCTTCACTTTGAGCCTGTTGAAGTTTCTCCATTTCGACCGCTGAAACATGAAACTATTGAAAAATACAATTAGAATGATTTTGTTCATAACAATAATCGTGTATAAATAGTGATGAATATATAAATATACCATGTCTGGGACAGGAATCATTTCCGTTGCAACTGTTTGCCAGTAAGACCAAAGGAACATGAAGAACGCGATGTGGAAGAAGAAAAGATAAAGCACTAGAATAAAATCATGAAATTAATGTTAAAATAAAATACAACAAATCTTTGCGTATTCAGATAAAAAAAATATTTTAAAAAATTATAAAAAGTAGTTGCATTTACCTTTTTGTATATAGCTCTCGATTGTATCTGCAATAAATAGATTTTGGTAAAACAATTTCTTGCTTGTACTGATACTTATTAAAATTGAGATTATATGATCGGGACTTACAGCAACAAAGTTGTACCACATAGGCATAATAAGACCAGCAAACAATGGAAAGAATAAAAATAACTGGTATCCATTTGAAGACTTTTACACACCACCAACACGATCCATGCTGTTTACCCATGATGAAGTATTCATCAATTTTTTTCTCCCTCTTCACTTTTAAATTTCAAAGTAATTAAATATTAAATATTTTTTCAATGATAAGCGTGTCATCCGCAATCTCATTGTCTCTACGTATTCATTGGATATTTCATAATCTGTAACATCACTTTTTCATTTAATCTAACATTTTTTAATACTATCACATTTGATTTATTTCTACAGTACACAAATCAGTACGATTACTTTATTAATATTCGTGAATGCTTTTATACAATTTTTAGCTTACAGCAAAATATGGCTCAATAATTGTTTTCCAACAATTGATACTTTTGAAATTATATGAAACTTCATAATAATTTTCCTACATCATTTTCATTTTTTTTCCGACAATTATCCATTAATCAGTATCTTTACTAGAGCCAATACACAAGTCAATAATACGGTCGACCTCAAATGACAACCGGAATGATTTCATGCTATGTAAAGATGGACGTTGCAAGTGAAACGTTGATAAACTAACGTGTACAAAAAAATAATAATAAACGCGGAATTAAGGAATATGGAATAAATGTTCTACCAATCAGAAGAGAATTATGCGCAAAATGCAGTGACGGGATTGGTTGGATCGCCAGATACGCTGTTTCTTGTTTGAAAAAATATAAAATGATGGAGCTCATTCACTTGTATTCAAGGGAGCTATTTGATTCCAACTGTACACATGCTTAGTAATAGCTAATAAAAGTTATTGGGTGTTGGCTCTCGTTCTGACTATAATTGACGCATTGTGCAACAGAACTTGCAGTGCTTTGAGCGGTGAGAATAACTTAAATTTTAAATGGAATAAATTTGAAAAATAAAACTTCAAATTTTTCAATAAAAACAGAGCAAACTATGAAATTGAATAAAATTAATTGACATTAGCTAATTATTATTTTTTATGAATTTACAGTTATTTAAAATAAACGGTGTGAGAAAATTCAATAGCCATGTCGCAGCAACAATATTATCCTTTCAAGGTGAGTCCATAGGACTAGTTAGTCATCATTTATTTGTTCTGAATGATAATTCCTGTTATGTACCATATATTTACATGTATGTAAAGATTTCCCAATAAGAAAGTATAGAATAATTATTTTTATTTATTATGTGATTAACCTTGAAGATAATAAATGAAATGCTCTTTTGTATAGTTAATGAAACAAATAGGCACCACATTTTTAATCAATAGTTTGGAATAAAATTTTACATTTTAATAACAGTGAAATTTATTTTTTTGTTTAGTGTACACCAACAGTATACCCGGCAATACCTTTTGATGCTGAAGCTGATGCAGCATTACTTCGAAAAGCAATGAAAGGTTTTGGAACAGATGAAAAAACAATTATTGATGTTTTAACTAAACGCGGTATTGTTCAACGTTTGGAAATCGCGGAGGCATTTAAAACGCAATATGGTAAAGATTTGATCAGTGATTTGAAGAGCGAATTAACTGGAAAACTTGAAGATATAATGGTTGCGTTGATGACACCTCTGCCTCATTATTACGCTAAAGAACTTCATGATGCCGTTACTGGCCTTGGTACTGATGAAGAGGCCATTATTGAAATTCTTTGTACTCTTAGTAATTATGGAATTCGAACTATCGCCGCATTTTATGAAAATCGTAAGTAATGAGAATGAATGAAAGTGTTTTTTTTTTTTTTCTTTTTTCTCTCCTCATCTTGCGATAATGTGCCTGTTGTTTCACTGAAGGTTTATTGCCGCATAATGACATCATCGCTTAAATTTAATATAAAATTTTATGTGTAGGATAGCATTGAGAATGAAGTAATCATTTAATCATTCAATATATATTTTTTGATAAAATTCTCGTTAGTGCTTATTTATTCAGTCAATTCTGAAATCACCGCAATAATAATAATAATAATAATAATAATAATAATAATAATAATAATAATAATTTACGTTTATCTATTATTATTATTATTATTTTATTTTTTTTTTTTTTAATTTAATTTTTAATTTTTAATTTTTATTTTCATCTGAATTTCGAAAACACCTATCTTTATTGATTATTATACTGAATGATATAAATTATCAATTTTATACTTTGAATTTTATAGTATATGGCAAAACTTTGGAGCACGATTTGAAGGATGATACGTCCGGTCATTTTAAAAGACTTTTAGTTTCTCTGGTGCAAGCTAATCGTGATGAAAATCAGGGTGTTGATCATGCGAAAGCGCAATCTGATGCTCAAGCATTATGGGAAGCAGGTAATCATTATTAATTTACTTTGCTCATGAACTCAATAGAATATTGAGCGATTTTGGATTTTTAATTGCAGATAAGATTGAAATGAATTTTTATTTTATTTTTAAATAGGTGAAGATAATTGGGGCACGGAAGAATCACAATTCAATGCAATATTAGTAAGTCGAAGTTATCAACAGCTGCGTCAAACATTTTTGGAGTATGAGAAAGTTTCTGGACATGATATCGAAGTGGCAATAAAGAAGGAATTTTCTGGCGATGTGGAAAAAGGACTACTTGGAATAGGTTTTCAAATTTTTTTAATGAAATTTTCGGAAACATTTTTTCAATACATCATTTTTTTTTTTTTTTTTTTTTTTTTTTTTTTAATGTAAAGTAATTACTCTTTTACCTTTCCAGTTAAATGTGTAAAATCTAAAGTTGGATTTTTTGCTGAGCGATTGCATGCAGCAATGCACGGTATAGGAACGAAAGATCGTACTCTCATACGTATAATTGTGTCACGAAGCGAAATCGACCTTGGCGATATAAAAAAAGCTTTCGAAGAACGCTATGGAAAATCACTGGAAAGTTGGATTGCTGTGAGTGAAAACAAATAATTTTTATAATGCTATTCTAAATTTTAAAATTTTTAATTTTCATCATAATATATTCAAATTAATTATTCACTGTTTAATTAATTTTTTATCAAACTTTATTATCACTGATTTTTTTTTTGTTTATTTCAGGGTGATACTTCGGGAGATTATAAGAAGGCTTTATTATCTCTTGTCTCCACATGAAATTATAATCATTAAATGAATCCCCAATTTCACAATAACAAAAAATCATGGTAATAAAGGCACAAAAAATGAGTTACAATAATATGATCAATTTGATATGCTTATAGCACAACTTTATACACCAGCTGAAAAAGAGTAATGTTAAAAAAGGCCAGTTGATAATTTTAGGAAAAGTTATCACTCAATTTTTAGAAGCTAAATAATCATGCTTGGTGATTATTTTTTAATATATTTTCGTGATAATTTTTTTACGACCTACAAAAACATACACAGTATATATATTAATTTTTATTAACAATTTAACATATAATATCATTCATACAACTGTTGAATCTCATATTTATAAAAAAAAAACGAAAATATATATTATATACACATGGTTGCCTAATTATATATATTACACATTCTATATTATGGATACATGCTCAATCGTACATGTATTTTGAAACAAAGTGAATGAATACTAATTATTATATAAATTATATTTATATTATTGTATTTACAGGCTACTCTAATTACCTTCACAAATGCCATTTCAGTGTTTTTAAGCTGAATAATGAGTTTTATTTTGTGTTCATTTATTATTTTTTAATCAAAATACAAATTATATCAAAATGACAAAATCAAAATTTTTATAAACTCATTTCAAATTCCTTTTATGGTGACAATTGTATTGGCGCGTAAACGCCACGATAATTTGTGTTACGATTCGTAAGCTATAACTGAAACTATTTGAAGAATAATCTAACCTGAATTTCGATAATGTTTCAACCTTTGTCAACATTACCCTTATCTAAAAAATTAATTGATAATTTTACTTCTGAAGGTTTTTTGTTTGTGAGCGATATTAATAATGATTCCGAAATTGGTAAGATATTTAATCATAGATATAAATGTACAAATGAATGAGCCATAATTAAATAAGTTTATTTCATTGATTGTAGGTGTTGATAAGTTAGTTGATACAGATATTATAAAAGATATTTCAAGATTACCCATAACATTATTAGCACTAGATCATTGGCAGGTAAAACATTGAATTTATCAATTTATTTATTTGAAATATCTATGAAATTATTGGATTACATTAGGTAGAACTACAATATCAACGATGTACAACATTTAGTGAGGTACTAAATGCTATTTTGGATGGTGGAATTCAATGTGGAATGATAACTGAAATTTGCGGTCCACCAGGATCAGGAAAAACCCAATTATGGTAGTGTATATGAATTAAAAATAATATTTTGTGATTAAAAAACAATATAATTATTACAGTTTTCAGATTTCTATCGCCGTACAATTATCACCTAACAGTGGCGGCTTATCTGGTTCATCATTATACATCGAAACGAGGAATGCATTTTCATCGCAAAGAATTCGAGGTAAAAATGAATTAAAAATACTAATTTACTTTCCTCAAGGTAACTATATAATTTCAATTTCGCATAAATCATTATTTAATACATATTGAAATAACAAACGAGTGATAAAAAGTTGATTTTTGTGAACGATGATGAAGCCTTTCAAATAATCATACAAACATAAATTCCCGCAATTTCCCATTTAAAAATCCTGTGGCACAGATTTGTCGCGACATCTATAAAATTTATGCGAGTCAAACATTCTGAGTGTTACGTTCAATCTAGTAACATTGTCATCACGGAAGCACCAACGGCTCACGAACCAACTATCTAGAATAATAATAATAATAATTTATTATTATTATTTATTATCCAACGTGTTCGAGCTCATGGTGTCATGTTTGTAATGTACCGATAACATATTCAATAGAATTTTATGTGGATCAGTTGTGTACTACGGGGTTTAATCTATTTGAAAAACGTAATTACATGAAATTTAATTCCACTGGCAGTATTAAGATCAAATGTCAAGATGGGTATAGTTGGTTTAACCACGTATATTGAAAACAGAGCTGACTATTATTTGGAATATTTCGAATTGCATAATACACTCTTGATTATCGATGGACTGAGTGTATATTGTACAATGTACGGTACTATTTCAAGATGTAATCAGTTATTCGGAGGTGATTATGATATATTGGCCCAATATATTTGTCAATTTTTCACCGATCTTCTACTTTGCAATGTAACACCATTAGTAATTCTAGATGGTGGATGGGAAGGAATAAAATATTTAACTAAAATTCAGCGAATGAAAGAAAGGATTAAAAAAGCTAGTGATTGTGTTAGAAAAAATCAAGTACTGACGGCTTTTCCGCTTCTTGGTTATGATGTATTCATTGATATAATGAAAAAGCTTAAAATTAAGTACGTAATGAGTCCTTTTGAAGCAGATGATAATATTTCATCAATTGCGAAATTATTGAATGTACCAGTACTGAGCTATGATTCTGATTTTTTCATATATGGAGTAGATTATATTCCCTTCAATACTTTGCAATCAAATATTTCGAAAGATGCCAAAGGTTATGTTAAAAAGTGTTGTATTTATCGCACAAGTAAACTATTAAGAAAATTCAAAGGATTGAATTCAAATGTTTTACCATTAGCATCAATATTATTGGGTAATGATTACATAAGTAGAAGGGAATTTGATGATTTTTTTAAACATTTATCAATAAAGAAAACTAAAAATCAAAATGAGCAACAACGCCGAATAGAAATTACTCTTAATTGGTTAAAAGAACATTCATTAAATACGGCAATTGACGCTATTATGCGACGATTGTCACACAAACAACAAAAAATTATATTACCTTCTATTGAATTTTTAATAAATAAATACTCGAGTATATCAACTTTTATGCTCCGTCCATTAGGAATTGACGGAAAAAGTGTTTTAGATATTCATAATAATTTCGAAGCATTTGAATATCAAGCTGATATTGAAAAAATATATACAGCTGATAAGATCTGGAGTACGGATGAATTTATCAATTTAGTACCACAATGGTTTGCCGATGATTATTTAGCGGGAAAATTACCAGCATATTTTCTCAATATTTTAACACATCGGATATATATAATGCCTGCTCAAATCGAAGATGTTGACAGTTCTTCGGCGCATGAAATTAGTATACCAATTGTAAAATTAATTTGCAGTTTATTGACAACATCAAAAACCACAATAGTTAATAACACTGATACTACTGTACAGTTATTTATTAGAGAAAAATCTCGGTTAAAGTCTCAAAAATTATCCGTATCACCGGCATCCATTCCTTTTGAAGACATAAAGAAATTGTCTTCGATTCACCGAAAAAAAATCATAGATGATATTTTGAAAATTCATGTAGGTGATAAATTAAATGAATTACCACTTTCATGGCAATTATATGTAGCCACAATTTTATTTTGGATGCGCCACAGTGGTGATACAAAACGAACATTAGTTCATTTGGATTCATTACTTATGTGTATGCTTATTGGAATTATTGACCGAGTTATCGGTATTCATAAGTCGGGAAAAATGAATCAAAAGAATATCAATAGAGAAATTGACGAAGTACCTGAAAAAATTATGTTTGAAAAAAATATTGACAATGGTGAGTCAAAAGTTATAGTGAATTTAATTAATTCAGTGACAAAAAATGATTGTAATGCGGCATTACCATTTTTTACGAATCATATTACGATAAATGAAAAATTATATATGATGCGTAAAAAATTTTGCATTAATATTGTTCATACACTCGCGCAATTTCAAAGTTGTTTGATCCACGCCATGAATCTTAATGCACTTTTGGATTATATTTATGTACAACCATCGCCACAAAAATTTCTTAATGGCACATTATTTTACAATTTATGCAGTAATTTCTGCACAAGAGTCAACGTTAATACTTATATTGCTACAAAATTGAAAGATTCACCAACGTTATTAAATATATACATGAAAATGCATGAGAAGATTTTTGATGCTCTTCAAGATATGAAGATTGAACAGGGAACATGCAATACTAGAAGAAAAAGACGTAAAAATCGACAGAATAAAAAGTTAGTGAGAGATAATGGATCTGCACCGTCTGAAAGTGATGATGATAGTGAAGACAATGCTGAATCGAATGACAATTTTTATGATGTATCAAATAGATTCACATTTCTTCATTCTTAAACAATTTTTTTCTTGAAATAATGCTCAAATTCATTTGGAATAATAAATGGATGAAAATAATTAATAATCTTTATATATATATAATTATAAATAATTATATATGTGTGTATGTATGTACATGTTTGTATATAGTTTTTATAAATTTTCTCGAAATGTAAATAAAATAAAATGAAAAATGATATTAACGGAAATAACTATTAGTACAAAATCGATAATTACCATATATTTCTTAGATATTTTGAAAAAAAAAAAAAAAAAAAAACTTTTTTTCCGTAAGATTTGATTACAGAATGTCAAAATTTATATCCTCATATGAATCTCGATCGGAAAGTAATGGAGGAAAACATCATAGTTATTTTATCGGGAACATATCAAGAATTTTTATTGCTTATAAAGAAACTAAAGAGTTATATGTTATCGTCATTGAGCCATTCACCAGTGAGTAACGTTTTTTTTTTTTTTTTTTTTTCACAATATTTAAAAAATAATAAATTTATTGTCGCTGAATCTGATTAACAAATTTTTTCAGATTCGAGTAATTATCATAGATAGTCTTGCACATTTGTTTACTCCCATAAATAACTCATCACAAAAAACCACTTATTACATTGAAATCCTGGATGAACTTCAAAAATTAGCATCAAAATTTAACATTGCAGTAAAAGAATTTTTTTTCAAATTACACATCAATTTGACAAAAAATACGATACCGTAATATATTTTACTATTTTTATTTTATTTTATAATAGATTATCATCGTAAATGAACTCGTGACACAAGTGAACAACAATAATGAGATTTATTTTGAGAGCGCTGGAGGACAAATTACAGCATCACGATGTAGTAAATCATTGATGTTGGTACGAATTAGTAATTCGAAATTTGCCGCAAGAATATTGAAATCACCCACTATGTCACAAGTTTCAGTTCTGTTTAATGTAAGTGAATATAATTAATATGAACTAAATTATTTTTCTGATTAACTTTTTCAAAATAAAAAAATTTTTTAGATCACCAGAGGCGGCATTCAAGATGAATAAAATTTATTTATATCAAGGAAAAAATATTGAATAATTCAAATAATAAAATGTATATATGAAAAAAATAATAATAATAATTAAAACACAAGCTTGTTAAATAAAAAAAGTGACAAATTAATATAGACACAAAAGTCAGTAGTATCAAATTTAGTTTTATTATAATTTATGTGTATACCACAATAGTCGCATCTGTGGTGGATTTGTGATAGTGAATTTGGTCATAGGAATGCAATGGTTTCTCAAGAGAGAAGAGTGATACCAGAAAAAAAAACGAATTCGCAAATTTATGGATGGTCTTTTTGGACCTCCTTGATAATTCTGCATCCCATTTATTTCATCAATTTTCAAATGAAACTAGTAATTTAACTTTCATAAAAACTTTCCTGAGACATTACAATCGACCAATATTTCATTCGATAATTCATAGTATTCACCAAATTAACCATTTTCCGAAGTATTCAAATTTTCCTCAAAAATAGTTAATAATTTTGGGTCCTATTATTATCCTCTTTAAAAAAAGTTATTGCCATAATTTGGAGTAATTCTGTATAATTTTATTTATAATGAATGCGTATTTACTATTAAAAAAAAATTAGTATACATTTACTCATGTGTCTTCATATTTTGAAAATCTTGAAATAATTTTTTTTTTTTCTTCATTTTCCCAATATAAAATGCACCGGCTTCACATGAAATATTATATTTGTATAATAATTCATTTAATGTTTTTTTTTTATTACATAATAAAACTGAATACTTTATGATAAAATTAATTATATTTTCTATACAAATTATTTTTACGAATTTACATGTAAATATTTGTATTATATATACAATTATTAGTAAATTAAGATGAACAGTATGAAAATCTTTGGTCACGCATGGGAACCAATATATTTGGATGTCTAGATCGCAATCCATAAATTCCACCTTGAAGTGAACATACACGAGATATGCCACATTTTATCAAATAGTCTGCAAACTATCATTTAATTCATATTAATTTTTATAATTGCTTAACAATTAAATATTAATATTATAAATATATAATTAAATTACCAGAGCATTGTTTTGTTCATGCGGGCCAACAATAACAACAAATTTTCCTGTTGATTTCATGAGTATCCTGCCCTGTGGTCCCAAAGTATCGATATTCATTTGCGAAAGTTGTACACTTGTAAATGGAATATTTATACTTCCTATCACAGCACTACGTTCAAATCTGCATCATACAATTCATATTATTATTTTGATTATTTATTTTATTGCATAAACAATTGAGAAAATCTAATATACTTACTGAATATTATTTCTTATATCTATAGTTAATAATTTATCTGATGTGTTTTCTAGAAGATATAAAAAATCATTGATATTTATTCTCGGCATTTTTTCAGTTCCAATTTCCAGCTCAATTCGATTATTAATCTGAATTGAAAAATGAAATAAAGTTAATAATTAACATTTCATATTTTATCTCAATTATTCTAATATAGAAGCACAATATCCTTACGTTTGATTGGTTAAATTGATGTTTTCTGTATGTAATACTTGACGGAGTATCTTGATACATAATCATTGAATCTTTGACGCATAATTCAATATCGATTTCAGGTAAATCGGAGAACAAAAGAATACATTCATTAAAGCCAGACGTCAATAGTGAATCTCGAAGTTGTTTGAGAATAGCTAAACCAACCATTAAAGGAAATGAAGAGTCACCCAAGAGTAATTTGTCCCATAAATGAAGAATTTTATGGAGCGGAAAAACATCTGTAATATGAAATAAAATGGAATATTGTAAAATTGTAATAATTTATACTAAATTAATTATATAATATATAAATACGTAAGCAAAACTAACGTGAGAACATGGTTAAAAACCATGGAATAGCAAATAATTCAGGGACAAAATTAATCGATCTCAAATGATTGGCTAAATGTGGATCGTGAAATGCAATAATTTGCGAAAATTTTCCCAGATATTCTTGAATAACTGCACTATTATCTTTTAAAAAAAATTTATGAAGATATTTAGGTATAAAAGCTGATAAACAGGCAAATGCTCTGGATTCATCATTAAAATTTAAATAAATAAAAGGTGCTGATAGTGAATCAAGACCCTGCCAATAGACGTAATGTGGATTATTTCGAACCCAAGCTTTCAAAAGACGTTGCAATTTTATATGTCCAGTACCAGATGATAGTAATTCACTGTATTGGTGACATCTTGGTATATCTACTTCAATTTGTCGATCAGTGTGCGTTGGTGTTTCTTTATCAATCATGTCATAATGTTTTTTGTAATCACCAACAACACCCAGTAATGCTGCCCATACTGCGCCTCTAACGGGCGGTGGTATATCTTTATGAGCTTCACGAATTATATCTTTTCGTGTTATTGGATATATTTTCAACATTCGATCAAATATAATAATTCGATGAAATTGATATTCTGTATCTCTTTCACGTATTATTAATGGTAATTGTGATGTTATTTCCGTCAAATTATCTTGAGTTCTTATATCAATGTGGCTATTCAATCTTGGGCAATTAGCAATATGTGGAATATGAACTAATCTCTGTTTTAGCATATCAAGAGGAACTCGAATAACACGAAGATCTAATAATCCTGCTGTGTCACGCCGACCAAACATTTGCCCCATGAGAATAATTAAATTAGGAATCGAGAGGATTGGCGGTCTCGAACGAATTAAACCTTGTTTTTTTAATTCCACTATCATATCACCGCCAGCAAGTCGCCATAAATAATAGTATTCTTCCATCTTTCTTGCAATCACATTTTCACGAATGTTATCATATTTCCTTTGTGTATTTTCATGATATTCTTTAAATAATGGTAACTGCAATAATTGTTCTGATGTATATCGTTTTGATGGTTGAATTTGCAAACACGCATTAACAAAATCTTTAATATTCTGTGGAATTTCTTTAAATATTTCAAAACGGTCACATTCACGTGCCAAACGTTCAAAAACATTACTCTGTGTTTGTAGAAGGCTCAGCACTTTCCATAAACATTGAGGAAGTTTTATTGATGACCATATTGTTGTTTTTAATAGCAATTCAACAATAACAATACCTAAAGACCAAGAATCAACTTTACAACTGCTTTTTAACAGACTATGGTAATTCAATAATACTTCAGGTGCAGTGTATTTTGGATAACCAATTGGGAATGGAACATGTCGGCCGCAATCTGTCACGTAATACAATCCATAATTGTACAGTTGAATATCACCATTCTTTTTGATCAAAATATTATTCGGGCCTAAATGTCGATGGACTAAACCCAATTTGTGCATATGACTTAAACCTAATAAACATTGATAAGATATATGTATAACGTTGTCTAGTGAGGAATTTTCTTGACACGAGAGAGTTTCTCCACTATATTCAGAAACAACAACAATCCTCTCATGTTTACTCCGTATAACATCCAAGTATAGAGATAGATTTGGATGATGAACTGTTTTTAAAAATTGAGATTTTCCATATATTGTGATTGAATTTGGTGTTAAAGGTAAACCGTTACTTCCACAGACTTCTGTTGGGTGACTTTGAGCAAAAAATGTCATTCCACCGAGACATCGTTCTTCGGTGTCCAAGATTGCTGGACACATTTTCAATATAATTCAAAGTTTACATTATTATTTTATTTTATTTATTCAAAACGATTTAATGTATGAGAAAAACTAAACAGTCAATTGCAATGTTAAGCGTCATTGATTTAATTCAATATAGTTTTTAGATGATATTAACTGACAATTCCTGGTATTTGATACGAAATACTGGCTTGATTTTTTTATAAATATATAATAACGATACATTAATTTTTATATATAAACTTTTCTTGTTTTATCTACAATGAAGTAAAAGCGCAGTTTTCACAACGTTATAGACGTATTTCATTTGTACTTTTTTTGTACATTTATATCGATAAATTAACTTTCTCTGTGGTTCACTGACTTGTCGTTGATTGTGTTGGAGTCGCCATAAACTATCAATCAACAGGCGTTTCAGTTCCCGCACAAGACACTAGCGCCAAAGGGAAAGGCAGATACCGTCAGGACAAATGAATGAATACTCTCTCAAAGCCCATAGTAAATTTGCCGCTGCTGTTTACAGAGTAAGGTGTTTGCCCCTCCCCCACAAGAGAATAATAATAAATATTCAATGAATATGTATAAAGTGGATAAAAATCGTTACATAAACAAAAAAAGTTACATATTTTTTCGGATTAGTCGATATTCAATACAATTAATTAATTAATGAAAACTATGATCCGTGAAAAATGACGTTCACGTATTTAAACAAAAAAAGTACCAATTGTTTTTGACATGAAAATAAAATACAATGCGAGATGTTATTTCATAATAAATATATTTATCATGTTTAACACAAAAAATACGTATTTTATCAGTACTGGTATTGCGATTTTGGCATTTATTTTTGTTTGTGTTTTGAGAAATATGACTTTGGTGTATTTCTACGGACTGCTTACAGTCTCATGCTGCTTGATTGGTCCGCTAATTATTATTTTAATACACATAGCTTTATCACCAAAACATCAAACAAGTGCAGGTACTACCAAAACAATGATGGAATTGGAGTCATTTAGAACAATGCTAATGGTTGGTGGTCAATATTTTTCAATGAAATTTTAATTTATTGTATTATATTTTAATTTGGCATATATTTCAGAAAGGATACGAATTAAAATTATCAAATAACCAACGGCAACAAAACAGATATCCCGTTATATTCACAAGACTAGTTGATGGCGCACTGCAAAATCTTATTGATTTGACGTTTCGAGACTTTGTAGGTAGCTGGTTAAATGAATTGGCATTTTGTCCTGATCAAATAATCGACAATATGAAACAAGATTGTTGGGGTGCAATACAAACTCTGCACGATCGTTTGTCTCGAATAGATCATACAAAACTTGTGGCATACAATATTGTTAACAAAATAACATTTCATTTTGAAAAAATTCGTATCGCTCAAGCCGCAGCAACTGAAGGGGAAGATCCCATTTTTATTCTCTCCTCACATTTAATGTCAAAAACAGCTGAACTTGAATATCTTCGACGAGTTAGTGAACTTTTTATTATGTTTTTTTTACCAAAAAACTATTCATTATCACCAGCCAAATATTTACTTTGTGAAATTATAACATGTAAAATTCTTAAACCTGCTATTGATCTTATAACTGATCCTGATTATATAAATCAAAAAATTCTTTTTTATATTGAACAACAACAATTAACTGAAGCAATGCACCGAAAAACTTATGAATATGCCGAATCATTCGAGGATTTTATTCGCATGATCAAGAGTTCCAAAGATTTACAAGTACTTAAACACATTCGTTATAATATTGTTACGGAAATAATGCAAGCGACCACAATAGAAAATGTCAAGAGGGCACAAGGTTTAGATCCGGAGTGTAATTCATTTGGAAAATCTGACATAGTTCATGCGAAAAAATTAAAGCGATATATAAGCCAGTTAACGTATGCAAAAAATACGTGCGAATGTCATATGCAATCACTTGGATGGGATGGATATCCAATTCATGAAAGTGATATGTCAGATTCGAATCTGTTATCTGAATCACGTATATTAACACTTCAAATGATACTAGATAATGTGACGGGACGTCGATATTTATCGCATTTTCTTGAACAAGTTGCTAGTCAAGGCTTGCTTGGATACTGGGCTGCTGTACAAGAATTAAGAACCGCTGATAAATCCAATTGGCATCAGCTTGGTGCAGAAATATTTTATACTTATATTCGATCGTCTACAGCTGAAATTAAAGTTGATAAAAGTGTAAAAAAACGAATGGAGAGTTTTTTATTGGGTGATAAAGGCCCAGATGTTTTTTATGAAGTTCAGGAAGATGTTGTTAAGATTTTGGAAGAAAAGTATTATCCTTCATTTCTTGTTAGCGAACAGTACAAAAAAATGCAAGAAACATTGTTGAATGAACGTGCTGATGGTAAATTAATTATTATTTCAATCTATTATAAATACGAATGAAAAATGAATCTAATAATAATATATATTATTATTTGTTTATTATTATTAAGGTATGATAGAAGATCATCAAACTGTAGAAGGCACAATATCAGACTCGACATCATTGCTTGTTGGTGAGCATTCGAATTATGCTCGTAGTAAATTGGATCAACTTCAGGAGAAATTAAACAATAAAATGCAAGCTCTTCATGCTTTGAAATTGTCATTGAAGCCGGAAAGCCGCGTATTAAGTATTCTTGCCAAAGAGGTTGAATGGTTGCAAGGAGAAAAGCGTCAGTTGGAAGCGCATTTGACGCATACAGAAACATGGGCGGAACATTTGGGTAAATGGCGAGCAGATGTTCAAAGTGCAGAAACACCAGAAAATGGCGATCCACCTCAATTTATTCTTGTTATTCATATGGTTCAGGAAGATAATGCTGAGAATATTTCTACGGGATGGGTTGTTTTCAGAAAATTACCTGACTTTCAAGATCTTCATAGAAAACTTCGTCAACTTTGTCCTAATGTAAAGAATTTGGAATTACCCTCGCAACCATCAAAATTTTTTGGCAAAACTGATAAATATTCATTAGACAAAGCCAAAATACAGATACAAAAATTTTTGAATTTTGTATTGGAAGATGAGAGATTGAATCAAAGCGAAGCTCTCTTTGCGTTTCTCAGTCCTAGTCCAGAACATTTAAAACATACAGCACCATCACCAAAAAAATCACGTTTTTCTCTGTCTACATTATTTAAAACAAATTCTGGTAGTAGCGGCGATACACGAGAAAAAGATGATGAAGAAGATTGCTCTTTATTATTGGATGATAATGAAGGCGGACGTTCTGTTACTGATGGATATTTGGGACCAGGGAAAGATGCTATTGCAGAACCCTTATATACGTTTTTAGGTGAAATCTTTGATCTGCGTGGTGTTTTTAAGTGGTTGAGAAGATCTCTCATTACATTCGTTCAAATTACTTACGGTAGAACAATCAACAGGTAAAGTTGAATCTACCAAATTTTTATTTACTCCATGTTTATTCAATATAATTTATTTATTACAGGCAAGTTCGAGAAACTGTTGGCTGGATTTTCTCTGAACCAATGCTTCATTATTACATTCAATTATTTACAAAATCGTGGTGGCCTAATGGACAAATAGCTTCAAGTCCAGCGGCTAGAACAGACGAAGACAAACTCAAAACACGTGGTGAAGCTAGACGACAGTTTTTAAATCATTTACCAGAAGTATTGGTGAATCTTGTGGGAGCACAAAGTGCTCAACGAGGTGCAACGAAAGTATTTGATTCATTGCAAAATGTTCATCTGAATAAACAATTATTTTATGTAAGTAATTATATACATATTTTTTAGCATAAATTTCAATCCATAAACTTTATATAAATTTTAATTTATTTTATATCCTCATCTCTATAGGATATGTTTGAAGTTATAATGTACGAAGTATTTCCTGAACTCAAACAGAAATAAAAGTTAATTGATATGTGATGTAACACAAAATAATTACAGGGTTTCACAGATATAACGCAACTGTATATAATGTGTGAATCTATATAAAATATTATTCACTGCTGTTGAGCTCGGCATTATTGAAAATTTTCGATATATTCAAATGTATTCGAACGAAAAATAATGTAATATTTATAACACATATTTATTGACTGTTCTATTATAAATATATATTAATATGTATTGTGTGTCAAATAAAATATTAAATTCTAATGATGAAAAATAAATGATGCCAAATAAATGATTTAATTGTCAAAATATTTTTAATAAACATTAAAGGGGAACACCACTCTTACAACACAATTAAAAAACACTTATTTTCTTGAATTTTTTATTGTACTTGAATAATTTATTTTGGAACTTAAAAATTCACACACACATATTTTTGAGAGTATATACTTTCAGAAAAAGCGAAAAATATATAATTTTTTTTTTATTCCAAAGTGGTGTTCTCCTTTAAATAATTCGTTTTTTCATATGGTATTTTTTAGAAACATGAAAAAATTTTATATTCTCAATATTTAAAATTTCAAATGAATTCGCCGCGTTTATATAGAATTTCGTTTTCGTTTCTATAATATATTTATTTATCTGCACATAAATTCACTAGATATATTTACGTTCATTTAACACTATGAAGTTATGAAATTACTACTTGTTTTATGAAAGGTAAATGTTATATAAAAGTACAAAATCTGTTTATCCGAAAAGATGCGTGACTGCTACAACTGAAGCGAATGCGTATCTGTTGTCGGTTGAATCAAGGCGCTCATTGTTCTCGGTTTTTCTGTAGTAGATGTTGTAGAGCTGTGGTCACGATCTAGTTTCTTCTTTTCTTGCTAGTTAGCGTGGTGATAGATTTGTTTAGTTATTTGTCTGTAGAGGCGTGGTGGTGCTGACGATGTCGCCACAACTACTCCCCTCTGAGTAACTTTGTCGTTCATAGATTATCACATTTAATAAATTAATGGCGCCACCTAGCATGCATTTTCTGTCGAAGAAAGTCTGTCTCTCTTGATATTTATTGGAGAATTGTATATATACATATAAAACTTGTAAAATATAATTTCCCAAAGGAATATACAAAACTATCAAATTGTTTGGTAAAAAAGAAGAGTGGATAATGAGCAGCAAACGTCATGGATTATCAGTGCGTATCATAATTTATATTAAAATATAGCAAGACAATCATTTAATTATTTTAGATATTGTATTTGTTTATTTTTTTCTTCAATTACTTTTTAACCTTCAACATTGTTGACTTTACAATTTTTTTTATTTGCTTAAAATATTTTTAGAAAGAAGAAATTGCAAAGCAATTTATGCTACCAGAAAGAAAGAGTAAAATTGCAACACTACTAAAACAAGATGGTCAAGCCTATTGTATATGCCGAAGCTCCGATAGTTCACGATTTATGATGTAAGAAATTGGCCACAGCATTTTCCCCCACATTTTCAGTACCGTTAATTTGTGATTAATTACTGATCGACTGTGCTTTTTTTTTTCTTTTTTTTTCATATTTCATGTTTCATGTTTCATGTTTATTTTATAGTGGATGTGATGCTTGTGAAGAATGGTATCACGGTGATTGTATAAATATTACCGAAAAAGACGCAAGATACATCAAACAATTTTTTTGTGTTGTAAGTAATATGCTACGTATAAATAATCCAAATTATGATGATTAGTATTTTTTATTTTATTTTCATTTAAGCGTTGTCGAGAAGAAGATCCCACATTGATTACGAGATATAAACCAAAACGAATTGATCAAGAAGACAGAAAATACAAAAAATATAAAGAAAAAGAACGTGGACACAGATATGAACGTGATGAATCTTGGGATCCGGGAGTATTAAAGAAATCATCTAAACGATGCGGCGAATGTAATGGTTGTTTGCGGACAGAAAATTGCGGTAAATGCGATTCGTGCAGACATTTGAAGAAATTTGGATCTTCTGCACGTTTAAAACTTCGCTGTGTTCAACGAACATGTCGTACAGTCGGTATTCCGTTGAAATTATCTAAGAATCTGAATAAATTTGATAAATCTAGTAAAAAACGTAGACGCGATTCTAGTATAGAAAGAACGGATTATCATTTAGAATCGCCACGACAATGTTATGGTCCTGCGTGCATTAAACAATCACGACCAGGAAGTAAATATTGTTCGGATGAATGTGGTTTGAAACTTGCAACTAATCGTATTTATCAAGTTTTACCACTAAGAATTTATGAATGGTCATCGACATCTTGTGTAGCTGAACAAAACAATAGACTTGCATTAGAAAATGTTCGAAAGCAGCAACATGACGTAAGGCGAATTCTTCAAGAATTGGATAAACGTCATCTTGAATTAGATCGAATTACTGAGAGAGCAAAACTTGCAACTATCGATCCCAATTCTGAAATTGATGATAATGATGATGCTGAAATGAGCATGTATTGTATTACATGTGGCCATGAAATACATTCGCGAACTGCTATTAAGCATATGGAAAAATGTTTCAATAAGGTAATACAAATATTTCTCAATGCTTAAACATGCAAATATTTATATTTCGTATTATATGCTTATATATAATTACTATTATTTTTCTAGTACGAATCTCAAGCTTCTTTTGGCTCTATATTCAAGACTAGAATTGAAGGTCAAGTAATGTTTTGCGACTTTTATAATCCAGTAAATCGAACTTACTGCAAACGTTTGCGTGTTTTATGTCCCGAACATTGTAAAGATCCAAAAATAAGTGATACAGAAGTGTGCGGTTGTCCATTAGTGGCGAATGTATTTAATATGACTGGAGAATTTTGTCGCGCACCAAAAAAGAATTGTCTGAAACATTATGTTTGGGAAAAATTGCGACGTGCTGAAATTGATATGGAGCGTGTTCGTCAATGGTTGAAGATTGATGAACTCGTAGAGCAGGAACGACAAATTCGGTCAAATATGGCAACACGTGCTGGTGTATTAGCCCTTATGTTGCATTCTACGTACAATCATGATTTAATGGAGCAAATGTCGCAGGAAGAAAATCGAGAACAGCTTAAGGCAATGGAGGAAGAATTGCAAAGAAGATATAGCCAATTTCATCAGCACAAACAGGAGAGAAATATTGATGAATAACTTTTTTTTTTTATATCAAGTATTTTCTTACATAAAATATTGAAATATATCGTAAGCTGTATACAATACATAAACGTTTTGTTTTTCTTTTTTTACTATTTCCTTTTCATTGAATTGCTTAATTCGTACTGTCATCTCACCCAAAAATTATGCACTATTGAATGTATACATTTGCCCGTGTTTTTAAATGCGTGTCTATAATGTGTATATATCAATGGTACATACAGCGCCATATGAAATGTATATATGTATCATACAAGCAAAAGTTTTCAATCGTTGCTCATATTCATAGAATTTTCAGAGTTTTTGTAAATCAAGATTTTATTGATTGTCGTGTAATAATACGATTGCATTATGCGTTTAACTGCAATCTGGCAACATATCAAGACTAAAAGGCCTCATGGTCATCTTTGGAGAGGGTAAGTTCCTATACATAACCTTACATTTTAAAATGAAATCATGGGTAGAGGTAAAATGATATTTCATATGATTTGTTCAGTAAACATCGTAAAGTGAGAGAACCATCGTATCGTGATCTTGTACAACTTCGAAATGATTTTGAGAGGGAGGAACAGAATATGTTGATATTACGCCATCCATACTTAACGGAAGACCAAAGTCATGGACATATGACCAGTTTGAAAACGATTCCGAATTACGTAGAGGCATCTCGCAACATGCGGAATGAACGATTTCAAAAGCATTTCAGTTGGGCTGATCAACTTTGTCATTTACGTGTTACAGATAATTGGGAATAAATAATTATTCACATATAAAATATAGTTGCAAGTATTGAATCAAATGATTGAAAAAATTAAAATTAATAATGATCTATATTCATATTTTAATTTAATATAAATTAACATGGACAAAAAAACTTTTTTTGTTTATATAATACTTTATCAAATCCATCAAATTTTTATATTGAATTACAATATTGTAATATGCTATGAAAAGTTTATAAGTGATAGGTAGTGAATGCATTTTTTTATATTCATATATTATAAATATTTAATAAATCTGGGTGAGTATTTATTCATTATTTTAAAAAATGTCACTACTAATGAACGATTTATCCGTATTTTGTAGTGAATGTTAGGATTTAACATTAACGTATGATAATTTCGCTTTTGGTGATTTCCAATTCTCGTTCCAAACCTAAAATATTGATGTCTATTATATAAAAAAAAGGAAAAAAAAAAAAAAAATTAATAATAATATATTGATAGTGAGTGATCCCGTTGAAACAAGTATTAACAGTATATAATACTCATTGTAAAGGAGGTATCATGAATAAGGCTATATTTATTATGTCGTTGCAAATAAATAAATAAATGTGTGTGTGATTACTCGGAAGAATATGTTTCATCTTACGGCTGGCGGACGTTATCAAACTTCTCAGGGAATATAGATTTCAATACATTAATAGGTTTATTTCTCATCCAAGCAGTTGGATCGTGTTCAATATCCTCTTCTTTTAATGTATTTCCTTCGTAAATATATTCAGCGAAATCAGAGACTATTGGATCACTTCCTACACTACTCATAGCAATTACATTTCCATTTTTGATGTAATAAGCGAAGAATTTCAAGTCGTCAAGTGATCCATAAATTTTGATATTTGTTGCATGTCCATGACCTGAAAAAATGAACAGACGAAATATTTTTAAATTCAAGAAAATTTATTCGTACATAGGATATTTTATAAATATAAAGTTACCTGCATAACGATAACTCTTGCCAAATAACTGAGTCCAGAAATAGGGAACCGCACGTAAAGGTGTTTTTTTTCCACAGATATTCAAAGCTGCAATTTTTCCGTGATAGTGTGCCAAGGAATAATGTCCAATGACAGCAGAATTAGAATTATTCGCGGCAAACACAGGTGCATAAGCGATATCTCCACCAGCGTAGATATTTTCAATATTTGTTTTTAAATTTTCATTGACTGGCACTGCTCCATCGTCCATAATTTCAAGTGGTGTATCCTTCAACCATTCAGTATATGGCGTTGATCCTATTCCAGCAATGACAATGTCCGCGGGTAAAATTGTTCCATCACCAAGTTCAACTTGACCCAATATATTTTCATGATTTTTCGGAATAAATTTCATAATATTTGTACCATATACGAATTTTACACCCTTTGCATCATATTCTTTACGAATTCTATCACCAATTTCATCTCCAAATACAGCACTTAAAGGTATGTGTTGTCTGCCAACAACAGTTACAGATGCACATTTACCAATACAATAAGCAGCTACTTCCATTCCAATAAAACTTTGACCGAGAATAACGACATTCTTTTCTGAAGATAATTGTTTATGTATAGCAGCTCCGTCTGAATGATTTCGCACAAGAAAAATATTTTCAAGGTGTGATCCAGGTGCAATAGGCGCTCTCGGTTTACTTCCAGTTGCAAGAAACATATAATTATATTTCAATTCCTCACCATTACTTAATTTCACAATATTATTATTCGTATCTAATTGTATTGCTTCAACATTCAATTTTGTTTCAATTTTACGTTCTTCATAATATGTTTGTTGTCGAAGCAATGATTTTTCTACATCGAAATCTAATGTTTTGGAAACTTTAATGCGATCATAAGGTAATATGGATTCTTTGCACACCATTATAATATTTCCCATAAATCCTTCCTGACGAAGAGTATCAGCACACGTTGCACCCGCTGGTCCACCACCAACAATTATCACAGTTTCATTATTTTGTGCATTATATCCAGTAAATTTTTTAATACGTTTATTAACTTTCAAGTCTTTTTGATGTGCTTGAACTTTTACATAACCATCATTTACAGTTACTTTGTAACAAGGCAGTGAATCCAATCCGGGATAATCTTCAATATCTCCGGTTTTAATGTTGAAACATGCACCGTGCCATGGACATCTCACACGACCATCACCCAAAGCGCCAGTATGCAAAAGAGCACCATAATGAGTACATTTTGTTCCAATTGCATGATATTCTCCTTTTTGTTTAATTAACAATACTTTATTGCCTTCATTGCCCAAGTTTACAAGTTTCATTTCATTTTCATTTATTTCATTTTCTTTGCATACAATTCCTTCAATATATTCCGATTCTTCTTGCTTACCTGAAATAAGTTTTTTAATTCTATTATTTTATTTATTTATTTATTATTTATTTACAGAATGTATACGAATTAAAGTAATCATGTATAGAAATCGAATAATACCTCCCATTACAATTTTTTTTTTCTACTATGCAACGTGAAAAAATTTGATTGTAATGGATTTTCAAAAGCCGGGTATAAGCATATATAATAATAATAATAATAATAATAATAATAATAATAATAACATAATTCGATATATATTATGATTCGTATTGATATAAAATTAAGAATTTTTATAGGGCGCGATCTCATGTATCTGAATTAAATGATATTTGAACTCTTGTGTATAAACTCGATTAAATTTTCTTTTGAATTAAATTATACAAAAAAAAAATGTTAAAAAATAAAAAATTACGAAAATCATTAATTATTTTACTTACATGAAATGGGCGTTGGCTCATTTGTTTCACGTTTTTCTTCTTTCGGAGAGTAAGATCTACAGTTTTTAGCACCCATTATTCTTTGTAAAATAAATTTCAATAATATGTGTGTACAGCTGATTGCAGACTGAGATATATAAAGACAAACTTGTCTTATCTGGAGACAGTGTATCTGAAAATAAAAAAATAAATCCACAGCGCAATACATTACATTGGTAGAAAGGTTATTGACATGTTTGCATTACTCATAGATATATTTAGGAGTAATATCGTTCGTTTTATATATTGTATTTCAATTATTGTCATTTAGAAAAGAAAAAAATAAAAGAATTGTTCACATTGTATATATTAAACTATAAATATGATGACAGAATGTTATGCTACAATATATTTTATCAATTTCAAGCAGAAATGAGGATAATTAATTTGAATAAAATTTTCTTTAAATTTATTAGTGTTTACCTACACTTTTTCAACAATGTTTTAAGTTCGATGTTTAATGAAAAAACTGACGTTTTGTGAGTTACTTTTATTGAAAGTGAAAGTAAAAGTTATAATAATGTAAGTATTAGGAAATTTGGCCTTGTTTGATTATACATTTATAATATGTATTAATATGCGTACTTTGTTTTGTATTTTATCATGTGTACAAAAATTAAAACAATTATTAATAATTATACCATATGTTTATCTAGATACTTATTTGGTTACATGAATCAGTACAAAATTATCATCAAGTGATTCATTGTCAGAATGTATTTTTGTTTTGTTTGAAAATTTTTGACTAATTAAATAAATATATGTACATCATTGTATATACATTACTTGTAATTATACGTAAATATATAAACAGCTCACACTCAAATGATATGTGGGACAATAGTCAATGCTAAATGTACGATTTAAGCTGTCGAAGGAATTGTAAATGTACTTCAAGGACATAAATAACTATGGAAATAACTCGATTCACAGCCAATTATCTATGTAATTCCATGAAAATATTGGAATATTTTGATGCTTCGTACTAGAATATAATAGTCTATATGACAATGTAACAGTGAATTGTATTATTTTTATTTCTTATTTGTTGAAAAAATATTTATAATGCGTGATTATGAGGTCAATTGATATTATAACCTTCATTTATCTTCGTAATTTTCAAAAATAAAACTTTTTTGCGCGCATTTTAGAACCACCATGCAGATAAATAGTGAGCGTGTGGGAACTGTAGAGGCAGCACTATGGCTGATATTAGAGTTCTCTAGCGTCAAATTAACATACCATTGTGATGAAGCTATTGCTATATGATAAATACGGTTTTTCAGTCCACATTTGTCAATATTCCTGAAGTATATTAGTATACTAATGGTCTATAGATTGTAAAAACAAAAATATATTATTAAAATTTCAATATCAATATATTCATTATTTACTTGGTATAAAGAAATTCTTATTTATTTTACGTAAAAGTTTATTATCCTGTTTATCTTGTATTAAAATGTAAAGTTGATTTGAAGTTAGAATTTAGTTTATTCTCAAAAGAAGATTAAAATAATGATAATGGATGTCATAACTACAAGTTTAGAAGCGTTAATACGTAAGATAACAATGAATATATAATAAATATATAATAATTAGAATGAGATCATGTGCATATAATCTATGTGATTATAAAAGTTAAAAGTTGAATTTTCAAATAGTTTATTATGGAATAAATAATTATTCACTGTAATTTTGTTCTCATTTTATGATATTATAATGACAATTTAATTTTTTACAGAAAGAGCCACGAATCCACATAATGAAAAAATTGACACCGCTGCCATTGATGCATTCTGTGTAATTCTTAGCAAAGAAACTGATGGTGTACAAATTGCAAGCAGATTAATAGCCACGCATATGCAGTCCACTAATGAAAAACAATCATTGCAGGCATTAATTGTAAAGTTATCATTTTTCATAATAGAAAAATTAATATTACTATATCAAACATGATAGTTTTGATAAAGCTTCTAGATACTTGTATGAAAAAGTGTGGACGAACTTTTCACGCAGAAGTTGGAAAATTCCGTTTTCTAAATGAAATGATCAAGCTTGTTTCGCCTAAATATCTTGGTGGAACAACACCTTGTGCAGTACGTGAAAAAGTTTTGGGATTGTTGCACACATGGACCGAAGATTATCCACTTGAAGTAAAAATTAAAGAAGCTTATCAGATGTTAAAAAAACAAGGTGTTGTTAAGGTAATAAATAATGAATAAGTAGAAGATTAATGATGTAAAAAATCTGATGATTATTTATTGTTTTGTTGTGAAACGTAGAATGAATCACCACCACTAGTGGATCGTAAAAATTATATCGCTGGAACGCAAAAATCCAAGAATACCCTATTTGAGGATGAAGAAACTGCAAAGCTCCTCCAAGAATTACTCCAAAGTAAAGATCCATTTGAATTGCAATTAGCAAATCGACTTATTAAAAGTATGGTTAAAGATGTGAGTTTTTATATTAGAATGTTTTTTATTTGTTATTTATTATTCTCCAAAAAAAATGTGCAATCACTTTGTGAAATAGTATATGGATATTTAAAAGATATTATGTTGATTTATATCTTATTAGGATGAGAGAAGAGTGCAACAATCTGCACAGAGAAATATGGAAATAGAATCTGCACATAATAATATTAAATTATTATCTGAAATGTTAGATTCATATAATCCAATGCAAACAAATTCTGAGGATATTGAGCTGATGAAAGAACTCTATCAAACGTGTGAACGTTTCAAACCAACTTTATTAAGATTAGCTGATGAAATGCATGATAACGAAGATATTCTTGGTATGGGCAGCTATGAAAATGTCGTCTTCATTAAATACAATATGTTTGTGTTGATAAGTGTTTTATCAAGAATTTATAATATTTCTTTTCTTTTTTTTTTCAGCCCAAGTTCTCACTGTAAACGACGAATTGAGTCATATATTTGAAAAGTATGCCTCTAAAATGAATTCTACTGGAACTTTACGTGAAAGTTCGCGTATCAACGTTACTAATGACAGCACTTCATTGCTAGATTTTTCTGGTCCAATTGAGGAAGCTTCTTGTGTTGATAGTAATTTACTTAAAGACCATAGTCAATTATCCGATCTCAAGTCAATAAGTCCACCTCAGTCCGACATGGAAATCCTCAGTGATATATTTAATTCTGTAGGAAATTCTATGGAGCCACCTGTAACATTTGATTCTAATTTGCTGTTATCCAGTGTTGATGTTATGCAACCAACACCATTGATTTTGACAAAACCACCTGGTAATAAAATAATAAAGATAAAAAAATATATATATATATTTTTTTTTTTTTTCGTTTACTTCAAGATTATATTATGATATTACTAATTTACTATTTCTTATTTGCAGTGCAACCCTCGACGTTCCCCACTAAAGTTAATACTAAAGCCAAAGCCCTTGAAGATTTGGATGAAATGAGTAAATTACTTCTTCAGCAAAGTTTATCATGCAGCGACACAAAAAACAATTTAATTAATTCCAATGGGTAAGTTTTAATAGGGTTGCATTTATTGCAATATATTTTCATATAAATGTATTTTCTGACTTTAAATGTGGTATATTCTAATGTTGATATTGATTTGTTTCTTTTTCAGACAAATAAAAAATATCTCCAATAACGTAGCACAAACACTATCGTCAGAACATTCACTCAAATTAGTGAGCTCAAATAAATCAATGGACACAACAGAAGACTTGGATTCTTTCTTAACAAATAAAAAAAAAATGAATGAAATCCGAGAGAAGAGAATTGAAAAAAATAATGAGAACGGTGGAAATGTACATAATAAAATAGATACAAATCAAACGACTTCAACTAGTATTAAAACTGAAATAAAACCATTAACAGATACTTGTATTACTCTAGAAGATATCAAACCAAGTTAGTATAATCTTGAATAACTTTTTATCTATTTGAATTTTAATAATTTATAATTTTAGGTTCAAGATCACCGATGACGGTAATTGATGATAAAAATTCGATATCAGTTATTTTACATTTTGCTGAAGGATCACCTCGGCCTGATATTTCTGTTATTGTTGTTACGACAATGAGTAAAAATTCCAAAGCTCTTACCAATTATTTATTCCAAGCTGTAATATCTGAGGTAATTTGATATCCTCCTTTTTGGTTATTTTTTAAATTGGAGAAATTAATAATATCGTAATGACGTTGTAAATCTAAATTTTGTGGATAGAATTGTAAATGTAGATTGCAAGAACCATCCAGTACTGAACTACCAGCACATAACTTGTTTCTACCTCCGTCAGCTATTACACAAATAATGCTTATCGCTAACCCTAACAAGGTAAATACTATTAATATTTTCTATATCCAACTTATTCATTTTTAATGATTAACGTGACTTTCAGGTTCCTGTATCGCTTAAATTTATGTTAAGTTACACTATGGATGGCGAAACATTCACGGAAATGGGTGAAGTTAATAGTCTCATTAGTAGTTAAACGAACTATCTGTATTATATATTGCAAATTCGTATCTATATTATTGATGAAATTGTAAAATGAAAATCTAAACTGCAATATGAAAAAAAAAAAAAAAAAACAAAAGAAATATGAATTATATTTAAATTATTTTATTTGATAGACTCGTTGATTTCAAAGAATGTTTTGTTTTTACGTTTGAATTTATTGATAATATATGAGTTAATTACAATAAAAGAAAATATATTATGAAGTTGTTTTATTTATTTATTTTTTTTTTCTTTTTTTAAATAAATAACTGGAACGAATTTTTTCCATTGTTAAATGTAATAATTTCCCATCATTTCAGAATGAATGAATGGTTTTTCATTACACTTCTCATTCTCCTAAAATTCTTTTATAACTTCTCGTGTTAATGTATGCGTAATTAATTTTAATTTCCATCTGTTAAAAATACAGTATATATTATAATATACATAAACCGTAAAATGAATGACATATCGGTGTTCACACGATAATCTCGATTTGCATAATAATAAATACACGAATGTAAATTCAAGTTGATAATATAACTTGATCGCGAAACGCCAGTGCTGTCAAAGCTTTTTGGTGCCCTTGATATTCTCGTTCAATACATCCCGTTGCAACATTCCATAATCTTGCGACACCATCAGAAGACGCTACATATAAAAATAAAATCATTATAAATTTATAAAAATAAATGTATTCATAATTTCTTCAAATTAAATAAAATAATATATATATACCGGTAAAAATATATTGCGAGTCTGCACTAAAAGCTGCATCCCATATCCAACGCTTTGATTCATGTTGTAAAACTTGCATCTCCGAAAAATCTGATGTTCCCCATACTTTAGCAGTTTGATCAGCTGACGTAGTGACTAAAAGTCTAATTAGAGAAAAAACAAAAAAAATGTATTTTTAATCAACATTAGTTTTGACATAATTTATATATATTAAATAAATGTAAAAAATCATATTTACGATGAATCTGGACTGAATTTACACCGAAGTGCATAACGCTTGTGTGCCGCAAGCTTGTGTCGTGGATTAAGTCTTGTTGGTTCTTCACCAATTCCACCAGTCAGTGCCCAAACATAACAGTGACCTTTATTATTCACAGCAGCCATATGTAAACCATCTGGATCTATCGCAATATCTTGAATTGATGCTTCAGCTTCGGGTATCTGGTAATTATATGATTCATAATAAAATATGTTTGAATTAAAAATGACATTGAAAATAAATTTTAATCACCAGTTGTTCATTGTGATCTGAGCGTAAATCCCATAAATGCACAATACCACTTTGATCACCAACAATTAACTCAGATTGATTTGGATGTAAACAAACACAATTAACTGGCGCTGACACTTGGAATATTCGTTGGCATTGAAATGTGTTAGCCCTGAAATTCATAATATTACGTTTAACATAGATTTATTGCAATCATCAAAATCATCTTTGTTAAGCTAATCAAAAAATATATATTTATTTTTATTAAATTTAAAAAAATATAAGCACGAGTAATTTAATTGATAATTTCTATGATAAAATAATAAATTTTCCGTCAGAATCTGGATCATGCAAATACTTTGAAATTACTAGAGCTTGTCACGAAATATTAAGAGAATATTAAAATTAAATTTCCTCAAATCCCAAATTCGTGCTGAACAATCTTCACCACCAGTGTACATCCATTTACCGTCTTCCTGTTTACATTTAAAGAAAAAAAAAAAAAAACAAAATAAAAATTAACTTTATATGATATCGTTAAGTATATAGATTTTTTAATCAAATATAAAATTTTCAAGATATACCTGAAAACCTAGGCCGGTAACATTTTTCGAAGCCCCTTCATAATTTAAAACTGAATTAGGTGCATTCGATGCTAAATCGTGCATAAATATATTCTGGTATCCTGCTGCTGCTATTACATGTTTATCAGGAGTGATGTCCAATGCATTGACTTGCTGATTAAAAAAATTAAGGACAAAATAAATTTTATAAATTGCACTATCTTAAATAATATTGAATTAATAAATGAATATTAATAATAAATATTGTATTTTTATAAAAAAAATTACCGAAACTGTATGCTGTAATGTGCGTTGACAAATGCCAGTGTGAGCTTGCCACACTTTAATTGTATGATCATAACCTCCGGTAACGAAAATCACTTGATCTGTATTGCTGCTTTCAATTGTCATATCTAAAAATTTATATGAAAATTAAACTATTCATGTGGATTACTTCTAGGTAAATATTACAGTCAATTATACAATATTTTTTACAATTATATCCTTACTCAATGTTATTTTACTTGAAGTGAATTAAATAAAGCCAATATAAAAAGTTTATATTTTGATATTATTGAAGATTATTTCTCTACAGGCGCGAAAGGCAGCCCGTAATTTTTCCTTTGAAAATTAAAGTCAAGCGATGAAAGCGACGCGATTGTGTAGTTACTGTACTACTTTTAAACTTGTACTTTCGAGGAAATTTTTGATAACTCACAATCAAAGTTTTAATTATATATTCTTCATGTACATTCAAAGTTTTAAATAAAATATGTTATCATTTTTTACTTTTTTTTTTTTGCATGCTATATTTCTTATTAATATAAAATATATACATATTTATCGACAAAAAAAAATCACAATTCATTATAATAATAAGTGTTATAAATAAAAAAGTATAAAATGAGATCACTTTCACTTATCATAAAAGAAAAATATTTTGTTTGTAAAGTTACAGTACAATGATGATTGGCATAAACAAAAAACAAAAAAAAAAATCAACAATATGGATTGGGAATTACACCGACACCTACACCACCCTCGTGGGCACACATTGGCATTGAATATATCCAGGTATTTGATCGCGGATCATAAACTTCAACTGCCGATAAATTTGATACTCCATCATAACCGCCAATTGCCCATAATTTTCCCATATTTGCCACGAGTGCAGCCCGACTTCGTCTCACATTCATTGGAGCGACGTATTCCCATCTAAATTTTTGTATTAATGAGATATTTATTATTAATTTATATTATTTCATTTGAATTAATTATATAATAGAAAATATATGTTGAATTTACGTGTCCTTCTGTGGATCATAAACTTCAACAGATTGTAAAAATGTAGAGCCATCATATCCACCGCAAACATATAATTTTCCATAAAGTGTTGCAACACCAAGACGACACCGTTTCGTTAACATCGGTTTCACTGTTGTCCACGTATTAGTTTGAGGATCGTATCGTTCAACCTAATTTTGTTTAACAATCATTCAGAATATAATTCGTAGTTAATTTTATACATTTGAATAGAAAATAATTCATTGATAAATAATAAAAGAAAATATACAAACAGAATCAAATATAGAAAGACCATCATGACCACCTAGTGCATAAATATATCCTTCAAATGCAATTACTCCGCCAGCTGAACGATGTTTATTCATTGGACTTAATATTTGCCATTTATCAGTAACTGGACAATATTTTTCTACTGTATTCAATGATATTACCCCATCATAACCGCCACAAACGTAAATATAATCATTTAAAGCCGCTGTGCCGACAGCACTGTAGGAAAATAAAAAGACTTACATAAAAAAAAAAAAAAAAAATTTATAATATAAATTTTTTTTTGATTCGTTACAATAGTTACCTGCGTTTACAATGCATTGGTGATATTATTTTCCAACTTTTTGATACTGGATGATAAACTTCAACTGTGGACAATCTTTCTACACCATTATAACCACCAAATGCATATAATTTATTTTGATGTACAGCAACACCTACACGACTTCGATCCATAGTCATTGCTTCAGATTTACGCCATGTACATTCATATGGATCATAAACCTCTACGGTACTCAATGAATTTCCATATTTTGTTAAACCACCAACAGCAAAAATATGTCCAACCAGATCATTACAAATTCGTGGTCGAAATCTGAAATTCTCTAATAAATGCCGACGTTCAGGCATTAGGTGGCAATCTTTAGCGTCATCCAATAAATCTCTAAAACGAAAAATATAATAACTTTGTTCATCAGTGTTTATACTTCTTACTAATATAATAAAAAGTATAGGGTAAATTTACCATCAGTTAAAATTTATTTACCTGCATTCGTGTGAGCGTTTTATTAAATCTTCTTTTGCTACATGATCTACTAAATATTCCGGACTCAATAACGGTAATCTAACAAGTATCAATAATTTTGATAGAAATTGTAATCTTTCATCTGTATTATGTTTCACCCATCTAATAACAGCCTCAAATACTTGAGCCTCAGAAATAACGTGAAGCTCATCACGCGAAATGAGCATATGTAAATCTGCGAACGGTAATGACAAAAATTCATCAGATAATGATACTTGATGAAAATATTGATCTATATATTTCGTTGCTTCATCAACGAGTGATGTACAACTCAAACGATCGGCAAAACTCCGTATTCCAAATGCATTACATGGATGCAATTGAGTTTTTAATACATCGGCACACGCATCACGAACATTATGCAATTGTAGAAATGATGCACCAATCATTATATTTTGAACATTGCTTTTATTCAAAATTATTTTTCCACTATAAGCAAAGTTAATTAAAGCCTCCAAAGTACTAAAAAAAAAAAAAAAAAAAAAAAAATTTAAATGTAACAAGGGAAAAAAAAAAGAAAAATCAACATTAAGATATTATCATTTAAGTAGAAAATATAAATGAATTAATAAATTAATTAATCAACTTACACAGCATCAAAACCCTGTAATGTTATATCTTTTTGTTTACTTTCTGCCATATTATTTAAAAACATCGCATGAAAGTATGGGATTGTTGCTGCTAAAACTATTCTATGGGCGCTAAATATTTGATCTTCAGCCTGAAAAAAATAAATAAGATGAACAAAGAAATTCTTTGTTTAATATATACATTATTGAAATAAAGAGAACAAAGAGTTAAATAAAAATAGTATACGCCCGTCACTGTATCTTAACAAAGAAAATGCATTATCTTTTATTCTCTGGGGTCACTATAATATTATTAGCAATTCAATATATACCTTTAGCGTGACATCGCAAAGTTTGCCTTGTCTTCGTATCTCTTCAAATATTGGAAAGCCCTGTGCAAAGAGTTCCGGCTCTTGAAATACAGTTTGATGATCACATTCTTGGTCAATTTGTGATAATTTCGGTTGCTCAGCAAGACACATACTCACGAACTTAACAGTATAGTCTCCCTGTGTTTATGTATCAACTTATTGTTTAGTGATACTGACAAGAGGGATTTTGAAAACATATGACAAACCTTTCAAAATTAAGAAATAAAATCATACATGATTGTCGGGTTGGTAAAACTGCGTCATATTCAATGGATACTAATGACGGTTGTCTTCTGATATTTCTTTCATCTGCACTTTCTATACAGTCACATTTACATATTAAATAATAAGATTTTTTTTGTTTATATATTTTGTATTTATAATAATTATTTTTCATTATATATTATAATATACAATTCAATATTATTTATGAAAATACGTAACCAAATATTTAAAATTTACCGCCATATTAATACCAATTCAACGTGAAGAAAAATGAAAGAATGACCAACTGATTTTTATAACTTCCTATTAGTATTAGAAGAGCATGAAAATCAAGAGCTATTTATTTCATTTACCACTTCGCATGTAATATTCTCCTAATGGAAAACGAAATTTTCAGTGACTTGCCGTTGCGACTCCAAGAAGATAGAACCTAATCTAAGGAATTTCATAAATAAAAAAATTAAAAATTAAATCTAATCGGACATGAAGTCACTTAAATTGTTCAGCAACAGGTATTATTATTATTTTTTTTTTCATAAAAAATTTTTTAGATTATCGAAAGAATTAGCACTACAAGTTATGATTTGAAAAAAAAAAAACAAGGAATCATTCTGATCGAGCTTTAAATGTTGATAATAGATTATCTAAAATAAATAATTGGCCCGGTTTAGTTAATTAATAGTAAATTTGAAAAAATATTAAATTGTCTTGCAAATTTATTCAACGTAATTTTTATTAATGGATAATAGTTTTTTTTTATTATAAATAACTATATTATATATTATTAACTGCGATTGTAAAATTGAAAACGATTGATTTTTTAAATTTTCCGCCATAACTTGGGGTGTTGACATATTTCGAGATGATCGAGAATATTTTCAATATTTTTTTTAGAATTACCGATCGCATAATAGTTTTTATTCAATAAATATATATTATTCATTAATAAAATTTAGCTGGTTATATTTATTACAATAATGTATTTGATAATTTCAGATGCAGTTTTCAATCCATCGTGAGAATTCTGGAGGAAGAAACTTGCTATCAATATTTGTCTGCTTCACCGCTAGTTGCCCGTGAGTACTTGGGTTTGAACTTGCACGGCGCTGCCTGCAAGTTGTAGCTTCTAAATTAAAAGGTTGTAATGAGGCTACCGCATTAAAAATCACTTTTTGGTTATACAATGGATGATCTTGGATTTGGTGTAAGTTTAATTATTTATTTTATTTTATACTTAATTGTCAAATGTTTTTCAATATATTTTGAGGTTACGTACAATTATATTGTTGTCTTATATCATCTTTTTGTTTCAGGATGATAATCAAAAATCTGAAAAGGCAAAACAATCTTTCTTGCAATTAAAACAAAAAATATGCCGGACAAAGTAAATATTCATTAATATATTTATATATTTTTACTTATTATAATATATATAATATTTTCTTTATGATTAGATGAATAATTGAATTTGTTTTGTTTATAGCGATGTAATACAACAATTCAGTAGTAAAATGAAAGAATGTGAACGACTAAAGTCAGAAGTGGAGATTGCAAAAAAAGAAGCTGACGAATGGAAAGCCCAACATTTTGCGAGCTTAACAAAAGTATTAAAATTAACTACAATACAAAGTGAACTAGAAAAGAGTAAAAAAATATTAAGTCAAGAAATTTCAGAATTAGAAATAAAAATTGCCGGTGACCAAAAACATCTTCAACAATTGCTGTGTAAATTGGAGGATATTGAAGATCGACATTCTGAAAAATTGATGACGATTGAATTGCAAAAATCAGGATTGCAGACGAAAATTACTAATTTAGAGCAGGAAATTAAATTATTACATAAAACTTATAATATTAAAAAAACAAATAATGGAGAAAAGCCGAAAAGAGGAAGGAAAATAAAGTCTCCAATGAAAACTACACGGAATACAGGTTTATCACCTGATATTAATGATAAAATTGATGTTGATTTCAAAGAAATAAATACTCAACTATCGAGCCCGCCACATTCAATAAATTTCGAAGAAATAAATGCTAACGAAGTTGATGAAAATACAAATTCGATGATGCCTCGTCTTCCAAATCTATTGGAAGTTGATGTGATAAGTGATCAATCAAATGAAACTCGAAATGATAATCTATCTAAAGATCCCCCAATACAGAAACCCGTGACTTGTGATCAAAGCGTTATGACAGATGAATTTTATGATACTAGGAATAACATATATCCTTTACAATGTGATAAATGCGAGGCGCTATTACCGTCAATGCCAATTGATAAAATTTATAAAGCCATGACTGCAGTTCCACCACTTATTTCTGATGTACCTTCATCGCCAATGCCGTCATTACCACCTGATCATGAAATCGAAGTAAATAATTCACCAAAAAAGACAAATACCAGTACACCAGCGCAAATCGACCCAAATATATCAATAGTACTCGACAAAGTTCAAGAATCACTTGAAAAATTGGAAAAAAAAATTGAAAAACGTGATAAAAAACAAAATAAAGTTAGAAATTCTATTCCTCATCGTAATCATACATTCCCAATGAATTGTTGTGGTCACAGTAATAATTTTATGGATGACAGCCATTTGTCTCAAGTTAATATGATGACAGCATTGTGGAGTTCAATGATGAAATTATCAGAAAAAAGATTTCGAATGAATCCCATTGAACGTAAAAAAATATCAAATAAAAAACCAAAAAGACTCAATCGAATAAAAAAGAAGATGAAAGTAGATTCAAATTCGTGGACAGTCGAATCCGAAGTGCCATTTGCCACTGATCACGATTATTCAATTGATTCAATGACAAAAGTATCATCAAATTATAATGTAGCAGATAATCCAGTGGAAAAAATGGTTGAGGAAGAGGATCAAAATATAATTGGTCTTGTGAAAAAAAAAGTGAGGAGAAATATTGATAAACCATCGCAAACCACGATTATATTTGATGGAATGTCTTCTGATATTACATCACATCCTGAAGATAATCTGAATTGTATATCCGATCCGAGTGATAGAAATTTAGTTGAAAAATCACCAACAACTCTAGAAAAAGGTCATCCCACAAATTCAACTCTTGCTCTGCCGTATATTGCTAGAAGCGAAACCGATCAAAACTTTCCTTCTGACACTAATCATTCATTAATTGATGATGACCTGACATTACGAAAACAAATTTTGCCAGCAAACATTACTCAAACAGTTCCTAAAAGTCAAATTAAAAGATTATCGAACAAATCTGAAAAAGAACCAGGAACAAATGATGATGAGACTTCACAAAATACAAATATTATTATCGAAACATCTTCCAATATCATATCGCATCTTGAACATAATAATGTGAATTGTGCTTCCGACGCAGAAGATGAAAATTTACTTGTAACTCCAACACAAACTCTAGAAACAAATCATTTAATGAATTCAAGTTTTACTCCATCGAATATTATTGAAGATGAAATTGTTCAAAGATTTTCTTCTAATATTAAATCACCGACCGCGATAGATACAACATCACGAAAACAAATATGGTCAGGAGTCCCATTTATTCCTAAAAAACGTACTGGATTATTTAAAAAAATGAGAAATTTGAGGAATAATGATAAACTAGAAACGATGATAGTGAATGTTACGAAACCAACAGATTATATTGAATCAATAGATGAAGGAAATACAAATGCATCAAATGAATGTTTATCTAAAGCTAATAGAAGAATTTCACATATAAAAAAAAATGTTGAGAATAAACTGGAAGAAATGACACCTAGTAAAGTACGTAAAGTCACGAGTTCTACAAAAAAAACTGAAGAATCATTGTCACTAACACCCACAAAAATAAAATCAAATAGCTCTTCCAAAAATAATATATTGGAAAACATTAAGAATAATTTATGTGGATTTAATAATTCTGATGAGGATACAGTAAGTAAAATAGATGACAAACTAAATGATTCATCGAAAGATAATGAAATTAATCAAGTTGAAAAAAGTATAGTAGACAATACTGTGATATCTGAATCTGTCGAAAAAAATAATGAAGTGAATACGCTACACAGTCAATTCAATGTCAAAAATGATAAATTGGATACAACAAAAACAGTTGTCCCCACATTGAATTCAGATGTTACTCCGCAAAATATAACATTGCAAATTAACACATCATCAATACAGAATACAGAAGATGCTTCTGAGCCTCGCAGTGGAGAAATTGTAGCCCAATCTGAGAGCACATCGATAATTTCATCGACAAGTAATACACAGAATGCTACAGGCATTATTCTTGAAACTTTAACCCAAATTGAAAAAAATAATGACGAGAGCCCTTCGTCTGAGTTGAATCATTCCATTTCGGATGTCAATGGTCACACGTTGCGAAAACGAAAAAGAATTAGTAGCATTACAAAATGTGTTTGTGACATTGAAACGCCAGTTTTATCCAAACAAAAAAATCTCGTGCCAAATTCTTTGACAAAGAAATCAGAAATAAATTTGAGGAATAAAAAAACACTACCTCCAGAAATTATTCAAAATGAAATTGGATTATTTTTTAATACTAGAAGAATAATGACACGTTCAATGAAGAAAAATGAAGAGTCTCCATCACTAATTTCAATAAAATTGGAAAAACCGGAAAGTTCGCAAACAGTTAAAAAATTAAAAGTGCCCAAAAAGGGAGTAGATAATACGTCAATAGTTAATTTGAATAATTTAATTTTATCGAATAATTCTGAGAACAACAAATCGACTGAAAATATACAAAATGAATTCAATGAAATTGAAAATACATCAGTCAATCAAATTGAAATTGAAAATTCTATTCCAAATTCATCACCAATACATGAAAATGATATAATAAATAACCAATGCAACAATAAATTAATCAATGTTCCGCCGGAAGGATCAATTACAATTACTCAAGATAAAAAATCAATTACATTACCAATCAAATACAAGATGGAAAATAATGATAATTTTGTTAAAAAAAAATTGATTAGTGAGTCATATAAAGAAGAAAATTTTTTGGAATCTACAAAAAAAATACAAGATTCTGATGATAATTTAAAAAAAGATTTGAACGAAAAACATAAGATAAAACAATTAATGAATCTTTTTGACAAAGATGAAAAAATTTTTAAATCATTGCCAACATGTGAAAATAATTCTCCATCATCACCAGATTCAATACCGATAGTTTCATCCGATACTTCTGTATTATCAAATACAAAAATATCAGTTGAATGCAATACAACAACAAAGAGTGATAATGAGTCTATAAATAAATCCATTCCAATATCCACATATGAAACGATTTATCAATCAGCTGATACTCCACTACAATCAGACGAAATGAGTCCAATCGATTCGCCAACTTTAAACAATTCATCACAACCTCTAAATGATTCTATTCGAGAATTGAGAAATAGAACAGTTCCAATAACTCCCACTAAAATTATATCGACATTACCAAAATTTGATTTTTCATTCAAAGTGGAAGAAAATGAAAAAATTAAAAATATTAAATCATTTCTTAGTAGCTCTTGGAATATGGCTCATAATAGTATTGGAAAAATGAAGTATCCAAAATATCATCTGTTAGCATCAAAAAAAATCACTGATTCAATTATTGACACAGTGAAGCAAGAAATGATGCGACTAATTGAATCACAAGATTGGGACAGTTCAATTCACGAAAGTGTTGTTGATAATATATCAAAGATCGTCAGTATTAAATCTATAGCAAATGCAATTATCGATCTAGCTCTTGAATTGGCATTGTGGAAAGAACCTCTAGACCGAACTCATACACCACCAGCGCCACTGATGACACCCAGTCAACAAAAAATTATTGCCGTACTCATGAGTTTACACAAAGTTAAACCTGATCTGATTTCTTTAATTTTTGATGTCATTAATTACAATTTATTCAATATGGGATCATCAACTAAAGTATTTATGAAAATTTTGGTTTTTTCGTTGTAATTAGTAGAAAAATTATTCTACTTATTTATTTATTTATTTATTTATTTATTTATTTATAGGACATTTTTAGGATAGAATATCTCTCGAGGGTATTCGTTGTGTTAGCTAAAATAATGAAGGATCGAGAACGTGTGCGAATATTTATGTGTGACGCCATGTACTGTCTTAAAAATAAAAGTTTTATCGCTATTCATAGTGCACTGACATGCTGGACTGAGGTGTTGCCAACTTATAATGAAAACCATTATCAATTTTTACCAATGTGCATTGCTCATTTAATTAGATGTGATCAATCTTATAATACCGAAGTGAACAGTAAAAAAACTCAATTGAAAAATCTTATAAGCTTTTATTATCAGTATCCAGAAACTGATTCATCAATAAATATTGTTAATAAACTTTTGGATGAATTAACAATACCAAATTATGATAGATCAGTATTAGTTGCAATTAAGATTCTTGCAAAGAGAGAAGGTACTGAATGGACATATAAAAATATCGTTAAAAATCGATTGTTACAAATTATAATTGAAAATAAAAATTCATCATCATACGATGCTTTAATATTGCTTGGTAAGTTTTGATAAAATAATATATTAATTATATATTATAAGAATTTTATTTTATTTTTTTTCTTGTAGGCCATTTAATGAAATGTTTCCCAATAGATGACCCAGATAGAGCAGTTGAAAATATTGTAGAACAACTTTGCGGGATTCTTGACGCTGGTACAAGTACGTATTTTTATTTAAACATATATTATTTGAATTTCAATCATTTTTATCGAATTTTTTCCACATTCGAATATTTTTGTGATATTTATTATTAGATATATTGAACTTTTTTTTTCAGCATCAATTGATATTCAAGAAGGTGCTATTATGGCATTGACTCTTTTGGGTATTCGCCATGTGAAATATCCGCAGATTTGTGTATCAATTCTAAAGTGGCAACCACCACGACCATTATCACCGGAACTAGAATCACAACTGAAAGTTTTATTTAATACCCGGACATATCAGCAGTGGCAAAAAATTAAAATTAACTAAAAACTGAAATTATCACTGTTAGAAATTCATGTTGCTAATAATTTTTTTCATTTCATCTTCAATATTAATTTTTTGTTTTTTGTTTTTTTTCTTTTTTTTTCTTGTTTACATGATTAAATGTAATATAAATTGTAAATACTTTTCAGATACTGATGAACAAAAATATTTATATAAACACGAAAAAAAAATAAAAATAAAACAAAAAAAAAATTAAATAAAAATTACTATTACCATTTATCGATCTAATGTTCCTTCATCTAGAACTTAATTTTTTTTTTCTGTCCAATTTTCATGATGAAATTTGTTTTTTTTTTTTCCTACATTCATTCGTGACATTAGATAAATATTTATTTAAACGATTTTACATGGTCTATCGCTCACAGATTAATTATAGATATTGTGTGCAGGTTCAGTGAAGTTCATTAATAAAAAAAATTCTGTTTCACATCAATACAAAATTATTTTTGGTAAAATAACATCTCTCCTGTTTATGTTGGTGACGTTTTTATCATTCATTTTTTTTTTCTTCGACAGTATAGTAATCATAATAATAATAATAATCAACATAATTGTAAGCTTTCAATACGCAGAGCACTCTAGATTAATACAATGGTACTACTATACATAATAATTAATCTTCTCTCTCTATCTCTCTCTTTCTTTCTTTTCTTATTACATATTTTGTGTGTTAAAATTTTATTTCTTATCTCATAATTACAATTGTTGTAGCATTTTCATTTTTCTCTTTTTCGTTTATCTTTTTTTTTTTTTTTTTTTTTTTTACAAAAATAATAATTTAACAATATATTTTTTTTTTGTCCATTGCATAACATTGCACTCAACGATAAATTATTATTTGGGTGATTCGAAACAATTGTATTATTGTTCAAATTTTGAATTTTCATCCAAACGTTATTATAATTATTTTTCTTTTCGAATTTGAGTAGCGGATATTCATGTGTTTCTTTCGAAGTGTAAAAATATATTATTAAAGAAAAAAAAAAAAAAAAAAAAAAAAAAGAAAGAAGAAAGAAAACAAAAATGCATTGAGGCATATAATTATTCAGTTCACTGGGATCTTAATAAGATTTATTTTGTTGTTCAACAATTCCTAACATATTTTCATAAATTACATATCTCAATCATAATTTTTGTTTTTTTTGTTTTTGTTTTTTTTTTTTTCTATGAGCATATTTAATACAGACTCTTACATATTTTTTAATTTATTAATATCTCTCCTTAAAGTAGACACTTGAATATTTTGAATAAAAAAAAAAAGAAAAAAAAAAAAACGTGATTAACTCTCTATTTGTATTATTTTGCATTCATTTTTTTTTTTTCTTTTAAATTAATTTATTTCTATTTTCATGTTATTATTATTATTATTATTTTTTATTATTCTGAACCAGTTGAATTATGCATTTCTTTGGTACATATTGATTTATTTTTTGTATTTTTTTCTTGTTGTTTTTTTTTTTTGTTTTCTTTCGAGTTTTTTCATTCAAACGGACATTAGCAACATACACCGTGATACAGAAAAAAAAAAAGTACGGAGAGTTTGGTAATGTCGGACGGGGTACTCGCCATCCGCCGGTCATGATCTCTACGTAGAACAATATAGGATCAAGAAATCAACGACAAGAGTAGAAGAAGAAAAAACATAAATGTACATAATGACAAGTGAATATGCAATGTTTTTGAAAGAACATTGAATTATTCATTCAAATTTACGAATATACATATAATATATAATGAATATATTATGAAAAAAATTCCGTGGATATGAGAAAAATATTTGATTGACAAAAATGATTTAAAGTGATTTGATAAGTCACTTTATTTCATATTAATATCTATTATTTTATTAATAATGTAAATATTAAACAAAATAATAATAATAATAATAATAAATAAATAAATAAACTCTTGCCGCTGATTTCTTGATATAATTGTAACGCTGTCCGATACACTAAAATTTCACAACTGTCTTATAAATTATGTCTTATATATTCTTTTCAGTTCTTCCTATTTTATTATTATTATTATTTTTTTTTTATTAATGCTTTATTGATCTGCTATTAATTTTTTCAACTCATTGAAATCCTATTTTTTTATTTTTTATTTTTTATTTTTATCTTTATTTTCTGCTTATTTATTAACAGTAAAACTTACACGTTGCACGTGCAAATTGATTCTTTGTTTTCTAGATTTTTTTTTGTTTATTATTCATTTATTTATTTATTTTTTCTAATTTTTATACAATAGTTTTGCCTTTGCTTCTAATAAATTTTTTTTTTATTGTTTGATAAAAAAAAAATGTTTACTCAATATTTTAATGTGACATGTGCATGTTATCATTATTATTATTAGGTTTTTTTTTTTTTTCTACAATTAGAAAACTGAAAGGCCACCGCTGGTGCTGGATAATTGTTTTACGAAGCAATTTTATCATTTTCAATATTGTTTGCGATATTTCGATTGCTTTTGTAATGTGTTTGAACACCATTATTTTTTTATTTTTTTATTTAAAAAAATTTTTTTCATTATTATTATTTTTTGTTTTATTTACTATTAATTCTAGATTAATTTTTTTTTTGTTTTTTTTTTTTTTTCTATTATACTTTTTAAATATATATTTTAATTTTTATTGACGAATTTTTACTATCGCATTCGTGAATTATAATAATCATTAATGGACAACAATCAATCAATTAATTGAATAATAATAGAATGATAATAATAAATTAGGAACCAATTACAAATACAAAGAGTGGATTTATGAAAGAAACGAAAAAAAAAATAATAATAATAATTAAATTATTAATACGCTACAATTTTTTTTTTGTTTTCAACTTCTTCACTACAAAGATTATTTATCAGTGTTTATTTATTTATTTATTTACTTACTTCGGTTACGGTACGATTTTGTTTCGCAATAATTTTCATTTTTCTACACTGTTATCACTATATATATATTTTTTCCAAATTTAGTTATACATTAATCGCGACCAATTTAATTTCACTCCAAATTATTTTTGCCATTTACTATTCTCTTCTTGGAGGCAATTTATTATTATTACGTACCGTGCACATTTGAATTCCCTTTATTTTCCTTCACTCTTCTCTTATAATTTCCTGCGTCTCTTATATATGTAGATGATTTAATGTAAAAAAAAAAAAAAAAACCAATTGCATTATCAAAAAGAAAGAAGAATGAAGGAATAATGAATGAAAATTATGATATAAAATATTTATAGATATGAAGAGAAATATGTTTTTCAAGTGTCATTTTGTGTATTTCATGATGATAAATGCATTCAGTCATAAAAGAAGAAGAGAAAAAAATCCATGGGGTTATGATAAAAAAAAAAAAAAGAAAAAAAAAATTATATATATATATATATATATAAACATATGTCCATATGTATATAAATAGATTAGGATATTTGATGAAAGGTGAACGTATGAAAAAAAGTTCCCTTATTTTGTTGTGACATGTGAAAATAGAGAATACATGAGGGAAATTGGTTATTCGCTCCTATCTACAAATATACAAATATTATGACGTGTATACAAATTCACACTATTACTCGTACTCATTTTCATACTCTTGCCCCATGTAATTCTTCATCAAAAAGATACTATGATGTAATTATTTTCTTCTTTTTTATTAATTAATTTCAATTATTTTATTTATTTATTATTATTATTATTTCCTTTTTTTTTTTTTTTTTTTTTATCTTCACTCTTTCTTATCATGGCCACAAAAGAGTATTATAAGGAGGAACTATTATATGGGCAATTTTCTTTGCACTCTCACTCATTGCTTCCTCGACACTTTGGAGAAGGCACTCATGAGGCTCATTGAGCGTGAAACGCGACGGACTCGAGGGAGGGCAAAGGCAGAAACGTGTTATAAGTGTAGTTGAGAGAGAGAAGAAAAGAAAAAAAAATAGACGAGCCCGATGCAATCCGAAAATTATAAGCAACTCTTTTTTTTTTTTTTCCCTTTCTTCTTTTTCATTGAACATCACCGCCGTTCATTCATTTTTTCTATTCTACTTTACTTTTCTTTTTTCTTCTTTCTTTTTTTCTATGTGTAAATATCTACATTTTTATCTCAAAAATGCACGATATTTTTTTTTTTTTTTTTTTTTTTTTCAAGTGTATTTTTATCTTTAATTCTTCATCACGATAGTAAAGTACTAAATTTAATTTAATTATGCTTTCGTAATTTCATTGTAAAAGAGAGAGAAAAAAAAAAACAAAAAAAAAACAAAAAAAAAAAAAATTAATAAATAAAATTTATATTCGTTAAGTTATTTTTCTTTCTTCATTTTCTCTTTTTTTCCTTTTCTTTTTTCTTCTTTTTTTTTTTTTTTTTTTTTTTCGTTTTCTAAATCTTTATCATTGTTCATTTTTTATTTCATTCTTCATTATAACTCATTACTTCGTGCTTATTAATTATCCTTCACATTTTTTTTTTTTTTTTTTTTTTTTTTTTAGTGGACGTAATTTAAAGGTAATAGTGTGAGCAGCAGTGGTAACAGTAGCAGTAGCTACTGACTCGAACGTTTGGCTTCGTTGATCGATGCAAGTCTCGTCAGTTCCACCTGCGAATAATCATTCCACCCAGGCATTCTCGTTTGCTCTATTGATGGACACATTCCTGGCTATAAAAACATTCAATAAAATAAATTAATATAAATATATATGAATAAAATTATAATTAAAATTAAAAACTAATATGACTAATACGGTATTTAAATAATTTAAAAAAAAAACACAAAGAATAAAAATAAAAAAAAAACAAAAAACAAAATACTTACAGTACAGTTTGAATTCTTGGCCATGAAAGTCATTATGGGGCGTTTGCGGTTGCTAAATGGCCTCCGCTCCGGATCTCTAACAGGACCATCAACTGTATCCACGCACGTACTGCTACATTCAATAGAACGTGAGACATTAATAATAATAATAATAATAATAATAATAATAATAATAAAACGAAACGGAATTGTTAGAAAAGTATAAAATAATGTGGAGGGAAAAAAAAAAAAAAAAAAAAAAAAAATAAGGACATTAAATATTTTTTATTTAATCATCATTACCTCGTTCTTAATTCCTTCTGTTTGCGTTTACAATTAATGTAAGCTGATATGCACATAATAACAACGAGAAATACTGCTATTGTGGCACCACCGGCAATACTGGCAGTCTCCAACATTACCCTCTGTCTTGAGGCTATAAAAAAATTAATAGAAAATAAAATAAGATATAAATTAATTTTGACACTTTATTCAATTTATATTTCATCATCACTCAACCTACATCAGAGATGAGATGATAGTGGGCTGAATATAAATTCTATTGAATAAATGTAGTATGACATAGTGCAATACTTACGCAAATAAGAGCCGTCCAAGTCCTTGAATTCACACCTCTGTCCTATGAATCCATTGGCGCATCTGAAGAAAAGAGAAAAAAAAAAAAAAAAAAAAAAAAGAAAAAATTAATTAATTAATTAATTTAAAAAACTCATATATACAAATATATAATTAAAATTTCAACAGTGATGATAATTACATACAATGAAAAATATGTAAGTAAAAAAAAAATTTGATAAAAATCATTTTGACATTTTAATAATTCAATTATATATGAATTTTTTTTATTATAATATATATTTATATATATATTTTGTTCCCTTTTATAGAATTTTATTTTCCCAGAAATAATAAAGAGTAATCCAATTATAACAGGGATGAATTGTGTTGATTCATCGTTCAAAAAAAAAAAAAAAAAAAAATAAAATAAAATAAAATAAAGATAATAATTATAATTATTTTAAAAGAAAGGTAATTAATTAAATTCTCACGATACAAATATATTATCACTATACTTGGAATGATGTATGAAAGATTAACTGCAAATTTTCTATTTCATATATTTATCCTTTTGATTATTATTATCCCCCCTCTGCGGAGAAATAATACAGTGCGATAAAATAAATAAATGACAAAATATAATTTGAACTTGCAATGATACACAAGTTATTTTCTTTTGCACACTATAATTATTTATTTCTGCTTGTTTTGTTTTGTTTGTTTGTTTTTTTTTTTTTTTTTTTTTCTTCTAATAAAAAAATCTGTAACAACTTGAACAAATAAAAATGGAATTTGTCGGAGTGTCTGAAAGAACAATGAGGACAAAAAAAAAAGTATATATATATACAATAATAATAAAAGCGGCGATTTTCTGCGGATAAAACGGTTTGTAAAGTTTCCTTGAACAAGTCTATACACTCCCCACTATTTTCTCACTCAATGTTTTTTTCTCTGTTTACTCTCTTTCACCTCTTCGTTATTCTTCTGTGTCGGACGCACGACTTTAGAAGTGCAATCCAAATACACAAGCAATGAGAGCGAGAAAACGAGATAAGTAGAACACATAAGACTTCTTTTCTCTTTCTCTCTTCCTACTTTTTTTTTTTTTTTTTTTTTTCCCTTTTTCTTTCTCCAATTCTCTTTATCCTCCTCACTCACCCGCTCACTCAAACGATCGGTTTTTTTCTTCTTCTTCTTCTTCTTCTGCTTCTTTTTTTCTTTTTCTCCAATTCAATAATACTTTATTTTGAATTGTCGCTGATCCTAAAAGCTCCCGTGGAATTTTTCAAACGAACGTGTTTGAACAGTGAAAATGAGGATTATCCGCGTCGCCCTCGCTATAGTTCACAATGTAAATGTAATGCAGAATCAATGAGAGGAACGGTGAAAAATACGTGGGAGCGAAGGCAAAAAAAAAAAAAATAAAATAAAATAAAAGTGAAAAAGAAAAAAAAAAAGAAGGAAAAATATGTGGCCGTTGAAAAACTCATTGGTGCAAATCCTATGCGAAGTCTCGATACTCGATTCTTCACGCCCTATTCCTTTTCTCTCTCTCTCTCTCTCTCTCTGAATTTCAATTTTGGTCCCTGTATAATCTTTGAAGAATTTAAACTTCATGGGAAACATTAATTTACATTTTCATGAGAAAAATTCTTACAGTTTTAATTTTCTATTGTACAATTCATTAATTTTTTTCATTTTCAATTTATCTACTTTTTTTTTTTTTTTTTTTTTTTTTCATTCTAGTCAGTTATTTATTTATTTATCTATTAATGTTATATGATTTTTTTTTGGTTTTGTTTTTTTCTTTTTTTTTGTATAATAAACAAAAAAATCCAATATATAATTGAGAAGTGGCGTAGAAGAAGGCGAAGATCTACCGCAGAGTCGAAATAAGAAGGCGATATAGATATAAAGTTGTGATGGCGGCGGTGCGACAAAAGAGAAGTGGTGGAATATGACAAAGTAATAATAAAAGAGCGCGCCGGTGATCACATACAGTGAGAGAAAAAGAGAAAGACATCGAGTGAAAAATAAAGAATGAAAGAATGAAAGAAAAAGAAAGATAGGAGAGGGGGAGGGAGAGAGTGTGTATGCTCGCTCGAGCTTCCACTTTCCCACGGTGTTTGCTTTGTCGGTAGGCGAGTCTCACTCAATCTGCCAAACTCTTTCGTTTCGCATTGGAGACTATATGAGTGAGTGGGTAAATGAAAAAATAAAAAAAAAAAACAAACGAAAATGTAGAAGTGGTAGAAACAAAAAAAAAAGATAATGATAAAATTAATGAAAAAAAAAAAAAAAAAAAAAAAAAAATGAAAAACAAGAAAAAGGAATTGATAGAGGAACGATGATGAAAACTAGTGGCATTGGAAAGTCATTTGGCCTCGACATTTAAATATACAGACACTACTATATATCTTTTTAATTAATTCATTCATTTTTAATTCATCATAAATTTCTAATAAACACACATTATCATCAAAATAAATATCCGTAAAATAGATTGAAATGTAAATAACAAAAATTAATTTATTTTATACTATTCATTAATTTATTTTCTAATTTTCTCAGATAATATGTGTCTATCAGAGGAATTAAAAAAACAAAAAAAAAATCGAGTAAATATATCATTTTTTACTGCTCCCTATTCCTCCTTCACCTCCACATACACATAAACCTCCCGCCCACCTCCTGACACTTTCTTCCGTCTTTTTCACCTTACACACACACACACACACACATACACAAGGTATATAACAACCCCTTTAATTTCCTCTTTCTTCCCTATATTTCACCCCCTCCCTCCCTCCCTCTCACCCTGCCATTGCCACACACTGCTCGTCTCATCCCCCCCCCCCCCCCCGGATTGCTGTTAACCCTTTTGATGGCGTGACATGTGCGAAAAATTGTGCCGCATTGGCGCAACTCTCTCAGATGGTCATCAGTGAATCCAACTGAGTTTATAGGCCCTTACCAAAAAGAAAGAAAGAAAGAGAGAGGGAAGGAGGAGGAGAAGGAGGCCCACTGCACAATCTGCATTTTAGCGTGCCATGGACAATTCACATATATACGTAATATATATTACATATGTACTGAGAACATCGCGTAATTTTACTTGAAATACTTTTTTTTTTTTCCCCTCATTTCTCGTTTTTTTCTTCTTTTCCTCCAACTCTGTCTCTCTGTCTCTCTTTCTTTCTTAATCGATGTGTCTCTCATGCTTAAGAATAATATTCCTTTGAATTATTCAACTCGTAATTCAACGACATACCCCGTTTCTGAACTAATCTATATATATATATACATGTCTACATGTGTATGTGTGTGTGTGCAGAGTTTGTACAGTCTTAAAATACGCCATTTCTCATTAGTCTAGACATCAAAAACGTTGAGGAAGAAGAGACACGATAATGGTATAATAACATGTAATGAAATTTTGCAGTAAATTAAATTTTGAATATAATAATAATTTTCCCATTTTGTTCTTTTATTATTAACTTTTTTTATTTTTTATTATCTACTATTATTACTAATATAAGTTAGTTTTTTTTTTTTTTTTTTTTTTTTTCTCTATTTTTCTATTTTTCTATTTTTTTAATGTACTTACAGACAATTGTAGAGAAGTGACTCTTGTATTTTAACTGTAAAACATGTTGCTCCATTTAGACAATACCATTCCGCATAATCTGGCGGACATGAATCCATGTGGAATGTGATGTTTGGCCGTGGAGTTGGCGTCGGAGGTCGTGGCTTAGGCGTCGACCTCGACGAACACGCCTCTGTGAATAATAATAATAAAAAAAAAATGAAGAATAAAAATAAGAAAAAGAAAATAAAAAAAAAAATTTATAAGAAATATAATAAAATAATTATGTGGAGGAAATTAAATTATAAATCTTATACGATCAAATCGAATACTTGTAAAGAATATAAGTGAGAGTAAATATAAATGAATAAATATAAAAAGATGAGAGAGAAGAAATAAAGATAGAACATTTATAAATATATATATATATATATATATATATAAATCATTGATGATGAAATAAATATGAATTAATTTCACCCCTGAAGAATTTCAATATGGATAAGTGTACGTTATACAGTTGAAAAATTTGAAAGGTAAAAATGAATGGCTTTAGAAATTTTTCTCTATTTTGCTCTCTTTATCTATCCCCACCTCTCAACCTGACAATAGCTATATGAGGTGGAGGGTAAAGGAGGGTGGTAGTGGTGATGGTAGTGAAGGGTGGCCCAACGATATTCGAGAACTGCTTAAAAGAGTCTTGTAAGAGCTCGCTCATGGTATTGGGTGAAAGAAAATAAAAATAAAAATAAAACTAGTGCGCGTATGGAGGCAAATGGTTCTACTCTCTCTCTCTCTCTTTCGATTCGTTTGTTCAACGTCAAAAAAATTTCGTGGCGTCGCATCTGCTCTCTGATGTGTGTGCTATATCTGTCACCTGTTGAAATTTAACGATCGTTTTCATTGGGCACAATCGCGCAAAAAAAATATATATATATATATATATATATATGAAAGTTTAAAATACAGAGTAATAAAGTGAAATACAATACGCGTAATTGAATGTTATAATGAAAGAAAGAAAAATAATTGAATACAAACCAGCAATTCCGAAGAGTGTGTATGAGAGAATGATAAGTGTCGCAAAATAAGATGGAATTTTGCGTCTTCTGCGATACCTCGCAACTCCTGTTGATCCAGAATTTTCATCATTTTTTAATCGCGTTGACGACGTTGATGCACAATTACCGCTGCTGCTGATGCTGTTACTCATACAACTGGTTCTATTAATATTCGATGACGACACTCTCGTAATATTATTATCAGTTTCTTCTAAGCATCGTCGCTGTTGTATTCTCGATATCATTTTGGTCGTTGACACATCACGAAGACCAGCTATCCTTGATAAACTGTCGTCCTCCACTTCTTCCATCGTTGTCATTGTCGTCGAGATTTTCGACGTGGTTGTGGTTGCTGTTGCTGTTGCTGTTGTTGTTGTTGTTGTTGATGATGATGATGTAATATTCAATAATCTTTTGCCTGTGTATGTTGACAATTTGTCCATTATTATATCTTGACACGACACTGAATGAATATTTCTTCGACATCGTAAATAACATTGTCGTAATCTAATGTCATTTAAATCCAAATTATTTTTATTGTCACGTATTGAATCACTGATTAATTGATTTTCCAAATTATCGTTATTGTTTGCTTCGTTTGACGAAGACAACGATGTTGACAATGTGGTTGTGGCGCTGGTCGTAAAACAGCAGGAAGATGAAGATGATGGTGATGGTGATGATGGTGGTGGTGGCAGTGGTGGTGGCAGTGGTGGTTGCAGCGGTGACGATGATAATGATGATGATGGTTCAACACTCAACTGTGAGACAGCTCCTCCAGTCGCACCACCAGGTGCTCCACCAAAATTACGACGCACGTGTCGTCGTCTGCCTGTGTGTAATAAAATACGAGTTAGAGAGTAGAGAAGAGACGAATAAATATATATATACAAACTCTTGACAGATGGTGTATGTAAAATATACAAATAATATATACATTTATCTCCAACTTTTTTTTTTTTTTTTTTTTATTTCCATTCCCCATTTATTCATTCATTTATTTATTTATTTATTTATTTATTATTATTTTTTTCTTTCTTTTATTTTTTATCTGTTGAAACGAGTCGGATTTGAAACTTCACGATAAGAATATTTGTACTTGAATTCTTTCGTTAAATACATTAAAATACGAAAAATAAATTTTTCTTCAAAAAGAAAAAAGAAAAAAAGAAAAAAAAACACTTTTCAAATATATTTATTATTGTTTTTATAATTAATAATAATAATAATTAATTTTACCTCACCTAATGAATTATTTGACATTATTAATCATAAAGAATAATAATAAATTTATAAATATAATTTTTTTCTTCTATTTAATACACAAAAAAAAAAAAAAAAAAAAAAAACAATTTGAAATACACCTGACAACTGTGAAGTAAAGATTGTAACTAAAAGTATTTGTATGATTTCTATCTACATATATATATTATTATACTATAATCTTATCATTCCATTTGTGTCTTATCGACAAGATAACAATGAAATGAATACATGTGTATATATATAGTATATCTGTATGTATTTATTTATATAGACAAAAATATGGTCAAGGTGGAGAGGGTAAAATATTGATAAATACATAAAGTAGAAACAGGGCAATGTGAAATTCAATCGTGGCAGTCTCATAAGTAGGTGACACATACATATATATATATATTACATTTACATATGTACAGTTGAGAGAATATAAGCGTCGTCATCATCCCACGTGCACTCTAGCTCTCATTAATAATTGGTCATTTCCCTCCTGACAATAACTTTACTCACTCTCTCCATATGTCATGTGTTTTACTAACTATACATATGTTTATATATATATACATATATATATATATAATAAGTGTGTGACTTTATACAGTGTATGTATCAAACTGTTTCTATTCCCTTCTTCTTCTTCTTCTTCTTCTTCTTCTTCTCATATCTATACGCCGCTAAGTCACAAATGTTTCGGTTTATCTTGTAATTACGCGAATTTACGCGTAACTTCCGTCTCATAATCTAGATGACTATCACATGTAATCCCATCATCATAATCATCGTCATTATTATTATTATTATTATATTCCTTTTTAAACCATATACAATTTTTAGTTTCAAACTAAAGTCATTGTTAGATACCGTTAATACAAATTATTTTGTATATATAATTTTATCTTGATATAATTTCAACACGAATTTCCTATTATTATTATTATTTTTTGTTCTTTTTGTTTAATCATCCCTCCACTGATATTACTTTTTAATCTATTATTTATATAAATACAGAATGAATTAAAAATTTTTTATTGTCAAGGTGTTTTTGAATTCTCTAACTCTCCTGTTTGCCTGTCAATGTGTAGAGAGGACAGATTTTTCCGAATATAAAAAGGGCACGTGGCGGAATTTTTTTTTTTTCTATATATATATATATATATATTTTTTTTAAGGGTGGTGGTGAACAAGCAGAGGAAGAAGAACCAGCTGCATCCCCGTACCGGAATATGGAAAGCCTTAATAGACTCTCGAATATGTTATTCCATATTTAAGAGGAAAATAAAAAAAAAAATATACATATACATATACATATTATATATGAATGTTTGAGACCACTTCTAAGCTTTTATATCAGCTGTATTATATATATACATGTGTGTGAGTATATACTCAAGTCAGGCTGTAGCAGCAGCAGCAGAAGCAGCAGCCGCTCACTCTTATTCTTTATCTACACACAAAATATACATATACATATATATATATATATATATACACATGTCACACGCGACATATGAGTGAAACACATGTGAGTGTACACAACAACAAGGAGATATAGCCATTGGATAAATTTTGTTGGTTTGTTGTTCGTATTTTTCGGATTGAAGATACATTGAATTGTATGTATATTATTCAATGAATGAGTCTCTTACAAAGTTTTGGAAAACCTCAATCACTCTCTTCCCACACTTACTCACCACCAACTTTCTTTCTTTCTCATATTCATTCGAACCCGGATGTGGAGATAGCGTGAAAGAGTGGCTCTTCTATTGTATCTGAGTAGGCTCGAGGAGGGTTTGGACGAAGGGGTTTGGGTTACTCATTTACTCACTCCCCTCACTCACTCTCTATCGCTGTGTCGCATTTTTTTTTCCTCTCTCTCAACCCCACGCCTTCCTCTTTCAATATATATATATTTATATTCTTTTGTTGTTGGCAAGTTTTTCAGTTATGTGCACGATCATGTATGTACAGTTGGTTAAATTATACAAGACACATCTCACATTGCCCTTTACTTCTATTGAATACTTTTTGTATATATATCATTTTGACGATTGCACAATATTTTATAATTAAATTAGGATTTTCAATTAAATGATAAATAAAAAATGTAATTTAATATATAATCAATTGTTTATCATATATGAAATTGATTTCTTATTCAGTAAAAAAAAAAAAAAAAAAAAAAAAAAAATTGTAAGAACAAAAAATTAACATCTGCATTAATTTGGTATTTATGTCAATAATGTCCACACATTGTCGGATATATTCTCTTTACGACAAAAAAAAAAAAAAAAAAGACAAATAAATAAATACAAAAAAAAAAAGAAGAGAGATAATGATGAGAGTAGAAAAAAAAAACCGTCTTGACAGCATACTGTAAAGAAATTCGAGTCGTGAAATAGAGAGAGAATAATAAAAAATAAAAAATAAAAAATAAAAAAAACCGTCTGTGTATGGCACGCGCCACAAGTGCCAACACACTTGGTTCTGTCTCTCTTTCTTCATATATTTTTTTATTTTTTGTTTTTTTAATTTTTTTTCTTCCTGGACACGATCCATCCATCGAGTAAGAATAAAATGATGAAGACTGCGAGCGCATTGACAACGACGCGTGTCAACCATATTTTTATAAACTTCAGGAGGTCTGTTATGAGAATGAGGGTGCGGAAGAGAAGAAAGAGGAGGAAAGTGTGTGTGGGGAAAAAGAGAGGGGGGGGGGGGGAGAGGAGGGTAAAAAAAAAATGAAAGGTGCAAAGTGAGGAAGGGAAAACTGAGAGTGAGAGATGAAGATAAAAGTATACGCGAATGGTAAGACAAGAAGAAACAACGAACGACCATATCTCACTGGTTTCTGGGGTCTCTCGGTCTCTAGCACACACATGCTCTCTTCTCTCTTTCTTTCTTTCTTTCTTTTTTTTTTTTTTTTTCCCCTTTTTATTCTTGGGTATTCACAGAGGTTACAGCTGCCAAAGGTGCAATGAAGATCAAGGAAATAACAGAGACAAAATATGCAAAAACATAAAAAAAATCATAAGAGAAATATAAACCTTCTTTTACCTGTTTTACCATCACTATCTTCATTTCTATTTTCACTCTCTTTTATTTATTATCCCCTAATATGCGAAAAATGATGCCTGACATCAGGCCAACGTATGTATTAAATAATAATAAAATTAAATATAATTTGATTCCTTGACCGTGTATTAAATATCGATACAGTTCCACAGTCATTGAACTGCTGTTGAATAGTTTTTTTTTTTCTTTTTCTTTCTTCATCCACTCCTATATAAATATATTTTTTTTTTTGTATGTTCAATATCATTGATGTTCACATCGTATCTTTGGAAATTTTTTACTTCCTTTCTTTGATATATTAATGCCCTTTATACACTTTGAATGCATAAGAGTTTGAGTGTGTATGTGCATTTTTAATTTTTCTCTTCTTCTCCCAATTTTTTTTTCCTTTCTTTTCCTCTTTTCCTCTTTTCTCGCTCTCTCTCAATTTTTCATTTTTTATTTTTATTTTTAATGCTGAGTCTCAGCACGCATCCTACGAACATGCCACAGACACACTCATATATAAACACACAATCACATATTAATACGCGTTGTCTACCTACGGGCTTTGTAGCTACATCAACTCGGGTATATAGTCACTGAGTCATCGTCAACTTCCTTTACATTATTGGCGACTCACACATATATATATTTTTGTCCTCAATTTTCCCAACAGAACAATTTCATTTAATCATCAATTTTATCATTATTAATTTATTCCCATTTTCTTTAACACTTTGATTGCCATGTTGATCATATATGATTGGCCACAGTTTTTCCTGTGGCGCCACGGTAGTGATCATTGGTGACCAGAGCGTTATATGATTTGAATAATAAAATTACTCCCGTGGTGCCCTGAGCAAAACATGTGATTTCGGCGTGACAGTCAAAGTGTCAACCCCATAAATTTTATGAATAAAAAAAAAAAAAAAAAAGACAAATTAATATTAGACAATTAATTAATTAGATTCGATTTGTTTATTATTATTATTATTTATTTATTTTTTTCAAATATTATTTTATGAATTGACATAAATATTCAGACGTTACATGAGGAGGGGTATAAGGAGGCAAGATGAAGTTTTTCAAAACGATTGAAAAGAAGAAAGGAGAATAGAAGAAAAAAAAAAAAATACAAAAAAAAAAGGGAGAGAAATATTAAAGTTCAAGTCGCGCGCTTGGCAGCTGCGCAACTTGAGGGTGCACACACACACACACACACACAGAGAGTCGCATCAGGACGAACATGTGCGATGTCCAGGTTTTTTTTCTTTTTCTTTTTCTTTCTTTCTTGGACCACACGAACATAGTACATGTATATACATATACAGTGGACGATATTAAAGGGCAATAAAGAGGACCCGTGAAGAGTAGAAGAATTGGTATATAGACAGAAGGATGAAAGATGAATACGACGCGTGCCACAAAACACACGATTCAATAAAAAAAAAAAAATTATCCCAAAATTTTTATCCACAATAATCTCCGGTCTACCTATTATACAATTTCAACATATTTAATTTAGATATACCATTTATTCATTCATTCATTCATTCATTCATTCATTATCATTATTGTATTTTTTTCTTCATTATGTTTACATAAACTTTATATATTTATTTATTTATTTTCATATAGTTTATCACTCTATGATAAAATTTATGTATTTAAAACACCTGTCGCAGTGTCATAAAGATACGAGAAACTAAAAAACAAAAAAAAATTCTATCGCGTGTATTTTTCCTTTTTTGTTTTTTCCTCTCGGTATACATAATAAAAAAAAAAAAAAAAAAAAAACAACTCTCACACCAGTATATATATATATATTTTTTTTTTTCTACTGTGGCCACCAACGTGGTGATCCACTTGAGAATATGAATGTTAAAGTTTCTGATGAGAAAACGTGGAAAAAAAAAAAAAAAAAAAAAAAAATTAAACAAAAAAGACGATCGTCAATCGAGGAAGCATCAAGAGGATTAAAGAAGACAATCCCTCCTCTTCTCTACTCACCCTCGAGTAAAGGATATATTGTGCAATATATATATATATACAATATATGTATATATATAAAATGAGAAGAGAGCAAATGAGGGGTGGGATCGATGTGTGGGATCAAGATCTCAATGGGGTCGTCGTGCCATATCGCAAACGGCGGTTTCAGATCACAACGAGTTTTGTATATACAGGTATTGTATATCGATACATCGTTTGAAGAAGGAAGCATATTACAGAATAAAAGGGTAGGAGAAAGAGGGAGAAGGGGGAGGATTAAAAGAAAAAAAATATATATACGTACGAACGTACATATATATACGCAAAAAAAAACAATAACAAATGTATGTGGATGTAGATGAAAAAGAAGGCAGAGTGAAGCGATATATTATATATATATATATATGGGGTCCTATAGGCACATTATTGGAAGCTCGCAAACCGCATACTCTGTAACAACACATGGTACGTTTTTGGGTGCCGCAGATGGTTTACTCGGACGACGATTATTGTTTTTATTTATTTATTCTTTTTTTTTTTTATTCTTTACCTGTGTTTATAATGTCCTGAATCAAGAAAGACTATTTTTATTTTTTTTTGGGCGCTGACCGATTATTTTCTTCATCACGAAATACACTAATGACTTCACGTGTATGCGAAGTTCAATATGCCATGTAGGTATGTCGTTCTTGATGTGTTTTGTATTACTTATTATTATTATTATTATTATTATTATTATTATTATTATTATTATTTTTCACACACAAATGCCATCGTGTGTATAGATATATTTTTATCATTATATGTTGTCCTATATGTATAAATTATACTGAATAATAAAATTTATTCAATAAATAATAATTTCTATACTTTTTTTTATTGGATATTTAAAAAAATAATATTAATAATAATAATTAATAAATAAGATAAAATTTAAAAAATTGTGATATCATTTTATAAAGTACGTTGATTCGTAATTGATTGATTGTGGTTTGTTTTTACGTTTGAATAAACATCTATTTTTTATTTTATTTTTTTCTCATCCATTATCCATGGAGAATTTTACTCGCACACAAATTTCTAAAAATCTTCTTATTACGTTTCGTTAAACGATCAATAGCCGTTGTCGTTGTGTAGTCCTTACATTATCCCTTATTGTGACCAAAAATGTTGAGAGAAGTTTACATGTTGTATGTATATATATCCTTTATATTCAACGAGGGGAGAGAAGAAATAAAGTCTGGTATTCTTACGCTTCAATTGCGGCCCTTTTTTTGTTTTCTCTCTCTCGATAATCGTGGAAAATTCAGCCAAAATGTCCAACATAGAAACCCGCAGGGCCAGTATTATCTTCTTTTCTTTTTTTTTTTCCTGTCGATAATTCACTTGAATATATAAATTGGCGAGATAATCGAGTTTAAAAGAGAACGATTTCAATATTAGGTTATGGTACTTGTTCATTCAATCACTCGATTGCTACCGCCCCCTATCCACTACTTCCGACAATTTTTCGTCGGGGTGCTTAAGGGTATATATATATATATATATGTGATCATCTAGTCATGCATGCGAGAGGTTAATGTGCAAGGTAATTCAATCTGGCTAATCGTCCATATATATCTGATGTAATTTCATATTCTATATATAAGAATTATTCCAGCCAAAGTGCGGTCGTTTAATTTTATATACGATTATCTTCGTTATTATATTTTATTCTTTCATTCTCTCTTTTATATATATGAATTATAACCTCACTTTTTTCCTCCAAATTTATAAGAGTGAGGTTAGAAAATTATTTTACATTAAAGATTGTATAGATATACAATACTTGAAATATGTATATATATAAAGACGTTATACTTCTGATAACATTTTAAGAAAAGAAAAGAAAAGAAAAAAAAAAAAAAAGAGATGAAAATATATTTATGTATTATCTAGGATTTAATAAATAAAAGTAGAATAATGATGACAACGCAAAATAATTTTTTATATAAATATATCTATACATACATTTATATATATATAATATATTTCTTACACCGGGAGGTCGGTCAATATGGACGACAATGGTGCGGGCGCGATGCCGCGCCAAGGATAATTGGACGGCGCATTAAATTAGAGGGAGCAGCCCGGCGTTTCTTTCGTGCGGCTAGCGGAACGAGGCGGAATAATTTTTCCTTGTTTTCGAGAGCAAGTATGAGACACAAGAAAGAAAGAGAAAGATAGTAAAGTAGACCGATAGAAAGACTGAGAAAAGAGTAAAAAGAGGATCGTTAAAGGCGCCGAGAGTTTGGTGTATATATATATATATATATAACAATACCAAAAAATAAGTTAGGTTATAATGATTAAGGAAAAAAAAAAAAAAAAAAAAAAAATGAAATTTAAACATCAACCTGTCACAAATATTGTCATTTACACACAATTGTTAACAACGTATACAGATAAATAAAAATTTGGCTACAATAGAAAAATAGATTGAATGATAAATTGTAAAAAAAGAATGAAAAAAAAAAAAAAAAAAGAGCAGAGTGGGGGGATGGATTTGAGCGTAACGAAAGCGTGCAAAAAGTCATCGTGTGCTCTTAGTGCACACGCTCATAAATCATGTGGCGACCCACTTGCCACAACGTCTGTATAATCTGGTACAAGAGGGAGAAGAGAGTAAAGCAAGTGGTGGCCTACGTCATTTATTATAATAGAAAGCACATAATGTCTATACATATTATTATTACATTGTTGTATATATATTTAAATTTGCATATTCATTTTTATCCCCTCTTTACTCTAAATTTTTTTTTTTTTTTTTTTTTTTTCCACAATAACATTTAATGTAATATAATATTGTATAAAAAAAAACAGATATAAATACCATACAAATTTAGTTGACTAATGTCAAAGAATGTGTATGGTATAAAATGTGAAAAGAACATTGTAAAAAAACGTGATTTTAGGCCAACTTTGTGTGTATTTGTAATGGGTGGGTATTTTTTTTTCTATTTTTTTTTTTTTTTTTTTTTTTTTGTGCTGATTGACGGCTTCTCACCAATTGTTGCACGCTCACGTATATTTTCTCGTCCATTATGTTCAATTCCCCTATTTGCAATCTCTATCCATCTCTCTTTTTCATTCACTCCCAAGTTGACGTATATAATATAAGGTCGTTTTTGACATTTAGCGTGCGCAAATACCGAGAATGTCCACGGTCTTTGATGTCCACCGATTCCAATTGGGTGGGCGCTGCTGCTGCTGTTGTTGCTACTGCTCCTGCTCATGCTATCGCTTTTTGACTCATTGTACCGATGTATATATATATATATATATATGTGTGTGGGGGGTTCGCCAGTGCCGATATTTTTTTTTCTTCTTTATTTCATTATTTATTATTTTTTTTTTTGTGTATACTGAACGTGCTCAATCTCAATGAACAGTCAAAATCTCATTGACATCTTTCTCTTTTCTTATTACTTTATTATTATTATTATCATTATTATTATCATTATTATCCCACTTCTCCAATCCCTAATCTTCTTTTTCACTTTTTTTTCATCAACATTTGTCGTTATTCAAGTTATTCCAAAGTTCACATGTGCATTAGGTTTATCAGAAATTTGTGAAATGACGAATTACAATTTGAACAGGGGGCAATGGGAATGTTCAAATAAAAATCTTGACTGGTTGACGTATACACAAAACGTGCAAACAAGTCCAAGTGTGTGTGTGTGTGTCTGTGTAAAAGTTTATATTCAATAAAATATTTATTAGGGATCACAGAGAGCGACTAATACAAAAATCCCCACTGAGTTCAACTGTGACGAAGGTGAAAGCAGCCAGAAAGAGGAAAATAATAGAAAGACGAAAGGAGGAAGAGAAAGAAAAACAATAAAAATAGTGAAAGAGAAGGAGAGGGATATATATATGTGTGTGTGTTTGTAGCCCTAACCAACCGCGTGGCGGTGGTATAATATTACAAGGCTCGTGATATAGTTCTCTCTCGTTATTTCACTCTTTTATTCTCTTGTTCTTATTATTTTTTTGTCTCTTTTGCTTTAGTACACGGTTTTAGGACTCTTGGGTGTCCAATAAGAAACGTACGTGGTTGACCAGAAGGTTTTCTTGTATCATTCACATATATATATATAAAATTTTGTCCTGACATATATATTTTGTACATAAAAAATAATTATAATTTTTTATTTCTTCGATCTTTGATGTTGATAATTTATCCGTCGGATAATAATAAAATCAACACAAAGTGTTAATCAAAAATATTTGTATGGATATAATTTAAATAAAAACAAACAAACAAAAAATTTATTAATGTTCAAATTGATGATGTACAAAAAATATAATAAATTTTATATTTTATTTTATGTTATGTTATGATTTTTTTATATTTACACACACACGATAGAGGAAATTTTTTTTTTTTCTCTTTTTTTCTCTTGGTAGGCGTAACGAAAAAAAATCTATTCCAAAATTCCACTTCTGAATCTCCATTAGGTACACCATATTCCATGGTTGTTCGCTTTCATTGATGTTTGTGTGGCTCTATATATATATATATAGATGAAGAAACACACCTGGTTCCTTTTTCAATCTTGCTCCCGTTTGGACTTCTCTCTTTTTCGTTCTCTTCAACACACACACACACACACACACACACACACAAACATATACATATTGTATATCTTCAATTGACTGAATGTAGATGGTATACATATACCGCCTTCGATCTTCGTCACATTAACGCAAACTGCATTGGCAACCACGCCCGCCTCGTTATCCCTCAGAGTTTTTTTTTTCCTTTCTCTCTTTCTCCCTTTCTCATCCAATAAATAAATGACAAACGAATGCCGAAAGACCACCTAACCACTACTGCAACTACCACCACCACTACCACCAAGACAATGACGACGACGTCATTGTAAAAAACACACCACCACCACCACCACCACCATCATCATCATCATCATCATCATCGAAGACCGCCAACAGGTTAACGTCTAATTATTTTTACATCTCTATGCTAATTTCAATTAGGATATTTTTTTTTTCTCAGACCAATTGTCTTCTTCAGTTTCCTTTATTATTTTTTTTTTTTGTTATTAAATTTCATTTAAAATATTTGTTGAATATTGTATGTTAAAATTAAATTGTTGAATCCTAGTTTTGTTTGTTTTTTTTTTTTATATTTCATACTTTTACGATTAAAACTAGATAATGTGTGAATGTGTTGTTATTTTATAGAAATTAAACTTGCAATGGTGGATCACACGTTTCAATAATTTTTATATGGTATCCTCCAAGAAATCCCTAATTTGTAATGCAAAAATAATTTCTCAGAATGATGAGATATATATATATATATATTTTCATATTTTTTTTCCCCTTTATTCACATCAGCATCGTGTGCTTTTTTTCTTCTTCTTCTTTTCTCTTCGTTCTTTTACTTCTTTATAATTTTTTTTTCTTCTTTTTCCTTTCATTTTGTCCTATCGTACTGTCGAGGATATTCGGGAATCGCTGAGACTTTTACCCAAGCACGTTCATACGCGTTTATTTGAAAAGAAGTAAGTGAGCAGAATAGAATTCCTGTGTGTGGAATACGCTCTTTTCTCACTGTCTCTTATACTGCCTCGCCCCTCAGTATATATGTATATATGTTTTTTTTTTTTTTCTCTTCATTCTTCCTCTTTCTCTCACGACACTGGATACAGTCTTGGAAAAAGTATCATGAATTTATTTTTTGTTTCTGCATAACAAAAGTGTATAAAGTATCTTTAGCCAAAATCTATAGGAATAACATTTTTTTTTTTTTTTTTTTTTTTTTTCAGTTGCATTTTATCAAGGAGGATGAACTTTCTAACTCTTTATTTTATTTATATATCTATATGTATTTTTATTCTTTCTCCTCATTCTTTGCTAGTAGACAGACAAGAAGCTGACGTCACTTCCCGGAGATGGTAATATCCAGACGAGTTGTCGTATGTATGAGAAATTCATTGGCGTATTGTGAAAACTTGGGAAAAAAAAAATCTTTTTCACCTCTCACTGTATCAGACTCTATATGTATATATATATATATATATATTTTTTTTTTCCTTTAAATAAATAAATAAAATATACATCTAAATATAAATTACTTGAATCAATTAATATTCTATATGAAATAAAAGAATTGTGAAATACGTGTGAATTTTTTGGTAATTTATAAATTCAACATAAATGAGATATTTGTCACAACTCTCTCCTCCTCCAATTGTCACTTCAAATTCAAAATATATATTATATATTTCATTTTTCCCATTCATATTTTTCGGCCCAGTTAGCAATAAAATAATCTAAACAACCATCATAACGTATTTTTACAACATTTAATCCTTTTAAGAACCAAAAGATTTTATGCTGTCTTAAACTCATACTTTTTTTTTTTTCTTACAAATCCAACTGGAACAAATATCTGTCTATCTCAAAACCTTTAATCTTCTTTTCAACATTCAAAAATCCTAACCCAAAACATTTAATCAAACGATAGAAAAAAAAGGAAAAAAAAAAAAAAAAAAACAACAACAAAAACAAATAAAATAAAATAATGACAGAAAACTTTTTTTGCTCATTCTTTATTTTAATTTAATTATTTAATTATTTATTTATCACTTGTTTTTGTTTTTTTTTTTTCCAATTTTATTTTTGTTAAGACATAATGAAAAAAAAAAAAAAAAAAAAAAAAAAAAAAAAAAAAAAAATATGGCAGTTGTAAAAAGTCAAAAGAAAAAGATCAGCAGTTTATTCGATCGCGTTACTCCGACGATTTATTAAACCAAAACCACCAAACACACTCAGTCCACATACACATTTATTCATATATATATATATATTGTTGTGTTTGTTATATCTATGGTGAGTCTCTTTATCGTGTGGCCAGATAGGCGCCAAGGGTTCGATAATTAATGGCTGAGGTTCTTGGGGCGATTGTACAAGCGCCAAAGGAGGAGGAATAAAACGAAAGTGTAGGCAAAAGAGAAATAAAATAAAAATAAAAAAATTAAACAAATAAATAAATAAAAAATAAATAAATGAACAAAAATTAGATGGCTTAAAAATGATGATAATAATAATAAATAAATAAATAAATAAAATAAAATAAAAATTGAGAGAGAGAAAGAGAGAGAATTCGATTGGTGGGCCACCCGGAAAAGCCAATACATTCCAATCCACCGAAATTCCAAACATTGGAGACACCTACAAAAATTATATCTACCTGGGCTATCGTTCACCAACCGTGTCCTCGAGAAAAATTGACCTGAAGTTTATTTTTAAATACACATATAAATGTATAGGTGTGGAATATCTTGAAGATTAGATTACTCAAATCACTAGAGGCGAGGATGATAGTTGGGACACCCTACTGGGCGTTTATAAAAAGTCAATTTGCCAGAAGAAACGCGTAGATTGAGTGTTTAAGATTACTCACTTATACAGACAAGATTATTATCATTTAACTTATTATTATTTCCCCCTCATCTCTTTCTTTTTCACTTCTCTATCTCACTATTACTATTCACTCGTACTATTTGTATTTATTATTTATTTAACTAATAAAGTATTATTTGTTAGATTATTGTTCGAGTTTATTTTAGGTTAAAATAATATAATACTTGGATATTCATATTCAATGATTATATTTACATTGAATAACAGTAGTAAAATTAAATTGTGGAGAAAAAAAAAAAAAAAAATTTCTTCTTCCACTTTTTTTCCCTTTTAAATATTGTATTCTCACATCTGTGTATTTTTGAAGCTCAGAGAAGGGTCAGGAGAGCGAAACAGAACACTAGAAGATCGTGAAATCCGACAAGTGCACGCACATATATTATATATATATAAACTAACGTGTGAGAGTAAGATTGTTGGCGCAAGGACTTAACAATGCAGCCAAGAAATAATATACTATTTAGTTACTGCCACATATATACATGTATATGAATGTACACGCGTGTGTGTGTGTGTTTCTTATGGTTTGTGGGAACTAACTGAAAAATTACTTTCATCACCCATAACACCATAGAAATAAAATAATATAAATTTTTTTGTTTTTTTTTTTTTTTTTTTCACTTCATAAAATAATTTTCCAGGGGAATTTTTCGAATTCCAGAAAAATTATGTAATTCATATATATTATTTTGATAATTATTTAATTATTAATCTTGAAAAAAAAAAAAAAAAAAAAAAAAAAAAAAAAAAAAAAAATTGTTTTCACTGTTTGCAGCGTTCAGCGATAAAATATATGTATATAGGTATATAAGAAGAGCTCAAATACACTCGCACCATCTTCTGAAAAGAGATAATATACGGCTCGTTAAAAAAGCCGCTTTGAAAGACGAAAATTGCTTGTTATTCCATATATACAGCGAGTTAAATGTACCCGACACGTTTCTCTAGTTCACTAAAACACACATTTATATATATAGACAATTTATAATAATATTTTTCATTTTTTATTTTTCTTCTGTTTGTTTATTATCTATTGAGAGATATCACTCTGTAAATACTTAACATAACTAATTAATTTTTTTTCCTCTCCCACTCCAATTGATTGAAAAATAAAAAAATAAAAAATATCATTAATTTTGAGTAGATATATATATATATATTTTTTTTTCCCTACACAATATTCTCCTCAATTATCACGTATATTTATTCAATTATATATAAATAAATCTGTTGTCATCATTCATACACGTATATATGTAAGAGTAATTTGTGAAAATGAGTGGAGAATGAATAAATTACATATTCTCATCTATTCTTGTATGGAATGAGGAAAAAAAAAAACACCTATCAAACATTGCAGACAGATTAAATGTGAGATACAATTACAAATGGGAGAGATAAAAAAAAAACAAAAAACAAAAAATAAAAAATAAAGTGATAATTTAACGAAGTGAAGAAAATGAATAAAATTGAATTCAAAAAAATCCAAGAGAAAAAAAAAAAAAAATAAAAAAAATAAATAAAAGTTGCCTGTTGTCCATATACAATTTTTTGTCTAAGTTGTGTCTGGTGACTGTGACAACGGATAAATATACTCGTAATGTAATGTTCAAAAGTGTAGTTGGATATGTTAAAGCCAAATTGTAAGAGCGAAAATACATTTGGTCGGGCATTCACGCAAGTAAAGTGATGATGATGATGATGATGATGATGATGATGATGATGATGATGATGATAATAATAATAATAATAATAATAATAATAATAATAATAATAATAATGATGATGATGATGATGATGATGATGATGATGAAGAATCGCAAATTGTACAAAAGCAAAAGAGTAAAATAGAGAGGGAGAGAGAGAGAGAGAGAGCGAAAAAGCGAAAGAAAGAAAATTGCTATACGACACATCGTATCCTCCATAGAGAACGATTGCTATTTCCGTTTGGAATAAAAAAGATAAATTCGGGGATCCACAGACTGAGACAAAACAGAGAAAACGAATAGATGTGAAAGAGTGAGAGTGAGTGAGGGAGAGAGAGAGAGAGAGGGAAAAGGGGAGAGAGAGAGAGCGTCTCTCCTCGCCCAGTCTCTGTCTCGCTGTCTCGTCTAAAGATAAAAGCCGCCATGAAGTGAGCCCAGACGTTTTAACGCGAAAAATTGCAATGACTTTTTTCCCCATCCCTTCACCTTCTAATTCCCACGAAGAAAAAAAAAAAAAAAATTTATATAATTATCAATTTACTATATATTTGGTTTTGTTTCATTCATTCATTCATTCATTCATTCATTCATTCATTCATTCATTTATTCATTTATTCATTTATTTATTCATTTATTTTTTTTTGTTTTTAAAAGTGATACAGTTTAATTGTATTTTTGTAATATGATGAATTGTTATCAGTGGAATGGGAAAGGTGAGGGTGAGAGGTAAAGCAAGATGAATGACAATGAATATTAATATTAATTGTCAAGGTTAAATTGATTTGTGAGGTTAAATCATATTGAAATCAATGTCGCGTGTATATACATAGCAGAATGATTTCATTTTTAGTTTTGTGATTCAAGGGGACCAATTTATAGACTGATAAAAAAAGAGAGGAAGAGACACAAAAAATATATATGTAATTTCTATATCTTCGAGATTGTATATCAGCCGATGAGAAAATTTTGATAATCGCAAGTTGAGCACCTCTGATACTGTATAAGTCACGTGACTGTCTCTCATTCTCTCTTTCATGTGTCACTATATATATATATTTTTCTGTGGACACCACGCGAGAATCGCAAAACGTCAGGCCAGATTATCCTCAGGTCAGGCCTTTCATTTTCCATTCGTACACAATTTCAATCATTATTCAAAAATTTATTATTGAAAAATCATTAATTTTACAAATAATATAATTATTTTCGACAGTTAATATCTTCATATTATGAGATATGATTTCATTAAAGTGTATTAATATTGAAATTAAATGATATAATCTTAAAAGATTAGTAAATAAAATGAAAAATTTATTGGTTCGCACGCGCGTGTCAATTGTGTATATTGGATTCAAGTCACACCCAAAGAGTGAGTTTGTAAATATCTAGACTCGCTTTTTTTCATATAATTACAAGAAAAATAAAAATAAATAAATAATAATAATAATAATAATAAATATGAACAATTATTTTTAATATGAAATAATTTTTGTGTTTTTTTTTTTAAATTTATTTATACTTTTGCGACAAACCTGAAAGTCTGGCGAGGAATCTGAGCATACCAGTGGCGGAGTACAGGCACCTAGCAGCACCTCCAGCAACGAGAACTCCTCCTGTTATAGGCATGTGTGTGTGTGAATCAATTTTGTAAAAAAATTTTTTTAATTAATTTTTTGTTTTTTTGGTTCACTTCTCTCTCTCGTTCAGTCGCTTTTTTTTATGTCACACACGCCTTTTCTTTCCTTTACAACGTGACAAAAAGACACACACTCACACACACACAATCAATATTCAATGTATATATATATATATATATATATATCACACAACCTCTAGTAGAAGGAAATACAAAAAAATATATATATATATATGGCGAATAATTGAAATATTAGAATTTTACGTCACTTTTGCGCGCACCTTTTTTTTTTTTTCTTTTTTAAATACACCAGTTCCCAATTCTAATTTCCATCATTAGTTTTTGTCTTCCTGTTGTTCTTTTAATTATAAATATAATTATTATAATTATATATTTTTTCTTTTCAGTTTCAAAAACCTCGTGGCCATCAACAATGATCGAACTCAATACAATTCCACAATTACATATGTAATTACACGCACAGAATTTTGCATATAGATATTATTTATATATATACGCACACATACACACTCGCACTGTTGTTCAGCAGCTGCGGTGTACTTGACGTGTGTGAGTTTGCCACATGCAAATAACAGGAAAAACTAACCTTCAATTGGAAAAACAAATGGATATTAATATCAGGAAAAGAAAAAAAAAAAAAAATATATATATATATATATATATATATATGATAATAATAATAAAAATAAATAAGTAAATGTGCAAATTTGTCAATTGAATAACTCAGTTAACATCCATATAACAAATTATACACACACTAAATATTTCTTCCTTTCTCAGTTTGACATTGATTGATAATTACTTTTCGTGGTTGTTGCGTTTTTTTTTCTTTCTTTTTCTTCCTTTGCGCTTTTCCCCGTTTGATTTATCTTTTTTCGATCAATAGAAAATTTGGATAAAAGACGTCGAGGACCAAATGTGAGATGGTCCCTCTTTCGGGGAGGGGACCCTCCCAAGACAACGTACAACCACCACCTCCAAGGGGGGGATGAATTTATATGTCGCGTGTGTGCATGTATATATCACTCCCTACAGGCACGAACTACGTGCAAACTAAGCCCCGTGCCATAGAGAGCCAGGCCACTCCATCGCTCCTCGCCGGACACGAGCGCCATTGCCACATCTCTACCACACTCAACCTTTTTTTTTTTTTTTTTTTTTTTTTTTCTTTATCCTCTTGTCTTTTATTTTTTTTCCCCCCACTGCGAGTTTCGTCTAACTCTCTTTCTCTCTCTTTTTATATATCAAACACTCCTTTTTTCCTCACGCATACACATACACTATCTTTGACCCTTTTTCCCTTTCTTCGGACACGTTATTGTTTTTTTTTTTTTTTCTGTTTTATTTTTGACGTTCTCTGCAAGATCTCTCTTTTGTCTCTCTGTGTGTATGTATATATACATATATTGTGTACACAGTGATATACACAATAATTGATCACTTGGTTCTATTATTTTCGTACAATCACAAAAATCCTTTTATAAATATATATTTTTGATTAAATACCACACAAGTCTTTTACTGTATGTATACACACGCATACGAATAAACAAATAATTCACATGATGGAAAGGAAAAATAATTTGAAATATGAATAGTAATATATAGTAATAAATAAATAAACAATATGAAATGAATATTATTTGAAATAATATAGTAGTATTTTATATAGAGAAGATGAGAGTGAGGTTAATTTTTATATTGTAATGTGAAGTGAGTAGCGTGTGGTGGATGATAGAGTGGCGGGGGAATTTGAATATGAAGGAGATGTTCCGTACAAGTACACGTCAACGAGCCAACTGAGGACAGAGAGCATCTGCCGTTTGAGGTCTTCTCTCCCTTTTGGCGTTTCGCTTTTGCCCCCGTCTCACTCTCTCACACACACTTGTATTTACACTCGTTAATATTTAATCCTCTCCCACTCGCACTCTTATAAATTCCGTAGTTTGGCAGTGTACGCCTCTCTTTTTCACTCATTCGTAGTGTGATACGTCGCATTCGACCGGTGTCACTCCCTGCCCTGCCTCTCATCGTAAGTCACTCCCCACTCACTTTGATTTACAATAGTTGCATCGCTTTTTCTCACTTAGACGGGTCCAATGAATGGGGAAAACGCGCGCGCGCCCTCACCCGTGTACCAGGGAGATTATACCACTTCCCTACGAAGTATAACGAAATTATACGGAAATATCCGACGGAAAAATATATAGAAAATATATACAACAGTGGGGGAACACATATACACACATGTTTATATACACATGGCAGTGTATATAATCATGTTGTATGTGTTTGTGATATTTGTAGATGTGTATTGCGTCCCCGGTGATCGTCATATATATATATATATATATATATATGTGTGTGTGTGTGTGTGTGTGTGTGTGTGGAGGTACTCACTCACGCACTTCCCGCATTACACCACACACGATTCTTGAATAAAATTCCATTCTTCCCTTTCTTTTTGGGCTCACTATATTATTGCTACCGCGGTGTGTGATTGTGGAAAGCCGGATTCAGACGGTGGTAGACGCTCGCGCGTTTCTTCGGGATCCAAATTACCGATGCGGAAATTTATATATGTGTCGCGTACATATATGTTACATTTATATATTAAAATATATAGAATTCACATGAAATGCAAGATATATTTTCGCGAGATAGTGAACTCTTGCGTGCCAGAATCAATTAATCGATTTTCTCGTGACAGATATTTCAGATATAATTTATCAACTTTTTTTTTATTTGATATACACCATTATATTAAATAATTTTTTTTTTTGTTACAATAGATTTTTTATTAAGATTTTAACTAACAATTTTTTTTATGAATTACTATAAAAAAAAAAATTTTTTAAAAACTGTAATACCTACTAAGATAATGTTATACTTTGTATATCAAAAAAAAATTTTTTATAAAAAATATTTTCAGTATTTTAAATATTAAAAATTATATGATTTATTGGTGGTTGGAGGAAAATAAAAAAAAAAATTGCGTTGTCTGTTTCTTTTTTTCATTCAAACATAGAAAATTATTGTTGGTATCCGAGAGCGACATCTCGCTGTTTAATGATTAACTTTTTTTCATTTCACCTGAATCAATTCACTCTCGGTAAATTCGCGATATCATCTACAAATATACATATTTATACGTATGCCCATACAATATTTTTCTTCCTGATAAGATAACAAAGGTGTCGCGATGGACAGAAAAAAAAAACCGACAAAGCAACGCTCTGATTCACCTTTTAAATTTACTTAATTTTTTATACTTCATTTTTTATTTTCAACACAGTCATATACTTTTATTTATCGTTCACATTCCCATTTAATTTTGATTTGATGGTTTATTTGATAATAACAGTAGATAAAGGCTTATGGAGAGGTCGCGCAAATGAATCGCACACCGCGAAGCATTTAAAAATATCCAGGAGTTATCGAAGCATCTCGATTCACCTGCCGCCACCTTGAAAGTGAAACATCTGCACGAACAATCTCCTCTCTCATCCTCTCTCTATATACATATCTCGATATGTGTGTGTGTGTGTGTGTGTGTCGATCGCTTTATCTCCTTTACACTTTTTCTTCTTTCCTACGTAAAATATTATTTTTCTTTCTCTTCTGTTTCGAAAATTATTAGTATAAGTATATCGCACCAATGAACGGAGCTGTACTCTGCACATCGCCCTCAAGATGCGCTTCCTCAAGCATGGAAATTAATCAACCTCGATAAAAGTTATATATTCTATTCACCCAAGTGAATACAACCATCAGTAGTATCTTCCAGCCTGAGCTAATGTATACGTTGACTTCTTCTTTGGCTTCGGAAAAAAAAAAAATAAAATGAAAAAACCCAAGACAAGTATTATGGAAGAAAATAAATTATTCTCATACAATGTAAAAAAAAAAAAAAAAAAAAAGTGGATTATTAAAATAAATTAAGAATCTCAAGAACACGGAAAAAACAAAAAATTAATAAATTTTCTCACCTCAATTTTCATGAATAAATAAGATAATTGATCATATATGCACAAGAATTTTTTCGTATTTTTCTTTTGTCATTTCAATGCCACTATAAAATTGAAGAACGGTAACAAAAAAAAAAAATATGAGAAGAAATAAAATAAAGAAACAGAAATAGAAAGAGAGTAACGATAATTCCGTTTTGATTATGTTGATGGTTATCATTTCTTCCTTTCTTTTTTTTTTTTTTTTACCTCTTTTCTTCACCGTGAGAATATTCCAAGTGCAACGACATTATGATAAACGGAATGAATATAAAATCGTTTATTTAATGTAAACGAATTTTTTTTTTTTTTTTTTTTTTTGTAACATTCAAAGATTTTTCAATAGATTTTTCCAATCATCTTCACTGTCATCTGTAAAATATTTATTAAAAAATGTGTTAGTGTTGTAGTTAATTATCAATATTTCAATCACAAACATGAATTATCATGACTTTATGACAATTTGTATTGTGCATATGGTTATAAAAGATTAAATGATATACACGCATATTATATAAATATATAGAATATTTTATAGTTCTAATATCTAAGTGAAAAATAATAATAATTATTATAAATGAATGAATAAATAAAAATGAGGTCATACATTTGATGTTATATGCAAAATAACAAATGCATCATTACAATACTGAATATCTAATAATTCAACTTGTCTTACACTAGTTATTACATTGATAATCAATAATATTCCGAATATATTTAGGACATTCATGCTAACAATTTTATCTATTTTATTTTCTTATAACTTAACCACTTGGCATCGATCACTGAAGACCAATTTTTGTACGTACCTTCAATTATGAGTTTCTTTTATTATCCAACAATTCCACAATAAATTTAATTTTATGATTCATCTTGTTATTATTTTCCACAAGAATTTTTTTACTCAAATCAACAATAATACGATACAAATTGAGTGATGAATTTTATTATTATCATTGTTATTGCTATTTTTCTTTTTTTCTTTTTTTTTTTATCTTCTTCTTGATAATTATCTGGCAAGTGATAATCGATGAAACGTGATGCCAAAACTCCCTGTAGAATAATAAAAGCATTAAGCGATAGCAGTCAAATATAAGTAATGAAAAAAAAAAAAATAATAATAATAATAATAATAAATAAATTAAAAATAAAAGAAGAAGAAGAGAAAAAAATGGGGGAGGGGGAGGGGCTATGATTCTGTGAGTTTGATTAAATATTTATATATCACGATATGTACAGATGGATATGTATGTCCATATGTATATAACATTTGGAAGCGCAGGCGTGAGTTTGCTGGTTTGGCATTCTCATATTTTATTTCGAATGTGCACTGGTAAATGCATTAAAACAATACATGTATATACATCTGTATTTTTATTGTATTTCAATCCTTACAAAATACAATTTATTATTGTGAATTTCGTTGATGAAACCGAAAATGCTGATCACTTGGAATTTAATTATAATTATAATATCAATTATATTTCAACGCGTCAATGCCCAAATGAAAATAAAAATGGGCAAGTGATTATTTAATAATATAAATTAGAATGAATAATTTATATATATATATATATATAAATTTTTTGCATTAAATTAATTTGCTATAAGTGATTTTATTGATTTTAGTTGTTATCATTGAAAATTTTGAAGAGCAAAGTTTAGGACCATTTAATGATGTATTACTTGACGCTGAAAGAGCTGCAGGTGGCAATGATATTATAAGTGTTGAAGTGAAACCAGTGCAACTTGATCGTGATAATATCAATGAAAGTTTGCAAGGAGGTGAATTCATTTTTTGTTTGTTTTCAATTGAATTATCAATATATACAATTTTATATTGGTGTGTAATAATATTTGTGTGTTAACAGTGTGCAAAGAGTTTTTTAATGGGATAACAATTATCTTAGATATGACTTACACTGGTTGGGATTATGTTAGAACACTTGCAACAAATTATTCTATAATTTATTTGAGATCCATGTCGAATATTGTTCCATTCATTCATTGCAATGATGATTTGCTGCAAAAAAAAAATGCCACTGATGTTGCGGTAATTTTTGAATTGGAAAAAGATTTAAATCAATCATTGTATTATCTCATTGCTAATTCAATTACTCGATTAGTTGTCATTGATGATTTAACTGATATAACTGTAGCGAAAATTCGTGCAATGAGACCATCACCATCGTATTATACAATATTTTCTACCACTTCAAAAATGGAAGGTTATTTCAAAACGGTAATTGACTTAAATTAAATAAGAAGAAAAAAATTAAATTACAGTAAATTTGGATATTAATCTTGATTAATAATTATTTAGGCATTGCAAGGAGGTTTAGTGGTTAGAAATCACACTTGGCATCTTGTATTTACCGACATGAATTATAAAAATTTTCGATACATCACTGGACTTGATAATTTGAAAATTCCCATTTTTATTTTATCTGTAAATCCAAATATTTGTTGTAAATTTTCGGGTAATAATTTGGAAAATTCTTGCATTTGTCCACCTGACTTTCAGGTAAAGTAACTATCAAATTCATTTTTTTTTCTAATGAAATTTTATTAATACAATACTGAAATAATAAAAAAGACAAAAAAAAAAAAAACAAAAAAAACAAAACAACTGCCTGAAGATAGTTGCATTACACACAATTGATTGTACATAATGGGGCAATAATTGAATACTGTCTAGACATCAGTTTGTATATAATAATGTTGACATATGAATACATCCGCGAATTAAAAAAGTGAGAATGGAAAAGTTTCTATTGTTTCTTGCCAATGAAAATGAGACCAAAAAGTTTGCTGTGGCATTAGTCCGTGGATCCGTAACAATCATTATTTTTTTCCTTCTTTCACTATTTCGCATTACAACTGTCTTTAACCTCAATAAAATTGAAAAAAAAAAAAAAAAAAAAAAAAAAATCAGTAACACAAGTGCATTTAAAATATAATTATTTATTATATTTTACAGATTTTCAATAAATTTATAGAACGGATGATTTATTTATTAGTGTCAACTTTACGAGATGTGTATAAATCTGGAATTGATTTAGAGCCCAAAACTGGCGATTGTAAAATTAAATTGGATCAATCATTACCTACTGAACCAAGTTTAAACACAAAAAATTTTCTTGATACCTTATACAATGTAGGTATATGTTAATAATTATTCATTATATTCAAACTATTTACATTTATTGAAACACACTAATTCATACAATTCATATAAATGAATATCAACAATTATTAATTACTATCAATAACTTTTCTTTTTACAGAATATTGCCATGGATGAAATATTTGATTTTAATTTAGATAAATCATTAATTAGTTATCAGGCAATTATTAATATTGAAGTACTTGATAATGGAAAATTAATTCCAATAGCCAATTGGACAGCGCGAAATAGCATTACGACAAAACCAGGGGAACAGATTCAGGCAGCTAGACGATATTTTCGTATTGGAACAGCATATGTACGTATTTATTACAGTAATTTTTCTCTTTTATTACACATAAAAAAATAAATAAAAGAAAAGAACAAGCTGAATTTAAATAGTACATGATTGTTTAAATATTATCTTCCTCAGGCTAAACCTTGGTCGACAATTAAATTGGATCTCACAACAGGAAAACCAATGAAAAATAAAAATGGTGAAGATATATGGGAGGGTTATTGTATTGATTTCATTGAAATACTATCGGAAAAAATGAATTTTGATTATGATCTCGTAATACCATCTGATAAAACTTTTGGTATGAAATTGCCTAATGGAAAATGGAATGGTATTGTTGGAGATCTGGCACGAGGTGTAAGTAATTTTATTGTTTATTTATCATATAAGAATTTAAAGATGAGTCTTTCATAAAATTTATCTAGTAGATGGATAATAAAATCTATTGTAACATCTTGAGGTAGATCAAAAAAAAATTTTTTATTATAATAAGTAGACAGTTTGAAAATCGATTGTGTGGATTGTATATTGAGTCACCCTGAATATTGCGGTACAGGTACATACGTACCTGTATAAAATTATTAACGATAAATAGACAAATGTGGGTTACATACAATTGATAAAATGCCATCACTATATAATGATTGTGTCAAATATTCACTTTATTGATTATAATTGGGATTAAATGGACTTTCTGAATAGATTGAAATCCAATATTGTACAGTTATTTCTCGTACGATAGTGTGTCTACCCACAATAATATTCTTCATTTATATACAGTGAAACGTTGCGCAGCTTCTTCATTCTCATGAATTCCCAATACAAACCAAGGCGACATTGTGAATTTTATGAAAGTGTCCGGTAAATGCGGGAAATTTATTTAATAAATTCAGCTACATTGGCATTGTGAATATTACAGTGTAAATTGAAACGGCAATGGTGAATTCATACCTACACCTTTCTCATGTGTTCCGGATAGCTCTCGAGTCAAGTCTGACCGAGTTTGATAAATTCTACTGTTTTATATAGTAAAATTTATCATTTAATATAGTAATATATTTAATATAATATCCCTTAATATCAGACATGATTGCATGCAAGTGTTATAAATGAAAAAAATTGTACTTTTACATTTGTATTTGTTATTCTTTTGAGTTCAATCGTCAGTTGTAAATTTCTATCCAATATCAATTTTTTTTTTTTTTTTCGGACACGAGTTTAGAGATTATGTTTAAATATTATATAATATTATTTTATATACCACGCTAATAATAACTATAAAACTAACCTTCCTACAAATAGATTTAAAAATTGAAATATCACTTCTTATATTTTCCTGATCCATTTATGGCTCTTACAACACGTGTTTAATAAAATTTTATATGAAATATGATATGTAATGATAGATTTTCTATTAATTAATAATCATTAATTACAATTTTTTGACTTGAGATTTTATAAATTGGATTAGACTGTGTATCGACGAGAATGGAGATGAAATTTCTTTAACTAGACGTTCCACAGTTTGTCTGGTTTCCTGATCATATTTTCAGAGACTTTGATCAAACTTTGTCAATTATACTCAATAAGTATTGGAGAGTTTTGTCATACAGATATAGCAATTTAATATTATATTCATACATACGTAAACACCAATCTAAGTTAATTTTATATTTTTTTCATCAAAAATAACGATTATAATACGAGTATCTCGTGGAATACTGAAAATTAAATATTTTTCATTTTATTTTATGTTACAATTAAATTGAATCAGTAATTATTTATTAGTAAATACAATTTTCTATGATATTTTCATGCCAGCCTAATATAGTACTCTGAGATCTTAGTAACTGAAACTAAACCAATGTATATATATATATATAAATTATTATTTCAATTAAATTATTTTGTTACCGATGCTAAACTCGCTTTATACTAGGTATTTACTTTGCTATCTTCTTGAATTATTCTACTATCCTGATAGAAACATTGGAGACTTTGATCAAACTTTGAAACCATAACTAAACTGAATGGTAATTTTTACCATTCGACTTAGTAAAATTAATTATCTCTATGTTGTTAAATTTACTTGGGTGAAAATCACTCACGACGATATTAATCCTACTGTCATTTGCTGTACTCCTGTTACAAATCACAGAAATCTTTACTCAATGCAACGAAACTGATATAGTATATATATATATTCTCAAATATATATATATATATAAAGTAACTGTCCTATTTTTCATCATATCAGACTTCTCGTCAATTTTGAATAAATGAATCTTTCAACATGATATTAAAGTATTGAAGTCGACTTCTAAAAAAAAAAAACCAAAATATGCTTATATACCAAATTCTTTATACATATAAATAATAAATTATTTATATTTTAATTTTTAGGAAACAGACATTGCTATTGGTGCTTTGACAATGACTTCTGAACGTGAAGAAATCATAGACTTTGTCGCGCCTTACTTTGAACAATCAGGAATACTCATAGGTACAGTTTTAATAGTAAAAAGTAATTAATTCTTATTTGAATTTTATAATTGAAATAATTATAATTTGGGTTTTTCCTTTTGTTTTGTTTAATATGCAGTTATGAGAAAGCCTGTGAGAAAAACGACTCTTTTTAAATTTATGACAGTGCTGAGATTGGAAGTTTGGCTGAGTATTATTGGTGCTTTAACTTTAACTGCAATTATGATTTGGATTTTAGATAAATATTCTCCATACAGTGCACGAAATAATAAACGAATTTATCCATACGCCTGCAGGTTTATTAAATATTTTCATCATATACAAAGTGGGTTAGATTATATTTAAGATATGATATAATTGAGGAATTTATTGCAGGGAATTCACATTGAAAGAGAGTTTTTGGTTTGCTTTAACGTCATTTACACCACAAGGTGGTGGCGAAGCACCAAAAGCTTTGTCAAGCAGAATATTGGTAGCGGCTTATTGGCTATTTGTTGTTCTTATGCTTGCCACATTCACTGCTAATTTAGCAGCATTTTTAACAGTTGAAAGAATGCAGGTAAATAAATTTTTTTTTTTTAATACTTTTTTTACTTTATTATTTGATATTCTGATCTGTATATTTTATTTTTTGTTTAGGCACAAGTTCAATCATTGGAGCAATTAGCTCGACAATCAAGAATAAATTATACAGTTGTTGCTAATTCGAGTATTCACCAATACTTTGAAAATATGAATAAGGCTGAGGATAAATTGTACAAGTAAATATTCATTGTTTCTGTAATTTAATTGATCTTTAATAACTCATGTACTCAATATTTTTTTTAATACACGTAGAGTGTGGAAGGAGATAACTCTCAATAGTACTAGTGATGAAGTTGAATATCGAGTTTGGGATTATCCTATTAAAGAACAATACGGTCGAATTCTTCTTACTATTTCGTCTGTTGGTCCTGTGAAAAATGTCGAGGAAGGCTTCAAAAAGGTATATCAAAATGTTGTTATATTTATTTGTCGTGTGAAATTTTTCATTAAAAAAAATATTATATTAATTTCAAGGTTATTGAGAGTGAAAATGCCGAGTTTGCATTTATACATGATTCTTCGGAAATTAAATATGAAATAACGAAAAATTGTAATCTCACGGAAATCGGCGAAGTTTTTGCAGAACAACCGTATGCAGTAGCTGTTCAACAGGGTAGTCATTTACAAGAAGAAATAAGTCGAACGTAAAATATTATTATTTAAAAATTAAAAATATATTTCAGATAAAATAGAAAGTTGAATGTAATTATTATAAATTTATATTATTTTATATATTTATTTGCGTAGAATTTTAGATTTGCAGAGAAACAGATATTTTGAGAGTCTCTCAGCAAAATATTGGAATAAATCAGCGAATGGAAAGTGCTCAATTGATGATGAGTCTGAAGGAATATCAATAGAAAGTTTGGGTAAATATTTAAATTGTTAATTAATCAGTAATCAGTAAACAATTTTAAATACTTTGTTTATCTTATGGCGTACAGGTGGAGTTTTTATTGCAACTCTTTTTGGTCTGGCATTGGCAATGATAACTTTAGCTGCCGAAGTTATATTTTATCGTCGACGAAATTTCACAAAAAATGATGCGAAGCCACAGGATACTAATAATGAACATACTCGTTTTGGGAAAAAATCATTACAGCGTATAATACCAAAAGGAAAACTCCATAATTTAAAATTATCGTCAAATATTACTTCTATTGGACGAAATCGGGGACTTCGTCCACGTGTTTCACATATTTCTGTTTATCCGAGAATTTTTCCATTCAAAGAATGATAGAATTCCGACATTTAGAGTCACTGGAAAAAAAAAAAAAAACAAAAAAACAAAAAAAATTAAAAAAATAAAGTTATATTTCATAGTAAAGATTACGAGCATTGAAAAAAAAAGAATAATGACGGAATATTGATGATCCATTGAAATGTATTTGTATTTGTATTTTCTGTGCAATGAAAGCTTCACATTTATTTATAAAGGAATTTTTAATGCAATCTGAATAAGAAAAACTGTTTTACTTTCATTATAATTATCGCAATCAAGATTTCTTTTGACTTCCGTGAATTTACAAAAGTAATGTACGTCGAGAATTTTTTTTTTGTTGTTTTTTTTTTTTTTTTTTTTTTTTTTCTATGAAACTAAATTGTAAAGTGAAATCGATTTCTTTATAACCGCAAAATTCAATACACGTACACAATTTCAATTAAATTTTGTTTGCATTTACATAATAAAAATTATAACGATCAATCAAATGTATTTCGTACAATAATATAAATTTTTAGTTGGTATTTCATCATTAATAATGATGCTCTATAGAACATCAATGAATAAATCAATTAATGCAAAATAAAGTTGATTAAATAGTACAGTCATTAAATAGTAGCTGTCATGTAAATCATATTGAACATCGAGTCGATGTTGATAAATTTGTCACGCCTCCAGATTACATGTCAACACTGACAAAGAAGTATTGGTGTAAACCCGGCCATTGATCTCGTATTTTCGCTTTCACTTCGCCATTGTTTCATATCGTTTCGCTAATTTTTTTTTTTTTTTTTTTCTTTTTTCTTCATTATTTAATGGTAAAATAAGCACATAGGTGAATCCATCGATCAGATTCGCATGGAGGATACCGATAAACAAATATAAATGTACACCGGATGCAACTTGAATTCCTCATTTTCATTCATCATCATTATCATCTTTCAACATATATAATTGTGGGCCAGTATAATTACATGAAGTTATGGTTTATAAAGACGGAATGAAAGTAAATTTGTAAACTTGTTTTTGGTGACAATTACGTGATTCGCGGTTACAATTCGATATCTATATATATGTATAATGGTTTTACCAATAATAGGATGCAATGGTGGAATGGTATATTAACTGGAACGTGGCGGGAGTATTTACTGCTTCATCATTCAAATCTATATAAAGCCAACGATCGTCAGTCCGGAAAATTCATTTCATGGGAAAGCACCGCATTATTTATCAACGTGGAACGTAATCTATTCGATAAAGTACAAGAACAAATCCAGATGGCTTCCTACAAGGTCAGTGTAATTGTCTTTTTTATCTTTATTATTATTATTGTTATTATCAAATTTATCATCAGAAAATACAGCCATTCATTTGTACCTTTTACCTTCACAGACTTTCTTCATTGTCTTCATCCTGTCAACAAGTTTGGTTGCAGGATTACCAACATCAGTCGCATCATCATCTAGAGATGATGATACTAAATTACGTGATTTAAAGAAATACAGTTTTCCTGATGATTATTTCGATGCTAAAGTAAAGCAAGGTGAAGCTGAACAACGCGAAAGTACAGAAAATTGCGAACAAGTTATTAAAAATGCAATGATTTGTCAAGTTTGCACTGATCCTGATACAAATGATAAGTATGAACAATGTTCATACGCTTCACCGTCACATAAAAAGGCTCATGGATATGAAAAATTAAAAAAATCACCTGAAAAATATGAGAAAAAAGATTATAATTCCGAATCGAAAAAACGTCAGGCAATAAAACGTCAGGAAAATAGTGAAGAGAGTGAAGAAACATCAAGCCCATATTTTTCACAATACTCATCGTCACCGAAAAAATATGACGGCCATCATGACGATGATAATAATAATTCTGAATATGATCAATCATCAAAATCAAGTTATGTTCCGGAATCTGAACGAATATCAAAAAATATGAAAAAACATCAATGTGAAGAAATTGAACGGAACGGTATGATATGCATGGTATGTAAAGATAAAAAAACTGGTGGTAATTTTGAAAAATGCTCATTTGCATTTTCACCAAAAGAAAGTGTTTATAAATATAGTACATCAAAGAGTACTGGTGTACCGAAAGAAAAAAAACAAAAGACAAAACCAGTTGAAAAAAGTCAATCTTATCGTAGATCATCCAGTAGTGAAATTGATGAATCTAATGCTAGAGAAATTGCTGAGACACAGCAAGTTGATGAAAATGGTTGTCGTAGTGTTATCAAAGACTCAATGACATGTAAAGTTTGCGTTCATCCAGTGACAAGGGAAAATTCTGAACAATGCTCATATTCTTATACACCCGATGACAAACTTTATGCATATACACAATCAAGATCATTTGGAACACCGAAAAAATATTCATCATCAGACTCTGATGAGTGAATAAAATTCAAAAAAAAAAAAAAAAATACATATACAATTGAAACAAAAAAAAAACAAAAAAAAAACATTTTAATCTATAATCATTTTTTTATGTTGAATATATTATTGTAAAATAATGTAGAGTAATAATAAAAATAAAATTTCAATGAAAAAGTTATAGTAAGATTATGCTGATATAATAATACACAATAGTGATGCTCTCTTTATTTTTGTGTCTTGCCAAAAATGTGGGCGTTTGAATATGCATTTTTTACTTTGCAGTTTCTCATGCTGTAACTATAAATAAAGAAAATTTTGTCAGTTGGTTGATCAAACGACGAAATTTTTCAACAATTTTAGGTTAAAATTTCTTTAATGTACACCATTTTATTTTTACCATAATTTTGTTATTTCAAAAAATTTGTTTTATTTTTTATCAATGTGCTTGTCATTACAACACAAAAGATTTCTATCAATGTGTTCAAGGTGTCCATGAGTTTGTTTATCTCAAGTCACATCAAAACTGGGTCGCACAAACGTGATTTCTGCAAGAACATATGTATATATATCCTTCAGTAGTCATGTCTTAAATTATCTTCATTGATTATAAACATTTTTATTTTTTTCTACAAATAAACTCCCACAAAAATTCTATTCAATAATTTTTACACTCTGTAATAAAATTATTAATATATAAATTAATATTTGTCCATATTTTTCAGTGTATATATATATATGTATACACATAGTGTATGTACATGAATATATCCACGACGACGACGACTCAACTTGTTCTCACTCTCATATTTTCCTGCCCAAAAAAATTCTGATTCACATTATAAGCCGGACAGCTCATCGGCGGTTCTCGTTCTCCGTCTCTCCTTCTCACAATACAATTTCATTTCACAGTCTATCTCGAATTGCTTCTTACTCACGATTTCTCTCTCCATCTCGTGTGGTTCGCTCTGGGTCGTTGGCAAGTCATCCGCAGTTGCGACGAACGCGCCTCACCGTTCGGTATTATAATCGTTGGTTTCATTTTTTTTTTATTTTTTTTTTTATCTCATTTGATTTTTTCGTTTTGCACCACAACAAAATAATATAAATTAATCAAAAAAATTAATAAACAAGAAGGAAGAAAATTGCACAGAAAATTTTTACTTATTATCAAAGTTAAATTACCTTGCACGTAATTTATTCTTTGCCACTTATTGCTTAAGAAGATTCCACGTTGTTGGATAACATCATCACACCATGAGCTCCGCAACGTTTGTCGGGTAAGAATAAAAAAAATTTTACCTAACAAAATATCAAAATTAAATTTAAAAAATCAACAAATACATTTAATAAATAAATTAATGAATAATTTTTGTTTTTTTTTCTAAATCATTAACATAATATATATATATATATATTTCAATATTATCTTGTGCTCTTTTTATTTCCCATCATATGGTTTTTACAACATAATTTTTTTTAATTGCCTATATAACTTACCTCATTTTTTTTTAATTTTTCCCTTCATTCTAATGAAGACTTCCCTCATGGTGTCAATGACCCTCTATTCAAATGTTTAGGGTGCCCTAGAGTGTGGATAAGTATATCATTAGATGTGTAACAGGTAAATTGTTCATTGCCACACACGAGTGTGTGTGTGTGTAGGCATTTCTATGTAGATGTTGAATCTACCTCTCTCTTTCACTTCCTCTTTCTCCTTCGTATGTATACTCGATATTGGATATAAAATTGCCATAGGAATTATTTTTAAACTACACTTAAGCCAAAACGTCACGACATACAATTGCTATACAAATTAATTATACAAATTCTACAATAATTTTTCTCCTTTCGTATATATTTCAGTATATTTAAATATTACACCATACAATTAACATTATCTCATCATAATTTCAATGAAAAAAAATATATATAAATATATTTATTTTTTTTGAGTTTTTTTTTTTTTTTTTTGAATTCTTTACTTTTGTTATTTACATCAATATGTATGTGTATGTTAACGAAGGCTATGGGATGACGACGGGAGATGGAAAACGGACTAAAAATAAAATAATCGGAAGCATTTTATACGGGACGTGCTTGAAGGCGCGGGTCAGCCGTGTTGCTAAAATTAGTTGCGCTTCGCATATCTACCTAAATACATTTCTATCCCACTGGGCTATAAGATCCGAGTCGACGACGACCGATCGTTGGCTGGGCTCTTGTGAGATAGAAACAAAATGAGAAACAGAAGAGGAAGAAAGTTAAAATGACGATATTCTATGAAGATACAATGAACAAACACATTAATTTGCAAAATTTACATTTATAAATACTCAATATGAATATATATATAATTGGATAAATAGAGAGAAGAAGAAGAAGAAGAAGAAAAAAAAAAAATTTTTGTTTTTTTTTTCGTTATTAAAATTAATAGGAAAACAGTGAAGCATTTTGTTTCATTGAATAATGTATTAATTTACTTATAATAATGTAGTTGATATATAAGTGACCTTGTAATATACACTGGATGACCAAGAAATTTCTATAAAAGGTTAAAACCAGTCCCCATGGAAGGAGATGTAGAGGCCATACTGTATTGAGCTACTTAAATATATGTAGGTTAGTTAAGCAATCTGGGGATTCCCCATGTCACGTCTCAAATGGTGTTTGGATAGATCCAACTCATTTCAAGACAACATACATATCCAAATACATTTTTTTTCCTATTTATTTATATATATATATATATATGTGTGTGTGTGTGTGTGTGTTTGTGTTTGTTGTGTTTTGTGGGGTTTTTCTCATCGATTTATTCTTGTGTCGTATAATTGAGATGAATTCACGACATTGAATAAAATTTGATTTTACAGCTTTTGGACCACCATTATTGTCGCACTTTTGTAATTTTTTGGCACTTATTTTATGTAGTGAACAAACTAAAAATGCGCTGGACGCATGTGCCGAAATGATTTTATAATTCATGCGTCATCGTTTGCGCTCTCATTTCAACTGTGTATATGTTATATATAAATAAGTATATATACAAGTTATACTTTTTTTTTTCTTTTATTTTTATTGGATATTTTTTAAACTACTCTAACAAAAGTAACACACGTATTCATAAAATCATTATTTATTATATTAATTTTCTTATATTTGCATGATTGACTGAAATTTATTTTTAATAAAGAAAAAGTAATTTTTTTTAGGTTATTTTTCATATAATTTCTTTTTTCTTTTTATTATTATTATGTTTATTAATATTTATATATATTGCAGTATTAATTTTGAGATGATTGAATGGAAAGAATAATATGTGACTGTTGTTTATTAAAATAATAATAAAGAGATATTTTGTGGATTAACTGAATGCTATTAAATCATTTGGGATTGAAGGAAATATGTATATATATATTATTATTATTACATTGACAGTCCAATCTACATTATCAATTATTATTATTTGTTTTTTAATATTTTTGTTTCTTGTTTTTCCAATCTTATTCATTATTTTATCGCGTTTGTATATTGTGTATTTTAGAATTGAATCAAATAAAGTTACCGATTTTATTTCATGACATTTTTGTTTTTTACAGGAATGCGGATTCATCAGTTTCACCAGGTATATATTAATTTTTTATTATATCATTAAATTGTTGTATTGGAATGGATTGATAATTAACATGAGAAAGAGGTGAAAAAAAAAACACTGATGATATTTACTCGGTTTTTTTTTAAAATTATTTACAGGATTTTGTCCAACCCCACCACCACCACCGCCCCCACCTGTACTTGGTCAGATGCCAGCAATGAGGATTAATACAGTTGAGGTAAGAAATATTTTATCCCGGGTAATAATCCAAGTTTGCCACTTTACAACTTCAAACTTATACTTTTACTTTTTTTGTTGATTTTCCTCTTTTTATTTTTTTTCTACTGTTTTTCGTTTAATTTTCACAATTGTGATTACATAAAAAAATGTGAGTAATTTTTACGTGTAAATTATAAATTCAATAATGAGTTTTGATGTTACATAATGTTCCGTTAATTTACGAAAAAAAAAAAAAAAAAAAAAAAAAAAAAAACAGAAGAAGAAGAAATACAGAAAGTGTATATTAAAATTGTGTGGGTGTATATTGAAGACTAATGGACGATACACATGACGCAAGTTTTTCGCAGTCTGCTAAACATTTAGAACTGTTGCCATGAGCTGCCAAAAGTTTCCACTCTTTAAAAAAAAAAAAATAAATAAATAAAAATAAAAGACGAGACAGACGACAAAGAGAACAAGAAATTTCGAATTTCAAACAACTTTGATCTCACATCGCTGTGTTTGTGTTGATTTGTTTTGTTTTGTTTCATTTTTTTTTTTTTCTTTATATAATTCTATTTTTTTTTAATTTAAATTAAAATTTTTTCAGACACCAATGTCAAAACGACCAGTGATAAAAAGCAATGATCCTTATGAACCACCAGCGGCAATACAAAATGCCATGATGACCAAAGACAAAAAACCATTTACTTATACACCAGGAATGGGTGGTAAATTGGATTTATCACAGATTAGAAGTCCCAGAATGGCAAGAAGAGTAGCGAAAAATGCAAATGATGAAGGAATCGAAGGCCCACCAAAGTCACCACTTGCTGCTGAACAACCTCGTCCAGTTAATACTGGTGCTAATCTTTTTATTCAACCACAAGTGGCAGTGCCAGTTTTCCCAGCCAATGTTCCTCAAATAAATCGTGCGCCATCGAACGGTATAAATATTATTTTATAAGAAAATTTTTATATTTTGCTCAATTATTTTGAGGATCATTTATTTTTTGATAGTTATGGAAAAAACTGTTGAACCAATACGACCAACAGTGAGGATTGAACCAAAATTACCATCACAACCAACGACTCCTGATACTCCGACGACGCCCACTCAAATTACATTAGCTAAAGCACCGACTCCATGGCTTCAGAATAAAAACAAACCACAAGAGGAACTACCAGATTGGGCAAAAAGAAGTACAACAAATGGATCTGCATCATCCGCATATTCACCACCAGAATCACCCGCCGTTAATGTACAAACAATTTATCTTCAACAACCGCCATCATCTCCTCAAGTCATTCAACCACCAGCGGCCCGGCCAGTACAGCAGAGACTTGTTCAACAAGTGAAACCCGTTCAGCCACCATCCGAACGAGTCATTCCACTGCGTGTGAGTATTTTTTTCTTATTTCTCATTTACCTGACAACTTAAATGATAAACATGACACTGTATAAAAAATTAAGTCTTTAAATGAAATAATTGGGTTGAAAATTTACAGATGGAAGATCGACCATCTGTGTTTTCAGTTAAAAATGAACCGGGCCATCATCAATTAAAACAGTCAAGTCCTCATCATCAGCAACGCTGGGGTCAATCTGCTGGCTCATCTCAATCGCGAAATTCGCCAGTGAACAAAGTGACATTAAATCCCCCAAAGATACAACAATCATCTAGTCCAGGAACGTACATTGTACCGATTGTGGTAGAAGGTAGCAATGGTAGAACAACAACAATTATTAATAATCCCTATCAGTCAACTGGTACTGAACAAAATCAAGTGAATAGGTACAACACGATTTTATTTATTCATATTGGCTAAATAAAAAAATATTTTATGGATTGATTAATTAATTTTTTTTTTTATTGAGAAATGTGCAACGAACTTCAATTAATGCGCAACAGGAATCAGCAGGGCCGGTTCAGTCACGTTCGTTTCGTGTTCTTCAAAAAATAACAGATACCGATGGAGATGATGTTGACAATGAACAACTTCGTAAACTTCAATTGACAGAGGATGATAAATTATTAATGAATAAATTTAAAGAACAAGGTAATCGAAAATATATAACATACACTGATATTATGAAAATTTATGTATGTTCCTGTGATAATTATTAATTTTAAATTAATTTGATAGTTGATGGTGACAATTATTTACACCAAGAAGAAGATCCGAGATATCGTGGCGCTGCAATTCCGTCGCGTGCTTTTCGTTATCTTCAAAATATGACAGACTCAAATGAAATTCCTGCAACACCAAACGGTAAATAAAAATTATATATATGAATGTATAGAAATAAATAAATGTAATAAGTATTTTAATATCTTAGCAGCACCACGAGCAGTCAACAGCGCCTTGAAGAGACAGAACCGGAACTCGCGATCATTCGGTGAATTAATTATTATGGATTTTTTTTTCTTTTTTTCAATTACGTGTGATCTAATTAATATTTATTATTATTATTATTATTATTATTATTATTATTTTCTACATTATTTTAATAGTTTTCTCTCTTGTGTATACAGTAAATACATATTTGAATGAGTTTGATGAAAATTTATGCATGATTTTTGATAAATATTCGAAAATTACCACTTTTTCTTTTCTTTGTTCATTTTGTTTCTTTTTTTATTTTCAAATGGTAGAAGAAACACAATCAACTCTTCCACCGAGTGAACAGCAGGTCCAAGAGCCAAAGAAATACACAGGCAGTGCCATCCCATCAAAATCATTTAGAATACTCCAGGCGATGACAACACCAGAGGCAGTGGGTAAGTGAAATTTTTTTTTAAATTTATCAAACAATAAAATAATATAAATAATCAAAAATTTTCTGAAATAATCGACATGCTTATGATATTTTTCATAATTTAAAGTTCAATAAATAAAAATTTTATTAATTAAATTCACGAAAAAATAAACAACAACTTTTTAATATTAATCGAAATATTTAATCAAATTATTTAATTTAAAGTAATAGACTGATTTTCATTCAATATTTTATTCATCACCCCTTCCCACCCCACCATTTGACAATTTTATTTTTTTCGCTCATATATTAATGCGAATTTCACTATTGCCTTACATTATTTTCATTGATTGATAATACAAATTGATAATAATAATAATAATAATAATAATAATAATAATAATAATAATAATAATAATAATAATAATAATAATAATAAATTAATCCATTGAAATAATTGAGTATTAATTCTGATGCTGAGTTATCAGAATAGAAATCTTTTTTGATATGAATCCTGTGTTCACAGGAAACTTATATTATACTTGTATAATTTATTCACACATTGTTATGAAAAAAAATTTTGTTTTAACACAATTTAAACAAATTTATATTTGAACTAAAAAATAAATTAAATCATTTTACCATTTGAATATTCATGTTTTAATTAAGTATTATTACTGAAATTTGAATAATATTTTATAGAGTAATTGTTTCGTGCATGATAATTATATTTAGTCACATATAAAAATATTATATTTATGTGTGGAATTTATCATATTTATGATTTATTTTATATTAATTATTTTATATTTGAATTATTTGTAGTTTAGTATTTATATATGTTAATTTAAATAAATATAAAATATAAATAGTGAAAATCAGAAAAAATAAATGCAAAGAAATGTGTATAAATTAAGATTTCATATATATATATATTTTCTTTTCTTTTTATTATATGAGTGATTATATACCATGGACATTTCCTCTGAACACAGGATTGTAAACAATTGGTCCCACAATACTCTTCCCTTGTTTCGACTGTCGTGTCTGGTTCATCCTCTCTTACTTCCTTTGCCTCGTCGCTTCCAATTCGACGGCGACGAGATTTTATATTAATAATAAAAAAAATATATTGAAATAAAATAAACAAAAGAAAAAAAAACGAAATTAAGATAAAATATAATATCAGTGAGAGAGAATCGAACGAAGATTTTAAATGCAAATTCTAAATCATCGTTATAAATAAAAAAATTAAACAATATGTATATATATATATATATCTGTATCTATATGTATATATATATATATATATATATATAATTTTTTTTCAAAAACGTGACAAGAAGAACAAAAAAATTTTACCATCATTTATATGGCCGTTTGATTTTGTTTTCTGAATGAAAATATGTTTGTTGTAGTGAAGCAAGAAAATCATCAAGCTGATTTCACCTATCAAGTCGAGAGTAGCATGATGCCGCAGGGCAATCAGCACGGTGTATTTATTCCGCATTATTCCCATCAACCAATTTATTGGGCATACTGTCCAATATCCCAACCAAATAATCATCTTCATTATCATCCGAATAATAACAATATCAACATGACAAATATCACCAATTCATTTATTCAATGTGATAATCAAGACATCAATGCTTCATCAATTGCCAATAATTTAATGCCATATACTTTATATCCATTATACAATCAGAATTTTTATCCAATAACAAATAATACTATAGTACAACAACAGCAACAGCAGCAACAAATACATAATAATTCTTTAGATCAACCAATTAAGATTGGATTATTATCGAATTCTAATGATAATGAAATTAAGGAAAATTGGAATTATTCTAATCACTCTGATGAAATAAATTCTGATAAAATTGAAGTGAATTCTAATTTTACTAATCAAAATAATAAACGAGAATTAGAAAAAAATTGGAATCGAATTGAAAGTGGGTCAATGAAAAATTCTGAAATAGATTCAATGAATATAACTCACGAGGAAACGAACAATCAATTAACGAAACAAAATGATCTCGATATTTTAAACCAATCAACGAACGATAAAAATATTAGTGTAGATTGTGATGAATCGAATTCAGATGAAACATCGGAATCATCAAGTGCTAATAATGAGCAAATTAATAATGAAATTAACAATACTAATAATGACAATGATAATTCATCAAATTCAGAAAGTGATTCGGATTCGTATCTTGCTTATTCGACTGGATTAAATCCACGAAAAAATCATTGTGACAACTCAACGATATTTAATGATGAACCAGAAGATAAACAGAATACAGATTGTGAATCTTACATAGAGGAAGAAGAAGAAGAAAAAGAAGAAGAAGAAGAAGAGGAGAAGGAGGATGGTGAAGCAGAAAAAGTGGACAATGTTGTCGTAAAGATGAGGGAGTTGAAAGGAGAAGGGCCAAATGAAATCGACTCGATGGGTTGGAAGAATATTCCTGATGAAATAAATGAATCGTCTAGTGGTGATGCTACTGTTTGTAACAATGAGGAAACAACAATAAATATTCGTTTACCATTGAGACTTAAATGCCGTAGTGTCCCATGTACTGATGATGGAACCACTAAAACTATTAATGCGAATAATAACAGTAAATCACCAGACGACAATATCAATGATAATTTATTTGAAAATACAGAAAACAATGATGTTTGTGTTAATTTGAGAATTCCTAATGAAACAAATACAAGTGTAAATTTTACATTGCGAAAAAAATCTGCATCAATCAGACCGAAATCTTGGTGTCCTGAAGCAGCAGTTGATGATTTTTCAACTATCAAAACTGTTATAAAATGTGATCGTGCAATATCACCAATAACTTTTAATTTATGTGAAAATATAATTGATAAAGAACCAATTGTGAATGAAAATAATGAAGAATTAACAAATGGAAATATTGATATGGAGAATAAAGCAATTAAAGATATACCACGATTTGAAGTGACAGTTGAGGAGGAAGATAAAAATGTAATGGTAAATAATGTGAAAGAATTATCATCAGATGAGGGTAAAAAAAATAAATATTTATTGAATGTGCAAAACTCTCATGAAGAAACAGATGATGAAGACAGTGGAGTTACATCGGATATGAGTAGATTAATATCTGAAGTTGATACGGATTCTGAATGTGGGCCATCATCAAAAAAAATTCTTGCATATAAACGTACTCAAACACACTCAAGATTATTTAAACTTTTAAATGATGATTTGATATTCACAGAAGAAATAAAAAATACACCGGGAAAATATAATCGTAGGAATTGTTTGAGTTTACCGTTGAAAAAATCTAATGGTTTTAATGATAATTGTTCAAATTATTCCAGTGGCATAACATCATCGGATTCATCGCCAATTTACGATCCACCAAATTGGAAACGTTTGCATGAACCCACGAAAACAGAAAAAATTGATATAATGAATGAAGATAAATATTACAATACGTGGAAAAAATCTAAGGAATCTCCAATAAATACTGCTCCAACTTTATCATTAAAATTAATGGAAACAAAATCACCACTAGCATGGCCTTATAAGTCAAATGTTTTGTGTCCAAGAATTAAAAGCAGCAAAAATGTGCCAAAGGCATTGCAAAATCGAGTGAAGAAACCACCTATTTATCTTGTTCCATCTTGCATTAAATATGATCGCTGCTGATGGCCACATTTGAATTCAAACAAAAATGTAAAACAAAAAAATAAGAATAGACGAACGACTATTTAGATGTACACGGTTTGAGGATAAATGTAAAGTGAAAAATCCGTACACAGGCTCAATATTTTATAATATTCCATTTGTACCTCAATAGAATACTCAAGAATTCACATGCCAAAGCTACTTCTTCTTGTACCTCCTCTTCTTCTCCATGCGTATATATTCTTCTTCAATGATGATGATGATGGTGATGAGCTGAAGAGGTATAACCGGGACACCTGCGTGACCTTTTTTTCCGTCCATCGGTACATATTTTATTTGTTTTTTTTATTTTCTTTATTATACAATTTAGATTTTATTTACCTATATATATTTTTTTCCCACCTTATTTCTATTTATAAAAAAATAATTTATGTAATATTTGAAAAGAGTTATTTTTTTCTTCTTCTTCTTCACGCGTAAGATTTTTATATACATATAATCTCGTCGTCGTCGTCATCTCTTCCTACGTCTTCTTCGTACAATCGTCCACAACTTCTTTTATTTGGACACACACATGCCTTCTTCAAGGACATCACTCCTGTACAATTATTGAGTCACTTTTTTTCTTTTTTTCTCTGATTAAATCAATTATATGTACATGTATTTATTCACTGCATTGAAGCTAATACTCAGTAACATCGTGCATTTTAATGTCGTTAATTAATTTAAAAAATAATTATTATCGATAATATTGCTCAATTAATATTGCTATCATTAAATACCAATTATTTTCATTTAAAATCATCTAATATAAACTTTAAACTTAAATCCATAATATTAAAATGATAAATGACAAATAATTAATCGGACTCACGCGTTACACTTATTATATATTGAAATATATATTTATTTTTTGTTTAATTTATTTTTAATTTTTACTTATTTACTTTAATATTCATTTTTTTTTGTTTTTTTTTTTTTTTTTTTTCAGGTCCAGATACGACCGACTATTGAACAACATACGGACTATTATTAAACATACATTTATATATATATATATATATAAACTAAAAAAAAATATATATATATATATGTATATATGTATATATTTACTAGTATCCATTGATGATAAAATATATGTACGCATACTCTTAGTTCAATTTTTTCTCCCATTTATTAAATATATTACAAACAAATAAACAAAAAAATACAAATTTTTCATTATTCAAATGTGTGCGTATGCGTGTATGTGTATATGAGTATATGTGAGTTTTTCTTTTGAATATTTTCTTCAAAAATCACATCATTTTCTATTTTGTTATATAATATTAATCCAACATTGTGTTGAATGATTATTTATCATAATTTTTAATATTTCTCATTCACATTTTTTGTTTTTCTTTTTTGAGCAATAGTAAATTTTCTTTTGTAGTATTATATTTAAAAAAAAATTTTTTTTTTTTTTGGTATTCCCAAATGTATAATATTTTTTATTATTGTGAAGATATTGTGAAGAATAAATACTACGTTACTAAATTAAGTCAAATTGATCAATGATGATATAAAAAAAAAAAAATAATAAATAATAAAATATACTATATATGGAACAATAATTTTTATTGTTATAATATATCATTATGCTGTTATATATTCTCAAATTAGTTACGGATATGTAAGAATATAGAATTAAAAATAAATCATTTATAGTGCTTTCGATTGTTTTATTAATTAATTAATATTTTTTAATTATCATTTTTGTTTTATTATCAATGATTATTATTTGTGATATATTTTATGTATTTATAGGCTTATATAAATTTGTTTTCGATGAAGAATATATGCAATTATTGTCCAGAGTCCAGTATCCCAGAGTGCACCAATTATTTTCCACGTATGTGAATTCATTATTCCAAATTTCCAATGAAATGGAAATATTTGAAAGCAAATTTGATGGCCAATGTACATCACAAGTGCATTCATACCTAGAAAAGATAGAAATTAAGACTTGAAATATATTTGACTGTTTTTTTTTCGAACAAACATACCAGGAATACGAAATGGGCCACCATTCCATAGTTCAATAACATCAACTAATATGTAACAGATAGTGAGTAGAACGAGAGCAACTGCAGTTGTAACAAATACAAATGACAGTGACCTGTGAAAATTAATTTATTAAATTGGTAGAATTTATGTAAAATCCAATTTTAATCTTTTAATATACTAACCATAAATTTTTATTTATCGGGATATAATTGTAAAAATGTAGGATGCAACCAATACAACCATAAATGATAGCAAATATTATCCATCGCATTATACGGCTCCTCCATGTTTTGTGGACATGTAAAATTTTTCCAGCTTGAACTCCAAGAAATGTTTGAAATATTGTTGTTAGACAGCCCAGTATTCCCTCAGGATCAAATGCTCCTGATTTGTATATTGAAGCAATTGTTGGATGTTGATAAATATGATTGATACCTAAAATAACTTTATCAATGTATCCTGCTGATCCTCCTGTGCAATTATAATATTTTCCATTATCGTGTTTGCCACCTGGACCGATATAACCACTGAAAAATTAATTTTCCATACTCAAGATCATCATTTAATATTAAAATATGAGCAATTAATATTTACTTTGGACATCCAGGGACTGTCATATAAAATGTAATGACACAGTGAGTAATCAAGATACTTAAAATTACAATCCATTGTGGTAATAATGATATACAATCATTCATTTTCGCCAAAATTCCATGTTCATAAATTATCGTTTTTTTCTTACTCAAAAGTGTATAAATTAATGCAACAATTAAGTAAGCAATACCAAATCTTTGCAATACACCAAATATTCGAATGTTCTCTAGTTGTGAGTCAGTCCCCAAGGTATTTAGACAAATACCAAGAAAAAAGAGAATGCAACTTCGTTTAATAATATTCTTACAAATTGCCAATCTAGAAATTCCACGTGACAATTGTGTAGTTATTGCTATTGGTATACACAAACCCATTATCCAAATAAAACATGGAAATACTAAATCACCAATGTGCAATCCATTCCAGGGAGCATGCTCAAGAATTTTATAACCACCTGCTCCATTATTTACAAAAATCATCATCAAAATACTTATTCTGAAATAAAAAAAAATATATATACGAAAGTATTTTATTATTTATATTTATTACGAAATATTTTTAATTGTAATATATTATGAATAAAAATGATTAATCATACCCTCTGAAAGTATCAATGGATTGAATTCGTTTCTTCACTGGCCTTTCTTCTATTTCATCTTGTGTTTTTATTACTGAGGAATTTTCCCTTTTCCAATATTTTATCAATAAATTTATTAACGATATCAAAAATAAAAATCCGATGACAATACTAAGTATAATACCAAGCGCTGAAAACAATTATTTTCAAATTTTTTATCTTTTATATATGTTAATAAATTTTTTGATAATTACTCACGTGTGTATGGATTTGTTGGTGGGATAATTGTATCAAAATCGCATTTATTATTATCAACATACACTTGATAGATACCATTGTGTCCTAAATCAGGTGTTAATTCGCAAATCAAATCTCTACAAATAAACAAAAAATACATTATATATATTCATTGTGATATAAAATTCAAAATATGAAAGAAAAAAGAAAATATTCAAATTTGTAAATAATCTCACTAAACCTTGAAATTATTGAAGGTTTTGTTTCTTCAGCTTCAGTTATATTGAATAATTTCCATTTCCACGTTTGTGCACTATCAAATATAATGCTCGTATTTTTTTTGTTTGTTATTCTGGTAATTTTTTCATACGGACACTGAAGAAATAAAACAAATACAATTGAGTTGGTGATGATAATTTATGTAGATATTCTTGATTTTTTCTTACCAAAACACACTCTATCATTAATGAATAAAGCCACATATTTGGGTCATCATTATTTGTTTGAAAGACAACACAAGCTTGATCACAACCAAGCACAGAATTATTGCATCCGTTCACTTCCATTTTTATTTTAGATATACGATTAAAAAATATATATATGTCTACTGATAAAAAAAAAAAAAATAATCATCACTGATTTTTCTCATCTAGTTCAACACAGTTCTACAGACACACACACGCAAACCAAATCATGACACACTTCCATTCGATCGCATGGCCATGCCAAGCGAGTGAAGTAGAAAGTTACTTGGCCAATTATAAAAATGCAAAAAAATTCATTTCCGAGCATATGGGGAAAGTTTTTAGAACGATGGATAGATAATTAAAATGAATATGATATGTTTCATTTAATCGATTTAATCAAATGTTAATTATGAATTTTTCGTACTTTTTTTTTTTTTTTTTTTTTTTCATCGTTTATTTATTATCACACAATCAGTGATGATAAATAATTGTGGTGAAAAGAAGTAGCGCTGCGGTTATCACAGTCATTGAAGAGTAAAAGTAGATAGATAACAATATGTGAAAATTGGCAAAATTGATTTGTCATCAAAATAATTGAATTATTTAAAGAAAAAAGACATAAATGTAAATTAATTAATTAGACTTTGATGTATAAATTTATGTGTGTATTTCTTTTGTTTTTATACATTTCTTCCTCGATTATTTTTACCTCATTAAATTTACCTGTACTGAATAAGTAATTATAACAAAGGACTAATTTATTTTTAAAATAAAAATTGTTATAATAATACAATTTTGCTTTCGTCTTCTTTTGTATTTTTTATTTTATTTTTTTTTTTTTTAGTATTTTCGTCTTGCTTTCTTAACGAAGTATCCGTGTCTGTGATAAATTACTGTGTATGATCCCTCTTGCACTTTTTTTTTTATCTTATACAATATATTCTGCTTATTAATTTTTGTTCTTCTCCAGTGTTCATTAGATTTTTAATCTCAAAACAGCCAAATACTTTGTGTTATTGCATAGACATATAATAAGACCAATATCATAAGAATAATTATGAATACAATATGATATATATCTATATATAAATAAAAAAAAAAAAACAAAATATCCCTTGATAAAGGCTCGTCTTTAATTTTCCTTTGATTTTTCAACTATTTCAAGAATTGTAGAACATTTTTTTTTTTCGCCAATATGAAGAAGACATACTAAATCGTCCTGTTTTTAATTCAAATTTCAACTTATCACTGTGTTAGGGCAACAAACAGTTTCACATTATATTTTATTATTGATTCAACAGTGTCTTAATTTCTTTGTGCATGTGACAAAGAAAATCAACGTAACTGGGGCTACTATCATTGCCACGATCTTCAACTAGGAAATGACGTAATACCATTTCAAGTTTGTCTCTTTGACGTACGAATGTTAACTGCAACAGGAAAAATTGAAAAAAATCAAATAGTAAATAATGAGAATTAAATTATTGAATTAAATATAAATAGTATTGTTAATTTTTCAATTAAATTTTACCCTCATGCAGTGATATCTTTCACAACGAACTCGCGCAATAATATCTCTCACACGTTTATTGATTGGATTATCAAGAACAGGTAATGCAAACATGTGATCTGTGTCAACCATTGGTGAACCAAAAACAGCTTGAATCCACTCTTGAGATAGAGACATACCCAACCACAAGAACATGTGTATTCCATTCTCTGCAGAACAAAAAAAAAAAAAAAAAAATGAATACAGTACATATATAAAAAATTGATTTAAGATAATTTAATAATTGATAATGATTTTAAAAAATTGTTTTCTTACCAAGTAAATATGCACCATCGTCGCTGAATTTATCAAATGAACAACGCAACTGTTGTGGTAACTCCGTTGATTGTGTATCAAGATCATGTAGTGGAAGTAATCTTGGATAGAAATAAATAACTGACGAGTACAAGGACATTATTGAAACTGCTTGCATGACATAAGAGCGATCGTCAATTGTCATATCAGAGCCACCAGAAATAGCATCACTTTTGAGTAAACAATTAATATAAAGGGGCAATAATTTCATACATTCAGGTAATACAAGTTGACTTGCACTAAATGGTGATGCACAATGTTTTCTGTATGCCCCTAAAATTGTTGCACAACGTGATATTAAATTATCCTTTACAACTTTTGAAGTTGATTCAATAAGTTTGAATACACTTTGTTTAGCAAAGAAATTAACAACAGCATCAGGATCACATGCACGATATAATTCAGCCATTTGTGAAGATGTTCTCAAACTCAAATTAATTATTCTCAATCGTCTTATACCACCACACGATGTATAAAGTAACGCAACTTGAATATAAACTCCCTCTTCATCGGTAAGTTTATCATCATGTTTTACTTCAACTGCGATTGATTTATTACAATCAATGCTAGCTAATTCCATATCAGTTGTATTTGACATGAAGAAGTGTCCATAAAAATCTGTGGGTCGAACGCCAGTTGATGTTCTGACTCTCATTACAGCATCAAACGCAATCGGTCTACTGATATTATTAACAATATCTGTGATTAAACGTTCACCATCAATGTCAGCTTGAAAATATGTATATTTATAAACTTCACCGCCAGTTAATCGGCACACTTGTCCAATTGTTGCAATGTCAACATATGAATTATTAAAGATGAATAAATCAACGCTACAACCCGCAGCAACACAATCTTGTCCCAAATTATTGTAAACATGATTTTGTGGTGAAAGTACAGATTTTTCTTTATCTGTACCAAGTAATTTTCGATCATCACGGTTCTTTAATTTTCCTGGTGCATCAGCCAATGGTAATGATGAATGAAATACAAGAAGTTTACCAGCACAATCAGATGCTTTGAGTGCTTCTAAACCTGCTTGAATGGCCGGTGCCAATATTGTTTCAGTTTCACGTGTATCCGCAAACATCAATGGAATTTGGACCATTAAACTATCAATGACCGCCTCACTCTCTTCAGCATTACATAAAAATCCATCAAGCAATGGCATAAATACATCCTGTACATCACCAACAACCATCATTTGGGGTTGTGTTAAACAAGAGCTGATATTGTAAAAATGTACAGTATTGGAATATGTTATGAATCCAATTTTCATATTTGTACGTTCTTGATACGCATCTTTAGGCAAATTTTTGATTATATTTTTCATTTCTGCACAAAGAAGATTAATTAAACCTGATTTAACAGTATTATATGATACATCAATTATGAACACAATTGCTGGTGGTTTTGGAAATGTTTGATTTCGACAATAATCTTTTGTTGCAATGTATTCATATGTACCAAGCATAAGTTCAGGTCTCTCAAATCGATCCATACGCTGTCCAGTATGATCTAAATGTTGAAAATATTCTGATGGTACTTCGGTGCTCGCTTTACAAAACATACATTGAAAACGTCTACCAGCATCGATGAATTGCATAAATGGACTCATGTATGCTTTACAACGGACACAACGTATTGGCCCAATTTCACCCATATCAATAATTGGTGGTTCTTCTTCTCCTTCAACAACTATTGCCATTGGATTTAATATCAAGCCAAATGGTACTCCAGTTTGTTTCATAATATCTGTTGTTGTTGGCACAGTGTAAATAGTTGACCTGATAAATCTTGGTGATGCATTTCCTTGATCCTGTACAATAAATTTCGTTGTAACAAATGGCGGCACCAAACCCCGTTGATTTGTTATAAACGCACCGCCACGATTTTTTTGATCATCTTGCATCACTTGAATAGGACTCGGCATTGATTCTGGATCTAACCGCTTGGCCTGTTGTGGGGGAGAACCCGGTTGGAAACCACTCATGCTTGATCCACCTGGCATATTTAATCCTTGAGGATGATAAGGATTCCGCTGACCACCGTATGGATCCGGTTGTTGTTGCGGTTGTTGGTAAGAGGGTGGGTAAACGCCAGATTGAGGATAACCGGGTGATGGACCTGGCGGCAGCCGTGGAGGCATTTGACCTGGTAATGGTGGTCCGGATATGGTTTGTCGTTGTGGCGGAAGTTGATTTGGACCCAATGGTGGCGCATAAAGTCCTTGGGGTAATGGACCTGATAAATTTTGTTGTCCAGGCGGTTGATAGGCATTATATGATCCAGTTTGTTGGCTAGGTTGCGCTTGAGATTGTGGGCCTGGTGGTAATGGCGTACCCATTTGATTTTGTGACATTTGTTGACCTGGATATGGATGTCCAGGTACTCTCTGCTGTCCCGAAGCTGAATAACCAATCGGTGGTTGTTGATGAGTATGTCCCATGGGTGGTGGTGGACCGGAATTAATATTCGGCGGTCCTAATGGTGGTCTTTGACCTACTATTTGATTTTGTGACTGAATTGATCCATCGGTTGAATATCTATTGACATGATTTGTTGGCGGATGTGATGGCGGAAGACTTGATGTCGATGTTACTGATGTTGATGGAGGAACTTTGGCCATTGTTGGCGGAGCGATTTGCGAATTAGGCAGATTTGATGGCGAATGATCTGATGATGTTGTTGTATAACCATTCATATTTTGTGGTGGTGGCGGTGGTGGTGGCATCGCATTATTCATTGGCGGTGGTGGAAAATTCTACAAAAATATATGTTATATTAGAAAAATTACAGGAAATTATGGATAATCAAAAAATAAATATTTATATCAATTAATTTTGCATACTCACAGGTGGTGGTTGATTATTCAATGTCATATTAGACATTTGATTAGATAAATTTGCCGTTGGATTTATTGGAGCTGGTGGAAGATGTGGAGAATTGCTCAATGGTGGTTGCATTTGATTATTTGTTTGAGATGCATTGTAATTGTAATATGGATTTTGTGTTGGTGTTGGTAAATTTGTTGATGGTGGACTTTGCATTGGTTTTTGTAGTGGATATTGCTGTGATGGTGGTGGTGGTGGTGGACCACCCGGACTTTTCATCATCATATTTTGAGATGTATTTGAATTTAAACCGTCATAGGGAGCTCCATGCGGTCCACTGTAATGTGATGGTGGTGGTAGAGGTGGCTGCTGTTGTTGTTGTTGTTGTTGTTGTTGTTGTTGCATATATTGCTGATTCATGTTTTTTTTTTAAATCCTAAAATTGAAATTGATACTGAGGTTTACATAATGCCAATAAGTTTAAATTATTCCATGCTGATAAATAATTTTGATTGTATTTCAAATCCAAACAACTAATGAGGAAAAATATGCAACATATTGGAAGGTGGAGTGTTGAAGGTTATAAAACTGGCCATTAATGTCAAATTGAAATGAACGTCTACTTCAACATTGGAAATATATAAATATTAATTTCAATGAATCTACACAAATTATTGATCATGATGTGCTGATGATTTTGAAAATTTTTTTTCATGATAGTAATTAATAACTGTTATTCATATCAGAGAAATTCTGACAACTCATATTCGAATAACGTGAAATCAAATGTGATTCAATGGTGAACCATAAAAATTATAATTGTACAAATTATTATTGAATGATACTATTAACTATATTGAATGTTTTACTTGAAAAGTTTTTAGAAAATTACAGGAATAATTAAATGACCGAAATTGATAAATATGTGACTGTCAAGAGAGTATGTATGTAGTTATATGACACGAGTATTGGCACTGATTTTCACATTTTGTGTTCGCATTATTCAAATAAATTTTCATTGTTGAAAATTAATAAACACTTACAACTTTATTCGAACGTTTTGACAATTTTTAAATCATAACAAAATTTTTATTTGACGACAAACGTTTATTATAAAATGAGATAATTTGTTCTCGCTATACCAGCGAGAATTGTTACTACTGATGCCACGTAAGGCGGCATTGCGCATGCGCCTGTACACGCGTTGAAAGGGACACGTCATATGGAAGACAAATTGGGGCAGCTTTAAAAATAAAAAATATTTGTTATGATATTAATATTATTTTTTCATAATATTAATATTCTGAAAATACAATTTGCGATAAATATGATGTTTTCGGTTGGCAATCGTATGATGCTCGTTATTTAATGTGACGAAGGTATATTAGAATGTATTTTATTTTGAAATATAAGGGATTTGACAAATAATTTCCGATTAGTTCTCATGTTCATCCGCTTGATGTCGATAATAAAATAAAATGTATATTTCTGCAACATCATTAATATCCTATGTGTATATAACCTTCAAATAATTTTGAATTATCAATACAACATGAATTATTGTCACATTGCTGAGAGATTTTCATATATTGACAAAATAAATTAATAGGAGCGTGCGTGTGTGTGTGTGCTGAGAAGGAGAGAGAAATAACTATTATGGAAAACAATGAACTCGATACCAATGGAGAAAATAATGAATTTTACTTTGAATCGGATCATTTGGCGTTGAAAGGAAATCAAGATTATATGGCATTATTGAAGACTGTGGTACTTCTTGAAGCTCAAAGGACTCAGGCATTAAAAGATCTCGATGAATTGTTGGCATTTCGAACGAAAGCGATGAAGGATCCAATATCATTTGTTGCTCAACTACAAAATAGCGATCTTCCAAATTTACCAGGACCTATAAAAGTCGCAGAAATCCCATATATTGATTGGAGTCATTATAATATATCGGAATCAGATAATCGCATTCGACCTCAAACGAGACATGGAAATTTCGTGCCACGATTTAAAGGGAAAAATCCTGAACCGAACGATGGGAAGGTATTTTATTTTACTGGAATACTTGTTTAAAATCACCTAAATCTAATTTTATACTTTATACAATTGTCAATATAATTTCAGATACTTGTACGTGGTCGAGCCTTCGATGAAAGTAAACCAGAAACATTTAATCAACTGTGGACGGTCGAGGAACAAAAACGATTAGAAGAATTATTAATTGAATTTCCACCAGAAGATGTAGAAATGAGACGATGGACGAAAATTGCGAATGCACTAGGAAATCGTACACCCAAACAAGTTTCTAGCAGAGTTCAAAAATATTTCATGAAATTATGGCATGCAGGTTTACCTATTCCAGGACGAGGACCGAAAGTAAAAATGGATATGAAAAAAAGTTTACATCATCGTCATCAACGTAATAATCATTTGTTATTTCGCAAATCAACATTCTTTCCGCGGCAAGATTATGTTGTTGAAGATAAAGATGAGAGTGAACCAGCAAGAAATCATTCAATCATGATTGAAGATTCTGAGGATAATATCAACGGTGGAGTAGATGTAAATTCTGAATTAAGGCAAATTGATATAATACGTAGAATAAAAGCTGAAAAAGAGAAGAATCATGAGGCAATAGTTCGACATTTTGGATTTAAATGTACAATTTGCCGAGAAGATCCACTAAAAGGAACAAGATGGAATTGTACAGAATGTCCCAATGTCAATTTATGTAATGATTGTATTATAACACAATTAGAAGCTGTGAATCCTGTTCATTCACCGTTGCATAAAATCAAACCGATATCTACACCACATAATCCAAAAACTTATGATACTGATTACTTTCCACAAAATTTTAATAGTACTTCATATAACTATCTCGATCCAAACTTTTTACCGGAATAAATTTCAGATTTAATATATGTGAACAAGCTTTTTATACTAATTTTTATCTTCAGTGAAGTTGATAATTATATCCATCGTGTCGATTATAGAAATTATAACGTATATATTACTAATTTAACTGATAAAGACTGCCTATATACTTTAAATAATGCTGGAATGTATATCAACGACACATTGTTTTTCATTTGTATGTTTGTAATTGATTACGTGAATAGCAAAATTGTTATATTATAAAATTATAGCTGTACAATTATCCAATTGCCAACTATATAAGAATCGATCGAATTCTTTATTAAAATAAAAACATTGTTTAATAAGTTGTATGTGAAAAAAAATGTTCGTGGGATTGTTTCATTATATATTATTTCAGATACAAGATAATTTGATATTTATCAATCAATTAACGTGAATTGGTATTCAAATATATAGATTAATATTTACAAATTTTTTTTAGAATGTAAGTGAGAATGATGCTCCAATGCCGTAATCGCTACGCGAATTATGACGTTTTAAATATGGATTAGTTGAGAAATACGGATTATACGAGTAAGGGTGTGTATATGTCGATGTAGGATTATTATAGGAATCAGTTTTCCAACCGTTAATATCATCAAGTGAGTAAACAGTTCTCCTCGAAGAAGAAGGTGTCTGGTAAAAATACTCTAACTGTCCTCGATAAGGAACTATTTTATCAGGAGATTCATTATCATCATCATAATTATTTGTCTGAATGTATGGCCAACGACGATTTGGTTTATAACGATTCTCATTTTCATGATTATTAGTGTGTGGCACTTCAGGTTTCGATGTGACTTGCAGACCAAAATATTTTCCTAACCAATCACCAACATTATATGTATCATCAACATTATTATTATTATCATCGATGGATATCTCGTGAGAATTTTCGGTGGCAGATTCGTCTTTTTTCAGCAATGGTGATTCACCGTTGCAGGGATACATCGCATTTATCTTTTGAATATCTATCGGACTCAATTTTTCATTCTGCCCCAATTTTCGGTATTTATTATTCTGAAAAATAAAAAATTGTGGAAATTTCTTACATTTCACAAACGTGTACGAATAACCGAAATTTTTTCTGATTGTTATCAAAAAGATAAAAGATGGATAAAAACCTTGGCCACCATTGTTGGCGCGGAAGAATATCTAGCGAATATATCAGATGAATAGTGCATAACACTTTGATAATCATATGGAAGACCAAAAGTATTATAATCTCCATTTTCATCTTTCTCGAAATTGATAAGTTGATCTGTCATTTAAAAAGTTTAGAAGCTAGATGTTAGTCATATAAATAATACAATTTAACCAATTCATAGATAAATAAAGTTAATTTTCACTAACCTGGTTCAATATTATCTTCAAAAACTGTGATATATTGATCTCTATCTCGACGGTTCTGTTCATGATTGAATCCCATAACATGCATCAACTCATGTTGTATCGCTCCAATTTTCGTTGTACACAATCTCCTCAAATTTACTCTTGATCCTTCCGCGTAACCAACAGTTGCTGAACATTCATACCCCGGCTGAATTTTAGTGTATACATCTTCATTAGTACGTTTCACAAAGCGTACACATGAATTTTCATGAATGTGGTTAATGGCCTTCATGATCATTTGACGCGAATATTCAGCTAATACAAATGATATATCAATATAGAAAAATATGATCTTGCTTTGGAATTGATTATTTCCATTACTCATGCATTGAAATTTTACTTACAGAAGTATGGACTGATTTCATATGGAATTATACCATTTGGCCACGATCTTGGTTTTGTATTTATTGTTACTAGCCCGGAGGATTGAAATAAATTCTTGAAATATGAGAATAAATCACTTCCGGCGAGTGCACCGTCGAAAGCAAAATACACGAAAAAAATTAATATTCGAAGATCCATTGTAGGTTTATTGTTCGGATCATACGTGATACGTGATGTTAAAAATCAAACTGACATCGGATAGAATTTTTGGCTTTTTATAAATTTCCCGAAATTATCAGTAAATAATTTCTTCGTCTTTTTTCGAAATCGATTATATTTCTTTGTAACGTTTTTTTATCACACACGAATTTCAAAACTTTTTTACGTTTACAAGTGTGGTATTTTCGATTAAAAATGTAGGTTTGATTACTTTAATTGTAGTTTGTTCCTGGATAATAATTGGTCCAATTATTATCAATAACACGGAATAACATAAATTAATCTCTTAATTGATTTTACATTAGAAGCTCAAAACCGCAATCTTCATATTTTTGGATTCTACTGCATGAAATCTATGATATGAAATTGATAGAATTTTATTTCCAAATACTGATTGCCATATAATGGTATTTGTAAATAACATAATTGATAACCGAAAATTCATTTTATCTGATATGAAATTTATTTCGAAATAACTTACTTTCAATTATGAATATTAATTGTTTTTTGTTTTTTTTTTTAAATATTTGACCGGAATATCATACCCAGTCGTATCTTGTAGTTTCTTTTAAAAAGTTAAAATCTTGTGATTGCTTGACGCGGTTCGTATCAGTCGTTATCAATAAAAAATCCTAATTTTATCATTTCATGAATATTATACCTTTGTAATTATCTAATTATCAACTATATCGACATCATTGTAATTTTATATTATTATAAAAATATTGTTGAATATTGTGTATGAGCCATTGTATGTGGAAAAAGTTGGTGTTTGAATTATTGTATTATATTTTAATTGTGGTACAAGATAATTTGATGTATACCATTTATTTGATTGAAAAAGACAATTGAATAGGAGGATGATTATTAATTTCTTCTTTATTTTTCAGAAACGAGAGGTCTATGATGAACTGGAGCTTGCAGCAATATGGAAATTAGTTTGTCGCCAATTGTATCCTAGTAGAAGAATAACTGGATATGAATACGGATTTTGAAGATCGTATCGTGAATTGTAAATAGGTGTATGATAGGAATATTTCAACTGTCCTTGATGAAGAATTATACCAAACAGGTCAGAATATTCATTATCATTATATTTATTTGTTTGAATATTTACATGGCCAACGATGACTCGGTTGGAAATGTTCCTTTTTTGTAAGTTTATTAGTGTTTGGCACTTTAGGTTTTGGTGTGACTCATTAACCAAAATTTTTTTTAGTCAAATCCGTAAAAAAATAAGTGCCACCACGGAGATGATCATTATCATCATTGATGATATAATACTCGTTTCTCATTGGTGGTGTAGATTTGCAGGGATACATCGCATTTATCTTTTGAATATCTATCGGACTCAGTTTTTCATTCTGCCCCAATTTTCGGTATTTGTTATCCTGAAAAATTAATAATTTAGCAGATATTTTGCATTTTTCAAACATGTATGAATAACTAAAATTTCTTCTGATTGTTTTCGAAAAAAAATTGAAGAAGAAAAAAAACCTTGGCGATCATTGTTGGGAACCAGTGAGATACAGCAAAAAGACCAGATGGATAGTGCAAAACACTTTGGTAGTCATATGGAAGCTCAAAAGTATCATAATATCCGTTCTCATCTTTCTCAAAATTCCTAAGTTGATCTGACATTCAAAAAAATTTAGAAAATAGATATTAGTCGTATGAATAATACAGTTCCATTAATTTGTATATGAATAGAGCTAATTTTCACTAACCCGGTTCAATATTTTCTTCAAAAATGGCAATATATTGATCTCTATCTCGACGAGTGTGTTCGTGATTGAATCCCATAACATGCATTAATTCATGTTGTATCAATCCCATTTCTATTGTACACCCAGCCTCTAAAATTACCTTTGATTCGTTCATGTAACCAATAGTTGCTGAACAATCATTCCCCAGCTGAATTGTAGTGTATACATCTTCATTAGTACGTTCCACGAAGCGTACACATGATTTATCATGAATATGGTGAATGGCGTTCATGATGTTTTGACGCGAATATTGGGCTAATACAGATGATATATAATTATAGAAAAATATGATCTGAATTTGGAATCGCTCATTTCGATGACTCATACATTCAAATTTTACTTACAGAAGTATGGACTGATTTCGTATGGAATTATACCATTCGGCCACAATCTTGGTTTTGAATTTGATGTTACTGGTTCGGAGGATTGTCGATCCTTGGAATCTGATGAAGAAGTGCTCCGTGCGGGTGCACCGTTAAAAGCCAAACACGTGAAAAAAATTAATATTCGAAGATCCATTGTAGGTTTATTGTTTGGATCACAAGTTATTCGTGATACCGAAAATTGAACTGGCATTGGGTAGAATTCTTAGCTTTTTATATGTTCCCCGAAATTATGAGTAAATAATTCCTTTGTCATTTTTAGTATTTGATTAGATTTATTTGAAGCGATTTTTTATCGCACACGAATTTTAAAATTTTCTTACCGTATTTTCGATTAAAAATATAGTTTTAATCATTTTAATTATAGTCAATTTCTTGATAATACCTCGTGCAATTATAATTGATAAGATGAATAATTGTCATCATCGACATTAAAAGTCGGAAATCACGATTTCTATACTTTTGGATTCTACTGCGTATATGACATGAAATTGATCGAACGTTATTTTGAAAAATTAATTGTCACATAATACTTTTTATGAACGAAATGATAATTGATTAACGAAAATTCAATTTATCGAGGATATCTGTTACAAAATTCATTGCAAATCAACTCATTTCCAATAACGAATTCTCCATTTTTTTTGTTTGTAATTGATAATATGAATTGCAAACTTGTTATATTATAGATATTACAGCTGTACAATTTTCCAATTGTCAATTATATAAGAATTGAACAATACATATAAACATTGTTAATTATGGCGCAACCATTCATGATGGAAATAACAACGGGTCGAATGTGAAAAAAGATGGTCGTGGGATTGGTTCATTATATTATATTTCAGATACAAGATTTTACAATTTGATATTTATCGAGCAATTGACGTGAATCGGTCAATATATAGATAATAAAATATATAGATAATTTTTCACGAAATTTTTTCAATATATATATATAAGTGAGAATGATGTTCCAAGACTGTAACTGTTATGCGAATCATGACGATTTAAGTATAGATCAGTCGAGAAATGCGGATTGTACGAGGGAGGATGTGTATATGTCAATGCAGGACTATCATAGGTAGTAATTTCCTAACTGTCAATATCATTAAATGAGTGAACAGTTCACCTTGAAGAAGTAGGTGTCTGGTGAAAATACTGTAACTATCATTGATGAGGAATTATTTGGTCGGAGGATTCACTATTATTATAATCATTTGTTTGAATGTATAGTCAACGACGATTTGGTTGATGACGATTCTTATTTTCATGATTGTTAGTGTATGGCACGTCAGGTTTCGATGTGACTTGCAAACCAAAAATTTTCCTAGTCACATCCGCAAAATTTCGATTATACTTATATAGACGTTTCATTAAGATGGTTAACATTATCATCATCGATGGATTTCTTATGAGCATTTTCGATGGTAGAATTGTTTTTTTTCGGCATTGGTGATTTACCATTGCAGGGATACATCGCATTTATCTTTTGAACATCTATCGGACTCAGTTTTTCATTCTGCCCCAATTTTCGCTTTTTGTTATCCTGAAAAATTAAAAACTTTGCAAATCTTTCGCACTTACCAAACGTGTACAAATGATCGAAATTTTCTTAAATTGTTTTCAGAAAATAAACGACAGATAAAAACCTTGGTCACCATTGTTGGCAGATGAGGAAATCTAGCGCCTATACCATTTGGATAATGCGTAACACTTTGATAATCATATGGAAGCCCGAAAGTATCATAATCTCCATTTACATCTTTCTTGAATTCATCAAGAGCGTCTGTCAAACAACAAAAATTTAGAAGACAGATGTTAGTCATATAAATGATACAAATCAACCAATTCGTGGATAAATAGAGTTAATTTTCAACAACCTGGTTCAATATTATCTTCAAAAACCGTGATATATTGATCTCTATCTCGACGGTTCTGTTCATGATTGAATCCCATAACATGCATCAACTCATGTTGTATCGCTCCAATTTTCGTTGTACACAATCTCCTCAAATTTACTCTTGATCCTTTCGCGTAACCAACAGTTGCTGAACATTCATACCCCGGCTGAATTTTAGTGTATACATCTTCATTAGTACGTTTCACAAAACGTACACATGAATTTTCATGAATGTGGTTAATGGCCTTCATGATCATTTGACGCGAATATTCAGCTAATACAAATGATATATCAATATAGAAAAATATGATCTTGCTTTGGAATTGATTATTTCCATTACTCATGCATTGAAATTTTACTTACAGAAGTATGGACTGATTTCATATGGAATCGTACCATTCGGCCACAATCTTGGTTTTGTAATCACTGTTACTAGCTCGGAGCATTGGCATGAATTATTGAAATAAGAGAATGAATCACTTCTGGCGAGTGTACCGTCAAAAGCAAAATACACGAAAAAAATTAATATTCGAAGATCCATTGTAGGTTTATTGTTCGAATTATACGTGATACGTAATGTTTAGAATCAAACTGACATCGGATAGGATTCTCGGCTCTTTATATATTCCCCAATATTAGGCGTAAATAATTTCTTTGTTTATTTCAGTATTTGATTAAATTTATTTGGAGCGATTTTTATCTTACATGAATTTCAAAATATTTTTTCTGTCATAATAGTTGTATTTTCGATTCAAAATAAAATTTTTATTACTTTGATTGTGATTTATCTCTCTAGGATACGACGCACAGTTATAATCAAGAACATCGAATGATATACCTTATTCTCTCCATCGATTTGACGTTGAAAGCCTAATAATCATGATTTCGATACTTTTGGGTTCTACTGCGTGTATGACATGAAATTGATCGAACGTTACTTTGAAAAATTAATTGTCACATAATGCTTTTTATGAATAAAATGATAATTGATTAACGAAAATTTACCGAAAAATTAACGAAAATACATCGAGGATATTGGTCACAAAATTTATTGCAAAGCAACTTACCCCTAATTATGAATTTTTTTCTTCTTTTCAAATATTCGACCGGAGTATTATACGTTGAATTCGATAAAAATTTTTATATTGAGGTTTCACATAATTTGATCATACTCTAATTGAACAAAGATATGTAGTTTATCTATGTCTGTCTATTCTGTCGTGTCTTGTAGTTTTTTCTATAAAGTCAAATTGCTGTAACTGTACGATGCAATTTCCGGATTTTGTTACCCTGAAGAATTTATAATTTTCCAAATGTTTCCCATTCCACAATCATATACGTCTGACCCTAATTTTTTTCTAATTGTTTTCAGAAAAATTGAGGATGGATAACGCAAAGATGTGTAATGCAGAACACTTTCATAATCATATGAAAGCCTGAAAGTATTGAAAATTCCATTGTCATCTTTCTCGAAAAGGCTAGGATTGTGTCATTCACAAAATTCAGAAGATAGATGTTCGTCATATGAATGATACACTTTAACCTATTTGTAGATGACTAAAGCTAAATTTCACTTACTTAGTTTAATATTTGCTTCAAAAGCGGTAATATATTGATCTCTGTCTCGACGCTTGTCTCCATGAAGGAATCCCACCATATGCATTGATTCATGTTGTATCAATTGAATCGCTATTGTACAAGCTGTCGTAATTCGTATTTTTGATATCTCCATGTAACCAATCTATGCCTCACATTTATCAAAAAGCATTTGGCGTACATATTCCCATCGGTCCGTTCCACAAAAAAAAAACATAAAAATTTTCTTGATTATGTTTCATAGCGTTTTCGATAATTCAGCGCGAATAATCGGCTAATACAGATAGTATATGATATCAATATAGAAAAATATAATTTTAGTTTATAATCGATTATTTTCATGATCCTTGCATTGAAACATGGACTGATTTCATATGGAACTATATCATTAGGCCACAATCTCGGTTCTACATTTGATGTCACATTACAATCGAAGTTATCAGCATATGGATCGGGATATCTAGTATGATCGATATCAACGAACACAAGATCAGATGCTGAATAAGTGCATAAAATCGATGATCGGAGGTTTATTGTAACTTTATTGTTCGGGTCACAAGTTATTCTTGATGCCAACAATTGAATTGACATTGGATAGAATTCTTAGCTCTTTATATATTTCACAAAAGTATCAGTAAATAATTTCTCTGTGATTCCCAGTGGTTGATTAGATTTGTTTGTAGTGTTTTTTATTGTACATGAATTCAAAAATTTTTTCCGTTCACAATAGCTGTATGTCCGATTAAAAATATAGTTTTGATTACTTTAATTGTAACTCATTTCTTGATAATACCATACACAGATATGATCGATAACATCGAATAACAAGTTATTATGAACAAATGATGTTTTTCATTTATATGACAAAAAGATATAATTAACTATGGAAAAATTATCAATTTGAAATTTTTTTTTTTTTAACATAAAGGTTCATGATGGATTATAGCGGGTAGCGTAATGCCAATCGATTTATTATTGATAGTACGACGAATAATAAGTATTCGGAATTGAATAGTATGAATTATATTCGTTTCCGTAAGGATATGTGTAACTTGAACTGTATGTATATGTTCTAGGTATATTGTAGGTATATACAGTAGGAATTTTATTATCATCGAAACGCCACAATCTCGAAGTTTGTCCTGAGGGCCGACGTGACAAGTAGTTATTTCTTCCATCTCTTCGATATGGAGGTTGTTGAACAGTCGAATAGTTGTTGATGTATTTTTTTAGAAGACTATAGAAATCGTCCGTGGTTCCAATCCGGTCTGAATATTCATATTCATGATTGTTTGATTCGGGGTGTTGATATTCAGGATCAAAAATGGATCTGTAATCAAAATCTTCATTATTAGTATTATGCTCATAGGAATTCATCTCGTAATCTTTTTCGGCGATAGAATTTTTTTTTTTCGACATTGGTGATTGACCATGGCAGGGATATATCGCATTTATCTTCTCAATATCAAGCTGACTTAGTTTATCCTGTTGTCCCAATTTTCGGTATTTGTTATCCTGAAAAATTAAAAACTTGGCAAATCTTTGCATTTCATGTACATGTACGAATAACCAGAATTTTTTTTTGATTGTTATAGTATAGATAAAAGATGAATAAAAAACCTTGGCCACCATTGTTGGCGCGTAAGGAGATCTAGCGACTGAATCAGCTGAATAATGCATAACACTCTCATAATCATATGGGAGCCCAAAAGTATAAGAATCTCCAATTTCATCTTTCTTGAACTCACTAAGATATTCTGTCAAACAACAAAAATTTAGAAGACATATGTTTGTCAGATAAATAATACAATTCAACCAATTTGTAGATGAGTTAAGCTAATTTTCTCCAACCTGGTTCAATATTATCTTCAAAAACCGTGATATATTTATCTCTATCTGGACGGCTGTGTTCATGACTGAATCCCATAACATGCATCAACTCATGTTGTATCGATCCAATTTTCGTTGTACACAATGGCGAGAGTTTCACCCATGAATTTTCCCAATAACCGGTGACTGCCTGACATGTATCCGATTGCACGATTTGGACGTACGCATCTTGATTAGTACGTTCCACAAAGCGTACACATGAATTTTCATGAATATGGTCAATGGCCTTCATGATCATTTGACGCGAATATTCAGCTAATACAAATGATATATCAATATAGAAAAATATGATCTTGCTTTGAAATTGATTATTCCCATTACTCATACATTGAAATTTTACTTACAGAAGTGTGGACTGATTTCATATGGAATTATACCATTTGGCCACAATCTTGGTTTTGTAATCACTGTTACTGGCCCGGAGGATTGATATAAATTCTTGAAATATGAGAATAAATCACTTCCGGCGAGTGCACCGTCAAAAGCAAAATAGACGAAAAAAATTAATATTCGAAGATCCATTGTAGGTTTATTGTTTGGATCATACGTGATACGTGATGTTAAAAATCAAACTGACATCGGATAGGATTCTTAGCTCTTTATATACTTTTTGAAATTATCAGTAAATAATTACTTTGTTATTTTTACTATTTGATTATATTTCGTTATAGCATTTTTCTATCGAAAACGAATTTCGGAATTTTTTTTACGCTTGTCAGAACTGTATTTTCGATTGAAAATATAGTTTTGATTACTATAATTGGCATTCATTCCTTGATAATACTACTTGAAGTTATATAGAATATCATCGAATGATACACATTATTCTCTTTGTTCATTTGACATTGAAAACCGAAAATTATGATTTATATATTTTTGGATTCTACTGTGTCCATGACATGAAATCGATCGAACGTAATTTTCAAAAATTCATTGCCATATGATGGTATTCATAAATAAAATTATGAAGGACAAACGAAAATTCAATTCATCAAGGATATCTATCATAAAATTTATTGCCAATCAAATTACCTCCAATTATGAATTCTTCTCTTTTTTTATTTGAAATTGATAATATGAAATGAAAATATGTTATATTATAAATATTACAGCTGTACAATTATCCAATTGTCAACTAAATAAGAATTGAACAATACATATAAACATTGTTGATCATGGCGCAACCATTTATGATGGACATAACAACGGGTCAAATGTGAAAAAAGATGGACGTGAGTTTGCTTCATTATATTATATTTTAGATACAAGATGATTTGATATTCATCAAGCAATTGACGTGAATCGGTCAATATATAGATAATAAAATATATAGATAATCAATGATTCAAATAAATAGATAATCATTCACAACATTTTTTCAATATATAAGTTAGGATGATGTTCCAACACTGTGACCGTTATGCGAATCATGACGATTTAAGTATAGATCAGTCGAGAAATGCGGATTGTACGAGGGAGGATGTGTATATGTCAATGTAGGACTATCATAGGTAGTAATTTCCTAACTGTCAATATCATTAAAAGAGTGAACAGTTCTTCTTGAAGAAGTAGGTGTCTGGTGAAAATACTCTATCATTGATGAGGAATTATTTGGTCGGAGGATTCACTATTATTATAATCATTTGTTTGAATGTATAGTCAACGACGATTTGGTTGATGACGATTCTTATTTTCATGATTGTTAGTGTATGGCACGTCAGGTTTCGATGTGACTTGCAAACCAAAAATTTTCCTAGTCACATCCGCAAAATTTCGATTATACTTATATATACGTTTCATTAAGATGGTTAACATTATCATCATCGATGGATTTCTTATGAGCATTTTCGATGGTAGAATTGTTTTTTTTCGGCATTGGTGATTTACCATTGCAGGGATACATCGCATTTATCTTTTGAACATCTATCGGACTCAGTTTTTCATTCTGCCCCAATTTTCGCTTTTTGTTATCCTGAAAAATTAAAAACTTTGCAAATCTTTCGCACTTACCAAACGTGTACAAATGATCGAAATTTTCTTAAATTGTTTTCAGAAAATGAAAGGCAACTAAAAACCTTGGCCACCATTGTTGGCAGATGAGGAAATCTAGCGCCTATACCATTTGGATAATGCGTAACACTTTGATAATCATACGGAAGCCCGAAAGTATAAAAATCGTCATGTGCATCTTGCTCGTAGTCATCAAGAGCGTCTGTCAAACAACAAAAATTTAGAAGACAGATGTTAGTCCTATAAATAATACAAATCAACCAATTCGTAGATATATAGAGTCAACTTTCACTAACCTGGTTCAATATTATCTTCGAAAACCGTGATATATTGATCTCTATCTCGACGGTTGTGTTCATGAAAGAATCCCATAACATGCATCAACTCATGTTGTATCGCTCCAACTTTCGTAGTACACACTCTCGTCAATGTTTCGTTTGATTCCTCCGCGTAACCAACAGTTGCTGAACATTCATACCCCGGCAGAATTGTAGTGTTTACATCTTCATTAGTCCGTTCCACAAAGCGTACTCAAAAAAACAAAAAAAAGCGTATAAACAAAAAAACGATAATATATTGATCTCTATCTCGACGCTTGTCTTCATGAAGGAATCTCACCATATGCATTGATTCATGTTGTATCAATTGAATCGCTATTGTACAAGCTGTCGTAATTCGTATTTTTGATATCTCCATGTAACCAATCTATGCCTCACATTTATCAAAAAGCATTTGGCGTACATATTCCCATCGGTCCGTTCCACAAAAAAAAAAACATAAAAATTTTCTTGATTATGTTTCATAGCGTTTTCGATAATTTTGCGCGAATAATCGGCTAATACAGATAGTATATGATATCAATATAGAAAAATATAATTTTAGTTTATAATCGATTATTTTCATGATCCTTGCATTGAAACATGGACTGATTTCATATGGAACTATATTATTAGGCCACAATCTCGGTTCTACATTTGATGTCACATTACAATCGAAGTTATCAGCATATGGATCGGGATATCTAGTATGATCGATGTCAACGAACACAAGATCGGAGGCTAAATAAGTGGATCAAATCGATGATCGGGGGTTTATTGTAACTTTATTGTTCGGGTCACAAGTTATTCGTGATGCCAAAAATTGAAATGACATTGGATAGAATTCTTAGCTCTTTATATATTTCACAAAAGTATCAGTAAATAATTTCTCTGTGATTCCCAGTGGTTGGTTAGATTTGTTTGTAGTGTTTTTTATTGTACATGAATTCGAAAATTTTTTCCGGTCACAATAGCTGTATGTCCGATTAAAAATATAGTTTTGATTACTTTAATTGTAACTCATTTCTTGATAATACCATACACAGATATGATCGATAACATCGAATAACAAATTATTATGAACAAATGATGTTTTTTATTTATATAACAAAAAGATATAATTAACTATGGAAAAATTATCAATTTGAAATTTTTTTTTTTTTAACATAAAGGTTCATGATGGATTATAGCGGGTAGCGTAATGCCAATCGATTTATTATTGATAGTACGACGAATAATAAGTATTCGGAATTGAATAGTATGAATTATATTCGTTTCCGTAAGGATATGTGTAACTTGAACTGTATGTATATGTTCTAGGTATATTGTAGGTATATACAGTAGGAATTTTATTATCATCGAAACGCCACAATCTCGAAGTTTGTCCTGAGGGCCGACGTGACAAGTAGTTATTTCTTCCATCTCTTCGATATGGAGGTTGTTGAACAGTCGAATAGTTGTTGATGTATTTTTTTAGAAGACTATAGAAATCGTCCGTGGTTCCAATCCGGTCTGAATATTCATATTCATGATTGTTTGATTCGGGGTGTTGATATTCAGGATCAAAAATGGATCTGTAATCAAAATCTTCATTATTAGTATTATGCTCATAGGAATTCATCTCGTAATCTTTTTCGGCGATAGAATTTTTTTTTTTCGGCATTGGTGATTGACCATGGCAGGGATATATCGCATTTATCTTCTCAATATCAAGCTGACTTAGTTTATCCTGTTGTCCCAATTTTCGGTATTTGTTATCCTGAAAAATTAAAAACTTGGAAAATCTTTGCATTTCATGTACATGTACGAATAACCAAAATTTTTTTTGATTGTATAGTATAGATAGAAGATGAATAAAAAACCTTGGCCACCATTGTTGGCGCGTAAGGAGATCTAGCGGCTAAATTAGCTGAATAATGCATCACACTCTCATAATCATATGGGAGCCCGATAGTATAAGAATCTCCAATTTCATCTTTCTTGAACTCACTAAGATATTCTGTCAAACAACAAAAATTTAGAAGACATATGTTTGTCAGATAAATAATACAATTCAACCAATTTGTAGATGAGTTAAGCTTATTTTCTCCAACCTGGTTTAATATTATCTTCAAGAACCGTGATATATTTATCTCTATCTGGACGGCTGTGTTCATGATTGAATCCCATAATATGCATCAATTCATGTTGTATCGCTCCAATTTTTGTTGTACACATTCGCGTGAGTTTCACCCATGGTTTTTCCGTATAACCACCGACTGCTTGACATCTATCCGATTGCTCGATTTTGACGTAAACATCTTGATTAGTGCGTTCCACAAAACGTACACATGAATTTTTATGAATATGATCAATGGCATTCATGATCATTTGACGCGAATATTCAGCTAATACAAATGATATATCAATATAGAAAAATATGATCTTGCTTTGAAATTGATTATTCCTATTACTCATACATTGAAATTTTATTTACAGAAGTATCCACTGATTTCGTATGGAATTATACCATTCGGCCACAATCTTGGTTTTGTAATCACTGTTACTGGCCCGGAGGATTGGAATAAATGCTCGAAATATGAGAATACAACACTTCCGGCGAGTGCACCGACAAAAGCAAAATAGACGAAAAAAATTAATATTCGAAGATCCATTGTAGGTTTATTGTTTGGATCACAAGTTATTCGTGATGCCGAAAATTGAACTGACATCGGATAGGATACTCAGTTTTTTATATATTTTTTGAAATTATCAGTGAATAATTTCTCTGTTATTTTTATTGTTTGATTATATTTCGTTACAACGTTTTTTTATCGTAAACGAATTTCGAATTTTTTTTCAAGCTTGTAAGAACTGTATAACCGATTAAAAGTATAATTTTGATTACTTCAATTGTCATTTATTTCTTGATAAAACTACTTGAAGTTATATAGAATATCATCGAATGATACACATTATTCTCTTTGTTCATTTGACATTGAAAACCGAAAATCATGATTTATATATTTTTAGATTCTACTGCGTACATGACATGAAATCGATCCGACGTTGTGTTCAAAAACTAACTGTCATATGATGGTATTTATAAATAAAATGATGATGGACAAACGAAAATTCAATTCATGAAGGATATCTATTATAAAATTTATTGCCAATCAAGTTACCTCCAATTATGAATTCTTCATTTTTTTTGTTTGTAATTGATAATATAACATGCAAGTTCGTTATATTATAAATATTACAGCTGTACAATTATCCAATTGTCAACTAAATGAGAATTGAACGAATTTTCTATCGACATAAAAGCATTGTTAATTACGGTGAAACCATTCATAATGAAAATAATAATAGGTCGAATGTAAAAAAAGATTGTCGTGGGATTGCTTCATCATATTTTATTTTAGATACAAGATGATTTGATATTTATCAAGCAATTGACGTGAATCGGTCAATATATAGATAATAATATATATAGATAATTATTTACGAAATTTTTCCCAATATATATGTGAGAATGATGCTCCCCGCTGTAACCGTTATGCAAATCATAACGATCTAAGTATAGATTAGTCGAGAAAAACGAATTTTACGAGGAAGGGCGTGTATAGGTCAATGTAGGATTATCATAGGTAGTAATTTTCTAACCATCAATATCATTAAATGAGTGAACAGTTCTCCTTGAAGAAGTAGGTGTCTGGTGAAAATACTCTATCATTGATGAGGAATTATTTGGTCGGAGGATTCACTGTTATTATACTCATTTGCTTGAATGTATAGCCAACGACGATTTGGTTGATAACGATTCTTATTTCCATGATTGTTAGTGTGCGGCATTTCAAGTCCCGATGTGACTTGCAGACCAAAAATTTTTCCAGTCACATCCGCGAAATTTCGATTATACTTATATAGACGTTTCATCATGATGGTTAACATTATCATCATCGATGGATTTCTTATGAGCATTTTCGATGGTAGAATTGTTTTCTCTCGGTATTGGTGATTTACCATTGCAGGGATACATCGCATTTATCTTTTGAACATCTATCGGACTCAGTTTTTCATTCTGCCCCAATTTTCGCTTTTTGTTATCCTGAAAAATTAAAAACTTTGCAAATCTTTCGCACTTACCAAACGTGTACAAATGATCGAAATTTTTTTAAATTGTTTTCAGAAAATAAAAGACAGATAAAAACCTTGGCCACCATTGTCGGCAGATGAGGAAATTTAGCGCCTATATCATTTGTAAAATGCGTTACACTTTGATAATCATATGGAAGCCCGAAAGTATAAAAATCGTCATGTGCATCTTGCTCGTAGTCTTCAAGAGCGTCTGTCAAACAACAAAAATTTAGAAGACAGATGTTAGTCATATAAATAATACAAATCAAACAATTCGTGGATAAATAGAGTTAATTTTCACTAACCTGGTTCAATATAATTTTTAAAAACCGTGATATATTTATCTCTATCTATACGGCTGTGTTCATGATCGAATCCCATAACATGCATCAATTGATGTTGTATCGCTCCAATTTTCGTAGTACACTCTCTCGTCAATTCTACGATTGATCTCTTCCCGTAACCATAGGTTGCCGAACAAAAAGAGCGCGGCTGAATTTTAGTGTATATATTTTCATTAGTACGTTCCACAAAGCGTACACATGAATTTTCATGAATATGGTCCATGGCTTTCTCGATCATTTGACGCGAATCGTTGGCTAATACAAATGAAATATGATATCAATGAAAAAAAAAATATGATTTTCATTTGGAATCGATTGTTTCCATGACACACACTTCGGAAGTTTACTTACAGAAATGTGGATTGATTACATATGGAATCGTACCATTAGGCCACAATGCTACTTTACTTGATATTGGTACTAGTCTGGATAAATCAAGAGAACCCTCGGAATTTGTTTGAAAAAAGATTCGAGCGAGTGCACCATCGAAAGTCAAATACCCGGAAAAGAAAAAAAATATTCGAAGATCCATTATAGTTTTATTGTTCGGATTATAAGTGATACGTAATATTTAGAATCAAACTGACATCGGATAGAATTCTTGGCACTTTATATACTCCCCAATATTAGGCGTAATTAATTTCTTTGTTTATTTCAGTATTTGATTAAATTTATTTGGAGCCATTTTTATCTGATATGAATTTCAAAATGTTCATTCTGTCATAATAGCTGTATTTTTGATTCGAAATATAGTTTTAATTACTCTGATTGCAACTTATCTCTCGAGGATACGACGCACAGTTATAATCAAGAACATCGAATGATATACCTTATTCTCTCCATCGATTTGACGTCGAAAGCCTAATAATCATGATTTCTATACTTTTGGGTTCTACTGCGTATATGACATGACATTGATCGAACGTTATTTTGAATAATTAATTGTCACATAATGCTTTTTATGAACGAAATGATAATTGATTAACGAAAATTCAATTTATCGAGGATATCTGTTACAAAATTCATTGCAAATCAACTCATTTCCAATAACGAATTCTCCATTTTTTTTTGTTTGTAATTGATAATATGAATTGCAAACTTGTTATATTGTAAATATTACAGCTGTACAATTTTCCAATTGTCAACTATATAAGAATTGAACAATACATATGAACATTGTTAATTATGGTGCAACCATGATGGAAATAATAACAGGTCGAATGTGAAAAAAGATTGTCGTGGGATTGCTTCATCATATTTTATTTTAGATACAAGATGATTTGATATTCATCAAGCAATTGACGTGAATCGGTCAATATATAGATAATAAAATATATAGATAATCAATGATTTAAATAAATAGATAATCATTCACAACATTTTTTCAATACATAAGTTAGGATGATGTTCCAACACTGTGACCGTTATGCGAATCATAACGATGTAAGTATAGATTAGTTGAAAAATACGAATTGTACGAGGAAGGATGTGTATATGTCAATGTAGGACTATCATAGGTAGTTATTTCTTAACTGTCAATATCATTAAAAGAGTGAACAGTTCTTCTTGAAGAAGTAGGTGTCTGGTGAAAATACTGTAACTATCATTGATGAGGAATTATTTGGTCGGAGGATTCACTGTTATTATACTTATTTGCTTGAATATATAGCCAACGACGATTTGGTTGATAACGATTCTTATTTCCATGATTGTTAGTGTGCGGCATTTCAAGTCCCGATGTGACTTGCAGACCAAAAATTTTTCCAGTCACATCCGCGAAATTTCGATTTTACTTATATAGACGTTTCATTAAGATGGTTAACATTATCATCATCGATGGATGTCTTATGAGCATTTTCGATGGTAGAATTGTTTTTTTTCGGCATTGGTGATTTACCATTGCAGGGATACATCGCATTTATCTTTTGAATATCTATCGGACTCAGTTTTTTATTCTGCCCCAATTTTCGCTTTTTGTTATCCTGAAAAGTTGAAAACTTTATAAATCTCTCGCACTCAACAAACATGTGCGAGTGACCGAAAATTTTTTTAATTATTTTCAGAAGAATGAAGGTTGGATAAAAACCTTGGCCTCCATTGTTAGCACATGAGGAGATGTAGCGAATGTTCTAGATGTATAATGCGTAACACTTTGATAATCATATGGTAGCCCGAAAGTTTCATCATCTCGTTCTGCAACTTTCTCGTAATTTCCGTATTCCTCTGTTAATTAAAAACATTTAGAAAATAGATGTTAGTTATATAAATAATACAATTCAACCAATTTGTAGATGAATTAAGCTAACCTTCACTTACTCGGTATCACATTTGCTTTAAAAACGGTAATATATTGATCTCTATCTCTACGTTTGTGTTCATGATGGAATCCCATAACATGCATTAATTCATGTTGTATCAATCCCATTTCCTTTGCACCCCCAGTCGTTAATCTTATCTTTGGATTGTTTGAGCGACCAATAGTTGATGAACAAAGATTCGACAGCTCAATTTTAACGTACACATTTTGATTAGTACGATTCACAAAACGAACACATGAATTTTCATGAATATGGTCCATGGCTTTCTCGATCATTTGACGCGAATTGTTGGCTGATACAGATGGGACATAATGTTAATATAGAAAAATATGATTTCAATTTGGAATGATTCTTTTCATGACACACACACATTGGGAAGTTCACTTACCGAAATGTGAATCGATTACGTACGGAATTGTACCATTAGGCCACAACTTTGAGTTTGTACTTGATGTTACTGGTCCGGAGGATTGTTGACTATTGGAATCTGATGAAAAAGTGCTCCGCGCGAGTGCACCGTCAAAAGCCACATACGCGAAAAAAATTAATATTCGAAAATCCATAGTAGGTTTATTGTTAGGATTACAAGTTATTTGTAATGCCGAAAATTAAACTGACATCGGATAGAATTCTCGGCTTTTTATATATTTCCCATCATTATGAGTAAATAATTCTTTTGTCATTTTCAGTTTTTGATCAGATTTATTTGGAACGTTTTTTATCGTACATGAATTTCAAAATATTTCTCTGTTCATAACAGCTGTATTTTCGATTCAAAATATTGTTTTAATTACTTTGATTGTGACTCATTTTTTGATGATACCACGCACAGTGATAATCAATAACATCGAATAACATAAATTATTCTCTCCAGTGATTCGACGTCGGAAGCTCCAAACCTCAATTTCTATATTTTTAGATTATACTGCGTATGTAACATAAAGTTGATTGAACTTTATTCTCAAATACTCATTGTCATATAATGGTATTTTCGAATACAATGAGGATTGATAAACGAAAATTCAATTTATCAAAGTTATCTGTTATCAAATTTATTTCGAATAGACCCACCTTCAATTATAAATTTTTGTTTTTCATTTTTTCAAATATTTGACCGTAGTGTCATACGTTGAATTCGATAAATATTTCTATATTTAGGATAAGGCTAAATGAGCTACAAATCTCGGGATAAGAAGGAATAAGCTGTAAATTCGTATAAACCTTCGGTCCGACGTTCTTAAGACTGGTAGAAAAGTCTCATATAATCTCATGTTTGTTTCTCAAGATATTCAAGGTCAATGGTCACGAAAATTGGCTTTCCATAATTATCTCATTTTTTATGGAAAATACGTCATTTCAAGTCACTATAAAATTTGTTGATCATAAAATTATCTATTATTATTATTTCAAGCATTCTCTTGTATCACCAACCATTCGTCTTTGCAATTTTACTCATGTATTTCTTAAGTAATGTGTTTACCGTTTTTATTGACGTTCATTATTAATACGTTTGAACATTAAAGAAAACTGTAATTATGTGAACTTTTTTAAGGAAGGTGGAGTGGGAGGGAGGGAGGGGGGGGGGTGAGAATATATTTGTAGGCGTATGAGCCAGCATTACTGGAAAATTTACAAATGCTGCTTAGCAGCACGGGTTTTTCTCATCATATTTTAATTCTAACGAATGCGTGCTTGCCACTCTCCACGCTGTATCTCGACAATGGTTGATGATATGGAAAAATATTCGAAATAAAAATTATAGAAAATTTTATGATCTGCAAGTTTTATAATAAACTTGAATGAAGTGTTTCACATAGGAAACGAGAAAATTGCGAAAAACCGATTTACGTGACCTTTGACTTTGAATATTTTGGGACGCAGACACGAAATTATATGAGACTTTTTTACCAGTCTTAAAAACGTCAAACCAAAGATATATACAAATTTACAGTTTATTCTCTGCCATTCTGAGGTTGAATCCTCATTTTATTGGGCTATCTAAGCTTTGATATTATTTGATCATACTGTAATTAATCGAGGATATATTGTTTACTTATATCTGTCAGCTCAGTCGTATTTTGTAGTTTTTTCTAAAAAGTTGAAATCTTGTGATTGCTTGACGCGGTTCGTATCAGTCGTTATCAATTACTCAATCCCAAATTCTCTATTTCATGAATATTATAGCTCTACAATTATCCAATTATCAACTGTATAAAAATCGTGATGTCATATTAACATAAGAACACTGTTAAAAATTGTTTATGAGCCGTCGTATGCGTAATAAAGTGGATATAGAATTATTGAATCATATTTTATTTGAAATACAAGATAATTTAACATATACCATTTATTTGATAGGAAGGGATAATTAATTATGAGGATAATTATTAATTTGTTTTCTACTTTTCAGAAGTGAGAGGTCCATGTAGAACTGGAACTTGTAGCGATATATGAATTAGTATGTTGTCTATTGTATTTCAATAGAAGAATAACTGGATGTGAATAAGGATTTTTAGGATCGTATTGTGAAATGTAAGTAACTGGAGTGAAAAATAATTGGAATAGGAATGTCATTTACAAAGAAGGAGGCACCAGAAAAATATATTGTCATAGGTATTTGAACGGGATATTCTCTGCATATTCCCTAATGATCATAAAAACGACCTATAATGTGTTTGAGTATGTAGATCATACGTCATTTTCATCTTGATAGAATTTTCATATCTGGGAACGTTTGAGATAGTGTATGAAAATCTAGGATCCAAAACAGATCCAGAATTAATATCTTCGTTATTAGTATTACGTCTATGGGAATATATCTCGTGACTATTTTCAGTTTGAGACTCATTTTTTTTCAGCATTGGTGATTTATCATTACAGGGATACATTGCATTTATCTTTTGAATATCTATCGGATCTAGTTTTTCATTCTGCTCCGATTTTCGGTTTTTGTTCTCCTGGAAAATTAAAAACTTTGCAAATCTTTTGCATTTAACAAACATGTGCGACTAACCATAATTTTTTTCTGATTATTATCAAAAAGATAAAAGATGGATAGAAACCTTGGTTACCATTGTTGGCGCGTGAGGAGATTTAGATACTTCAGATGAATCATATGTGACACTTTCATAAAAACATGGAGGCCCAAAAATATAATTACATTCATTCTCTTTTTTATCAAGATTCATAAGTTGATCTGTCATTTGAAAAAAATTAAAAAATAGATATTAGTCGTATAAATAATACAATTCCACTAATTTGTATATGAATAGAGCTAATTTTCACTAACCAGGTTCAATATTTTCTTCAGAAGTAGCAATATATTGATCTCGATAAATTTCTTCGTGAGTGAATCCCATAACATGCATTAATTCATGTTGTATCAATCCTATTTCCGCTATACACCTAGTCTCTAAAATTACTTTTGATTCCTCCATGTAACCAATACTTGCTGAACAATCATCCCCCGGCAGAATTGTAGTGTATACATCTTCATCAGTATGTTCCACAAAGTGAACACATGAATTTTCATGAATATGATTCATGGCTTCCTCGATCATTTGGTGTGAATATTCGGCTAATACAAATGGGATATAATATCAATATAGAAAAATTTGATTTTAATTTGGAATCGATTATTTCCATGACTCATACATTAAAAGTTTACTTACAGAAGTATGAACTGATTTCGTATGGAATTGTACCATTAGGCCACAACTTTGAGTTTGTACTTGATGTTACTGGTCCGGAGGATTGTTGACTATTGGAATCTGATGAAAAAGTGCTCCGCGCGAGTGCACCGTCAAAAGCCAAATACGCGAAAAAAATTAATATTCGAAAATCCATTGTAGGTTTATTGTTAGAATTACAAGTTATTCGTGATGCCGAAAATTAAACTGACATCGAATAGAATTCTTGGCTTTTTATATATTTTCCATAATTATGAGTGAATAATTCCTTTATTATTTTCAGGGTTTGATTAGATTTATTTGGAGCGATTTTTATCGTACATGAATTTCAAAATATTTTTCCGGTCACGATAGCTATATTTTCGATTCAAAATATAGTTTTAACTACTTTGATTGTGACTTATCTCTTGATGATACCACGCACAGTTATAATCAATAACATTGAATAACATCGAATAACATAAATTATTCTCTTCAGTGATTCGACGATTGAAGCCTAAAACCTCAATTTCTATATTTTTGGATTTTACTACGTATGTAATATAAAGTTGATTGAATTTTATTTTTAAATACTCATTGTCATATAATGGTATTTCTAAATAAAATGATAGTTGATAAACGCAAATTCAATTTATGAAGGGTGTTTGGATAAATTTTGTGTATTTATTCTTTCGAATCAATCTATGTTTAACTGTGAATTATATTCTATCAAATCTGCCGAAAATTTTTCATAATTAAATATACATATTGAATGAATTTAAGACCAGGTGTAATTCAATTAAAGTTACTGGTGACTTTTTCACATATGATGCATTTATTGTGGTGAAATTTATGGTACCATAACGTATTCAACTTTTTACAATTATCCACTAACGTTTAATTCAACGGCTGCTCTCGTTTCGCAGATAATTCAAAACTGTTTTTGATTTTAGTTTCATGCTAATTTCCCGTTTAATTCACTTCTATCGTGGATAGTATTCCACGTCAAACCATTTCCATATGGCCCATGTGTAGAAGGAAATAAAATGTGTCTCCAGCTACGTCCCTTCAATCCCAAAAAAATTTTCCAATTTTCTCTCGAACCAAAATCATATGGATTTTGATATATTTTGCCTTGCAATTTAAATTTTTCCGATTCTGTGCTGTTAATTCGTGCCTCAATACTTGTTTCACCTCTGGTAATTAAACCTACATGCCAGGATGTTAATGTACCCAGTGCAGCAAATGTTGCTACAGAGATTAAACCAGCGAATATAATTAATTTACGTTGCCATTCTTTCTCTTTAATTTCGTCTAATTGAAGTGAAATTTTAGTCATTTCCTCGGGACTCAAATGTTCCATTGATTCAGTCTAAATATTAAAAAAAATTGAATTTATTATTGTGTTTTGTTTTGAATATGTACATAAATATATACATATGATTATAAACTTACAACTGGAATTATTTCTGAATTGTTTATACGAACAGGATGTCCATGCAAGTCTGGATCTTGATTAGGAAAAAATTCTTGATAAGCTATTTCAACTCCAAAAATCATGATGAATGTTACGCCTGCCACGGTAAAAACCATATATTGAAGGAAATGTCGATGATTGTAATGTCCTACACAATTATTCAGCCAAGCTGGTAGAATAATCATTGTTTTATAAGAATAATAATTTGAGTCAATTTATTTCAATTATAATAAATATTGATGAATAAAATTTCAAAGGATACGACAATGATGATCCATTTTGAGAACACATTTGTTACAAATAGAACAGTGATGTGTTCTGGGTGGTTTGGGTTTTATACATTTTTTACATATGCTCACAGCTTCTAGAATAAGCCCATTTTTAGGTGGATAACCAGCTGATACATTTATACCCATGCAATAATGAAAAATAACATTGATCAAAAGCCAATTTCCTATTATTAATAGTATTATTGTTGCAGATGGACTTTTATCCCACCAATATGGAAAACCAATATAATAAGCTATATAAACTATTGCTACTGTAAGTATTGACACCATAGCAACTAGAATCTGCAAATAAATAAAATAATATCTATCAATTAACATTATCACGGTGAAATATAAATATTCATATTTACATGAAATAATAGATTGAGGAAAAAAAAAAAATGTAATGATACTTACAGGGCCTAAAATTGTTGTGAAATTTTGGACAAACCACAATATGGGTTCCATAAAAATATCACAGGCATACGCCCAACTTATAAAGTCATTATAAAATAATGATTTAATCGTTATTATCAATTTTCGCCAGTGTTCTTTGACGTTTAATCTATCAGATAAATATACGAATTATTGTATTAAAGTACTAATTTTTGTTATTTACGAGTACAATATAATGTAGGTATGTTATTTAATTATTATATACAGACCGTAAATTTGTGAGATATTTTGAAAAAAGCCACCGAATTCTTGCCATCATTATTTTAATTGAAAGAATGTCTATTTTTTTTTTTTGTTAATTAGATAAATTATCACCTGATAATACAGATTATTATTTCTTTTTTAGGTGTTTATATATTTTGTTGTGCATCGCATTCCATCAATTTTTATTTTTTATTTTTTATCTCTATTCTATTTATTTATTTTCTGTATAACTAAATGTATATCTCAGTTGATAGTGTCATGTTGTGTATGACAGATATGATAAATATCACAACAATCGAATTAACCTACAATTTAATTATATTTATTTTTATTTCAATATTTTCGTGATTCGAGAAAATTATGTCCAAAATAAATTTATAGTATAAATTTTAAAATATAATATATACTTTTTTCTATGACAGAAATATCAATTAATTAAATTTAATTATAAAATTAAATAGTAAATAAATAAACTATACACTACGACCTGATCTATATTGTTTATTACATTAAGAGGTTGTGTAACGATAGATAATAACTTTAAGTTTAATCAATAGATGGCGAATGTGTTTGTCCGTATTTGTAAATTATCATTGGCATGCCAATAAACTAATACACTTCGAATAATATTCGTTTAAATATTTATTTGATACTAATTCATTTGAAGAGTTTATCAATTTGATTCTCTTCATCCTCAATATATTTGTAACTTAATAAACGCTATTTTTCAATATTAGATTTGAAAGTTTTCATAGACGGTGATATTATTGTGGTGTTTTTCGAAACTTTCTCATAAGAGGTTAGATGTGAAATTTATATACTTTTTTAATAAAAGAAAAATGAAAATTTATCTATTTTAATTAATTTATTATTGTTATTATTATTTTCAGAACATGAATACACGATTATTAATAAATACTATTCATCGTGGAACAACTATGCTTGTTCCAAAAATATCTGGACTCGCATCTGGAAGATTTTCAATGATCAATAGAAATTTTCACATAATTCAAAATGTTGTGCCAAAGTTAAATACCATTATTGGTAGAGAAAACAATACTATTAATCCATTAAATTTATTACAACCAACTCAATATCTCTTAACTCAAGTGTGTGGGATGAAAGTTAAAGGAAAATTATCATTACGTTGTAGAGATTGTTATTACATTGCTTGCAAGGGACGATGGTATGTCAGATGTAAAACACATCCACGACATAAACAAGCAGAAATAGTGAAAAGAGAAAAAAATACGTGGATATTGACATCTGTATGTCAACATAAAAAACGACCGTGGTGGTGAAATCAATAATAATGTATATTATTTGACATATATTGATTTAAACATTAAAAGAAAAGAAAAATTAGTTTACAAAGTCAAGTTTTAAATATTCAATTATTCCACATGAAATTGTTTATTTTGGTTGGAAGAAAACAAAAAAAATATTATTATTATTTTTTATCGTGGTTTTTGAATAGGTAGAGGTAGTGTATGAAATACAACAAATGACTCATTATTTTCTATTAAATATTCATCAATATTTGATTTCAATGAACATTTTTCTTTCCATTGATTCATTTGATTTTCCGTTAGAGCTCCTGTCCATGCCTAGAATAATTTTTAATAGTCTTATATAATTTAAATAGATACATCGTATATATGATTGAATAAATATTATAAATTTAATTTAACTTTTTTACAATGATCAGCCCATGCGTATATAAATTTATTTTTATATTTATCGGAAAGATTTTTTAATTGCTCCAGTAATTTTAAACTTGATCGTGATTGACCAAAAATCATGTGATAATAAGCTTTCATTAAAATATATCTGAGAGTAATACAGAATTTTTTACGTTTGAATATATCAGAGAAATAATTTTCAGGACTAACATACAATGGGAACTTACCTTGGTATAATTGCTTTTACATATTTTTTTAATGTGGAAATAATTTTAAATTGATCTTGAATATCGATAAATGTTGCCTTAATAGCCTTGCTATTTTTACTATTGATTTTATGCACTGGAATAATGAATTTTATAATAATTTATTACTTCATATACTTTTTTTTGTTTTCCTATCTACATGAAAAATAGTACCATAATATATTAAAAGAGCCTCCAATTCTTTCAAGGCCGTGATAGCTTCAATGACCGTAAGTTGATTAATTTTTGAAGGGACATTTTTTTTCCTCACTCTCCATATTGTTGCTGATTCCCAATCATCTATTCTTAAATGCCTTTGTAAATAAAAATTAATTATTAAATTATTCTTCAATATTTATATAAATATTAAAAATTTATTGTCATACTTACCAGAGCCACATTGATGTAAAATAACGTGCAAGTGCATCAGAATTCCATTTATTTATTATTGTATTACCTTGTTGTTGATAATATTTTTCACATTCATCCATTGATACTATTTGAATTCCAGTATCCAATTGTATATCAATGCAAAGAGCGTAATACCAAGTATGACCAAATTTATCAAAATCCGGATTTATGATGGATTCTACAAACATGAATACGATTGAAATTTAATTCATCAACAAATTACTTTTTTATTGATTAATTATTATTATTATTATTATTATTATATTACTTAATTTTTCAAGTAAAATTGGTATTTCTTTATATCGACATTCAATTATCAATACATAAATGAGTCGGGGTAAAATTGAAAGTTCATGTTCAATAGATTTTGAAGCGTTTGCCAATTTCAATGTTATAAATCCTAAATGTGAAACTTTTGATGTTTCACCTTTCATCAAATGTGAATATGAAATTTTTAAATACAAATGAACAATTGCTTCTAAATCACGTACTTCAATATCAGTTTGACGTTTATTACAAAGTGTCAATCCATCATTTTCCAAAAATATTGATAGTTCACTGAAATAAATATACCCAATAATTTTTTTTTTTTTTTTTTTTTTTTCGTCTACTATTTGAAAATAATTATTATAATAATTAATAAATTATTGATGATACGAATGTTGAATTTCATGTGCAGTGATAATCATGTTTGCGTATGCAGTACAAAGAACAATAAAATCACGATTTGATGTTAATGCTGCATTGAGACTCCAAATTGCTGCAAAACGTGCGTGTTCATGCATACCTTTCATCTAATTGAAATAACAGAAATTATTTGAAATAATCTATTGAATATATCAATATTACTTGATATTAAAGATATTAATACACGATAAATATTATAAATCACTGATAAACATCGTGACAATTGATCAATGTAGCTTGCAGTATCAGGATCAGCTATGCCCACCATATTATTATTCGTACACATGAGCATAAATTTTTGTCGTTGTAAAAGACATTTAGTTTTTATTTTAATTGTGGTAATATTATTTGGAAAATGATATTCCATACTGGCAAGAGCGTTGTTCAAATTATTTAAAGCTTCATTGATAAGTCCAGTTTGTAAATAACATTTGGCTTGAAGTGTTTTAATTCGTGATTTTAAATATGGATAAATTATTAATTCATTATCTTTCGTTTCAAATGTCTATTCATAATATATAAATATAAAAAATATGATATTTCAATGAAAATTTTCATAATTTATTGATTGATTATTTTTATATTATGATAATTACTTGATTTAGAATAAGTTCAGCGTCATTTAGAAGTTTTATTGCTTGTGGGATGTTATGTGTTGCTAAGAGAACTTCGACAAATTCTAAAATTGTTGTCAAAACTTTGTCAGTACGTGCTGAAAGAAATTTTATCATTAATTCCGTTTTTTTATTTTTATTTTTATTTTTTTTTGAATTCATTAGTATAAATAATTTATCATATACATATAAAAGATTATTACCAATTCCACGACAGTGATCTAAAATTTGTATGTACACAGTGATAAGAATTGAATTACATTGACAATTATTGAAATTAATATTGGAAAATGTTTTCGCTACTATTTCAGATTCCGGGAGCATTGCAAAACGAGATAATTTTTTTGAACCATCTAGATCCATTAATTATTCAAAATTATTATTTTATACAATTTTATATTTAATAAATATTATTAATGTATTATTTATAAAATACTTTTCTTTTCTATGAAAACTTTAGACTGATGAGTCGTCGAATTGTACTCAATGGTATCAAAAATATCATCATGATCATAAACTTTTCCTTTTGAATTTTTTGGAGTAATGTGATACGATTGGCCAAGCAAACGTTTGAAAAAACCACCACCACATGATACACATTTTCTTGTATTATTTTGTAAATATTTCAATGCTTTTTTGTGAAATTCAACTTTTTGATTTTCCGTTAATAGCCTGTAATTATTTCAATAAATTTATTATTATTATTAATTATTAATTATTTATTTTTCATTATTTTACCTATATGTTGCTCCTCGAAATTCTGCTATTTGAAAACGTAATAATTTACACGATGCGTATTTCGGTAAATCAGTGAGTTCATCTGAAAAATTCATGTGAAAGAAAACAAATTAAAAATTAAAAATTGAATAAAAAAAATAAATGTATATATATATATATATTTTTTTTTTTTTTTTTTGATGATATTTATTATTTATACTTCGTATTTTAATATCACTGCATCCACATTGAATTTCCGAAATTTTATTTAAATTTCGTATACTCTTTTCGAAATGATTTGGCCTAGAATTTCTCTCAAATTCACCGGCTGCACAGCCAAGAATTTTCAATTCAAATAAATTTTTGATTGCTGAAATAAGATGTGTACAAAATAAATTGAATAATCACAAAAAAAAAAAAATAAATAAATAAATAAAAATTGCATTTACATAAACCAGTGTCTCGAATTGTTGTGTTCTCCATTAATTCTTCTACTAAATTTCTATCAATAGTTTCACCTAAAACTGCTATGGATTTCAGTAAAATTTGATCCAATGGCGTTAATGAATCGAAGCATTTTAAAAACAAAACTAAAAAGAAAATAAAAATTATTTGATCAATAAATAATAATTATATTTTATTATTTAAATATTGTAAAATTTTACCGTCTGTCGTGAGTTCGGGATTAAGAACATGCACCAATTGAACATCATGTGGGATGATGCAAACATCAATTTCTTTCTCCTCATTGGGTGAGACTGTCAAAAGTGATATTTTACTTCCCTTAAATATTATAAGAAATTTATTAATAATTAATTTTTTTTTTAAATTTATACAATAATGATAATAATAATATAAATTATAAATAAATAATTACCTCGTAAGTTGTTTCGTACATTTTCCAACTATCAGTTCGTTCTTCAAGTTCATTTGCAGCTCGATGGTTAATTTTCAATTGTTGTTTTCTAATACAACAAAAAAAAAAAATTCAAAATAAAACACAAAAAATATTTAATACAATTTATTTTGGATAAATTTACTTTTTGAGCATCATCGATGGTGGAATAACTAGTCCCATTTCTCGTAAACTCTTGTTCGAAACTTTCTTCACCTCAATTCCATTTGTTTGCTTGCAACTCAATAAATAATTTTCAATCCAACCTGGATTGCCCATACTCTTCTCTTGGATTGTTCTCATAGAATGAAATTTATCATTATAATTGAAATACCACGACTAATATACAAAGAAAAAAAAGTAGATTTATTTATATACTTTTCCAATTCTGGTGGAATTCCAATGACATTTAAAAATTGACAAGCTAAACCAGCATGATACCATTTATCCAATCCATTAATATTTACAACAATTGCGGATTCCATAATTTTCGTGATAAATTCACATTCACTATCGCGTAAACTCAAAACAAAAATTATTCGATTTTTTTTTATAATTGTGTGTAATAAAGCAAGTGATTCTTTATCAGCTTTATCAACATCATCAATAATTATAATCCACAAATCATCATTGAAACATTTATTAACAAGTTCACCAATGAATTGTTTCAATATTTTATTTTTTACACGACTAGATAATTCCAAATAACGTGGTGTTATTTCAAATTCAACATTGAAAATTTGATTTAACACGCACAAATAATCTGACAGATAATTCTCATTTAAATATGAAATGAGTGTAATTTTGCGTTGGTCTGATGTTGATGTATCAGTGAATCCCAAGGCAACACAGAAAATAACATATATCAAAATAAATGGTGTCTATAATTTATCCAAAGAAAAAAAAAAAAAAACATTAATTGATTAATTAATAGAAAAATATGAATAATAATAATAATGATTATTAATAATTACGTGATTATCATTTTCACTGATGGTTATATAATTGCATGCAATATCCTTCGGTATTATTTCAGATATTTCATTCAATAATCTGGATTTTCCAGTTCGTGGCTCACCTCTGTAATAATTAATTTATATTTAATAAATGAATAATATTATTTATAAATAATAATTACTTGATAATTAATAAATTTGATGCGATTTCATATGACGTATCGGTATTTTTTTTATTCCATTTTTCACTGGCTTTATTCAAAAGCATTCGAAATATTTTCAATTCAGTTTCACGTCCAAGCAATGGATATACATCAATTATTTGATCTTGTACAGGACTTTGATCGAATAATTCATTTATTTATATAAATAAATAAATAATAAATTGAAGTATTATTAATAAAATAGTAAATAAATAAATTACATTATTTGTTCACGAAATTCATATATTGGTCCAATATTTGTGATTCCTTTTAAACTTTTGTGTTCTTGGAGAATAAAATGTTTTGCCTCCAATCGTGAATAAAGAAAACTTTCACGATCACAAATTACTTTATTATTATAAGCAACCATAAGTCGTGCTGCTTTATTCACGGGCATTCCCATAACTGTATACTCCCTTCTTAAAATATGACCAACTACACCGCAATAAGTCATACCAGTTGAAACTCCAATTGTCACAGACTTGATATATTTCTTATTGGTCAATGCAATTTTTATTTTTGACGCACAACGAAGACCAATTTGTGATTCGAATTCTTGTTTACTTCCACGTAGGCCAAAAATACAGAGAAACATGAGATCTTTATCAAAAAGTGATGTTTTATTAACGCATCCATGCATTTTGTTTACTATTCTTTAACATAAAATATTTCGATATTTAATTATTATCAGTACTTGAATAATAAAATTATTTATTTTACACACTTACCGACAAACAATTTTGTATGATATATTGACTAATGAAATTAATTTTTGTTTTCCTATATCGGTGGTTATAACATTCACAAAGACAATTACAACTTGACGTATTTCAGTTAAATGTTCAAGTGGTTCGTTTAATTCTACTGAACGAATTACTGGCCACAACATGTAGCTCCTAAGTTGATTTTTTACGTGTTGCTTAGTTATTGCTATCACTTTAGGTCTGACTGATAATTATTATTTATTCATATATCAGAATAAATATTTGTTGATATAATTTTATTGAATTACTTTGAAATTTACTTACGGGTATAATCAACATTGGATTGTAATGATTGTAGATCTCGATTTTTTATATTCTCTTGAAAATGAGCAGGAATTGTTGTATTAGAATTTAATTGATGAATATTGGATGCAATTGATGATAAGATACCACTTCCTGGTGTGGTTAATTTTTCTACAGTGTCATATTCTTCTTTGGGTTGTTCCCACATTGTTGAACATGCCAGAATAAGTGTATGTACACCATCCGGTAAACTTTTAAAAACATAATTAGTAGGATTGGCCCATTGCCAACTGCTGGGTGCTACCAAAATATCTCCACCTCTAAAATTAATTTTTACAATTATATCAGATATTTGAATTGATGATTGTTATAATACCTGCAGAGACCCTCAGCAAATTTAACGTCCCATACTGGTTTGCCAGTTATTATATAATGAGAAATTCGTTTTGGATCACCAATTGATGTAAAATATGTTTTTCCTGATGCAATTGCGAGTTTAACTATTGTATTAAAATAAAAATAAATATTTAATATATATAAATTAATGTTAAAAGTTTGAAATACATCAAGTTGATATTATAATTATGTTGATTTAATTGACACCTCGTAAAGTGATTCCAACGTCAGTGTCATATGTTCCAAAATGCTTTTGAATAATACATGCAGTTTGCATTGCTTCATTAGCAATATCACTCATCACCATACCATCTTCAAGTTTCCACATAACAATAAATGCATCGCCCGAGAATTTTAATACATCACCATGATGTGATAAAATTTCTTGTACCATTGCACCAATATAATTATTCAGTGTTTCAGTTAATTTAGATGGACCACCTTTTCCCTCATCTGTATATTTTTCAGCAACTTCAGTGAAGCCTGAAATATCACCAAGCATCAATGTTGTATTATATTCACGTGTATTATAATCATCATAATGATCTAAAATTTCATCGGGACACATTGATGCAAATATTTCAATGTCTTTTTCAATTTTGCTAATTTCAGTTATTCTCGTTGGATTTTTATTTGATAATGAAATTGCCACTGAAAAATATTTTTCAACATGATAAATATAATTTTTATATATATTATATAAATTAATATAATTATTTTCATTTACTTATTCCAATTATTTTATTTATTTTATTTTTCAATATTTAAATTATATTTATTATTTAAAATTAGTTAATTCAAAAAAATAAATGACAGTGTAGAAGTTTTGTATTTGAATATAGGAAGAGAAGGAAATTAATATAATAAATCTTTCATGACAATAGACAATATGTGTTTATTTATTTAATATGTTTTTTTGTCTTTTCTCTTTTTTTTTTTTTTTTTTTTCACGATATAGATACTTAAATAAGACGTCGCTCTAACAGATCGCTGTCTAAAATGTGACGACCAATTTCTTTTTATTGTGCCTGGCCCTATTAGTTGTTATTGTGCTTGATATCTATAGTAATAGATCAACGTTTTCAAATTTTCACTGTTTTCATTTTATTTTCATTCAAAATCCGTATTATTGCCATTGCGTTTTGGGTTTATTTATTTTTTTTATTTTTTTTATTTTATCTTCTCTTTGCTTTATTTTGCTGAATTTTGTTTAATAGAGATAGAGAAAGAGAAAAAGAGAGAGAAAGTGTTTGGAAAAACCTTGCGAAAATGTTGGATACAGGCAACGAGTATAAATGCAATGTTTTGTTTCCTTTTTTTTTTTTTTGTTTTTTCTTCTTTTTCTTTTTATATTCACAATATGATAGAATCCATGGCAAATATTATTTAAATGGTAATATTATTTTTCGTTTTTATTTATTTTTCATCATTGTTAATTAAAGACAAAAGAGATAATTGTGAAGTAAGAAAAGCGAAGTATGCGACGTTTTATTTTATTATAATTTCTTTTTCTTTTTTTATTTTTTTCCTGTTTTTCTTTTCTTTTTTTTTTTTTTTTTTTGGAGTATGAAAAACATTGTCATGGATGGAGATAAGAAGAAAAAAATATTGCGAATATAATCATAATGTGTGTATATATATAATACTTTTTATTTTCAGTTTCGTTTTCAATATTTATATATTTTAATTTTTTCAACGGCTGCTGTGTATATTATTACCTGTTGAATAATTATCCTTTTTATTCAGAAAAACGTGTGAATTTTGTCCGTAACTATTTAATAAATCCAATGCTCATGGATAACTATAACGATTGAAATTTATTTCTTACTTTTTTTTTTTTTTTTTTTTTTTTTCCATTTCTATATCTCATTTATAATATATAATTTTGTTTGTGTTTTCGTATTTATTTTTATTTACGTGTGAATTATTTTTTTTTTATGTTCTAGTATTTATGAATGAATTTGATGCATAATATAATGGCACACAGCATGGCAGTTACAACAATACACTTTTATAAGGTTTTTTTCTTCTGTTTTTGTTGTTGTAATTATTATTATTATTATTATTATTATTATTATTGTGTTTTGTATACCTTTAGTCTTAACAATTAAATTCAAATGTTTAAATTTAATTACTAATTGTCTCGCAATCACTTTTTTTCTTACACATACATTCGTTTCTCTGTTTTTTTTTTTTTTCTCAAACTTATTTATTCGTGTTCTTCTTTTTCTTTAACCATTTAATATTTATATCTATTTTTTCACATTTGTTTTTGTCACGAAAAAAAAAAATTTATTTGCTTCTTCTAACATTGTTTAAATAGCAGAGACACATTTATATTTATTATAACTATAGAATTACAATTTGAAAATGCATTTGCATAATTTTAATCGTCGCTATACTTCGTTTTTGTCATTCGTTTGAAAATTTTATTATTATCATTTTTTTTTTTTTTTTTTTTTTTTTTTTTCAGTATATTTTATGAGTGTATCATCGTCATCATTATTTTTATCACTATCAATAATACATTTATAAATATGTACAGCGTTTAAGTGTTCCAATTACATTGATATATTACTAAACTGATGAAAATTCATCATTTTGTTTTATTTTTTTTCATTTTTTTGTTTTTTTTTTTTTATAAACAAATATATTCACGCAATAATTCAAATACTTTTTTGTGGCTTACTTAAAAATATAACGTAGCGATAACATTTAGAAATTATTTGGTTTGTTTTTTGGTTCCTCTCTTTTATTCTTTGTCGCTCAATCTTTATACTTTTAATGATTTCATTTATTTTTGCATGAACAATTAGAAAATGTAGGATTTAAATCCGATAAAACCTTTTATGTATGGAGTGTGGATGTGTATATTTACTGAAATTTTTTTTTTATTTTAGCAGACTCAATGACAGAAAAAAACGTGAATGAAATAGAGAGAGTAAAAATACAGCAAAACAAAATTGTTTCTCTGACTTTCGACATTGAAAACAATGAATGAATAATTTGCTCTTCTTTTTTTCTTTTTTTCTTTTTTTTTCTTTTGTTTGTGTAAAGTTGAAAAATTATGTTATTACAATTACTCACATGAAAAACACTCGTAAATACTAAACAGTCAACTCGAAAATATAAATTGATACAGCCTCCATTCTCTTCAGAAAAAATGTTATTACGTATTATTATGAATATGCTAATACAGAATTATTATTTTTTTCTTATTATTTTTATGTTTGTTTGTTTTTCTTTTCTATTTCTTCTCTATTAATCATTTTATACACATAAATTTCATGATTAAATTGAATCATACACATTCATATATTTAAATAAGAGTGAATATACTACTTCAATTTGTTATTTTCTTATTCCAGGATAAAAAAAAAAAAAAAAAATTATTCAGCCTAATTGTGTCAATACTTCAAAATTTCTTCAATTCTATGTAAATTTTTGTTTTATTTTTTAGATTGTATACACTACTGATCTTGATTTGGTTGTTCAAAATATTAATGATTATTAAATTTATATATTTATTTTATATAATTTTTCTTTGCATATGATTTTTTTCTACAAATAATAATATTAATAATAATAATAACAATAACAATAATAGTAATAATAAAAATTATTATTTTTTCATAAAATAGTGCAATGAAATTATATTTGACAGTATAATAATATAATATAATGATAATTGTTAATATTCTTCTTTATTTATAATACGTGTGTCAACAATTAATTCAATTAATTTGATAGATGTTGTTAAATTTAACCCATTTGAATAATGAAGATGAATATACTCCGCTATTCTTTGGAACAATTATTTCATGGATTAACAATGTCACCCTTGTTTAACGATTAATATTTTATTTATTTATTATTATTATTATTATTATTATATATATATATATTTTTTTTTTTTTTCATCTTTTCTAATTCACTTATTCATTAGTTATTTTGGATTACTTATTATGACATAAAACGATGATATAGGCTTGATATGACGGGGATCGACAACGCCGTTGTCATATTTAATTAAATCTTATCTGATTTTTTTTATTTTCATATTAATACCTTCCCCACTATTTCAAATGCACATATGATATTTAATGCCAACACTTTTCAAATAATTTTTCACTTATTTCACAAAAATTTCATGTCAAATAATTTACTTGAATTTACGTTACTATATTTAATTGCAAAGCTATATTATTTTTTATTTATTTAATTTTTCTTTGTGTTATTAATAATTCATTTGAGGACTTTTTGGATGAATTTATGTCTCGAGATCAAGCGCAAAATTTTGTCGAATTTATATATATCTATATATATTTTTTTGTTTGTTTTGTTTATTATGATAAATGTTTAATTTTTTTTTTTTTTTATGTATGAGTAATAGTATTGAAAATTAATTTATTTACAAAAGATGCTTTAGTGCCGTAGATAGTTGGTTCTTGTCTTTATTTTCTTCTTTTTTATTTGGCTATTTATTTTTTTTCCGATGAATAAATATTCCAGTAAATATTTTTTTTTTAAGACAATTAATAGAACCAAAGAAATATATACAAAACTTAGTTAGTGCCTCGGGTAATGACTCTCTTACATTGTTACTCGCCTATTTTAATTTTCATTGCTGAAATATTTCCATAATTTTTAATATGATAATCTAGTCACATAGGTCAAATTTAATGACTCAATAAATTCAACAAGTTTCTATTTAATTTTTTCAAATAATTCAACCATTTTTTTTTCTGTTTTTCTCCAATTATTGAATAGATTCCATTTGGCGTTTTATAATTTTTTTTTTTTTTTTTTTTTTTTCTTAATTCATTGAGTTGAAGAATTTTGTATTAATTTACCCGAGAACTCATTGTGACGACAGATGCGTACGAACAGTCATTATTGTCAGCATGATACTTTTTTTCTTTAATTCAGCACCTTTGTGTCCATTTAAAATCTTGAAATATTTTGATGCAGAACATTATCGTATGATCCCTTGAAACATTTCGTTATTTCTTTTTTTATTAATTTTACGAAATTTGCCAATACGACTTTTAGCATCTCATTATTAGAGAAATATTGCTTATAGTAGAGTTTACTTATATTATAAATCGAATCTCTTTATTTATTTATCTTTTTTTTTTTCTTTCACTCACACTGTTATTTATTTTTTGTGATTTACACAAAATCATCATCATCATCATTATCTTACCATCATCTTGATTATTCATTTTGAAATTATAACACCAGTTTCTTTCTTTGTTTATTTCAACTATCATTTATACACATAGAGCTACTAATTTTGGACCCGTGATGAGAAATCCAAATAAAATCTATTGGTATTAACAATAAAGAAATTTCTCTCTTATTATTTTAATTTTCTCATATTTTCTCATATTTTTCGTTTTTTTTCATTTCTTTAAATTCTATATTTATCGTTATGTGTTTCATGTGTCTTTATATTTATTTTTTTCCAATATCTGTTTGGAATTTTTCTTTTTCACTCAATTAAAATTATTTTATAATGAAAAAATAAAAAACGAGAAAAAAAATTTAAAAAAAAAACAAAGACCAGACTAGTAATGGATTAAAAAATTTTAAATGTGTGCCAGAGACATTTATGTTTTTTTATAGGCTTCAAAATAAATTTGTAACAACGACTCAATTATACAAAATATCAATTAGTTATTATTGATTTTTTGGTTATTCACTCATTGCTGTCTCAATTATCCAATCGCAATTAAATTGTAATTAATGGCACTTGACATGAATTAATTGGACGAATATCACTTCTCTCGGTTTATATAAATGAATATATAAAAACATATATATATATATATATAATCAAATAAAAAGATAACCAGTGTGTCATTTTTTGCATTTAATTCATGTGTGTGTGTGTGTATAAATATATGATTTTTTATCTCTTGGAAGATATTAGAAATATTACATTGAAATGATTGATGAGTTAAAATTAGCAAATATATATACAGATACATAAATAAAATGTCATGTACTCTCGTTCAATTGCACAAGCAAAGATAATTCTTTACATTTGTTTAATTGTGAAGACTTATATGATGAAGTTTCGATAACAAAAATTGAATATATATTTTTTTATTTAATTCGTGAATAAAAGAAAAACTTTATAGAATAAAAGTAGATAAACTCTGCAGCGCTTCAAATGACCATTTTCCTGATTGAATGGAAAAAAAAAAAAAAAAAAAAAAAAAAAAAAAAAAAAAAAAAACGAGAATTATTACATAAAATAATATTTTAATGTCAATCATATGAATCATGAATTTAAATATACCTCACCCGTCACCGTTGGTGTAGCCATTAGTATTCAGTGTTGACATTTTTATGTCTGTTGAGCTTTGAATACTATCATCATCGTGATGATTATTCGTTGATGATATGCAATCAATATATTCTTTATCTATTGTATGTGTTGAATCAAGCATTTTTGTCAAAAGAAATGTTGACTTTATATCCGGCAAGTCACTTGATTCGTCCTCCTCCTCCTCCTCTTCCTCCTCTGATAATTCAATGCACATTCTGTCCTGTATTTATAATAAATAAAATTAAATTCTTTTCAGATTTATTATTATTTTTATATATTTTTTATTGTCATTTTTATTAAATAACCTGCTCTTTCAATTTATCAAGTAACTTCTCCTTGTCTGCACGGAGTTTTTCTACTTGATTGGATTGCAATGTAGTTTTTATTCCAGATAATTCCAATAATGCTAAATACGCGTCTTTTTCTGATAAAGCCGTTTTTAATGCTTCACGTCTGCATGAAAAATATTTTATTTATATGAGAATAAACTAATGAATTAATTTGAGAATAAAATAAATCAACTTACTTTAATTGATGGAGTTCTTTGAGTTGAATTTTCCTTTCATCAGTGATATGTTTCAATTTTTTTTCACATTTTGACAATTTAGATAGCAAAGGTCGACATGTGTGACACTTCAATGCAGAAGTTGATTGCATTGATGCTATTCTTTGCTCCAATTTACTAATCTAAGTTAGATTAATATTTTTATAAATATAGTAAGATAGATCTTTACAATTATTTTATATTGTATAGAGAAATTTACCTTGTCAATGGCATATTTTTTTGCTTTCTCAGCTAAATTGAATTTTCTTTCACCCTCAGTATTAATTAGAATGTTTGCTTTGAGTGCCTCCTTCAATTCTTCATTTTTTAATTTTTCTGTCTCAAGATTTTTGTTAAATTGCTTCTCATGCTCTTCCTTATCTTTAATAATATTCAATAACTCTTCAATTTGTTCCAAATCAATTCTTTCACCAAATGCACGTTCGAGTGAATCAATTTCATCTTCAAGCTGCTGAATACGTTCATCTCTAACTTTTATCTCTTCTTTTAATATACCAATATCTTCGGCTTCATAATCGCTTATTTCTTTCTCCATATTTTTCATTTTACTCATCATATTTTCAACTTTATCCTCCCAATTTAATATTTTTTGTTCATAATTTTGAATTATGTTATTTTTCTCGAATAAAACTTGTTCCATTTTATTTATTTTTTCATTTTTTTCATCTAATGAACACTTTACGGATTTAATATCAGCTTCAATTGATTCATTATTTTTCAATAATTTACTTTCATCATCTATCATATTTTTTTCCGATTCATGTCGCATAATTTCTTTCTCCAAACTATAAATTTTTGTCTGTAATTGATCTATTCGTTCCTCACGATCCTGCAATTTTTGTTTCAATGCATCGATATCGTGACTTTTTACATATTCTTCTAAATGAGTAACCATTTCTTCTAATTCAATAATTCTTGTATTTTCAATTTTCACATCGCCATTATGTTCAATCCAATCTTCAAGTTCACGTATTCGACAATTGCCAACATTCACTTGACGTTTAAGATCACGTAATTCTGCAATATCTGGATTTTGCGAGAGAAAATCCTCAAATTCCACAATTTTATCCTCTAATTTACGTATTTTTAATGTTTTTTTTTGTATTATATTTTTTAATTCCAATATACCCTTTGTATCCACATGATCCCTGAGGAAATTTTCAATTGACAACACCTCATTTTCAAGATCACGTATTTTTGTATCTTTTAATTGTAATTTGTTCTTCCAAATTTCAATGTCATCCACATGAATTTTATTATTGGAATTTTCCAAATTATTTTGATTCTCAATCTAATTGATGGAATATACTCATATGCAAATGGTATATTTGATGCGTTGACACATAAAAATAGTGAAAAAAATAGTTGAAAAATTATTTCAAACGGATTGAAAGTGATGGCAATAAATTTAAAAGCAATAATAACGTAGAACAAATGCACACACGCACTCTCTCTCTCTCACACACATACACAAACACACACACACACACGTAAACATCCCCCAATGCATTCTTCAATGAAATTATCACGTAATTCACGAATTTCATTTTATTATTATTTATATTGTTCAACTCAATTTCTATAATGTATATATATATATATATATATATTTGTTTTTATAGGTTTTGATTACAGTGTGGATTTTTAATTATAATCATTTATAGTCTTCAATATTATTTTATCATCAGACTCATTTTTGAAATTAATACCACCCATTAACTAATTAATCATATATATCTACAAACATTAATATGCATGACTTCATGAATCATTTATTATCAATCTTGTGTCATTAAAGAATATTTTTTATTTATTCATTTATTTATTTATTTTTTATTTTTTCCAAATTATTCACTCACGATATTAATTTTTTTCGACCCTTTTTTGTTAATGTTCACCATTTTATCTATCAATAATTATGTATATTTATGTACTCATTTATAATTGTTCATTTAATTATTCAATTAATTGTAATTTAAACATTTGTTATCAACCGTCCATAATTATCACTATATAATTTTTTTGTGTGTATGTGTGTGGATTACTAATATGTTAACAATAGTCATAATACATCACTCAACATATTTAATAACATATTTATTTCCTTTATGTTTTCCACTTTACTATTATTATTATTATTATTATTATTATCATTATCCACTTTACTATTAGTATTAATATTATTATTAATCACTTAATCACACATAACTTGCAAAATTGTACTAAAAAGAATAGAATAGGCGTCGTTACTCCAAGAAAATAAGAACGACCTTAGAAAAAGCTTTTCAAGAATCCGGCAGGTCCAGCCTGATTTATAATGATGATTAGGATAAAGAATGGGGTATAAAAAGAAAAAAAAAAAAAAAAAAGGAATTGGAATGAATAATCATTATTGTGATTGTTTGTATTTTAATAGTCCACGGGCAGCATGGAAATAGATAAAGAAAAAAAAAAAAAAAATTGTATACATATATATTTGTTATTTGCATTGTTAATTGAAAAAATTTTCATCACGTGTGAGATTGTAAGATAAAATATATTTTGAAATTTTTTTTTTACTGACCTCTTGTTGTTGTGCAGTTGTGGCTTGTCTCAATTTGGCTTGTGCGGTTTTTAAAGCGCTGAAATATAATATAAATTGTACAATGTGAAAATTATTAAAAAAATATTTGTAAATATTAAAAAAATATATAATAATAATAATAATAATAATAAAATTAAAATCGTACTCTTGGAGTTCACGAATTTGTTTTTCTTTTGAATTTTGTTCTTCTTGTGTCATTTGAACAAGTTGTAATAATCTCTCAGTTTCTGCGGAACTTCTTCCCGCTTCTTCTTTTGCTCGTTCCAATTCTTTTTCCGCAATATCCAATGTTTTTTGCATCTCTGCCAGTCTTTTGTCCGGTGATCCACCACTCTGTTATAATTGATACATGATAAAATATAAAATATAAATTAATAATATAAAATAAATGAAATATATTATAAAAATTAATTAAAAATTTTTGTTTTTTTTTTAAAATTTATATTACCTTCTGAAGTTGTTGTTCCAATTGATCCATTTTGGCCTTTCGCTTCTTCAAATCTTGATCAATATTTTGTAACGTCCTCTCCTTTTCTTCAGCAGCTCTAATTCTACTCTCAGACATTTTTGCACGTTCCTCTATTTGTCTCCTCTGCTCCTCCACTTGTTTTCTTTGCTCCTCCAATTGACGTCGTTGATCATCGAGTTGTTTACGCTCTTGGCTATTGTCGACGCCAGTTCTCGCTCCGCCAGTTTGGAGTTTCTTGTTCGCCTCGTGGAGATCGACCTATGAATACACCATAAAAGAAAAAAAGAAAAAAAAAAAAAAAACATTACATTCCATTAGTCATTGTCATTATTGTAAATTACTATTGTATCTAAAAATAATCTACACGTTTAATATAAAAAAGCCGCGTATATATTTCAATAAAAAAAAAAAAAAAAAAAAAATTAATAAGATAAAAGAAAAAAAATAAATAAAAATGAAACATCAAATTTCGTTAACAGAAAAAAATTAAAAATATTATAAATTAAAAAATAATTTGCCACACTTGAAACATACACACGCACATAATTTATAATTTACAATAATATAAAAATATAAAATTTTCACCGAACAAAACTAAATATTCACATAAAATGTACACATTAAATAATAAATAACAATAACGGTTGATAATAATAATAATAATAATAATAATATAAACTACTTAAGCTACATTCTCAGATTGAGAAATGAGAGTAATAAAATAATTATTTGTGATACAAAAAAAAAAAAAAAAAAAAAAAATGTTTTTTTGTTTGTTTGTATCTCATTATGAAACTCTCAGTTCTCAATAGTGTGCAATGAATTGAAAAATATGAGAGTAACATTGAATCTTCCAAAAAATGATGAATAAAAAAATATATTTTATTACAATGTGTATATATATATATATATGTGGTGATGACTTAGAGAAACAAAAAATGAGAATTTTTAAATTGATTAAAGATAAAATTTGTGTTTTCTAATTGTAAAAATATAATTTGTGCTGATGCAAATAAACAAATAAATAAATAAATAAATAAATGAATATATAAATTAAAGAAATAAATGGGAAAATTCAATCAGTTGATGAGACGTTATTACGGTGATAAGTGATGTGATGACATGTGACAATGTGGCCAATCAACATCACAGACACAACATATAAATTACATACTTATGTAAACACATGATAATATATATATATGTACGTATAGATGTATTATAAATATGCACATATGTATAATAATTTGATGAATTTATATTTGTGTAAAAGATAGAGAATAACGCAAGACGTTAAAGTGTGCAGGCGCGTATGCAATCGAGATGGTGAGAAATATCGAATATATGACATATTTTTTTTGTTTTTTTTATACGCCGACGATTAAAAATGGCAGGCGATGATTGGACAAGAGACGTTTATCAATACGGCACGCAGATCATATATATTGTGATCAGGCATTTTGCAGGCCAGGCAGTTGTTGCTCCTAACCTGATTTTTCTCGAGTTCCTGAACGAGCATTTCAAGCTGAGCCTGAAAACGTTCACGCTCAACTGTTGCCTGTTTTATCTCGTCCTGTGCACGTTCCAACTCCTTACGCAGTTTGGCCGCCTCTCCAACGCCATTTTGTTGTGGTTGTTGTTGTTGTTGTTGTTGTTGTTGCTGTAAATGTACTTGCATTTGTTGTATTTGTTGTTGTTGTGCGTGCAATTGTCGTTCAGACGCTTGAATTCTCTTTTGTAAATCATTGACGTGTTTTTCTGCTGTGTCTGCACGTTGTTTTTCAGTGTCACATAATTTTCGCCACTGTTCAACTTGCGCTTCATTTGCTGATGATGCGCTTGCTGTTGCAATCTGCATTTGTAATTCTTGAATACGTTTTTCAGCTTGTTCCGCTCGTTGACGCTCCTTTGTTTGTTGTTGCGTGAGTGTTTGAACTTGTTGAGTAAGCCGATGAACTTCGCGCATTTGTGCCTCAAGTGTTTCTTTTGTCGCACGATCTGGTGCCTGTTGCTGTTGTTGCTGTTGCATACGTCTAACTTCATCACGTTGCCGTTCTAATTCCGCTTCGCTTGTGTTGAGCTCCTGTTGGAACTTCATCAACATATCCTGAGATTTTTCCAATTGTATAACTAATTGATCACGTTCAATTTGCATTTGCTTCGCTTCAGCTTCCAATTTTTCACGCATTTTTTCAATTTTCTCAGAGTGTTTTTCACGATTTTCCAATATTGCTGCCATTTTATCGCGTTCACGTAATGTCATTTGTAAATCATGTTGAAGTTTTGCTAATTCTTCATTGCCAATAACTTGTTGCTGTTGTTGTATACGTCTGAATTCTTGTCTCAATGTATCCCTCTCTTCACGCATTGTCGCTAATTCACTTACAATACGTTCATATTCTCTCTTCGCATTTTCCGCCTGCTCTTGATGTTTGGTCATTATAATTTGTGACTTCTCTAGTTCTTTTGCTAATCTACCAGCCTCCAGTTCCACCTGATCTCTCGCAACAATTGCTTTATCCAGACTCGCTCGCAATCTCTCAACTTCAATGCTTGCACTTTCCGAACGTGTTTTACCTTCAGTTTGCATCAATCGCTCCAATCGAACAATTTCAACTCGCAATTTTTCATTATCAGCCTCAAGTGCGTCTGCTTTATTCTTCAATTTATCATGACGATCACGTATTTTTTCAGCTTCAATTCTCGCACGTTCAATTTCCGATCTAGATCTTTCCTGATTAGCATTTGCTTTGCCAGCATCCTCTCGAGCCCTATCCAATTGTAATTGAGTCTCATGTAATTTAGCTTCAAGTTCAGAGCACGCAGTTTGCGTACGTTTTAATTCAGATTCACGCATTTCTAGTCTCTCCCTCACTTTATCAAGATCTTGCTGCAATCTACTACCCTCGCTCTGCCATTTCTCCTGCTCGAACTGGTATTTACCTCGTACACCTTCAGCACGTTCCAAATCCGCGCGTAATCTCGAGGCATCCTGCTCCGCTTTCCTAGCACGATCCAATTCTGCTAATGCCTTGTCCAATCGATCCCGCAATCGTTCCACATCCAATTTTGCGCGTTCGTGTTCCTCCTTTTGTCGTTCTTGATTTTCTTGATATTTTCCAAAACGCGCAGCGTAACGTTCACATTCTTCACGTGAATTTTCAGCCTCAGCTCGCAATCGCTCTGCCTCGGCTTGTGCTTTACGTAGTTCCGCCTGTTGCCGATCATGTTTCTCATACATTTTTTCAATCTCCATTTGCATACGTTGCAATTCCTCTTGAGATTTTTCTGTTGCAGCTTGTGCTTTATTTAATTGCGAATGCGCACGCTCCAATTCAAAACTGATTCGTTCATTGTCAGCTACGAGTTTTTCACGTTCATTTTGTAAACGTCGTAAATCAATTTGGGATTTTTCGTATCGCTCACGTACCATTTCCAAATCCACCGACAAACGATCAAGATCTTCTTTGGATTTTTCTTCATTTTCTTTTGTTCTACCTAATTGTAGTGCAGCACGATCATACATTTCTTGTATTCGTGCTAATTCCTCTTGGGCTTTACGAGCCTCCTCACGATTTTTCGTTGCTAAATGTTGATTCTTCTCTGATTCAAGTTCCAAACGATCTTTCTCAGCTTCCATAACTTCAATTTTATTTTGCAAACGATACACTTCGCTTTGTATTCTGTAAAAAATAAAAAATACAAAAAAAAAAAAAGAATATTTATAATTATATAATATATTTTTTAGTTTTAATTATATTATTTTAATAATAACGAAAAAAAAAAAAAAAAAATCTTCTTTACCGGTCAAATTTTCCAAGATGTTTTTCAAATTCTTTGCTCGTATTCTCGCGTTCTTCAATTGCTTTTGCCAATGCATATTGCGATTTATCAAGTTTTTCCTTGAGAATTTCAATTTCTGTAATTGCATCATCACGTTCCAACTGTGATAAATTGATAATAAATAGTATTAAGAAAATTCATAACGATATATAATTTAGATAAAAGTTTGTTGGATAACTCACGGTCAATTTCTGGTGAGAATTGTGCGCCTTTTCCCAACGTTCTTTCACTAATTCCAGTTCAGAAAGTGCATTGTCTTTATCTCTGAGAAGTTTTGATATTTCTTCTTGACAATTATCACGTTCTTTTTGCAGTCGTTGAACAATCATCTACAAAATTATAAGTTTTGAAAAAAAATAAAAAAAAATAATAATAATAATAAATAAATAATAAATAAATGAATTATCTAATTAAATATTATTATTTAATTTGATTAATTATAATTGGGATTTTTATACCTGTGCTTTCTCATATTTGTCTTGTAAACGATCAACTTCCAACTGGATTGCTTCTCTTTCTTTTTGCATTCTTGATGATTGTCCAAGTGCTTTATCTAATTGACTTTGCAAATTATCGAAATCGTAATTTTGTTTTTCCTTTTCCATTTGCATCTGAAAATAAAAATAACGCATAATTATATTTGTATTATAATTATATAAATTTTATATATCAATAATACGCACTCGACGAATTTCAGTCTGCGATTTTTCCAAACGTTCTTGAAGTTTGTCAACTTCACTTTGAGTCTTATCAAGCATATTTTGTAAACGTTCTTGTTGCAATTGTGCTTTGCCAAGTGTTGCTTGAGTACGTTCAAGCTCTTCTTGAGCTTTTTCCAATTCACCAACTGCTTTATCTCTTTCTGAGTGTAATCGAGCGACTGTTGCCTGTGCCCGATCATATTCATCACGTAAACTGTCTTGCTCACCTTGGGCATTTTCCAATCGTGCCTTCAATCTGTACACTTCACCCTGGCTTTTCTCAACCTACAAAAACAAAACAAAAAATAACAAGATAACGATCATTATATGACAAAGTTTTCGTTCTATATATGTATATAAAATTTTTTCTTCCTCACTTTTTCTTGCAATGCCGCAGCTTCAGCACGAGCTCGTTCATTATCCGCTTGCGTGACACGTAATTCAGCTTGAGCTCTTCTAAGTTCAGTCGCAGTTTTTTCAGCACGCTCTTGAACCCTATCCATTTCTTGCGATGAATTTAATGTACTTCTACCAAATGTATTTGATGATTTTTCAACATCATGACGCAATCTTTCATTCTCTAATTCAAGTCGAGTAAGTCGTTGTTTAGCAGCTTCCCAATCAGCACCACTTCGACCAACTTCAGATGCAGCTTTATCTAATTCAGCTTTACTTTTACCTAATTCCGATTGTGAACTCTCTAATTTTTCCTCCAAACGATCTTTTTCTGTTTGTGCACGCTCCAATCGTGCACCAAGTTTTTCCACCTATTTTACAAATATTTAAAATTAATATTTTTTTATATAATTAGAAATTTGTAAAAGAATAAAATGGATATAAATAATTTTTGTTATATGATAAATTACCTCAGATTCAAGCGCGTGTATTTTCATTTTGTATTCAGCGAGTTCGCGTTCATGTAATTCACGTTCCTCTTGTTTTTCTTGTTCAGCGCGATCACGTTGCTCTCTTAACTGTGCCATTTGCTTTTCTTTATCACCAATTGCCTCCTCCAAGCTGCTTAGCGCACCCTCGCTACTGCAGTGATGTGCCTGCATCGCGGTTAAACGTGCACGTGCCATATCCACCTGATTGTCCTTCTCTTTTAGCAAATCCTCGAGATTCTCAATCTAAATTTATTGGCATGAAAAACGGGAGAAAACATTTTTTTTTTTCTATTCTCAATATTATTATGAAAATATATTTATTCAAATTGCAATGAGAAAAAATGAAAAAATAAAAAAATAAAAAATAAAAAAAAAAAGAATAAAATCAAATCCAAAATAAATATTTTTCACTTACTTTTTCCATAATGTGCAATTTTTTTTTTTTTTTTTTTTTTTTTTCTTCTAAATAATCTAAATATTAAATGTAACGGGTGTATCAATGTATACCACATTTTTATTTACTTCCAAATCAAAATAAAATCAAATATACGAATAAATAGACAAAATATATAACAATTGTACATTTACAAATATAAAATAATAATTAAAATAAAATTATAATCTAAATACAATTAAAGAAAACCATTCTACAAAATATCAATAGATTATAATAGTTTTTTTTTTTTTTTTTTTTCATAACTAAAAATTTTTTAACATTACAATATAATTATTAAATTAAATATAAAATAATATAAACATCCAATTTTACACTCCAATTTACATTTACACACATACCCAAATAATAATAATAATTATTATTATTCTCACTTTTATTCATTTACAATGAATGAAATTTTGTGTAATTATGAAATGTGAAATATATGAGAAGAAAAATATCTTGTATACCACTAACCTTTCGTTGGAGTACATTGATTTTTCTATCCTTGATATCCATATGATCTTTCAATTCAGTCAACTCTGTATTCATTCGATTTCGTTCTTGTTGTACTTGTAGTACACCCTGAGTTTTTTTCTCAATCAAACGATTTTTTTCCTCCAATCGTTGACGCATCTCTTCAACCTGTGTGTAATAAAAACAATTTATAATAATTGAAGAATAAATTGAAAAATCAAAGTGTCGTGTGTAAGATGGATTATTAAATGTATGGAAAAACGACAAAAAAAAAAAAAAAAACAAATGACACCGAGAACGAAAAGAAAGATTGAAAGGATCTTTAAAAGTGATGCACGTAAACGACCCAGTTTTTCCAGTCACCGTGACCCAATTCTCACTATCTAACGTCAATTTATCTCAGTCAAATTTGTGCAACGTCACACACACCGGCCATTGTATTTGACGGTTGAAAATTGATTTACTCAAAAGTTTTAATTTGAAAAAATGTGTCTATATAATTGGATATTAAAAAATTGAAAAATACTGAATCATCATAATGGATTTCAAAAATTTTTTTTCCATTATTTATTAATATTATTTTATTGAAGAAATATTATTTGTACTACTGAATGGAATAAAAGTAGTTGAGAATGTGCTTACGTCAGCCTGCAACATATTATAATGTTCCTCCTTGGCGCAAAGTGACTCTTTCAATACTGCAATGTGCCTTTGATAATCCTGATGTTGCTCCTCAAGTGTTTTCATCTTAGCTGACATTCCAAGTATTTCCTGATCCCGACGTTGCACTTCTGTCCTGAGTTCGTCCAGCTGTGGCAATATTCGTCGTTCGAAACAACAACAAATATAAAAAAAAAAAAATAATAATAAATAAATAAATAAATAAATAAATAAATGAAAGAAAATCAGTTTTTACTAATTCTCGAATTTTTATTTATTTATTATTTTTTTCTCTCTTTAAATATGTACTTTTTATTCAAGCCTTTCAATCAAATGATAGACGGCATTTATTTATGATTTGTTTGTTTGTTTGTTTTTCTTTTTTTTTTTTTTTGTCATTGCATTCACGATTTTGGTCTCCATTGTGTCTATGATTTTTGCTTCATGTCCAAATATAATCATTATCATCATCATTATTTTTTATAATTTATATATATTCAGTTATTTTTACAAATTAATTTTTATCAAAGATGAATATTTTTATATATGGATAAGAAGTTGATTCGTTGCATGCAGTGGTAGACCATTGAATAACAATAAATGAACAGAGTGTACTCTCTAATAGTGATTTATATCACGTGTAATGATTAATGATGTTGATACATGTAGTTCACAATGCAAAACATTCAAACACATCAATTATTATAATTAATTTTATTTTTATTATTATTTATATATTTATTTTTTATAGTTCACTATTAAAAGTTCACTCTATTCAATATAAATTGAATTTTATATAAAAAAAAAATTGTATCAATGATAAATATTTTATTATATATGACGATCACGCAATGTTTGAAAAAAAAAAAAAAAAAAAAAAAAAAACAATTCCTACTTGTTTATTGATTATTTTTATATATTTTACTACGTTTTTGTTGCATCATACAATAGCGTGAATAATTTTCAACGTGATATTATACAATGTGTAACAAAATTAATTAATTTACTTATGTTTATCAAATTTATCGCGATATTTTGGCGAATATAATAATATTAATGATGTTAACATCGTTATAATTCACGATTGAAAAAAAAAACATCAATAAATAAATATATATATTAAAAAAAAATATATATATATAATAATGATAATAATAATGAAACATAAAATATAAAAGCATATGTATGTTACATATATATTATATTATATAATATTTAACTATATAATTCTAGCTAATTGGTTATAACACGAATGCGTCGATAATTTATCATGATTTAATGAAATAATATATATTTGATATTTATTGTTATCATTCTATTTTTGTATTCTTTTGTATTGTTTTATTATAGTTAAATTGTGACGCATTCGTTATCGAATAAATTCCAAATGATGAAGACACCTGTGATGAAAACGAGTGATATAACAATATTTAACCTAAGAATGAAATCAATGAAAGGATAGACACATATAAATAAATATACATACATTTATTTATATATATATGTCGTGAATATTAATAAGGATATTTATGCAATAGCAGGGAATAATACTTGAAAATTGCATTGCAATTTTTTGTACGACAAATATATGTACTTATTATTGATTTATTTGATTTTTTTTGTTTCTTTTTGTTTTTTCTTTCTTCATCATGAAATGACGATGAACTAATTTTCTTTTTTATTTTTAATTCAATTAAATAATCAAATGAATTGAATTTCTCATTGAAATAAATAAAAATAGCAATGAAAAAAATTAATGAATAAATAAATAAATAAATAAATAAAACGAGATGAATTGTGAAAATATCACACATTAATTATTCAAGCATCAATAATTAATAATAATAATAATAATAATAATAATAATAATAATAATAATGAAATAAATAGAACAATTTAATGCGCAAAATGCAATATATAATTGAATATAATAAGATGCTCAATGAAAATATAGGTTTGAACAAAAAAAAAAAAAATAAATAAATAAAATTGTTTAAATATACGTTTTAATATGAAATTAAAAAGCAACATTATATATATAGATATATACTTATTATTATTATTATTTATTTTAGTTATTTGCAAACAAAAGAATAATGTAAATAAATATATATGAATATTCTACAATTAAAATTTGAAACATCAATTGAGTATTTACTTTTGTCTGTCTCTTGTCCACTTTTTTTTATTTGTTTGTTTGTCAAATTTGTATAAATATATTTTATTTTATTTCATTTTTTTTTTTTTTTTTTTACCATTATTATTCTCACTGTGTTGAATCATTTTCTTCTTTTTTTAATTTTTTTTTTCAAGTTTTTTAGTAAAAAAAAAAAAAGAAAATAAAAAAATCCAATGAAAAATTGATGAAATTTTTATATTTTCAATCATAATTACGATAATCCAGATACTATACGGAAGTGGAATGCCTCGTTTAAGTATACGCAGTGATAAACGAAGGAATGGGTAGTTGGAGAAGTAAAGAGCTTGGAAGAAGTACTTCTCGTTCGACGGGGTGATTGGATATCCTTACCTCCTCAGTAAGCTAAAATATTTTGGGCACCATATTTTTAAATATTCACCGCACCGGATAATATTGTAATTCTTATATAATACAAACCTAATTTAAGATTAAATGCAATTTATCAATATAAAAAAAATTATTAAATGAAACGAAAAAAAAAAAAATTAAATAAATAAATAAATAATAATAAAATAAAATAAAAAAATTTATGATAATCAAAATTATCAGAGTGTAACTGTTTATATCATATCATTTACAGTGAATAAATATTAAATTTCATCTAATCTATTATTAATAATAAAGAACATAACAAAAAAAAAATTTATTGTCAGTAAAATGAAATATTTTTTTTTTTTCTATGATTTTATGATTATTCATCTAATTTATGTTTATTATAAATTGAATTTTATTATTTAATATATTGAATTTATGAATATTTATATATATATTATTCGAATATAAATTTGATGATTGACAATTTTTCCACTGCGTTGAGATATAATGGAATCATTTGACACACATGAATAATAAATTTTTATTTTTTTGTTTGTTTTTTTTTTCTTAATATCTAGTTAAGTTTAATATCTATCGATTAACTATTTATTATTATTATTATTATTATTTGTATTATTTTTTTGTGGATATTGAATTGTATTTCCGGGAAAAATAATAAAACCCACATAAATAGTGACACTCTGATAAATAATTTATCCACTTAAAAAATAATGAACAAATAAAAAAAAAAAAACAGTCACAAATATCACTCGATATATTGAAACAAATTATTATTCATAGTTTATTAAAAAGAATAATAAAAATAATAAAATTCCATCGAGTGTGTATTTGTAGAATTTTTATACCATTTGCAGTGCTCGAGAGTTAAATAGAATATACAGAATAAAGAGAGAATAGAGATAGAGAGAAAAAAAAAAAAATCAATGGGGAGGATGAGAAAAAAATGAAATTTAACGAAAAAAATTGCGAAAAATAAAAAAATTACAATAAATATAAATTTTTTGTTTAATTGTTTGTTTGTTTTTTTTATTTAGGTATGATAAATTTATATGATAAACAAATACTGAATTTCAGTATTGAATAAATAAAAACAAGAAAAATATAATAATATATATATGCAAAATAATAATAAAGAGATAGAGAAAATATTTAATCAAGTTTGCCGGAAGCTTTTTGAAATACATTTATACGCGTCAAGCTTCATGCTATTATTGTGAAAATAGATACATGAAAAAATTAATCATGCCAGAAGTGAAATATTGTTTTTCTTTATAATTTTCTTTTTTTCTTTTTTATCCTATCGTAATTCACCTCCTTCTATTTTGTTTTTGTTTTTTTATTACACCAGTTTGGAATATTTGTGCTGGATTCGATTGTGGGTAAGGAGAAAAGTACAAATAATTCTTAGTATATTGAAATGAACAAAAAAAAAAAATTTAACATCTGATGATTATTGCGTGTGCGAACAAGCCAAGCAACAAATAGCGTTTATGTTTTTTTTTTTTTCTCTTTTCATTGTACTCATGAATGATATTCAGAATTTTTGGATTGGAATTGAAATGAAAATGAAATGATCAAAAAATTTATGAAACAAAAAAGAAAAAAAAACATGAATGAATAAATATTCATTGAAAAAATATGAAAATACGACATGATGTGATGGTTTTCAATTGATATAAAATTAATCATGATAATTCACGGGATAGGGAGATAATGATAAAAAAAAAAATAAATAAAACAAAAATGAATAAAATAAAATAAAAAAATGATAAAATAATTTTTTTCCTCATTCCTTTTTAGTAATTTTTTAAATTTATAATTGATCATTGATTATTCAGTGAATGTAATTTTTTCATTCCAATATTTTTAAATTCTCAAGGAATTAATCGATTATGATGATATTTTTATAATAATAATAATAGTAATGATGTACGTAGTGATACAATTAATAATTATTGCGTAAGAAAGGGTGAGGGGGTGGTGAAGAGAAACACGCAAATATGCCAATGGATTTTTCAGTGATGTAAAAAAAACGTAAGTGAAAAAGAGTTCGAGGAAGAGTGAAAAATAAAGAGAAAGAAGGAACATCAATATTTTTGAATGATTTTTCCATTGAATATGATTATGAACTTTTTTTTTTTTTTTTTTTTTTTTTCAATCTTAGTCAATTTATGATTGTAATGAATGATAATATATAATAATAATAAATATTGTAAGCTGCGATGGTGCAAAAAAATGAATGATACTTTGACACAGATAATATTCTATATTAATGATGAATACATATATGTGTATTTATGTATATAAATACAATGCTAAAATGATTTTGAGGGTAGGTATCAATTGAAATTTTTAATTGGCCAAAATAAATTTTGTTAATTCGCAAGAATTTATTTCATTAATGAACTTTTTTTTTTTTTTTTTTTTATTTTTTTATTCACACAAAAATACTCTATGCGAATATATAATTTTAAACTATTATTTTTTTTTTTAGTGTTTTCTTTTTTTATGGCATTAATTTGATACATTTGTTTCTTATTATTAAAAAAAATTTTTTTTTTGTTTTTCAACTATTAATAAATTATTATTCATGCTTTTTTTTTTCCTCTTCGTTATTTTCATTATATCTATATATATATATATATTTCTTAATGATTCATCTGTCACGAAAATAATTTTCTTCTATTATTATTATTATTATTATTATATATTATTTAATTCATAATGTAAAATAAAAGGTTGATAAATCAATACCTCTCCTTATATCACTGTCGATTTCCGTTGTCCTCAGTGGAAGCATAATTTTATGTATAAATTCTTATTATTTATACATTAATTTCCTTTTTTTGTTTGTTATTTTTTTTTTTTTTTATGCCGTTAAATATTTATACGATTGCGCGATGTGAGTTGAGGACTCGGGATAAAATTTCTGATTTTTTATGCATCTCCTCCATCTTACTCTTTTTTTTTTTTTTTTTTTTCTTTTTCATTTTATCTTGTTCTATTCTTTTTAATTTTTTTCGGCAGTAATTACCAAAGCGTGTGTGTTTTATTTGACTAGTAATCATTATATATATCCTTTATTCATTTTTTGTCCAATTATTTTCAAATTGAAAATAAATTCAAATAACAAAAATTTAATAATATTAATTCACGATATTAGGACGAAATGTATAGATATATTATTATTATTATTATTATTATTATTATTATTATTATTATTATATTAATGAGCAAGAGGATCGAAGGAGACGATATAATTTCGCGTTAGAATGTGTTCTCTATCACATTTGGTTTATATTGTAAATAAACAAATATTTTCGAGCTATACTCAGCCTTGTATTTATTTGTTTAAACAATATATATATATATATTCATTTTTATTTAATAAAAATTATTATATATTTTTTGACTCTCACAATGAGACGAAATAAAATCTCTTATATATTTCTATATAATATAACATTTTTTTTAGATATTTCAAGGAGTCAACAGTTTCTAAGGCCTAAAATTTTTTTCGTTTTTTTAGTTTTTTACTTCAATGTATTTGTATTTGTATTTGTATTTTTTTTTTGTTTTTTTTTTTTTTTGCTCCAATTTAGGTACGGGTAATATTTGATAATTCGAAAATCTACACAGCCAAATGACTTTCTTTTATTAATTTTCCACTTTTTTTTCTAATTTTCAAAGTGGAATTTTTCTAATGTAATTATATTTATATATTTCCATTACTTCTAATTAATATCTTCAATGTATACATTGGATCGTAAAATATACTACTCATATACTCATTCGACGCTTGTGTTTATGTGTCTGTAAATATGTTGATATTATTATTATTATTATTATTATTATTATTATTATATTATTGTTATTTATTCTTTTTTTTTGTTCAATTAAATAATCAAATTAATAAATTAAATTATAAAAATAGTGTAGTAGAAAAAGTGAGTATAAGGAAGTGGTGAATGAGGACGAGGAGGAGGAAGAGGAGGAACAAGTAAATTTGAGTGACTACACACTAGAATTTAATTTGATAAAAATAATTTTCAAAATATATACACATATAAATATATTTCTTCGAACACAAATGGTTTGTTTATTTTTATTATTTATATATTGTGTTTATCGTCGTACGGGGAAAAAAAAAGAAAAAAAAAAGAAAAAAAAAATATTCCGTCGATATAATTTTACTAATTTTTTTTGGTTTTTGTGTTTTTTTTTTTTAATTTTTTGTGCTTGCTTTTTTTTTACTAAAACAGTCTAAGTGTGAATTATATTCACGTGGCCAATTGAAACACTAGCAATTAATTTCTTAATATTATCATTCATTTATCTAATAATATATAGATATATATGTATATATATTAATTTATAAATAATCAATCAAATAGATCCCCGGACTCATGAGCACACACACTACACACACACACACACACACACTGTGATAATAAAAAAATAAAATTGTATTAATTAATCATTTTATAACAATTATAAAATAATAAAAATGTATTCATGTGTTTTTCAATTATTTTCCCCTAAATATTAAAAATAATAATTAATAAATGCAAATTATTAATTATAATCTCATCGTTTTTTTTTCTGTATATTTAAACTCTATGAGAGTATATAAATCCGAATTAATAAAACGTATTGTAATCATTACAATCCGCTTGCCTAACCCTACCAATAAAAATCCTCTCTTAAAATTCATTGAAATAAAAATAAATAAATTATTCTAATAAAACCTGACAATATCACTGATAATAAATGATGTATCTTCATTGATTAAACGCACGTGTCGTCCGTCTCTAGATGACATCATTCTTTTCGATGCGTACGTTGTTGATGAAGAAACTTACTTGGCGTTTAAAGTTGAGATCGTGTTTGTTGAATGTGTGGGCATGTAGTGCAAGTGCACCAGCGGCTGCCGGCTCAATTTGTTTCAAATGCTGTTGAATAGCATTGTGATGTTGTTGTTGTTGTTGTTGTTGTTGTTGTTGATGATGATGGTGGTGGTGGTGGGATTGTTGCTGATACTGATGATGATGATGATGATGATAGTGATGTTGCTGTTGATTTTGTGATTGCTGTGATGGCTGTTGTTGTTGTTGTTGTTGTTGTTGTTGTTGATGATGATGATGATGATGATGATGACGATCAGCATAAGGATTGACGACACCAGTGGTTAGACCAGATGATATACCAGCAAGACACGATGATGCGCCACCACCTGTCGAAGTGTTAAGCAACGGATTTGTTAGTGTAGAATTTGATGTTTGAGTATGTGTCCCAATGGGACCCAGTGATTGAGTAGGTCCACGGGTTAAAACGGATGCTTGTAGACTTTCAAGTGCATTTGGAAGTGACAACGAATGGCCACGATTTATTGTTTCGATACCTGTTGTCCCACCACCACCACCGCCACTGCCACTGCCTCCTATACTTGATGTTAATCCACTACCTGATATACAATTTCCACTTGCACTTGTCACAGCCGTTGCCTTTAATAATTGTTCACGTAATCTCCCACCGCATTCACGTATCCGTTGCAATTCACATTCAAGCAAATGAACTTCTTTCTCCAATGTCTGTATACGCGCGTCTTTAGTTTCCAATATAGCAGTGAGTGTTGTACTACCTGGTACACCACCAGGCACAGCAACACTACCACCTAAATGCGTTGCTGTATTGTATATTGTATTAAATGAACTGCCACCACAAAATCCAGATAATCCACCGCCAGTTCCCGTACTTCCTGCCACTGGTGCACCAGACGACGCCGTTGAGGCGTATGCCAGTTCCAATTGGGTCTGGAGGCTCTTCAGCGTCTCGTTCGTCGCTTTGAGCTCCTTGATAACAAGCAATATATAGCAGAGGTGTTACTCGCATTCACTCTCATTATTTAATATTTATATATAATTTTTTTTTTTTTTTTTTTTTTGTTTATTTGTTTGTTTGTTTGTTTGTATACTCATTTTCATCTTGGAATTGTTTTTTTTTTTTTAATTTTTTATTATTTATCGTGGTGATTCTAAATGAGGGGGTTGATAATCGTTTTGCGAGGCTGGAGATTCACGTGTTTTTTTTTTTTTAATTTTATATTTTTTAATTTTCATATTTTTAATTTAATTTCATTTTATCATTATTATTATCATCATTTTTTTCTTATTAAATCTATTTTTTTTATATTCTCCAGCCACGATTACGATCGTTAACCCCCACGTCTCATGGTGAAGCGGAAGTTGTGGTTGTTGTATTGGTTGATAATGTTGTACGTTGTTATTCTCTTGTAGTGTTCCCGGTTGACGAAAGAAAAGCGACGGTCCCGTCGAATTTCGCATGTTGTTAACATTCCATTTGTCTTCGATATTATTTATTATTTATTATTATTATTATTGTTAGTGTTACACTTATTCTCATACACATTTGTATATACAAATGATAATTGCTTGCCTCATTATTGTTATTTTTTTTTTTTCCTGCACACCCTCCACTGACAATTTGTAAATCCACTGTTTGATTTAATGTTTATCTATTTTTTTTTTATTTTTAACTTTTTCATTTGTTTTTTTTCTCTATTATTTTTGCAATGCCTTTGTTATTAAAAACAATCTGCAAGCGTAATTATTTTCCAATTATCTGTGTTTGGTATTTTTATGTATTGATATATAATTTTTTTTGTTTATTTTATTTTTTTTTTTATCAAATTTACACGATACTGTGCATTCCTGTTGATAAAAAAATTATTATCGACGCCGGGCGACGCCGCAGTTCTTTCGCCCACCGCGACGTACGGCCGAAATTTTGTCCATTGTCACAATTTTCATCGGGAAATAAAAAAAAAAAATATGTATATATATCTTTGATTTTTTATATTTGTTATTGATATAATTTGAATTTAATTACACTTTATCACTTTTGACAATATATATATATAAAAATATAAGAGAAAAAAAAAAAAATTAAAAATCAATAAAAAATCGCGTGACGATAATGCGGTGGACAAGATCTCATAGCACGAGATTACATTACAATTGCATAGTTACTATCGATTATTATTTGAAATTAAATTCATACGTAATAATATTTGTTATGAATTTATTTAATCGATTGCTATGCAATTTATCTGAGTACAAATGTGTTTTATTTATTTATAAATATATAAAGATGATCAAAATGCTTCAAAATAATTTATAATATTTATATTTTTATTCATTGAAAATCAATCTAAAATTTTAAAAATTATTAAAAAAATATTTGTTTATCTATATCTGAAGCATATTGTTCATGAAAAATTGAGTATGAATGTGTGAGAAAGAAAAAAAAAATTTGTTTGTTTACAAATCGTCAATTGTATTAATTGAAAGAAAAAAAAAGAACGTAACATAATAATTGATAACGATATCAATAAAATAAAATTGATAAAACCAAACACAAGTACCAAAATTGAAATAACATAAAGGAGAGAAAGAAAAAAAAAAAAGAAAATAATAAAAAATATATAATAAAATAAAATCAAATAAAAAAAACAAAAATGTAAGCGCACACAATTAGTGATTGCATATAATGTGACCGCATTATTATTTGAGATGTCGAATGAAATGCATTCAGTTACTGCGTCAAAGTGACAATTAGCAGTGAAAATAAAAATGTATATGTACGTATATATATATTTATATAAATCATTAAATCATTGAATAGAAAAAAGTGATTATTCAATTGAGTGTAAATGATATTTCAAAATGGTAACAAAATCACAATATATATTTGCGATTATTTCTCTGATTTTTCAACAATAATTATAACAAAAATCGATGCCGTGAATATATAAATATCTATACACAATATTGAAATAAATAATAATATTAATTGATAAATAATTGTTTACATTCAGTGATGATGAATATTTGCGAGATGTGGTGGTGCAGTGGATTGAAATATATATATATATTTTTTTTCATTTTATTGACATATTTACTTTTGGTGCTCAATTATTTTCCGAAATTTCATTTACGGATTAAATAAATAGAAAAAAAAAAAAAACAAAAAAACAAAAGGTCGGTAGAGGTAAATTGCAAGTAAAAATGACGAAAGATATTTATGTGTCACACAGAAAATTTTAATTAAACCAAGAAACATGCGTGCACGTTTGTAATAAAAATTGCATGGTGATAACGATGAATAATCGAAAAGAATTTCATTCTAAATTGTAAGTTTCAATGAAAGGAAAAAAAAAAAAAATTATATTGACAATTTTTATGGCTTGATATTTTTATGACTTTCTAATTTATTCCTATTTATACATTGGGATTAATATTATTATGTGAATGAACATAATGATTGACTCATAATTACACAGGGAATTAATAAAAAGTGTGATGAATCGAAAGAGAATATCCAATTATTATATTTCAAAGTTAATTTTTTGATTATTTCATCTGCATTTACCGTTTCTCTGAAATATTATCTCCAATGAAAAAAATATAATAAATAATAAATAATAAATAATAATAATAATAATAATTGAAAGATGATAAAATAATAATATAAATCTAATAAAAAAAATTTTATTTGCGTATTTTTTTTTTATTTTTATCTACCCACTGTAAATGAATATAGAATTATTTATCAAATTTTTATCTTCTTTATTCAATTATAGCTGGACGGTTTTTTTTTTTTTTTTTCTCTGCTAAAATTTTGTATTTTATTTATTTTTTGCCTAAAATTTTGTCAAGTGACGTTGACATGTGTACCTGCTTTGTCCTCCGTCGCTTTGGTCGGCCCCGTACATCGATGGCCAATAATTTTTTGAATTTGTCCTAGAGACGAGATTATTTTTGATGAAATGACGGTAAATAAAAATTATAGATGTATATATAGTGAAAATAATAATAATAATAATAATAATAATGATAATGTAGATAGATTTCTCTTGTTTTCTTTCAATTTTTCGTTAATTAGGAGATGTAAAATGTAAAATGATAAATTGACAGTAGAGAAAAACGATGAGTTTGGGTACTAGGGTTTTTTCTTCGGGGGGGAAGAGGGGAGGGGGGTTGCAGGTAAGATGCAATTGTAATGTAAAATATATTTTTTTTTTCTATTTGATATAAAAAATTTTTTTCTAAAATATAAATAAAAATAATAATATTCATACTGTACATTCAAAAGCATATATATACATTCTACACAATTATATTATTCATCATTTTGTTATAAATAAAAAAATTAATAAATAACTTATGTATATGTATTGAAAAAATTTCTCCTCCCCAAGTTCAATTTTTTTTATTTATTTATTTATTTTTTATCCCCCCCCCCCCCCCTCCCTCCCACCCGCGCTGTTTTTTCCTTTTTTTTTTTTTTTTTTTTTCAATTCACTCAAATTTACATTATCATCAATCATCCACTACAGGTGTGTACACGCATATAAAAAATATAAAATAATTTTTTTTTTTTTTTTTTTTTCATCCATATCCTAGAGATCCTATAATCTATTCTTAAAAACGAAAAAGAAAAAAAAAAAAAGAGAAAAATCGAGCACACACATATCAATACGATGATTAAATAATGACAAAAAATAAATTATCCATAAAAAACATATTAATTATAACATAATAATAATAATAATAATAATAATAATAATAGTAATAATAATGGAATACTTTACAGGTCCGATTGCCTTGGCAATGGTATCGTTGTCTATTTGCATTGTTGATGTAAAATGTGAAAAATAAAGATATAAAGAATATAAAAATGTAAGATGAAAATTGTGAAATAAATAGAGAATAAGAGAACATTGTGAAATTAAAAGTACAAATATTGATGTTTTGAAATAGATAATGTGCGAATTTATTTAAAAAATGACAAAATAGGAATAATGATGTGATAATTAGATGTTACAATCGTATTTTTTTTTTTTTTTTTACGGTTCTAATTAAAATGATTATATTTTAATAATTTTTTATCAATCATTTTCATGAATTTTTCTTTATATATATTTATATTTATATTTTTGCAATGCAATTAGAATCAATTATTTTGCCTGATATAAATAATATAATAGATCATTATATTGATATAATGACTGTGATAAACCAAAAATATGAGAAAAAATTAAATCAAAAATAACAAGAACAACAACGACAACAACAGTAACAAAAAATAATAAATAAATAAAAATATAGAATAGGAAAAAAGAGAGAAAAAAAAAGTTGTCAGTAAATTTTGAATGTGTCAATTTTTTATTGTGCTATTTCACGAAAATGTGTTTGCCTTGTTCGCATTTTGACTGTCATCAGGATACATTTATAGGTATACATATAAATAATAATAATAATAATAATAATATGTTATATATTTATTTATGAGGAGAAAGACAGATAGAGAGAAAGAGAGAAAGAGAAAAATAGATTGCAGTATAAAAGAGCAATGCAAAGATATAGGCCTAAAATTAAATTCAAAAAAATAAATAAAAAAATAAATAAATAAATAAATAAATATAATTGAAACTTCATCTAATTTTTATATATAATTAAATATTATCATTTTTTTTTTGTTTATATGTAAATCAATACGATGAAAAACTTGAACGAAAAATAATTGAATACAATTTGTTCTTAATTTTTCTTTTGGTTTTATAGAATTAGATGAAGTTAATGCACAGAGTAATAAAATTAACTACTTGCAAGCTCTCTATAAATATACAATAATTTAATAACCGTCGCGGTATATGATATATAAAATACACATACATATATATTTATATATATATGTGTGTGTGTTTATATATAATTAGAAATCACGTATATGGCACGATTTCATTTTTATTATTCACGATTTGGTTTTCATAATATTAAATTTATTATTTTTTTCTTCCTTTGTTTGTATAAACAAATTATATATTACTATATATCAATTTATTATTAATTTTTTTTTTTTTTTTTTTTTTTTTCTTTACGTATTAAAATGCAAGAAAATTTGTAAATAATAATTGATTAAGGACCTGCTTTTGTGCCATGGACTGCATCTGTTGAAACATGATCCTCTCCTCTTCTTTTCCTGTAACATAATAAAACACACAGATAGTTCTCAAGATTGTATTGAAAAATATTTAAAAAAAAAATATATATATATATACTGATAAAATAAATTCACGTTTTTATATATAAATAAGGGGAAAAAAAGAAAAAAAAAATTGAACCGTTTAAATATGAAAAAAGTTTTGACTCTTTTTTTTTTTTCACTATGTTTATTTTTACACACATATATCATATAGATTTGACTTTCGATAATCCGCAATATCGAAAAAGTACAAATAGCACTCGCCGTTATGACGAATTTATGTTTGAAAATATCTTCCTCCCCTTCCCTCTATCACCTCCTTCTCCAATTCACTCCTCACTCGCTACAACTTAACATGAATATTTTCATATACATCATTCAAATCGATATGCCAGGGACATTTGAATAAATAAAATAACTCTGAAAAGTGAGTGAGTATGACAGTGTTTTTTAAATCGTAGATAAAGTAAATTTGAATAAAACTTGAAAGATTTTTTTTATATTATTATTATTACCATTATTATTATATTAATTTATTTATTGTGAATTAAACGGGTTTATTTTTGTATATTCAATTTTTATTTACCTGAGAATATTGTGTATCAACTATTTTATATATTTTCATCTAAAATATTTTTACATTTATTGATTTAATTCATTTTATCTTTCACTGTTGAAGATTATTATTATTAATTTTTTTTTTTTTTAAATAATTTTTATTCTATCATTTGTTTTATTTACAATAAAAAATTATATTTTACATCTTAATTTATATACAAAACTATAAATTCTTTATTCTCAGAATTTGGTTGTGTCTTACCGCGTTTATCTTTGTGACAATTTTTCTCCTCGAATTACTTTCAACTGCAAAATTTCTAAATCAATATTTGTAAAGAAACGTATACGAGTAGATTTATGTGTGTGAATTTATATGGATTTAATGTAGTGAATTCACTACCGACAAATATAGTGGCACTTGAAATACTAGGGATAAATATTTGTGTTAAAAAAAAAATAATAATAATAAATAATAATAATAATAATAATAATAAATGAATAAATAAATGAATGAATATAAGAATAATAATAATAATAAGAAAAACATTTTTATAGATTTTAGAATGTTGGATGGTGGAGAATTTCCGATTATTTCTTTTTCTTTTTTCATGTCCGACTTTATCACTGCAATTTACTTTATCTATTTATCCTTCTATTCTGTGTCTGGTTCCACTGTCAACTCCTTTTACAATTATATGAATAATAAAATTTAAAAAGTGAAAATAATAAAAATAATGAATGAAATAAATCATCTCATATACGAAAAAAAAAAAAAATAGTAATAATAAAATAAAGTAGAAAACTTATTTTTATTTTTTAAATTAATTTTTCTCTTACCCATTCCCTTGTTTTGTAGCATCTCAAGGAGCTTTTTAATACTCTCATCACGAGCCTGCAATGTTTGTTTCTGTGTTTCTATTCGTAATTCTAGCTCCTGCAATGAAACAAAAAAAAAAAAAGAAAAAAAATTAAATATATAAATAATAATAAATAATAATTGAGGAGTGTAATTTTTTTTGTTCAATTTATTATCATTCAATAAATATTTCATGCAAATATTTTACTGAAAATTGAGAATTAAATAGGAAATGAAATTCAATGCAATAGAGAGAGATTATTGAAAAAAAAAAAAAAAAAAAAAATACAAATAAACAAAAAACAAAAACAAAAACAAAAAACAATGATGAAAATCAACTTATTTTTATTATAAATTGAGACAGTAATGACGATACCCAATGAATTTTACACATTGATATTTCAGTATAATTTTAGCGTTGACTATAACAAATTTATGACGCCCCTTTGACGACGGATATATAATTAAGTACGAAAATAGATTTCACCATGGGGGCATTTCATTTCCTCACTATCGTCAATAAACTTGACACCCACATTCACTCACTCACTCACACACATACATAAATTTAAAACACAATTTCCAGTGTAAGCTTCTTCATATATATATATTGTTTATATTATTTTATTTTTCACGTTGATGTAATTAGTGTTTTTTTTTTTTTTTTTTTTTTTTTTTCATTCGGTAGACGATATTTTAGATCAAAGGATTTTCAGATGGATAAAGATAGAATAGAAAAAAAAAGAAAACAAAAAAATACAATTAAAAAATATATTTTTAAATTATAAAAAAAAAAAAAATTTGCAAGACGTGACTTGGAATTTATATAGTGAAACGTGACAGAGTGGAGATCTGTCAGAAGAAAAAGACAGAAACCATCAATTTACCACAAATTTAGCTTGGAAACTTTAAGAGATTTTGCAATGGATGTTGAAGTAGAATGGGAGAAAAAATAATATAGATATACACATTGATGTTTGGTGGATATTTCATTTTGGAGTTTTGGCATGAGAGAATAGTGAGTGTGGAGAAAGAGGAAAGAAAAAGGAGAAAATGAATATTCTATAACTGAGGTAAGTAATCGAGGGACACGATAATGAGCAGTGGAATGAGAGAGCGTCTGCATAATCTGGCGTGTGGCCAAAAGCGACCAGTTGCTTCTCGTACGTTACAATAACGCAGTTGACCCAACAAATGACGACAAAGAAAATACATAAACGTGAGCATATATATATTTAAATAAGCCAATCTACTTTTGCTCTTTTGCGATACGTTAAATGTCGTATAAATTCGTCGGAAGTAGCGTGTAAGTGTCGTCTTTCATTTACATTGAGAAAAAAAAAAAAAAAAAAAAATCGATTATTTACTAATTTAAATAAATCTATTTCAAATATGTATAATGATTTGCATATAATTTATTTTCATAACTATCCAGTTGATTTGTATAGTTCAAGAAGACAAAAATTTAATAAATAAATATTAAAAAGTGTAAATATTCATTATCTGAACCTTTTTTTTTCCTCGTCTGACTAAAAATATTTTTACCACTGAGCACGATATCAATTTCATTCAGTATAATATTCTCAGTTATTTTTTTACTATTATTTTTTAAAATTTTTTTTTTTTTCCATTTCATTCGTACGTCATTACTCTCTGTAGTTTTATTTTTTAATTATCATAGATATATGAGAAATATAAAGATAAAAAATAAAAGAAGAATTGATTTTAATTATAACAATCTTGGGAAAAAAAAAAACCATATATGTGAATATTTTCATAAAATTAATAAATAAAATGAAATAAATAAAATACTCAATATTTTTGCCTATTTATATAAAACAAAAAAATAATGATACATATATTTATTTATACATACCTTTATTGTATCACGTAGTATTGCTATTTCACGTGTGAGATGTTCATTCTCATTGTAAAGTACTTGTATCTCATGTTGTACTTCAACATTTGGTACGCGCATTCTCAGTCTCAATTCCTCTTCCAATTGTCGCACCATCATACTTTGTTTCTGTAAAGATAAAAAAAATATTTAGGAAAAAAAAAAGAAGAAAAAAAAAAACGCTAAATAATTGAATAAATAAATATCAAAAATAAATAATTAAACTAACAATAAATTTTTAATTTATTTTCAAACATAATCTCATCATTATTTTGATCGATTTATTTGAAAAAATTTTTTTTTTTTAATATATAAATAATTAATTGTATCAATTTACAATATCGAGATAAAATATATAATAATTTTTTCCCCTATAGAATTTACTGGCATTTCAATTTCACATTTACAAATCTATTTATTATTCACCCTCATTTTTATATAATTTTTTTTTTTTTTCTGATACAAATAAAAAATAATACGTTATTGATATTTGATAATCCACAAATCAGTGAATACAATTTAAATTGAAAAGAATAAAAATGAAATAATAATAATAAAGAAAATGATAAGAAAAATAAAAATGACAAATTAAGATAAGAGGTCTAAAGTTTGAGAAGCCTTTTTTAACGACGACAGATCCTATTACCTACTCTCAATCCATTTCACGTAGTGTACTCCCTCATTATCTCTCTCTTTCTTAATTTTCTTTCCTTTTTTATTATTATATCAATATACACCTATGAGTTCATACAACCAAAGAATAGAGAACGAGAAAAAATGAATTAATGAAAGAAAGAATATGAAAGACGGAGGGATAAAAGACAAAAAAAAAGTGTATCCTCATGAAATTGTATGATTTTCTTTGAATTAATTCTTTATAAATTGCGAAAAGAGAAAAAAATAAATAAATAAAAATCACATTTCCGCTGTAAATGATATCAAGCAGGACATATTTTTTAATTCAACCAGTTCACATTGTATGTGAAAAATAAATTGAATAAATAAATGAATAGATAAATAAATAAATAAATGATGAGTAGCAGAAAAATTTATTCGTAATAAAATAAAAATTATTCATACGTATAAGTAAAATAAAAATAATAATAATAATAATAACAATGATAATAAATAATAAAAGAAATGAAGCAGTGTCTGGAGTCGGCAAAATGTACACACATTTTGATAAAAAAAAAAAACGTACACCTTGAGTCTTGGTCGCGAGGTCGTCGTACCCCAAGAGGATCGATCCTCTCTACTGAGAATTCACTTGCAATGCAATAGTTAACATGACGACGACGACGACGACGCATTTTGCAATGTCTACAGCAACGATGACGACGGTTATGACTATGACTATAACATCATTGTGAAAAGTAGCATAAAGAAAAATCCACCCTCTCTTCACTTTTTTTGTTTTTTTTCTCTTTACCGGTATGAGAGTCATGCCACTGCCGCCAGAAAAAAAAAAGAACGTGTGAGAAGATTGAGAGAGAAAGTAGGTATAGTGTATTGTGAGTTCGTGACATGTATCTCGTCGCGTCTACGAGTTTCTTTCTTCTCGTGTTTGCAATCTTCAACAATCATCAAAAACCTTTGATATAAATATATATCTACGTGCGTGTATTTATAATACTAACGTGACATATTACTCGTTACAGTTACCACTAACACACGTGTACATGAACAAAAAAGAAAAAAAAAATCTTGAATGACGTTATTTCTTTTTCTTTTCTCCACACATTAAACTCTTGCCTCCCTTCCCCTCCTCCTTTTTCGCAAAAAAAAAAAAAAACAAACAAACAATCACTGATTATAATTTTATTACTATTGTTGAAATACAAAAAAAAAAAAAAAAAAAAAAAAATGAAATGGAGATTGATCATGTGCTCATTTACAACTCGATCACGCGCGATCATTGACTGAAGACGATAAATCATTCGCTTACGATACTCATCATAAATTGACTTTAAGATGAATAAATGTAAGCATTAGAAAATATAAATAATGTAATTCACAATATTTATATTTCACACTTTATATCAAAATTATATGACAAACAAGAAAACAATTATATATATAAACATATATATATATTTTTTTTTTCATTACTCTTCTATGTGCTTTATAGTATACAAATGTATGTGTATGAGAGAGAGAGAGGGAGAGAGAGATGGAGAGAGAAAAAGAATGAGTGTATTTAGAATGAGCTTGAGTCGCTCGATAAAGTCTCCCTCTCCCCCTCCCCCTCTTCCTCTATTGCCCTCTCCCGTTTTACTACCACGTCTTTCCCGAATACTCGTCCTACTTCACTGTGACGCCCTCTTTTCTACCCTCACTCACTCTTATTCCCAGTTCTATCCCTTCATCTCCTTTACCATTTCACGTTGACCCTCTTTTTTTTTTCGGTTTATTATTATTATTTTTTTTTTTTCTCTCTACACTTACTCACGAAAATGTCTCTCATTCTCATACTTTTCATACTTTTCAACAAACTATAGACAAATTGTGGAATTAAATGAGAAATAATAATAATAATAAATAATAAATATTTAAGAAAAATATTAACATGAATAATTGAAGGATATTAAAATGATTGAATATTAATTGTGGAATTTATTGGTGAAATATTTTTCTATATGAAATTTTTATTATTTTTCCACGGTATGAAAAATTGAGGTAATAACTTTTATGGAATTTGTATAATAACACGATATATGAATATGTGTGAATTTATCTAGTGAATGTTTCAGTAATTAAAAAAAAAATAAAAATGAAAGATGAAAAAGGAAAAAGAGTGTGTTGTTTTATTTTTAATTGTGAAGTTATGAGTTGAGACACAAGTGAGTCATTGTGACGATTCCAGTCATTATTGTGTTCTTCCTCATTAAACCACATGGAGTGTATCTTCCAATGTGTGTGTGTGTGGATGTGGGAGCTGCAGACTGATCATATCTGTCTTTGAAATATGTACAAGTGTATGTACATATTATGTATATGAATCATAAACTTGAAAAATCAAGTGTCCACATACATTTACAGAACATGAGTGTACACTTAAACAGATTATTACGATATTATTAATTATTAATGTCACGAAAATATGAAATAAAAATAAAATATCATCACGATTAACATACATGAGATAAGAAATCGGTAATGAAAATTAATTTTCTGACTTGTCACACAAAATTATTGCCACTGTAATTCCCCTTCTATCTATAACACCTGATTTATTTCCTTTTCCTTCTTCCCAAACTCATTTTTAGGCAATAAATTTTTTTATCAAGATAAAAATCTGTGAATATATAAATTTACACCATTTCCTCTATTTTTATTTGATCTCTCTCCTCCTTTTGTCTTGCCGTTTTTTTTTTATTTCTTTTTTTTTTAACAATAATTTGATGATCGTTTATGCATAGTTATATATATATAGCGTGTCAACTTCACTTTTCTCATTGGTATCCTGCCAAAATGACTGTGAAAGTTTTTATATGAGTTCATGATATGGCACTAACCTCGTGGGAAGAACAAATTTTTTTTTTTTTTTTTTTTTTCCAATTATTTTATTGACTCGTAGTTTTTTTAATTTTATTCTATTTTTTTCTTCGAGTCTGTAATAATTAATTTACTATTGATTATCGTTAAGTCATACGTATTGTAGCAAGAAGTGAAAAATCAAAATGTAATATGACCAAAAAAAAAAAAAAAAAAAAAAAAGCGAAGAAATGTGAAAAAATAATAAAAAATTGTTAATCGTTACTATGTCCTATTATTCAAAGGCCTTGACACCGAAATGCCATCACTAAATTAGAATATGTACAGACTTTTTTCTCTCCTATATATATATATTTTTTTTCCATTGTTTCAAAGGAAAAAAATCCACATCACAATTTTCTTTGTCAACATTTGTCTTGACATATTCATCAATCACCCAAAAAACAGAAAAAAATAAAAAATAAAATATTAAAAAAAAAAATTAACAATTTACACCTTTCAAATTAACAACAAGAATTATCGTCAGAGATAAAATTTGTAAAAAAAAATTATATATATAAATCAATAGATAAAAATTATTGGGCAAAAAAAAAAAAAAAATTATAATAATAAAAAAAATAAACGAGTTGTTACAGGTCAAAAAAAATTTTACCTCACATCGTGCTATCAACTTTCATTGTGTAAAACATCCATTTCACGTATATGTACATACATATTGATCGTCCTAAATATAACGTGTTGGGTTAACCAGAGAGTGGTCCGACAATATATATATATATATATTCGTGGATAATACTGTACACGCTCAATCTCACTGATGCCATGGGCATTTTCTTCGTGAAAATATATAAATGCACATTGAAAATACAATATCTGTATTATACGTTATTAAAAATTGACACTAATTGACATTTTATTGATTTCATACTATTAATTTGTTCGATTTTTTCTATTTTCTCTTCCTTTTTTTTTTTTTTTTTTTTTTCTCAACTATTTTATCACTGTAGTGGTAAAAATAATAAATTTTTAATCATATTTTATATCTGATTATAAAACTGAACCTAAAACTTTTATATCTGATTCATGAATTTAACGTATGAAAGTGAATAATTAAATAATTTTATATTTATCTTTTGAATAAAAAGATAAAATGTAATTATAAATAAATATAATTCATAAATTGTGAATAATTAATTTGATTTTTTTTATTAATCGATATAATAAATTATATAAAATAAAAATAATCAAATTGATTGATTTATTATTTGAACAAAATAATATATTTATTTTTTCTAATCAAATAACAAGAGAAAATAAAACAAAAAAAAAATAGACAGATTTGATTTTATAGACGAGGAAAAGGATACAGTAGAAAAAGTGTCAGGCATTGAATCAGAAAATTCAAACAGATCCTAATGTATGTTTTTTGCTCATGAAATCATGAGTCAGCGACTGGGATATTTATTGTTATGAAAGTTGATATTCTTCTGGACGAGAATTTAATTGGAAAAAAAAAAAAAAAAAAAGAGAAGACACGAGAGAGAGGATGAATTTGAATAGATAAAATTCTTTAAATAGGCAACGTATTGAACTCGGGTCTCTTGAAAATTTCAATTGATAGATTATCACAATACCAGAAGCCCCGAGATTAAACCATAAAAAAATATATATAATTTAAATGATATAAATAATAATTTTCTTATTTTTAATCACTGTACATGTAAGTATAATATTTAAATTCAACAATGATAAAAATCAATCAACAAAATAAATAATAGATACAAAAAATGAATAATTAATTTAAATATATATATCAATGTATAATAGTATTATTAATTTTTACCTGATTTTCCGAATTAAGTAACTTGAGCTGTTCATTTATGAGACTATATTTCGTGCTCTCTTCTTTCCTGAGTGCTCGTTCTTTTTTTAATTCCGGACTCCAAAATGTTTTAATGCTGTGCATTGAACTACCGAGTTTTTGATTTGTTAATTCAAGTTCTTTTTTTAAATTGCCCAATTCACGTTGTAAATCATTATTTTGATGTTGCAATTCACCGATATACATTCCACCATCTCTCAACATATGTGGATTTGGGCTTTGTCGCGCTGATCTTGAACCATACAAATCATCATCAAGATATAAACCACCGCGATCGCGACTACGCTCACGCGGTTCACGTATCGGCACAAATTCACGATCATGATCTAAAATTCCAGCTGAAGCACGATCTAAACTAGTATAACGCGTCGATAGTAAACCGGAACTCGACATTGCTGGTCTTGATGCACTTCTTGATCGATGATGACCGCCACCCCCAGTTGACATACTTCTACCGCGTTCTTCCAACATGACTGGACTGCCTAAATCCTCGTCACGTGAATAAAAGGGACTGCTCAATTGATGATGATGATAACTACCATAGCCAAGATGTTCAGGTGAATTATTTCCACTTCTTGTTCCACGTTTACGGCCAAGTGGACTTCCACGTCCGCTGGCATAACTTCTTGATGGGCTACGATCTACAGTTGGAAGTTCACCGACTCGTCTACCACTACGTGGTGATCTAGTCCCACCGCCTGGACCCACCACACTACTCGATGAATAAGGATCCCTGGACATAATCTGATTTATGTCTGTTTATCGTCTCCCACCCTTTTCAATCAATTTTTATCCCAAGTATAATTTTTTTCTTCGATTCTCCGTGTTTTTGGACATGCAGACACCGTCAATGGCCTTTCTCACTTATTCAAACGTATCAGAATAGGATGACCCACTTTGTCACCCTTCCCTTCAACCTTTTCAGATGACTGCGTCTCGTTCTGTGTTCTCTTCGTCTGTTACCCCTCTCTTGTAACTTCTGTATCACGCACACACAACCCACTCACGCGCACACCAATCACCGGCACCTTCTTTTCTCTTTCGTCTTTCCGTCTGCATGTGATTTTCTTTTTTCCCTTCTTCTTTTGTCAGCGAGTGCTACCGAATAATACGAGGCTTTCTTTCTTCTTGAATATCTGCGGGCATTTAAAAAAATGAAAATTTTGTCAGACAAAATTGTAAAGATGAATCATTCGTTATTGTCTTTTTATTAGTCTATTATTGAGTAACGTTCCAACAATGCCGATCAATCATTCAATCAAAGACTTCCTTCGTGTATGACTCCATCGATAATGTCATGTGTATGTCTGACTAGAAGAATAACTTTTTTACTGTGATTTCAGAGATTAATCTATTGTGCCGTTTGTCTTGCATCGATTTGACCTTTAATTGTCCTCTTTTATTATAAGTTACGATGGAAATTTATTTTATTGATGTCGATGAAAATCTTTATTTCTCCACATGTCGTCCAACGTAATTTATATCGTTTTGTCACGATCATTTACTTTTGAAAAAATGTTCTTCCGTTTTTTTTTCTTTTTCTGCAATTCGATTCGTTGAATTTTTTCTCTGCCAATAATTTGACAATCATTGCCTAAAAATATTTAACAAACTTATTATTAATTTCGATATTCGAATTTTCGATTTTGTTAAGTTTGAAAAAAAAAAAAAAAAAAAAAAAAAAAAATTAACGTGAAACGATTTTTCGAAGATGTCTCTCTTCTCTTCATCAAGGCGATCAATTTTTGGCACACGTTCCGTGAAAATATTATTAGAGAATATTATCTCATTATCGCCACTCTCTTTCTCATCAATGGTATTAAAAATTGATATATATACAAATACACACGATCATACAAACTTTTCAATTCTCAACTTTTTCAGAAACACCCAAAAACTTTTTATTTAATCTCATGTTTCTTTACCTACATTCGATATATATTTAAATTCTTTTTTTTTTTTTTTTTTTTTTTATACCTTGATATTTTATTATTCCGTCATATCATTTCATAAGTTATTTCACATTGATATATATCATAATTTGCAATAAATTCCAATCATTATTTCACTTCCTACTCAAAAATTCAATCTAACAGTTTACTACTTTTTCTCCCACCACACGTAATCGCCCAACTACCCAATCGATTTCATTCTCCGCCTCCACTTCCACCCCTACCAACATCTACAACACCACCACCACCGTCACAACTACCGCCACCTTGTTCTTTTTTCCGTTCTATTTGTACCACCAATATTACATTCACACCGCCAGTCACGCCTCTGTCGTTCTACTAATTTTTTACCCTTTACAACAAATCGTTTTTCAAAATATCACCGATCTCAATGTCTCTTTCTCACTCTTGTCCCGTGTATCATCGGCCGTTTTTTTGTCTCATACGTTAAACGTATTTGTCGACAACGATCCCGTTTATTATACCCAACTATTTCTACCGCACACGTTATTATTTTAACGCTCGGTAGAATCAAGACACAATTCAATGCCGCGACGGATCCGCGAGCACTGACTTACATTTTCCGCGTGCGCCACAAGCGTCTCACAGAGGCCACTCTAATCGCACATAGCGCATGCGTTTACAACAGTTAACCCGAATAGTAAGGGGAAAAAGGGGATTCATACAAATGCACGGCTACTACGTTAATACGTCACGCATACATTCGTATACAATACGAGGGTTCAATATCGTTGCGTATGGACATGGATACTAATATTCATATACAAATCCTCTGTATCATTCACATATATATATATTTTTCCACGTAGGGGAATCTGTTGTACATTTAAGATAATATTGTGCATACCATGTGAGCACAAGTATAGGCATTGTACATTAAATTTCATGCTGACAACAAAAGTACACCGGCTTCTGTAATGTCCCATAAAAATAACTCGGATGATTATTCTGCTCAATCGCCATTTCGGTATTCGTCTTACATCTATTCTTATACATATTATTCTTTCCTAAATAAACTTCCTAAACAAACTACTATGGAAGATTCACGAGAATTGTTGACAGAGATACAAGAAAAAAAATATATATATATAAATAAATACTTGGCTGTTTTCACATGATCATTTTGAGACCATCGATTATTGGACACTTACACTGAAAGCTTGACGATTTTTTTTTTTTTTTTTTTTTTTTTTTTCGTTCAAACCTGGTGAATTCATTGGATGATCGATAATTCAATGGCTTCCGGGGTCGCAGAACGATGAGATAGAAGGCGTGTGAGGTAAAAACAGTGATGGAAGTAGGGAAGGAGGATGGGTGAGAAAAGGCTATTAACTTAGAATGGATTTCTCTTTATTTGTTGCATCTATGTATATCGTGTCTTGTTCTTACGGCATTTACCTTACAAATTTATGTCGTACAATAACCGACTATTTCTACTCACATTTGTTAACTCACAATTTTTCAGTTCCACGTAATGTGTATTTTCATGATGAAATCGATTTTTTTTTTTGGTTTCATATCATGTTTATCCATATGAGTTTTCATTATTTTCCCAAAATATATTATCGAGCTTTGTTTTTTTTCTGAATAAATACACAACTGAAATTAAAAAATAATGATTAATTTTCACATTGAAAAAATAATTGCTATGTTAAAAAAAAATATATTTAAACGCTTCTACTGTTCTAATGTGATAAAGTAAAAAATTAGTCAAACGATAAATTCAAAAAAAAAAAAAAAAAAATCATTATTAGTTTTATTATCATATTTATATATACAATAAAATAAAATAAAAGTGGATAAATACAATGGACTGTACAAACAATAATTTACTGTCGCGTGATTTCTTCAATTTTTTTTTTATTTTCATGACACATTCTCTCTCTATCTCCCTGTTCGTCTCTGCTAATATTCATCAGTGTATGCCTATCCTCATTCCCATTTACCAAACACGCGCAGAATCATCAAGTCTCTCCCACTATTATCGTTGACAATAGATACATATATATATATACATATGTGATGGTGAACGATGTCCCGGCGTACAACGTAGCAATCAATGAAGCTACGAATCACCGAGCAGTACCGTAACAGCATGTGGGGCGGCTTACCCTGCGTTGGAACTAAAACCATTTAGATACAAATATCGCGTGATATCTAGAAGGTTATTCTATCACTTTCAAAATTCATTCATCCAAAATATATTTAATTTCCATTTAAATAAACTGAATTTTTCTACATACTGTTTGTTATTTATTTTTATAATTATATTATTTAAATACGTCGTTTTATTTAACGAATGAGTTTGCCCTGTTTGACTTGAGCGATCTCATCTATAATCAGTCATGAATTTAGATAAAATTAGATTCCACAGTTTTTCTTTACTGATAAATATTATTTTATCAACAGAATACTGTAAAGAAAAAAAAAAAAAATAATAATAATAATAAAATCAAACCCAAGATAGTAAAAATATCTGATTATTACCATAACACAATTGATTTATCTATGTGAACTTACTTTATTTTTTATTCCATAATTTTTTTTTATTTGTCTCAATTAATTTCATTATTTGTTATATATCATCTTTTATTTTACCACATGTACAAATATTATTTCAATTCAAATCAATTCAAAATGCAAAAATAATTAAAGTCATCGTAAAATATACAAGTGCTGCATTCTATATGACATTACGGCATTATTTAGTCTTTGATAGAATTAACTTTTGAACTATCCACAATTGATATCATTTTTAAATATATATATGTAAGTGGTTATTTACCGATTGACGTTATCATCAATTCAATATCTGTTGTTTTTATATAGAATAAAGTCCACAGTTCGATGTGATAATGCACATACATATCGATATGATAAACAAATATAATAATAATATTGTCAGTCGACGATGTTATATTGTTCGTGACACATAAAAATTATAATTAATTTTCTTTCATTAAATTTATATTCATTGTGTAAAATGAATATTTATCATTGTGTTATGACACAACTATTCATTATATTTTTCATAATCGTGAAATATTCATCCGCTAGTTTATTTCACGCTGATCCTGGACCATGGATAAAGCCTACACAAGGTGAACCATGGCCTATGCCCGCTAATCGCACTCAATACAATACATTTTTCAACTTACGTCCCAGTAATTTTGAAATTGAGGTGAGTAATCTGTAAATATAATTATATGTATATATAGTTTCAAAATATTTCAAATAAACCAATCGTAATTAAATAAAAAATTCATTTTAGATCCATAATGATATTATGTGTGATATTCTAATTGATGCTCGAATTCGATATAAATCAATAATACTAAATGAAGCAAGAATAGGACGTAAATCAATGGTGGGACAAATAAAAATGTATAATTGTAATGATTCAAATTATGCTGGTTCACTTACTATTCTTCATATTTATATTGGATCAGATGGATGTGAATCATTTCCATATCTTCATATGAATGAGATGTGTTAGTATAAAATTTTTCTCGAAGAAAATAATACCAAATATTTACTCTAAAAATTAATTGTAATTATTTTATTATAGATAATTTAACAATAAATAACAATGAAGCTAAATTGTGGGCTCCATTTGTGTGGGGTGCTCTTCGTGGCCTCGAGACTTTTTCTCAATTGTTAATACCTACTGGTGACAGATTAAACGTAATTATAAAATAAATTTACAACACAAACATTATAAAGGAAAAATAGAAATTATTATATAATATTTATTTACATTTTTTAATTTTTTTTTTGTTTTTTTTTTTCTCTCTTAGTTGGTGATAAAAAAACAAAATATAGTTGATGAACCAATATTTCCACATAGAGGTTTGTTATTGGATACGTCACGTCATTTCATTCCAATTGATGACATTTTCCTAACGCTTGATGCGATGTCATACAATAAACTCAATGTATTTCACTGGCACATTATTGATGATAATAGTTTTCCCTATCAAAGCCAAGTCTTTCCTGAATTATCAGCAAAAGGCGCATGGCATCCGTCCATGATATATACACCAGATGATATTAAAGAAGTAATTGAACGCGCAAGACTACGTGGGATTCGTGTTATGCCAGAATTCGATACACCAGGACACGTTGCATCATGGGGACTCTCTCATCCTGAATTATTAACAACATGCTTCAGTAATAATAGTAATGATTATACGAAAATAATTTGAAAACCTGTTGATCTATTTTTTTTTTTTCTCAATCAGATTCGACAGGTGAACCCGATGGTCGTTTAGGACCAATAAATCCTATTAATGCCAATATATGGCCTTTCTTAAATAAATTTTTAACTGAAGCAATGACATTATTCCGAGATCGATATTTACATTTGGGTGGTGATGAAGTGCCTTTCGATTGTTGGGAAAGTAATCCTGATATTATTGAATATATGCAGAACAATGGTATGGCAAAGGACTTTGCACGTCTTGAAAGTACTTACATTGAAAAATTATTAAAAATCCCAACAAGCAAAAATGTTACCTCAATTGTATGGCAAGAGGTAATTTCAATATAGGAATATTCATATTCTATCTATTGATAAATTTGATGATTAAATATTTTTACTTACATATTATTTGAAGGTATTTGAAAATAGAGTTGAATTAATACCACAAACTGTCGTTCATGTATGGACTGGTGATTGGTCTGATAAATTATCACAAATTACCAAGGCAGGACATCCAGCATTATTATCAGCTTGTTGGTATTTAGATCATTTAGCAACTGGTGGAGATTGGAAAAAGTATTACTTGTGTGATCCACTTGATTTTGATGGATCTGATAATGTCAAGCATTTAATGTTGGGTGGTGAAGCTTGCATGTGGACTGAATTTGTTGATCGGTAATTTTTTTTTTTCTTCATATTCTATTCATTTCACTGTTAAAATATTTCACAATATAAATATGATATGTTTATATATATATATATATATATATATATATATATATTTTTTTCTCATTATTCATTTCATAAGGAATAACTTGCATTCGAGAATTTGGCCGCGAGCTAGTGCAGCTGCTGAGCGTTTATGGAGTCGTGCGGATCAAATCCAAAAGGCTGCAGCGCGACTTGAAGAGCATAGTTGTCGTATGAATCGACGATCTATTCACGCTCAGCCTCCTAATGGACCTGATTTTTGTATTGTTTAAGTCTTAAACATTTATAATACAATATAATTATAATAAAATTGAGTGAGGAAAAAAAAAACGAAAAAAAAAAAAAAAAAAAAAAGAATAACCGATAATTATCATTGATCAATGTGATTGTATAAAAGTTATTATTTTTCCTTTTTTGTCTACACAATTCAATAAATATTGTGTTTAATCTCAATCACCATGCCAACGTGAACTGTCATCATGAAAGAAATCTATTTCACATCTCCGGCGTAATAAACTTATTTTATTATTTCAATCCATCTTCGATTGATTATTCCAAAATCCGTGAAAACGTATCGTTATGTCTAAATAATTATTTCCTAATTATGAATCAATATTATTAAATTATTTATTTAATGAATTCAATGATAAATAATGGATAAAAGGTAAATTATAACCACAATTTGTAGAATATAATTGTATTCATTGAAATTTAATTTAATTTATTATTACTATTTTTATATTATATTAAAGAAAATCATTAATGGAAGAAAATGTAAGACGAAAATCTTTTCATAAACATCCAACTATTATTGGTGCCCAGGCAAAATCAAGTCACGTTATACGCAATGTAGGAAAATCTGTGCCGAAAACTAAACTCACAATGAATGACAAATCATCGGACTTCCGTTCAATTTTATCGCCGAGATTGAAAACTTTTCCAGCTGAAGAGATCCGAAGAGTAAGAAAATCACCAAGGCCAAATGTCTTTCCATTTACTGCCGTTCTTCCTGCTCCATCATCACTACCGTCATTACCAGATAATAAAGTAAATAGTGGTCAGGGTGATAGTTTACCACAACCAATATTACCACCATTTATACATAATTGCAATCAATCAATAAGTCAACCGCATCTATCACTTCCGCTATCGAATCAAACTCAACACTCTGAAGTCTTTATAAATTCAAATTCCAATCAACGATCACCCGATCGACAAACCCACAGGCCCTATGTCCCTAATATTACTCGAAATATAAATCCAAGACCACATATAACTTTTGATAATCAAATAATCGAACCTGATGCTACGATCAATTGTATTGGAGATTCAAATCCACCTGCTGAACCTGATGCCAAATTACATAATAAATTTACTCATCAAAATAAACTTCTCGACACTTCAGAATATGAAAAACAACCAGTTGGTGGTAGAAATGCTGCAATTCATCGATCAATACATCTAGCGAAAGAAAAACAATCGAGAAAAAATAATTTTTCAACTGCACAACAACCAATTTTAAATCAATCAAATGAAAATTCACGGTATTATCATCATTGCCAACAACCCACGCAATCATCCAATTTTTATCACGATTTTTGTCACACCCAACAACCGAAACTTAATAAAATTCCAACAATTGGTATGACATCGCCTCAAAATTTCATCGTCAATCAACCGAAGACTTGTAGAAATAATTTTGATCATTATTCAAATCAACAATCACCTGTCCAAGCAGTTGTGAGATCTGTAGACAATAGAATGCCTCAGACAATGATTTCTCAAAGTCCTGGATTTTATCATAATTGCCAGTACACAAATAATATCTCGGAAAATATTCAACATTCGGATAATTATTCATCAATGCAACAACAACAGGAATATCCACCTCGACGATTTGCGAATAATCAAAAAACTGTTAAGAAAAGTCTTCAATTTAGTCCAGCGATGATACGTGATCAAGAATTGTTGGTGAATACAATGAGACAACAGGGAATAAGTGAAGACATAATGAAACGACAATTTGATGCTTTACTCAATGAACAAAAACGACAATTGATCTATGAAAACCAATTGAGACAAGCAGAAGAAACAAGCGTGGATTTTGATGATGTGGAACTACAAAGGCGAAGAAGAATAAGTAAAATTGATGATGAAAAACCTGAATGGATGATGCACATCACTCCCCCATGGATTCCTTATACATTAGCGGAACAATTGAAGAATGATTCAACGAGTGAAACAAAAAAATGCGTGACAATTGATGAAAATTTTAATCATCAGCAAAATCCATTGCCGAAATATAATTATTACGTGAATAATCAACAATTTGAAGAACCTCATCCGAATTTTTATCAGCAGTTGCCACATTCAATTGGTGATGGCGAACAGCAGTGTGAAAATTTCGATCATTATCCAAATAACAATTATACACCATGTCCAGTCTATAAAAACTTTTATACGAATCCTACGAGTATATTAAAAACTCGAAATAATAGGAGTACAATGATAAAACAAAAACATCAGGCAAATAATGGATTGCAGGATATGAAAACAATAAAAAAAGCTATGGAAGAATTAAAAAATGCACAGAATCATAAAGGATTTGAATATCTTGCAAATTTAAATAAAAAAGAATATCGTGTGCAATTAAATGGTATACAAAATCCTGATGATCCTTTAATCCAAAATTTACCATATCGATTTATTCCTGAAGATGAAATAAAAGAAGAAAAAAAAAGTCCGTCCGCAAATGGTTTGGAAAACAATAGAAATCCAAATAATCCACTACCACCGTCGACTTTACATTTGAAAAATTGCTATCAACCTATTTCAGAATATCCAAAACGAAAAGACAATAATAATATGAATAATTATAATATTATGCCGGCAGAAAATAAAAATAGAATAGTGGCAAATACAATGATGAATGAGTACCAGCAAAATTCATCCGCATTCCAAAACTCAACAGTTTTTGGCAATGCAAGATGTAAAAATTCAATTCAGGCTCAAGTTTGTTGTCAAGAAAAAGGAAGAATTTCTGGTCCTCATAATTACGTAATTGCCAATAATTTAGTGAGATCTAATTCATTACCAACGAATATCTATTCGGAATATCAACAAATTCGGTCAAATGAATTTTATGGAGTTCCGGCTAATGTATGTAATAATCACAATATAATAACAAAACCTAATGAAATAGCACATCAGTACATGCAACCAAATATTCACATGGCGGGGAATATTTATATACCTGAACAATTTCTTGAAGCACAAATCATTGGTGGTATTAAATATTTTGTGAGAAAACCGGAAAACATACAGCATCCAAGCACACCTGAACTTATTTTGGGCAACAGATCTGCAAATCAACCAATTACATTTCATTGAATTAACAAAAAAAACATTCATCAAGTCTTTTTTTTCCTTCGTTTTGTATATATATATATGTACATTTTTATCCATATTTTTGAAATATACTCATTTATAATACGAATGTCATGGTAATTTGTATTTTTAATATACTAAGAAGACAATGAAGTTTAGACGTAGTAAAAAAAAAAAAAAAAAAAAAAAAAAAAAAAACAAATGCAACTTGATCAGGTATAAAATGAATAGAATATAAACATACAAGTCACATAATCAACCTAAATTTTTCGTGTAGAATTAATTCAGAATATAAAAAAATTGCCATTATTATGGCGGATTATAATCCGAATAATTTAAATTTCATGGAAGAAATGCGTGAAATGATATGGGAAATTGATGAATTGTACGTATCAAATATTGCAAATATAAGACTTTTGTTGAATATAACCATAAATATGTACATATAGAAAACCTGAACCAGAAATGTGTAATGCATCATGTCCACCTTTTGGATGTCCTTCTGGACTATGTCCAGGAATGTGTAGCTCTAATGGTATTATTGATCCATATTGTATTTCTACAATGCCAAAAAATGTATTTCCATCGACCTATCATCCTTCACGTTCACATCCATCGTTATCACACGATATGGCATCGTCTCCAATCGCTCATTCACATTCATCATATTCACAAAAAATTTTAACTCCATCAAATGGGTTGGCAATTAATCGAGTATCACATACCACGCCTTATCAATCAGCATTTCATCAAAATCAAAATCAATGCAACTCAATGTCCGAATGCCAAGTTCCATCAGTTCATAATAACAATCGATCACATGGCCGGGTGCCATTTTCACCGCCAAATCCAAATCTCAATTCAACTCACCAATCATATTCATCAACTATTGAAGTTTGTTATCCATCAATACGTCCCACAATATTTCCCGCCTCAAATATGATATTACCAATCCAAAATGGTCAACAAGTGATGTCACCACCTCATTCTCCTCGTCACAACCCTCCACAGTATCATTATCAATACCAAACTCAAAATTTCAATCCGCAATTTTCCGTACCCAGTAATCAATTATCATACCAACAACTGTGCCCACCAAATTCATCATACATAGTAACAATTCCACGTCGGTGAAACAAAAAAAAAATATTTTCTATTATTTATTCAACTATTATATGTGTCTCCACGTACTGTATTTTTTTAAATATAAATTATTATAATATGATATGTAACATAATCTATAAAAATAATAATCGTTATTATTATTATTATTATTATTATTATTATTATTATTAGAGTTATTATTATTATTATTATTAGAGTTATTATTATTATTATTATTAGAGTTATTGTACATGTTCACATTTTAAATAAGGCCAAAACAAATGAACTTCATTGTTTATGCAAAAATAATTGATGACGATTTAATACTTCAAGGACGTTATGAACTACAATTTTACTAAACATGAATACAAAAAAATCTTCTAATCAATTTTTAGATGGATCTGTATTGAAAAAATATGATATTACAAATATTTTATATCAATATGTTGCTCATAATCGTGAACAAGGTGGTCAAGGTGATGGGAATAAATCGGATATTACCGTAAGTATTGATTTATATAATTTCATTTTTATTATTATTATTATTATTTTTTTTTAATTAATATATATTGTTCGTTTAAAAATATTTCAGATTGCACTTTATCCATCGGAGTATAAAAAACAACTCTCACTTTCAACTAAGAATAGATTGGAATTAATTTCTATGCCCACAAAATTGTCTCATCAATCATCCCAATCATGTATAACAGTGGACAATTCATTTCCACTCAAAGTTATACCCAAAGAAATTATTTTTCAACAATTTTCATGTGGACATAGTTATTCCACATTTATAACAATATCAAATGTGGCTAAGGTAAAATAAAATAATTCATAACAAGATAAAAGATAATATATATAATATTTTTGTTCAGAATTTTTTAACTTTTATTTCATTGATATATTTTAGACATCACATTTTATAAAATTAATATGTGAAGAAAATGAAACATTTCGAATAGATCACAAAGGATCAACATTGAATACTCGATTAGCACCTGGAATGTCTCATATGTACAATATTCAATTTAATCCAAATGAAAAACGCGATTATGAATATGAAATTATTCTTATGGGTGATTTTATCCCATTAAAGATACCTATTATTGGTAAAAATAATAGAACTAATTTATTATATATATATATATATGTATGAAATATTTCTAATAATTGATAATTATCAATTTAGCACTAGGTCCACGAGCTATTCTCGATTTCCCAGATCGAATCATTATGCCAAAAACTGCTGTAAATATTAAATCATCAAAAACAATTTTAGTTCGAAATGTTGGAGATTCCGTTAGTATTTTCAGTACATCCTTATCAAGGTTTGATGCAGAAATAACATAAATAAATACTAATAATCAGGAAATGAATATTAAATAATTTAGCAACATGAATATTTTTATTTTTCAGTCCATATTTTTCAATGGAACCATCATGTGGTGTAATTAAAGAAAAAGAAAATTTACAATTTACTATAAACTTTTTATCGCCAATAGCAGGAAATTTTAGTGGAATAATTTATCTCAAATATGAAACTGGTGATAAATATATTCATGAATTGAAATACAAATAATAGTGGATGTTTGTCTGATGATTACCCTTTTTTTGTTGTTCTTTTTTTTTTTTTTTTTAGGCGAATTATTGAGAATCGATGTACACGGAATTGCATTCAATTGTAATATCAAATTGGAGAAAGAAGAAGTAATGATGGATGATACATTTATTAGTCTATCTACAGTTAAATCTATAAAAATTTACAACGACAGTGATCACATTGTCAAATTTCAGTGGATGAAGTACAAGGATGCAGAAACTGATAGTAAAGAAAAAAAAAAGTATAATGAATTATAATTATTTTTATTATGTTCTGATAAAATTTTTCGTGGGCTAAAATATAAAATTTTTTATTTTTTTCCTAGATTTATGAATATTTATAATTCAATTATTGATCATACAACTCTGAATCATGCTGATTTAGATTATACCAATGAATTTGATTCTAATATTTATGAAACAATTTGTAAACGTGTTCATACTGATGAAATGAATTCATTAGATGCTGAAAAATTCCTCTATCATGACAGTATATTCATTTTAACTCCAATGGTTTGTATATTTAAATAATTATTGAAATATATTGCATCAACTCATATAATTATTATCATTAATAAACAATTGAATTAATAGATTGGAGAAATTTGGCCAAAAAATTTTGTAGAAATTATGATTTATTTTCAACCGAAAATAATTGGTGAAATATCAAGCAAAGCTTATCTTGACATTACAGGTTGTGAAACTCGACTATCCATGAGGTAAATATATAATAATTGAAAATCCATCTATAAATTCCATTACTTTGAATTAAATCAATGAAATATTATCTACAGTCTTTATGGAATCGGTAGAGGCCCAATTTTAAAACTCAATGCTACGACAATCGATATGGGAAATGTCTATCTTAGCTCTGTCCAAAATTTCGATGTAATAAATTTATACCAATACGATTCAAATATAATTATCAATAAATAAAAATTAATTCATGATAATTTAATTATATTCTTTATCACAGATTATATGCGCAAATGAAGGTTTGATTCCAGGTATATTAATACCCAAAACAAAATCATCTGATTTTGGTGGTAAAATTAAAATTACACCAGAAATTTTAGAAATTCAACCAAATGAATATTCATCATTTAATTTGTCATTTTCATCATTAAAAAGTGGAGAATTCATTGAAACAGTTGAATTCTTTAATCAAGACAATTCAGAAACTTTATTTCTCTACATAAAGTAAGACAAAAATAATTCAATATTTCATAGTTTATTGTATGATTGATAAATTTTTCATTATTTTTTTTATTGTTTCTAGGGGACACGTGATTTGTCCATCACTTCATTTTAATCAACCGCAACTTGATCTAGGAGTTGTTGCATTAGGTTACATAATTGAATACAAAACAAAACAAAAATTATAATAATCCGGAATAATTTATTTATTTTTCTCATTTCAGGTTTCACTTTCAAGCGTGAAATAACGATTCGAAATGATTCTTCAGTTCCAGTTACTTTTAACATCAGTATTCCAGATGATGGTAATGAGCCTCCGATCACAATTGAATCATTTATCAATGCACGAAACACAATACCTCCACTGTTTCCATCAAACCCTCGTGAATTCTCTATCAGCCCCAATAGCACTAGGCTCAATGCTTACAGTTCACTTTCAATTAAGGTACCAATGCATTTTTATTTACAATTAATCTTTTATTCATCTTGATAAAATAATTAAAACAATAATTCTAATTAACCAATAGGTCAATTTCACTCCAAACATTGAACGAATTAGAAAATCATATCTTGAAGTAATCATTGAAGGTTCTGATACCGTTCCCATTACCCTTCCGATTTTATTTGTATGCAAAGTTGCTTCATGCACGTTGGAAAGTCCGAGAATTTATATTCGATTTGCTTTCATTAATTATCCATATACATCATCATTTATAGTAAAAAACACGTCGGATGTTGAGGGATTTTTTTATTTTGTACGAGAACCGGTATGAAGTCCCACAAAATTTATCATCTGGTTTATTTATAATTTTTTATTTTTTTAAATTTTAGACACCAATTAACTCAACAGCATTTTATTCAATGTCCAAAAATCAATGGCATTTGAAACCAGGTCAGTCGCGTGCAGCATCAGTTACTATAATTACTCGAGAAATCGGTCAACAGAAGATAGAAATGAAGTAATAAATCAATTGGAATAAATTTCATTAACTTATAATGTACTGTGATATAACAATAATAATGATTGCATGTGGGATAGAATACGGATATTTGGAAAAAATGAATTAGATACATTTACTGTAGAATTTAATGGTCATGGACCTGTTATTTCATCATCACCAAAATACTTGGACTTTGGAGAAGTTGGACTTCTTCAAGAACAATCAATGCCACTAGAATTAATTAATGATTCACCTATTCCTGCAAACTTTAAAGCGCATATTGTGAGTATACAATCATTCATTAATTACCTAGTTTTATGTTACATATATTTTATTTATTATTTATTAATGTAAGGAAGGCCAACAAAAATTCACCTTGGAGCATATCCATTGCTTCTGGTGAAATAAATCCACTCAAGTCAATTGAAATAATTGTAAAATTATTTTTACGTGATACCGGAAAGCAATTTGATAAAATTCTTATAGCGATCGCAAATAGTTCAACAATTTCTGTTAGTTTAACAGCACACGGATCGGGTTCTTGCATTTTAATTGATCCAAATATATTTCCGGATTTCAATATTGGCCAACTTTTAAGGTCAGTATCAAATAAATGAATATTGAATTGTATTATTTTTATCTTTTATAAATTTAATTGTAGCCATCAAGATAATTTTGTACCAATTAATTTAATAAATGAGGGCAATCGATGGCAAAAACTTACTTTTTCCAATACAACCACAATACGAAATTCTCGGAGTGTGCCACAAATGCCAAAAATGCAAGTTTATAAATTATTCTATCGAAAATATACTAGAAATATTAATATTAGCTATTAATTTTTATTGAATAATATTTTATTTTTCAGGACAACATTTAAAATAGAGGCCCATGTCATTGATCTACCACCCAGAAGTACAAAAAAAATTGAATGGCTGATTTATTCTGACACGTAAGTAAATCATAAAATTATATATTCATTATTCATATTATTATTATTTTTTTCATTTAATGTGAAATTATTTATTTCTTATTTTACAGATGCAAAACCATTGTGGAACAATGGTGGGTCTATGTTACAATTCATGGTCATGCAACACGTGAATTGATTGGCATGAGTAATTTTTTAGTGACATTTGTTGAGCCTACAGTTAAATTCAATAAGACCGAATTGAATTTTTACATAAATATGGAATCGGACAATCCAAAATTATTGAATGAAAAAATCATTGATGAGTTAGAAGTGATGAATACATCACAAATCAATTTAAAAATGAATCTTTCTGTACAATATCCATTTGCAATAATTTCTGAAAATGGCCAACGAGTAAATGATGCAAACCTCAATTTGAATCACGATATAATAAATTTTATCAAAATATGTTTTGCACCAAATATCAAAGACACGCAGTTTTACTCCAAACATTTTGTCGAATATTTACAATTTAAATATGACAGGCATCCTAATACAGTAAATATTCATGAAAAATTAATAAATATATTTGAAAATAAATGATAAAAATATAAATAACATTCAGTTTGGACGTTACAGGATGAAATTAGATGTAGAGGTGCTGTAAATTATCCCAATATAATACCAATTCCAAGAGAATTACGATTCGATGTATCGTTAAATAATTTTATCAGTCAAACATTACTGTTGAATAACGATGGGCCGATTCCAGTTAATTATCAATTTTCGTGGATTAATGATAATATAAATGTTCAATATATCCATAAAATTTCATCACCCACAGCATCGAAAAGTTGTATGGAATTGTGGGAATTGAAAGATAATGAAAGCGATGTAGATGATTTTGTAGAATCATTGCAAGACGTCACCAATGAATTCACTAACGAAGCAATAAATCATGTAAATATATATATATATATTTTTTTTTACTCTCATGCATCTATTATTTATATTTTATTCAAATTCATGACTTATTCTGAATAATTTTTTTAATCTATTGAATTTATTGGAAATAAGATGTTTGAAATATCATCTATGAATGGCATTGTATCACCATATTCAAATGCATCGATTTCCATCGGTTTTCATGCACGAGACGCTATATGTTTAAGTGCTCAATTACTCTGTCAAGTTTTGCATGGTCCTTCAGAGTCCATTAAAGTCACAGCAAGAGTAGACACTATTAAATATTCACTAGACAAAACCCACATTAATTTTGGTTGCCAAGTAAGTGGCTAGAAAAAAAAAAACTTTGAATAATAAATAAATATTCATAAGGTTTGTCAATAGCATTAACTCTATTTTTATTATTCTTCTAGCCACTCTTCAAGACATGCCACGATATTATTGAATTTTCTAATACTTGTGAGATAAAATTTCATTATAAAATAGAAATTTCGTTGGAGAATCAAATTAATAATAATGGGATATTGTCAATTAAACCAATGGAAGGATCATTAGATCCAGAACAAATTGTTGAAATTGAGTTAAATTATCAATCAAGAATTCCCGGACTCTTCGAGGAGTCTTTCAATATTATTGTATATCAAATTATTTAATAATTGATAACAGATAATATACGTCATCGATATTGAATTTTAATATTAAACTGTATTATTTTTATTGTAGATTGGAACTTTAAAACAAAGTGTTATAATTATGAGTGGTTTGGCTGTGTTTCCACAAGTTTATTTACAATTGCCACGCATCTCAAAAATGAAAAATTATCCCATTGAGAATGAATATAATGCCATAAATAATTTGAAAATTATTAAAAAAATTAATATAGATAAAAATAACGTTCTATTGAAAAGTATAAATGGAAATGATTTTCAACGGCTTATAAATATTGGATGGGATGTTATATCACGTAATGATGAAAATGTGCCTGATATAATGGACATAGAAATGGCTATTGAACAATATTTAACGATACAACATATCAATGAGAATAAAATACTTACGAATATTCATATCTCATCAAAAGATCCCATGCCAATTCCATCATTATTTTCACCCACTTATGAATTAAATTTGGGTTATGCAATTATTGAACAATACACTACACGTTCAGTAGTTATAATTAATTATTCATCATGTAAAATATCTGTTAGAATGAAAAAAATTAAAAACGAGAATTATTTAACGAAATATGGAATGACAGTGAAATTTCGCAATTCTATGAATTTAATGCCACGAGAATTTTCTACACTTGACATAAGTATTTATCCATTGGAAAAATCCTTTTCAGAATATAATAAATTTATAAAGAAAAAAATTTATATTGAAGTTATTAATGGTTGCACTATTCCAATAACAATCATTGCAACTGTAACGTCACCCAGACTCATATTAAATACAAATTATCTGGATTTCGGCGATGTAGCAATTGGGAATTGCCAATTATTGCATTTATTTATTCAAAATCATGGTTTAATTGATTGCCAATGTAAAATGGAATTTTCAAATCTAGAAAAAAAATCCATGTATTTTTTTTTAAACAATTATTGTGGTGATTTTGCGCCTGGTGAATCTCAAATTATTGATATTTATTTCAAACCAAAGAAATCGGGATATCGAAAGGCAGAATTGAAAATTATTGTGAAAAAAGGTCTGGCGCAGCAAAAAATAATTTTATATGGACGTGGAATAGAAAAAAATTTGAAAGTTGTTGAGTCGTTTATTGAATTTCCACCAACAACTCTATACTCAATACCGGAAATACGTGAATTAAATATAAAAAATATTTCTAATTGTCCCATTGAATTTTATTGGCATCATTTGGATGATATAAGTATCGAGGAGGATCGTGTGATCGAAGTCTTGCTTCATTATTATCGAGTTGAGGAAATACTATTGCCATTAATCAACGTTGGATCCACTCTTCCACAGCGACTTTATAAATTTTATTATTCTTTAATTGATAATATGATGAGTACTAACACATTTATTTCAAATGGATATATTCAAGATGTAATAGAAAGTCAAGAAACAAGTGAATTTTCGGTGGATTCTCAATTACCTTTAGATAATTCACATTATGAATTTCTAGATAATCAAATACCATTGAGATCAAGAAATCCAGATGAATTAAAAAATGCACTTTATTCGTACATCGACAAACTTCACGAAAATCCCGATTTTCTTCAATTAAGAGATGATCCATTAAGAGAAATATTTAATGAATTACATGCAGATGATAGAAAAGAGATCAATACGAAGAAACGGGTGTGTATATTTTTTCATGGTGCTCCATTTACTCAATATCAAGAAACAGCATGTCGAGTCGCAAATAATCTTGGTGTTGCTCTTATTAATCTTGATAGTGCTATTACTGAAATAATTGCTCTTGGTGATTCATCTAATTCAGTTAAACTTCGAAATTTAATTGATGACAAATATCATGAATTATTAGAAATCGCTATGGGACTAATGAATAATTTTAATCATATAATTTCACCAGAGAAAGAAGTGGCTCATCCTGTAAATTCAATTAGTGAAAAAAATGAATTGGAAAATTTCAAAAAAAATATTAATTTCCATCTTCCTGAACCTGATGACCCAGCCATTTATTTGAAAAATATTTTAAATATTGATGAGATAAATTCAATGAAGCCATTGTGTCGTTACGAATATTTAATTGAGGGAATTCTTTTATTGTGGAATATTATTGACAAATCGGAAATATTGACAACTGTGACCACTGATGGCAGTAAATCGGTTAGACAAGGAACGAATAAAAATTCCCGACCAAAAGAAAAAATAAAACAAGAAAAAACATTTCTCAATGTAGAATTAAGTCTTTTCAAAAACATTCTTTGGGAAATATTCAGTAATGACAAATATAAAAAAGGTTTTGTGCTTCAAACGCTGAATAATCATTTCATAGAAAATAATGTTTCAACATTTTCTTTGATACTTCAAATTATTGGTCAAATAGATTTTATGGCATTTGTTACATTTCACAATTCATTAGAATTATATCAACAGAAATTTGTCGAAAAACAGAATGAAATTGTATTGAAAGAACAAGAAGAATTGTCAATGAGACTTAAAATAATCGATGAAATGTCTTCATCGGATTTTGAATTGTTGCCTGATCATGAAAAAAAATTATTTTTCACAAAAGTTTCACGTCCTCGAATCAACGAAGCTCAACAACGGCGCACCAAATTTAAAACAAAATATCAATCTACAGAAAAATTAAATTCAATTGTAGAAGATGAGGGAATGAGTAAAAATTCAAAAAAGAAAGATAAGAAACATGAAAGTGTTGAGATGAAAGATAAAAAGCAAAAAAAAATTGATTCAGAAAAAATATTAACTGCAACATTTATCAATTATAAGACTAGTTTGAAATACATTGAATCTATGATTAAAGATTATTTTCATATCTGGTATGTGAAATCCAACGATCCATGGAATCCAAAAATTTATGACTTAATCGTTGATCAAATGACACATAATCAATTGATAAAACAAATTTTAATTGAGAATGAAAATTTTAAATCAATTCCCAAACCTCAACTCTATTCAGTAATATCAAAAAAATATCAACGGCACAAATGTTCATTTAGTAGTAAATCTGCATTTGAATTGGTTGAGCTATCATGCGATTTGAATATAAATGAAAATGATTCAAATTCTTCCACATTGCAAAAATCCATCGCAAAAATCCCACAAGCCCGAACAATTTTAGAACCCAATGAAGACAAAACATTTAGAATTATTTTTGATCCTACGAGGGTGGATTCATTCGCACATAAATATGAATTGAGCATTGCTGGCGTTAATAATAAATGTTACTGCATTGATGTGGTTGGTAAAGTAAATATTCCACAATTGCAAATGGATCCTAATATAATATTTGAGAAAGTTGAAAATATAAAAAAAAGTGAATCTAACGATCCAACATTTTTTATCGACAAAAAAATATTTGACTTTGGATATTTATTAGCGATAAATGTTGATGATGACCAAAGTAGAGTGCACTCAAAAATTTCACGTTTCAATTTTTTCAATCCATCATTAATAAATGTTGACGTAGAATTTTCATTGGCTAATGATAATTGGAAAACATTTAATTTAGCACCAAGAACATTGAGTATTGGACCAAATGAGTTTGGTAGCGTAGAAGTTTCAGCTACTGCTTTGAAACTTGATATAAATACTGATCAATTGTTAATTATGATAAAAAATAATCCGCATATTGAAAAAATTAACCTTGAATGCTCTGGATGTAAACTCAATGTAGAATTAAGTCCAAAAAATTTATCATTTGGTCCAGTTCTCCTGTTTAGAAATGTGTGTAAAATTTTGAAAGTAAAAAATAAAACAGCCATCCCAATATTTTGGAAAATTTTACAAGAAATTCCTGAAGAATCTCAAATTACATTTTTAACGTTATCCAATTGGGTTAAAGCATTTTCGCAGGATAATATTGAAATTTGTTATAACGGTCAGGAGGTAAGTAGGAAAATAATAATAACATGTTATTAAATTTGATTGAGAATTTATTGTTTCATTGACAATTAGATTGGCCCATTGAAAAAAACGATTGAGCTTGGAATTTTTTCTGATGAATTTAATGAGAATCTTTTATTACTGGAAACTATTATAATTAGTGGTGAAACTTATGACGTTGCAGTAGATATAAATAATGCCAATCCTATCAATTTTAATTGTGGAAAAATTGGAAGAATTATTGAGGCTTCATTTACAATTAAAAATCGTGGTCAACACGATATTAATTTTATGTACGTAAATTTAAATATATTTTCTATAAAATGAAATTAAAAAATAATTATTTTCTACCTATTTATAGGATAGAATTGGAGAATAAGGAAAAAATCATTCAAATTCATCAAAAATTACTAAAAAATTTGAAAGAAGATTTACATATTAATCCGAAATTTGGTCTTTTGATACCAAATAAAAAAACTACAGTCAACGTAAGATCATTAGGATATTTCAATTTATTTATATTAATTTGGATAAATATACTAAAAGATATTTTTAGGTAACGTTTGTATCGAAATTGGAATTAAATTTGGAATCAGCACTTTTGCTAAAATGTAATTTGTGGGATTCAAATGCCAATCCCACAATCGTAGCAGAATTACCATTAACTGTAACAATACGCACCGAATATTCCAAGTAAATATCACGATATTTTTTTTTTTTAATTTATTTGAAAATTTAATTGAAAATTATCAATTATATAATCTATTCTAGATTTGATATCGAGCCATATCCAGAATTATTTTTTGGTCCTGTTAGAATTTTTACGCATAAACAAATTCCTTTTTATATAAAAAATATTGGAATATTTCCTATACGTTATAGAATTACGTCGAATTACATTGAAAATTTTCCAACATCATCAACTCAATCTCAACAACCAAAAAAAAAAGATGAAAAAAATCCAACAGATCATTTAGAATCTCGTAAATCACGAAAAACACCGAAAAAAGAAAAACCTTCACCAAAGTAATTACATTAATTTTACATAATTTTTATCTAATTAAAATAAATTCGAATTCTTTATTGAAAATTTTTCTAGAATAAATCGAAAATTTTTGAAATTTGGACCATTCACATTAAAACAAAATCACGAAGGAACTTTGGATGTAAATCAAGTCAAAGAACTTGTGATTGATTTCTATTCAGATGCTGAGGGTCATTCAGAAAAAGAAATTTTTATACTAATTGATAATTGTTCTATTGAAGATAAGAATGGAAAAAAGTTAAAATTGTCTGCGGATACATTCACACCTAAAATTAATTTCAACGATTTGGATTCGATATTTCAAGATAGTCATGTTGTAAATAGTATTAAAGATTTCAATTGTCCATCAGAAGTAAGAATTTTATCATTTAATTAAATTTTTTCATGAAATATTGTACTGTAATTTTTCAATATTGAAAATTTTTTCAGATTGAACCATTCAGTATCTTCACAAAAGAAGAAATGTGTCTTTATTTTGAACGAGTTGCTGTATCAAGTACACATACAGTAAAATTAAAATTATATAATACAAGTTTAGTCCCAGCAGAAGTTTCTATGCGCTTAAAACCTGATGCATTGTCCCCAAAAAAATCTCTATCTACAACATTTTCATTGGACCAAACAAAACTATACATTCCAGCACTTAACAGTCAAACCTTCACTATTTCATTCACTCCAACTTTGATCGAAGTAAGTTATACTTCTAAAAAATTATTACTCACTACATTTAAATATTGAACATGAATTTTGATAATGTTGTCATCAGACGTATACTGGATTGCTTGAAGTTTTCGTTGATATACTATCTTATGTCGAACAAGAAAAACTATCAATAAAACTTTCAGGCGAAGGTTATGTGGCTGAAATAAATCTACATAAACCAGAAATATTCTGCAAACGTGGACATGCAATTATAGAATTTGGAAAATGTCTTGTGGGTGAAACGAGTATTAAAGATATTTGTTTTAAAAATGTTGGTAAAATTTGTGCAAAAGTTACAATTGAAATTATTGAAGATATAGAATTTCTCTATGAATTAAAAATTAATCATAATACAAATCAAAATACAGGTAATAAGACATTTTTTATTTAGTATCGTTTTCTTGAAATAATTAAACATTCCTAAATTCATAGTAAAAATAATTGAGAGACATTGCATTGAAGTGAATTCAAAGCCGGAAGAAGTAACTGAATTATTAGTATTATTTTCACCTAAAGACAAAGGAAAATATGAGGCACACGTTCGATTGCTAATAATCGAAAATCCTTATGAAAGTTTGATGATAAATTTAAATGGTGAAGGTTTTATTGAGCCAGTGATATTCACTGGTGTGCCATTATACAAATCCGATGATATTGATAATGAAACAACCGTAAATAAACAGTCCAATGAAACAAAACGAAATGACAGTTACGGTAAAATTAAGAAGACTTCAAGAAAACAAAGTCGATCATCGTCTGTAGCCAGTTCAATAAATACAAAACCTTATACTGCTATCAATTTAATTTATATTCTCAATATGGGAAGTTGTTTTTTAAATGAAGAAAAAAAAATGTCTTTCAAGATAGTGAATAAATCAGTAGATAAATTATTTAGATTCGAATGGAAACGTCATGATAATTTTACTATTAAGCCATCAATTGGTCATATTTATTGTCTTGATGACAAAGATATCACAGTGACTTTTACTTCTAATAATTTAGTTATATATAATCAAGTAAAATACTTTTTTTCATTCAGCGAAAGCACTTGAAAAAATTTTTATTGTGATTAAATTAATTATTATGATACAGATTCCACTAGATTGTACAATATCCGAAATTGAAATCTTGGATAAACCCGTAGGCGTAGCGTGGGACGATCAGCATACACGAGTCGATTGGATTGAATCATTGACACCAGAAGAGGAAGAAAATATTGAAAATTCCAATGAAGTTTTGATGGAAAAAACTATTTATTCCGTTGACGAACCTATTCATGAAATTTTAAATCCCAGTCATTTGATTTTGTTGCTACTGTCAGCATCAGCAGCAGATCCAATTTATTCCAATACGATTAATGAAATTAATTTCGGAGATATTTTTATGTTTGAGGTTGTTAACATTCACAAATAAGTTATAATTTCATTCAAATTGGTTGCAATTTATCTATGATTTATTATAGACGCAAGAAGAAAAATTCGAATTGACAAATCCTAGCATAGTAAATTTAATTTATTCGTGGAAAATTACTGATTTATCAATTCATCATTCCACTTCATCTGCAAATTATTCTCGAGAAGCTTCGTCTGTTACTTCAATCAATGAATCTAATGAATCATTCTCTAGATCTCAAGTTTGGGAGTCTTTAAATGATGAAAAATGTGAAACGTCATTTGAAATTGAACCTGAATGTGGAATTTTACTTCCGGGAAGATCAAAAATCTTTACGGTTCGTTTCTCACCGCACAATGCAATGCATTATCAAGCAAAACTCACATGCAAGTATGTTTTTATTGACTACATAAATATACTTACCATTAAAAAAAAAAATAATAATAATAATAAATAATCTTTCATGAGATTTTAGCATTGAACATTTGGATCCTGAAATGTCGCCATTAGAAATTGTTATTAATGGAACAGGTCTCTTGCCATATTATCACTTTGACATTCCAAAAAATAAATATTTATCTCACAATGTAAAACCTGCAATATCTCCAGATGTGAAAATAGTCGAATTTAAAGTGATTGGCATTGGAAAAAATTACATCAAGTACAAAAAATTATTTTAATTAAATAAAACAAAGAAAAAAGCATATATTTTTTTCATTATCCATTATTTATTCTTCATTTTTTTTGTAGGCATTTTAATTTGATAAATCCAACAAGCACATCCTATAATTTTTCTTGGATTGACAAAACTTCACAAAATAATGATAGCATCCCATATTTTCATTGTAAAATTCAAAATGGTACAGCAGAAAGTGGAAAAAAAACAAGAATAACATTTACATTTTTGGCACGTCAAGTTGGAATATTTGAAGCATCATGGGCATTTTTAATTCGTAAATATAATTTAGAAGTTCCTTTTTTATTAGTGGGTATTGTTACGGAACCACAAGTTAATTGTTGTACTCCAAAAATAATAATACCATCAACATTCATCGGTAAATATAATGAATATTTAATGTATTTTGATAACTAAAATTCTTTTTTAATACTTATCATAAAAAATTAATGAAGGAGCGGTGATACAGCAATTTATGATTCTCCGAAATAATGAAGAATTACCATTGTCATTTTATATTGTTGAAAATTCTGTATATTCTGAGGGAGGATTACAAAGTATTTTCATCGAACCGAAATCCGGAATTTTATCACCGAAAAACGATCAAAAATTTTTGTTAGTTTAGTCATACAAATGAATCACTATATCAGTATATATAATTAATAATAATTTTTTTTTTATCCATACATTATTTCAGGATTAATTTTATACCCAGTCGAATTGGTAATTTTTCATTTATATTACAATGCCAAATAGAAAGAATGAAAGAGCCATTGAAATGTTTTATTCATGCTAATGTTTGCAAATTTGAATTACACGTGACTTTTTTAAAATCATCAAGTGAAAAAATAAAAATGCAAGCTAACAAAGTTCATGTAATTGAACTGGGAAAATTAATGTTGAAAAAATTAATTAATATTAATTTTGAAATAAAAAATATGGCAGATATTGCTATTGAATATACATGGAATTTAAATTTGACATCACCAACAATTTTTCGTAATAATCAATATAAATATAATATTGAAATGAATCCAATAAATGGCCAAGTGGAAAATAAATCAAAAATTATTTCTACTTTACAAGTAATTGCAATGAAAAAATTGGAATTAAAAAATCATCCAATAACATTGAAGGTTTATTTATTAAATCAGTTATTTATTCAAATACTATAATTAATATCTTAATAAAATTGGTTTTTATTATCTGTACAGATTACAAATGGTCCAATATATAAATTATTGATAAATGCCACAGCAAAACGTGCACCTATTGAATTTAATTTTGTTCAATACAATTTTGGTGCTTGCTACATTAAACAAAATTTCGAATCCTCACCATATAAAATTGAACTTCAAATAACAAATAATGAAAATACATTTGCCATGTAAATTTTATTATAATATTTTAATGTATTTTCAGTTCGGACTCTTATAAGTTTCTCAATTTATTTCTTAGTGTGGAATGCAATAGTCATCTGAGAAATTTTATTTTCAATCTCGAAATATTGTCACGAGCAATCCCGAAACACAGTGCAATATCAATCCCAATAGAATTTCAACCTCGTGAGATGAAAAAATATCACGAGACTTTAATCTTCAAGATTGACTCAGATATTGAACAGAAAATTGAATTGAAAGGGGAAGGAATAACTCACAACGTATGTCATAAAAATCAATCACTTTATTTCATTTGATATTAAATGTAAACAAAAAAAAAAACAAAAAAAAAAATGTTAATATACATTTTTGTATTTAGGTGAGTTTGATAACGCCACGAGATAAATTCATCGATTTTGGTGGTGTACCAATTGGAAAAATTGCTAAACGAAAATTCACAATTATTAATTTAGCAAAAGTATCCGTAAAACTTAAAATAGGTTTAATGAAAGAATCAACTAATTCCTTAAATAAATCTGATCTACTTACCACAATCAATCACAGTATAACATTCGAACCGTCTGAGCTTTTGACACTTCGTTCAAATAAATCTCAAGGAATAATAATAAAATATTCACCGACAGAGAGAATGAATTTATTCGAGGAGAAAATTTATGGATTTTGCACTGATTCTACAATTATTCCACTTTCATTTGTTCGTGGTCGATGTATCGCAGCTGAATTTAATTTGAATCAAACACATGTACTCTTTGATACAGTTGTCATAGGCTCTTCAATAAATGATAAATTAATTCTATGTAATTCCGGCGATATTGGAGCAAGATTTAAATGGAATATTAAAAAGCTCGGATCATATTTTACTCTAAAACCTTTAACGGGTTATTCATCAGCTGGAAAAAATGTGACATTCAATGTTTGCTTTCGTCCAATGGAGCAATCGAATAACATTAAAGGCGAAGCTTTTATTGAAATTGAAAATTATCAAAATATCAAAGTATTATTTAGCGGTGGATGTTCAAATCTTCCTGATCCTACACACACAATAATGTTTTGTATTCCTGTCCGTAGTACGGAAATTAAAAATATTGATGTATTGAATGACACAAACTTCAATGATGAAATTGAAATTATTATAACTGGAAATTATTTTTACACAGAGAGTACTTTATTTATCAATGCTCATGCATTGATACCATGCGCTGTAACATATGCTCCTCTTGTAATGAACAGTGAATCAAATCCACATGAAGTAAGTGAAAAAAATATTGCAATATGAAAATTCTTTTATAAATCTGTTTTTTTTTTTTTTTTTAAGGGAACACTTATGATAAAATTTTCTCGAAGGAATTCCGTTAAGATTTATGCACTACGTGGTATTAGTTTACCACCTAAAGCTATTGGAGAGATTTTACGTGAAGTCCCATCGAAAATTAAATATTTCGAGACATTGCCTGTTTATAATTGGCTTAACGAGAATCAACATTTTATTTGTACAATTAAATTAATTGGACATTATAAGGAACAACCTATTTATACTTTTCATGGCAGTGATAATGTGGAAATTTTATCCAACAGTGCACGAGATTATAAAGCAACTTTTTGTTGCTACAAAGGATCATTACTTAATTTCAATGTAAAAATTGAAAGAACAAAAAAATATTATCATTATTTTTTTTATATTTTTTAGTACAATATAAAAATTTCTATATTTTCAGATAATTTTCATGAATCCCGAAGGAGAATATCAATTCTATGAATTGAAATATAAAATAATAAAGCCAGAGATAATAGAAACAATTGAATTAACAACAATTACACACGTATCATCTACGTATTTATTGAAAATTGAAAATCCTTTACAAAATGACAGTGTCACATACTCAGCGAATTGTCAACATCCTGATATAAAAATTTTGGGACTTCCGCGAGTTGTTACACCCAAATCACACGTAATATTTTTTTATTTATAAAAAACAATTATTATTTTTATTTTTTTTTTTCTATCTTTCATTGCATTATTATCTATAGGAATCAATTACAATTCACTATTCGCCAATAATTCCTTCGGAATCAGAAGCCACGCTGAATGTTACAGCTACAAAACTTGGAATTTTTCCATATAAATTAAAATTAAAAGCAGCAAGACCTGAAAAAGTTCATCATACTTTACCACAAATAACAGCATCTTTAGGCTCATCAAAAATATTCAATATACCTATAAAAAATGATAACAATAAAATCGATGAATTCACGATCGCAGTAAGTACACAAATAAATTTTAATTTATCATTAAATTATTGAGATTGACGTCATTGAAATAAATTATAACATATAGAAATATAATTTATTAATATTAATTGTGACACATTTTAGATCAATAATCCATCATTTACATGTAAAAATAATAAAATATCTATTTCTGCACGCGATGAATGTACGATTGAGGTCACTTATGAGCCGTGTAATATTGAAATCGTTCATGCTGAACTTATTATTTCTTCTACAATGAATTCAGAAATAATGTAATATAAATAATACTATATTATTATTAATTTTTATTGAATTTATTATTTATTATCAATCAATAATTTCATCTAGATATCATATAATTGGTAATGGTACAGCTCCAAAGCCTAAAGGACCGTTTATCCTTACGCCCAATCAACCTCTGGCAATACCGTTCAAAAATGTATTTTTCGATGCTAAAAAATTTCAATATGTCGTTGATCCAACAATATCATTTACCGCATCATCATCATCGAACATAATTAATTCCAAACAGGTTCAATCAACAATTTAGTTTATACTTAAATTATAATATTAAATTATTCTTTCCCTGTTTTTATGAATAGACGGCGAATATAATGGTGAAATTTCAAGATATGAACGAATTTGATGAATATTCAGATTCATCAAATGGTATTGCAGTCACTGGAAAATTAATTGTTTATTGTACAGATCCCGAATTGTCATCAATCAATTGGATTTATTACCTCAAAGGTACTTTGCAGTGAAAAAAAAATATTTATCTATATGTATATATATTTCTAAAATGAGGGTATTCTCATGAAATATAATAATTAAATTTTTTTTTCTTTTTTTTTTTTCTAATCCTGCGACAAGTATTGAGATTTATAATATGTAGTTAAAATTTATAAATTATAACATTCAAAAATATAATATATATTTATATGGATATATTTTGTTTTAAATGTGAGGAAATTAATTTTTTTTTTTTTTTTTTTTTCGTTATGTATATATTATTTCACATTAGATTGAAGAATTATTTCTATAAATTTGATTTATAATTTGAAAAAAACGGAATTTATAAATCACAAAGAATTATTATCAAGTATCAGAAAAATTCATATGAAATAAAAAAATTATCTGTTTTTCAAATTATTTTTCCACGATCCACTAGCACTCCATGATAATCCATCGTTAGATAGTTCCGAGTTTATATAAGGTAATATCCATGTAATGAACCATCGTTTACCCAGTGCTACTTCAATGTTACGTCTCCATCCAAAATTATATTTATTATTACCATGATTTCGTTCATATGCAACACTACCAGTTATCATTAAATGAAAATGATAAAAACACAAAGCACCAGTGAAAAACATTCCCACCACTGACACAATATATAACATTAAATAAAATTGTTCCCATGAATCATCAAATCCAAAAATATATATTGCCAATGGAAAAATAATTTTAATTATTGACAATGGAAATTCAAATTGAATTTTATCCCATATGTAATAATTATTATAGCAAAATGAATATGTTGTGGCAATAAATATATAAAGAATAAACATTAAAAAATAACGATGATTATAATGGCCAATACAACATCCAGTGAAAATACAATGATGATCACGTTTTAATATACAAACACGGCATGTTTGACAGTGCCATGAACGTGGTGGTGCAACAGCTTCACACGTGGAACAATAACGCCAGCCATTTTTTATTTCAGCCTTATTTATGGGCATTATTACATGTCTTGTACTCGTATCATATAATACTGTGTACGTGAAATTTCCGACAATGTTTATCATAAGAAAATTTCCAAATATAAAATGAAAAATATACCATGATGAGCTCACGTCATATAAACTAGGCAATACAATCCACAATTCAAACCAATAAATTAATGGAACTATTATAAACAAAAATGTCATTGATAATCCATCACCAATTGTTTGTGGCCATATTTTTTTTCGTAAATTCATTGTGAAATGATAATAATATTCTTTATCGATTTATCAATAATTAATATTTATATATTTTTCTTTGCAAGTTCATAACATGCGTATACTAAGATTGAAAATAATATTTTATCACTTTATTTGGTTAATTTTTAATTCAATATCACAATTTTATATTTAAATATTATACTTTGTTTTCAGTTTGTTAACTGTAAATGTTGATATATTTAGGTGAAATAAATAGATTTATTCTGTTAGACCCGGCAAACAAATTTATACGAACTCATCACAATGTAAACACCATGAATTATAAAAACTTAGTGAGTAAAAATTTGATATTCAATTTCGACTGAAGTCTGCCTTACCTGTGTACAAAATACGATGTTACAATGCGCGCGCGCATTATTCAAAATAGGGACTTGAAAAAAATATAGGAAACATCTCTTAAAATTATATATATATATATATATTTTTATATAATCGAAAATCACCAGAAAAAATTTTAGGAACAAAATTCATTTTTTAAATGTTTGAAAATGAAATACATGATATTTTTCACGTTTTTTTTTGCCATTAAACAAGATCATAATCATTTAAAAATTTGTATTGCAAATTATTTTTTAATTTCTTGTAATATTATCATGGCACAAGTTTCAGTAATTGTAAAACCAATGAAAATAATGTGAAATTTTTATACTCATATGAAATAAGAGGAACAATGATAATGAGAATTGTACACAAGTGTGTGGCGTTACCGTTACATCAACCTACACTAACAATTACCGACAACTCTGACATACCAACACTTCACACGCAGCTTCCATTATCATCCACTACTCAGCGTGCATGTCTCACCAATGCACCGTCATGCCATCTTCGTAAGCAAACGCTCTCACCACGCTCTGACTACTGACTTCCTTCTCATCGAACCATCCAAGGGTACAGACCACACGTGTAGTGTTCCTGCATACATTGATCTAAGTTGTCGCGCACATTTTTGAACAAGCTTTTTACCATTTTTGTAATATTGAGAGAAAATAAATATAGTGTAAATAGTATCCACTAGCGTCCAATTTAATTATACATAGGATCATACATTCTATAAGTGTTTTGCCAACATTTTGAATTTGAATGACGATAATTTATTGTTTTATACGCCTTATATAGGATTTTTTCCTCGCATCATTGAATATGCTAGAACGAAATTTCGTTAGAATTATTATAACATTCCATACTACGATAAGAATCAGAAATTTCCTTTATATATATAATTTGAAATAATCCAACGAAATTACTGTTATCATTATTTAAAATTATAATCAAATGATAGTAACAACATTGACAATGAGAATTATATTTTTTTAAACACTCTGGCAAGGAATTTCTAATAATTGTTAATTTTATTTTAATTATAAAATACGACTTAATTCCAAACTATATCAATTTCTTGCTTCATCAATAACAATCGTGATAGAAAGTATATGTTTTTTCACATAAATTGGCCTCAATAGAATATGACTAGAAGTTCTTTATTACTATGTGCCCATCGTTTTTTGTTTAAATATCATTTGACGCTTATTTCCCGCCTCATAGATTATTCTATGTTGGTAAAACAGAGAATAAGAATTGATAATTTACTATTGCTTGAAATAATACTGGAGCGCCACTAGTTATATTTTCCTGAAATTACGCGCCGTTAGCACCCTCAGACTTTATCCCATGTATATTTCTGTGAATTTTATAAAAAATTTTTTAACATCAGCTTACTCTTTCTCTTTTTTTCTCTCCACGTCAATTATTATTGTGTTGTAATATTTATTTGAAAATGAACGATTGCCATTATCACTATTATTATTGTTATTATTATTATTATTATTCAGTGAATGAAAGAAACATTTTTTCATCTTTGCTCAAATGAAAATTAATAAATGTATCGAAAAATATTTGTATTTGATGCCGCAAATAACCTAAGTTCTAAGTTTTGAAACAGCACTTTGTGTATTTATATTCTATATTTGATTTTAATTTTAATTGATAGTTGTGTTCATAAAAATAATTCATGTTATTGAAACATATAAAGATATAATTATACCAAGGTGTGTATTGTTTTGTATTAATTTTTTTTTTATATAACATTAATTAAATTATTGATGAAAAAATGAATATTTTATTATCTATATTCCATATTTTATCTATTTTATATTTATTTCAATAAGCTGTGGTATATATATATCAACATGCCTGCAGTATCAAATCGTCGTCATGTTAAAAGACCAACAGTTTTGGTGAAAAAACGTCAACACAAAAAGAAATCCAATAACAAGAATTCACGTGGTTTATGTGTGTATCGAAATTATTATAATTATTTTTCTTTTTTCTTTAATAATCAATTGTTTCATATAAATAAAGAGTATAATGATTTAAATTTGATTTGTATATAGGGTATGAAAAATTCAAAGCAACTAAAGCAAATAATGATGCGTTGGCTAGAGCACTGTCAAAAGAAAAACAGGAGAGTCAATTTTTATTTACACAAAATATCGAGTTGACCAGCCAATTACAAGACATGGGAGTTTTAGTAAATAATCGTGACAAAGTGTTATCAGAAATATTAAAAGATTCAACTGAAGCATTAAAATTACTTGTTCAAGTGACAAATTGTGTTACAAGTACAATAGTGGCATGTCAAACAATTGTTGGCAAACCAGTATCACTCAATGCACGTTTAAGTTCATTAACAAATTCAACGAACTCTGTTCGTCGCGAATCAACAAGACGATCAAATGGTAAATCACCAGCACGCGGGGTTGTACAACCAATGGTAAGTGGTCATACAATCACAAAACCGGTAATTAATTTGAGTCGTATAAATATGCCAAGAATACGAACATCACCAAATTTAAGTGTTATTGATGAATCGAGTGATGGGGGCTCATTGGAAAATTCAATTGCCAATGAAAGTCATACACCCCGAAGAATACCATTGATTCGTCTCAATGGCATTACATCTCAACGTGTTGAAGGATTATTACCTGAAAGAATACGATTGACATCACCACGGTTGAGTGAAGAAAATGAACTATTATCTGATAGTCAAAATCGTCGATTATCAAATAGATTATCACGTACAAGTCGCCATTCGCGAAGGATTTCACGAAAATCTGATCAATCATTCTCACCAATTGAATCAACATTAATAGACAATGATCTATATAGTACAATTAAAAGTCCACAAGTAAAATTGCAAGATGTTTCACGTTTATTACAAAATTCACATTCAATTAACATTCGTACGTTGATGGAGTCCAGTGAAATTTCGACTGTACAAATGAGTAATGATTCGAGTAAAATTGCTACTACAAATAATAACAGAAATATTATTTCAGAAACCCAAAGCAATGAAATAAAAGATTCAGATTCATCACCAACATCTTGTGAATCATCACCAACATACAATTTTGATCCCCGTAAAAAGAAGAAAACTAAAAATATCGATAGCAGTAGAAGTGATGATCCATTAGAAGGTCCAAGCTGGTTGTATAATAATGATAATACATTGCAATCAACTGAGTTATCACAACAAAATGAATTGTCTAAGACTCTTGAACGTGATAAGACGAAAAATAGAACTAAATCAAGTTCAGTAAACGTTTCAAAATCATCACAATGGAACGAACATCAATTATCAAAATTACATTCTGATAATTCAACAAATACAATTAATAAATCTTCGACATCACCAAAAATTGAATGGGGTGAAACTTATTGCGCTTATACATCAAATTCCACAGATAATGAAGACGATGGTAGTGACAATGATGACACCGTTGATAATAATTGTAATGAAGATGATAGTGATAAATGTGAAAATTTAACGAATATTGTTGTGTCGTATAATTTAAAAAAAGATCAAAATAATACAGTGATGAATAATCGAATGCATTCTTCGGAAAATATAACACTTCAACGAGGAAATAATGAAATTGACGAGGATGACTTTACGATGATGTTTAATCAAACATCAAAGCAAGGTATGAGAAATATGAATTTTGATATAAATGATTTAAATCTACCAGTACTGGAACGACCACTAATAAATCCAGTTGAAGTTGAACCTGAACCTGAAATTACAACAACAATTAAAATGATCACCCAAACTTATCATCGAATGCCATCAATGGCGCGTGACAATATGGAAACGTCATTGATGGAAAATAATACTTCGGTATTAATGCCAGTGATTCGTGACTCAACAATACGGACATCATCGGATTTCGAATTGAATAATCTACAAAATGTCGTTAGCAATGAGTCTGAAGAAATATCATCAATTAAATATGATCAAAGTATACGAAAACGACGGCGAGTCATTAGAAATCGTATTAATTCATCAACTGATTCGGAACTATCGGTGACTCCTGAAAAAATTTCCACAGTTAAGCGAAAAATTATACGAAAAAAAGATCCAAGCGCGGCAAAAGTAGTTTTGCAAAAATTAAATGAAAGTAACTGTAAGACGTCATCATTTAATTCACAATTATCAACCAATAACTTATCGTAAGTTTATTATTTATTCTTTATTCTGTTATGTTATGTTTATATACAACAGAAATTTTTATTTTTAATTATATGAATTTTTATTTTTTTTTTCATTTTGGTTGAATAGAGAAAGTTCTGTACAATTAGAGCCACAAAGCGACTCTGAAAGTAGTATTGCTAGTAGTATGATGTCATCGGGACGTCCCAGACGTCAAAAAGCACCAGTAAACTTGAAGGAACCTAAATTAGGAACGAAATTGCGTCGACAGTAAGTTTGATTTATTTTTGTTTCTCGTTCTTTTATTATTATTATTATTATTATTATTATTTAGTAAAAGTTTTGGATTTGTCGTTTACTTAGTAGTTACATTGGTAACTTTTTCATAAAGATAACATAAAAATATACTAATATACAAAACAAATAATGAAATAAAATAACTATTTCAATACGAAAACTTAATAATAATTCAGGTAATACAAAATTCCAAGAATAGCACATTACTGTCCACATTATATAGGCAAATATGTCTTGATTATTGTAATTAATTCTAATGCTATAGAAAATTTTGACAGTATTTCTAATGTAATATATTATTACTGTGCGATATTTCGTAAATTCAAATACAACGAGTGTTGTGTCTTAAGCTTTATAACTAAAAATATGAGGTGAAATAAAATATAAAAAATTATAAAACACAAATACACTTTTGCATCTGGTAGTATTTTTGTATACATACAAATATTAAACGACACGTGAATTCATAATTATTAAAAATTTTTCAATTGAATCATTAACATTAATAGTTGCCAATAATAGAAAAAAATTTCCGTACCGGAAAAAATGAGATTAAAAAAAAAAAAAAAAAAAAAATGATTAATACATATCTATACATTTGATTTACCAATAATTTTCATTTTCTTCAAGTTATATTTAGTAGGACTGGAAATTACTGTCTTATTCAATGTTTCTGTTGATATTGGTGTAGTATTATTTATCGTAATATTATTCGTTGTCGAGTATTGTAATTCCATTGATGATGTGGTTGTGACGGAATTATTTTTTAAAATTTTACTACTGCCATTATTGAAATTATTATCTTTTACTACTACTCTTTCAATTTTCGCCGCATTACTTCTGGATTGATTAATTTTATTAATTGATCGCATTGGAAATCTTACATTTAATTTTTTTGTAATATGATACTGTCCACTGTGGCCATCACGTAAAAATCGTGGTGAATATTTCACTGTAACATTTTCATTAGCTGTTGGTTTTTTAAATCGTGAATTTAATCGTTGTCCTTCGGATTTTTCATTAGTTCGATTTATCAAATCACTGCCATTTAATTTCAATGGTACAACAGTTAAATGATCTTTTCGTTTTTTATTTAATGCCATAAATACTTCATTAATACCGCGTTTTGTTGTGTGATTTGAAACTGACTCAGATGAAACATTAAAATTATTTTTCATTGTCGTTACAATGGATTTATTTGTAATTGATTCATCTGTAACATCATTAGCCAATGCAACGGAGTCTGTAGTATTTGGTGGTGCTTCATCATGAAGAAAAGTAATTGGCCAATGTCTACTTTGATAATTTATATCATTGTCAACTCTTGGATATGATGGTCGATTTATTGTTGGTATATTGGGTCGTGGATTTAATTGATATGGATAATATTTATCATTACACGGACGCCATTGATCAAATGATAATCCAACGTAACACCATTGATAATTATAACCTTGAGAATATCCACAATGATGAGTTGGTTCACAGCAGTAGTCCCAAGCACCTGGCTCTGCACCTTCTGGTTCACATGACCAAAATCCAACAACAAGATTTCTCTCGCACCTAGTGCCCAATTTGCATGCCTGGCCATTCACCGTGAAACGTCGAAATATAGAAAATTCATCGGGTACATTTGGATTTAAAAATCTATCGTCGTATCCATTATTTCCATTACCATGAAAATCTAAATTCAATGATGTTGGCCGTGGTTTATTTGGCTCTGGTACATTAATCTCATAATAATATGGATTTTCTGGTTTAGCATATGGTTTTCCATCAATTAATGTGTGTCCAGAATTAAATGGACGATTCAGTGGATGAAAATTCGCATGTCTATCATCAAAATGATTATTTATTAATGAACATTTCGGCTCCGTTTCTCGCCAAACATACAAAACATAATTTTCATCATGAGTGTAATCTAATCCATGCTGTAAATCACGCATTGATATGTCACTGAGGAAACAATTGTCATTTGAATGATCATCGGCAATTCTAGAAATATAAAAATTATTTTAACTTAATCTTATTTCATTTATATATATGTTATTAATTAATCAACTAAATTTATATTTATAATGTGAACTAACCTGAAATTAAAAGACATACATGGCATAATATTTCTATGTCTTACAGTGGAACATTTATGTTGACAATCAATTTTTGATGCCACTCTTGTCGAGAAAATAATGGCATAAGGCGTCAATTTACAGGGTCTGTCGTAGTCAGCATAACAGGATGCTATTATGATAATAATCATCACCAAATTCATATATACAAAAGAAACAGGTGTCGAAAATTATTTGTTTATTTATTTTATAAGTATTTTACCGTCGTCTAGAGGTGGCGTTGATGGCAATCTGTCATGTGTCTCGCCCACTGGTGGTGATAATTTATATGGTGGCAATGACAAAGTATTTGGATGAGTGGGCTCACAACCACGACCATAACTACCTCTTTCATACAATTCAGCGCCATTCATTGTCTGCATGTCTTTTGGCTCGACTTCCATTGCTGGCCAATCACTCAAGAAACAATTTGGCATTCCATCACCTGGATGCGCCTCATACCTATGTCATAGATCAATTATTTTATTTTTTTTTCTTTTAATTTTTCACTCGATTATTTTTATTGAATAATTAAAATGCAATACCTAAAGACAAAACTACGACACGTAAAATCTCGTGATCCAACACATTGCACTTGACACTCGCCCATACCATCAACACGTATGGGTTTTTTAATTATTGATGGCGGCATACAGAAGCCACTTCTTACACGCCAAAAACATTCTGAAATAAAATTTTACAATTGAATTACTATTATTTTTACATTATAAAATTATAGAACATCGTGCGTGTATGTGTGTGCAATTAATTATGTATTATATATAGATATATATGGTAAAATATCCTTTGAGATTACAAAAATTAAATTGCAACATCTCTAGGATGAAAAATCATTTTATTTCTTATTTAAAAGCATTCTATTTATTTTATTTATTTTCATTTTTTGATCCATTTTGTACCGTCCGGTGGACGTGGACGTCTCATGTTTGGTATGTTGACATAAGTTTCACACCACTTTGAATTATCTGTCATTGCATAGATATCGTAATCACGATCAGGCTCGAGATCAGTATAGAACACCAAATTTTCAAAGGCAGCATCACTCAGCAAACAATTGTCAAATGGCGATGTTGACGCCAAGTTATATCTTATAGTAGAAAGGACGACAGGAAAACAAACAAACAAACAAAAAATATATATTAACAAACAAAACAAAAAAATATACTAAAAAATTAAAAAATTAAATTACATTGATATTTTCATTATTGAATTCTTACCTAAATGCAAATGTACGGCAAACAAAATCTTTTTGTCTTTCACATAATTTTTCACATTGATCTAGATTCGTTGTGAGATAACTTTTATGTATAATTCCACGTGTAAGTTTAAATCCACTAGTTGATTTCACTGAGCATCTATTACTCCCTGGAGTCGGATAAATTTTTGGTGGCACTGCTGGTCTATTTGAATAACCATAACCACCACCATAATTGTAAAATTGTCCATTGTGATGATGTTGATCGCTAACTGAATGTGATGAAGACGATGATGGTGTTGGTGGAGGTGGTAGTCTTGGTGGATAAATACCTGGTGGATGCAATGATGGAAATTTTGGATTACTGCCAATGTAATTTGTATGATAGCCATCAGCATACGAATAACCATAATTATCCCAATCGTGCTTCAATGGTGGTGATGGTGGTAGTGATGGTCGTCGATGCGATGGTATGTATGTCGGTCCAATTTCATTAGTTTCTGATGATGAATATTAAATCGATTATTTAGTTTATACATCAAATATTAATGGTAAATTAATTTCAGAAGGCAATTAATAATAGAAAGAAAAAAAGAAATTATAAGCCTTTATGAACCTGGTTCAGGACCGTAACCGATTCTTTTGTTTGGGTATTTGCCACCGTGAGTTGGTCGCCAATTTTGCCATCCACTTGACACCGGACGTCCATATGAATATCCATTTCCGTTGTATCCATCAAAATCACCACCTGATGGTGATGGAATATAATTAGGTCTTTTATATACACGATCAGGTATACGATCGTGATAGTAAATATCATCTCTGATGCCAGGTCTGATTGCAGGTGGTTGTCTATGGTGGTGGTGACGATAATCATCATCTAAAGGCCGTACTGGAATTGGTTGATGATTTCCATTTAATCCAGATGATAAATAAGAGTCATCAGGGTTATATGATGGACGTGAATTAGGATATCTTTGATTGGAGTCTATTGGTCGAGGCAATTCTAGACTCAATTGTGTATCGCCATTGAATGAACCGCCATAAGGAGCTGCAGCGTGAGTTGATGATGATGGTGATGATGGCGGATCACTCGGTATTGGATTACGTGTTGGCGAATAATTTTCAGGATTTCTATTTGGAGTATTCCAATTTATTGGTCTTGGATCAGCTGACCACCAATTGTTTGATGATTGTGGTGGTGAATATACGGACGATGGGCGCGGTGGTTTATCACCATTTCGATAACATTTTTGTTGTGATCGATCACGTTCATAAAATTCACAGTGTCGGTCTACTGTAAAATCACGATTTATATCCACACGATTCAATGGTGTTGATATTAATTCACAAATATTTTTACCAACACTTGACAATCTGTGAAAAAAAAAAAAAAAAAATACAATTGAATAATATTAATTATTCATTTATTAAACCAGCAATTTTTCTCGCACAACTTATCAAGTTTATTTTAGATTTTAAGATTTAGGATTTTTTTTTTTTTTTCATTTTTTATGATGAAATTTTCATGGTACTATGTCACATTGTGAGATGATAAAATTGTATCCGTAATGATGCAATTGAATTACTGCCGGATAAACAATGCATCGTAGCTGATTGCACGCGTGGTGAACATGATTATAAGTTAACCCAGATATGTTTGTCATCAATAGTTAAATCACGTCAAGCGTATATATAATATATATAGATAATCATTGAAAAAAATTTTTTCACGTTATTTTCACCAAAATTTTTCAAAAAAAATAATTAAGAGGATAAATAAAATAAAAATATTATTATTTTGAAGATATTAATTGAATCTTATCATCATGAAAATTATTAATTATTTGTTTTTTTTTTTTTTAATTTTTTGTTAATAAAATAAAAGATTCACTTATATCTTACCGATAATTGAATCCCTCGCACGTGAATCCTCTTTCGTACTCGCACATCCTGTAACAATCGTGCAATGTATGACACTCTATTGCACGTCTTACATATCCATCGGCTATACGTTTACCGGTAAACATTCTTCGAAAGCACGCTAAAAAAAAAAACCAGAAAAAAAAAAGAGCAATAATAAATAAATAGATAATTAAAAGTAAAAATTCATATATATTAAACAGCTAATGCAAATAATATTTATTTATTTATTTATATATATATATATTTATTTGATTTCTGAATATTTTTAAATGTGAAAAAAAAATTAAAAAAAAACAAAAATCTTACGATCAACACAATCAGCATCGTGAACAATAATAACTCGATCACGGCCCACTGAATTTTTAATGGAAAATGCCAAAAAATATATAATCCATATTTGAATTTTTTTTATCACTTTTTTTTTCATCATAATGATTTTTGTTTTATATTTAAAAATTGGATTTCTTAATTATTTATTATAATCCACAACATTTATTTATTTTCAATTGTGTTTATATATATATTTTTTAAACAAAACGAATGAAAATTAAATGAATACAATTGGTAATTAATTGTTGTGATAAATGTCACATTCTAAAATAATAATAATAAATTGCGCGGTAACAGCAAAGGGATTGAAAAATAATAGCAAAATTGGCGGCTTAACATCGGATTTTATAATGGAAAAGTGAATGTTTCTGCTTGCGCGTTAATGGTGGGAGGATCCTGTAGTTACACGTGTATGTGGAAAAAAGTGGGGTACATAGACGATTGACGTGAGCCTTCCAAGTATTAACATAACAATTATTATCATCATAATTGTTATTATTATTATTATAAACACCAACATCGTCATTATCATGATTATAATTATGAATTTATTCAGTAATTTTACACGCACAAACTGTTATTTACACTTCTATTTTTTTTATATTTTTTTTTTGTTTTTGAGTATCAATTTATTCATAGATGAAATTCGAATAAAAAAAAAAATTATTAAGCTTTTTTTTTTTCAAATTAATGAATCAATTCAATTGACGAATAATTTTTTCTCACGTACATAAATAATATTAATAAATATAAAAATAGATGAAAAAAAAAAAAAATATTAAAGTCTAAATTTAATGATAGATGACAGCATTTTTGTACAAGGATTCCAAGGTAAATACCTTGAAAGTTCTTCCACTCGGTCAATTATTTCAGACAAGCATTTATCTATATATATATTAAACATTTTATTTCCTTTATTTCACGCCAACTTTATTCACACAAACGCACATACACACACCCACACGTACAAATTCATACACAAATACTACAGTGAATTATTTATTATAAATTTTATACTTTAAATTATATAATTGAATATTGAATAATTAATAAATACTCTTCTTATTTTCTTTATTTATTATTATTATTATCATTATTATTATTATTATTAATTTTTTTTTTTTTTATCATTTTACAATTTTACAATTTCTAACAATAAAAACAGGAAATATATAATTTGAAACAAAGAAATTTTATCCCATATATTGAAATATCCGGAAAAAATAAAAAAATAATGATAAAAAAATTAATTTGTATTTATTTATTTATTAAATATATTAACTATATAAAAATAATGTGAAACAAAAAAATTAATTCTCCAATTCAATTAAATAAATAATTATTTATTCACTAATAGATTGATATGTTGTAAGCATTAATTAATTAAATGAAAATGTAAATCATTTTAAATTGACAATCGAATAGAAAATGAAATAAATAAGAGATAAATCCCATGTACACCCATCCACACACATACACACACACACACACAATCACATACATGCACGTATGCGTATACGTACACGTACACACGATACCGGACGCCTCTCCCTTTTTCTTCCGGTTAAATTAATTCACTTCTACACATTTATCTCAGACACACCATTAAACAACGAACTCTTACTTTCAATAAGAAAAAATGAAAAAAAAAAAAATTAAATTAAATCAAATTATAAACAATAAAAACGTATAAATGATATATAAAAAAACGTTAATATTTCTGTATCGATTTATCATAAATAATTTTTTTTTTTTTTTTTTTTTTTTTTTTCATTTATTCTTATGTTCATGAAAGAAATATATGTGTAAAAAAATGAACATTTACATTGTTCATTAACGACGTAATGAGTAATGTTTATTGTGAATGTGTATTATTTATTCGCTCGCACGGTACCACAATATAATCCACGCATGTACACAAATACATTGGAAATATCCTGTAGAAGGGTGAAAAAGGGGGCGTGTATTTGTATCTAAAAGAGTGAAAGAAAAATAGTTGATGAGAGAAAAAAGGAAAAAAAGTACAAAAATTTGTGCGTCATTTGGAAACTGTGTCAATGCCGTCATTAACACTGTGTGACGATTTGTCGATTATTTCTTTTTTATTATTATTTTATTATTTATTTACTGGTTTTCTTTCCCCCTTGTTGTGTGTGTGTGTGTGTGTGGTATAATAGTGCAAGATGATATAAATGGATAATTTTTCACATACAATAAATACTAATAATATTAATAATAATAAATGTCACAAAAAAAAAAAAGAATAACTAAACAATGTAAAATACTTATACACGTGAATCATTGCAATTAAATTCATTCATTGAGTGTATTTACAATATTACAATTGTCCATATAATATTATCGCATTTGTTAATCGAAATATCATTCATTTTATTTTATTCTATTTATTTATTCATTTATTTATTTATTTATTTATTTATTTATTTATTTATTTAATGAAACTCACCATTATAACCATTCAAATATTCATTTTCACTCCATCCATCAGTATTTGTTGCTGTTTGTTTACTAATACTGTCATAAAAAAAAAAAAAAAAAACAAAACAAAACAAAAGAAATTATATATAAATAACAAACAAAGATTAAAACGAATAATTGATGGATATATATGTATATTTTTTTTTTTTTTCAAGGAATATATCAATAGATTTAAAAAATAATTTTATCATTAAATCAATAAATAAGTAAATGAATAATTTATTTACCTTAAATCTAACCACCACTGATTTTCATCCCGATTTTTGTTGTTTAATTCACGATTTTTATTATAATTTAAATAATAATCATCATCAAATTGTGTATTAAAATCCATAGTTGTTATTGGTAATTCATTGATATTATTCAATGGATTAATTATTTCACTGTATAATTCATCAAAATTATCATTATCTCTATTTTTTTCTTTATGAAAATTCAAATAATTTTTTACATTATTATCATGATACGTATTTTCATAAAAATCATTATTCAATAATGGCAATATTGTACTTTTATATTCATACAATCCATTTAATTCATTTTCATTTACATTTTTTTCATTATATTTATTTAATAAAATATTAAATATTTGTTTTTTATCATCGTCCATTGATTTTGATAATGTAATACTATGATTTATATTTATCACATCATTTTTATTATTTAATTTATCAAAAAATGAATTTTTCAATGTATTTAAAAAATTTGTATTACCAAACAATTTATTATTATTGCTATTATTTATTGAAAAATTAATACCAATTGTATGATTTAATTTTGTATTATGGTGACTTTGATTTGATTTCATCAAGGAAACATCAGTAGAGTGTAAATTTGTAATATTTTGACTACTACATCCAGCCAAGGACACATGACCTTTGACGTAAACATCATAATCCGGATCTTGTTGAAGATTATCTTGACGCTGTTGAACAAAGCGCCCAAGCATACACGTACTATTTCCCCTAACGCCAATGCTGAGTAAGAAACAAATAAATAAAATCTTCCAAGGCCATTTTTCAATGAATTCATTTACTGGCCATTGTTTAGTTATTTATTTATTTATTCATTTTATCATTTTTTTTTTTTTTTCTATTTCTCTTTCATATGTCCGTCTCATTTTACATGTAAATATTTGTAATGTATATAACTTACCCAAAACTAAAAGCACTGCAGGAAGTCCCGTTGGCCGAACAAGCCGCTTTACAATCCAACACAGTAGCAATTTTATTCGTCGAAATAACTGAGCGATTTGCCAGTCGAGATCCAATTGATATTCTTGTGTAGCAATCTTATATAGAAACAGAAAAAAAATAAATAAAATTATTCAACATTTAATTTAAAATTTCATTTCATTAATTTCTAGTTCTAATTAAATAAATTTTTTAAATAAAAATTTACCACTCGACGGGATGAATAAATGATTATCAATTGATAGATCCAATGTCATCACTTTATGGATTAAAAAATTATTGAATAATAGAAAAAATATAAATGAAGAAATATAAAAAATTTTATTTTCCATTGGATTAATCATTATTCTAAAATAATTTTTTATACAATTTAAAATCCAACATTAATATTAAACATAAGTCTCTCATTTATTATAAAATTTTTTTTACAGAACAAAATAAAATTTATCACTTGTATTTACTGTTTTTTTTTTTTTGTCCTTTTTTTTTTTTCAATTGATATTCTATGTAAAACAATAAACTTCAATTCCATATATTTTTCAATACCGTTATAATTAATTCAATTTTTATTATTACAGAGTGAAATAATTACGCAATGATTCCGATAAAGATCTTTAAAGAAAAATGGTTTATACACTAGACTAGAACGCGCATCAACTGATGGCATCGTGGTAACTGTATCATCGTTTTATACTAGAGCAAACTAAGTATATAAAAGTTGAAAGAAAAAAAAAAAAAAAAAATTAAACAAAACATTTTCACATGAGCACCGTCTTCTTTCTTTCTATATTTTCACTTTTACTGAGTCAGAGATCCCCAATCCTTATTAATACTTCAAGTTATAATAAACTTGATTCTATTGAACACATTAAAATTACGAAGAACAAATGTACAATCATTGGATCAGTGATTTTTACAAGAGCCAATCACCTGAGGTGGGCTAAATTGAAAAATAAAATAAAAAGTCACAACATTGTATTTTATTTTCTTGTGCAAGTATAATTAAAGGAAAAGATAAATGTTAATTGCTTCAACTTAACTGTGATTTAACTCTCAACTTGATATAGACGTAATGAGACACATCAAAATGTCACTTGTTGAATGTATCAATTTTTTTTTTTACAACCCATTGTTACATCGCTCAATGCATCGCCAATGTGAAAATCAGAAAAAAAAAAACAAAAAACAAAGTTATGTCCCGCGTCATTAAATGCACGCGATTTGTGCTGAAATAATTATCGAGTGAAATCCTTTAATCATTATTATCCATTAAGAAATATAAAGAGAAAATAAAATAATAAGATAATGATGTATAGTAATGATAATAAGTAAATAATCAAACTGAAGATGAATAAATAACGGGATATTAGTATATTAACGAATTTATATTTCAAATTGATTCATCAATTGAACGCGTATTATTTATTTATTTATTTATTTTTTTTGGTCTTCCATTTTTTGCTCATTTGAATGTCACAGTTAAATTAAATAAAATCCCATATGCCATATCTTGTTTAATATAAATTCGTCTTCTTTCTTATTTTCTTGTCTCTTTCAATGTCTACTTTACTCATTACCTGTGAGTCAAACAATTAATTATTCATGTATATATTTTTCGATGATTCAATATTCTTATATTTTTATTTGCCTATGTCATTCACTTTATCATTACTCCCAAAACTGTCAAATAAAATAACTGCAAAAATGTATATACGTATAGTACATCTGATTTACATTAACATATATATTAATCTTCCACTGTCATTCTTTTGATTATTCACAAGTATATCTTTATACATATACATCTTGGTAAACACGCATGGTTATACGGATTTCATTCATCCGGTGTATAAACGCGCAAGAGAAACCTATCTCTCATGTTAAATCGGTGTTATACAATCTTGTAACGCACATTATATCGTCAAGACTTCAACATCGTATATATAAAAATCATCCAATGTTGATTCTAATGGTGACTCTAATAACACGTGGCAAGTAGAAAAAATTATATGTGAAATAAAAGAGAATAAAATACATAAAGTCGAGTGCTGACATCATCGTGAGAGCGACACTACCTCTACTCATGTATCCATTCTTTAATGTTTTGCGGCAATTGTCCACAGATACACACATTTCCCATAAATTTATTTCATCTTCTTATTCATACATAATCATAATTATTATAATTTAATTATATATTTACCACTGTAATTTCTAAACACTCTAAGAGCTCTTGTCCATACATTAAATTAATAAAGGATATTTGAATAAATCTAAAATGACAAAAAAAAAAAACTATATATAAGGACACACATAAATTTTTTGTTTTATAGTTGATAAATAAAATTAAATATAATATAAAAGTAGAGAAACAATTGTATAAGAATTGTACACTCATTTTTTAAATATTAATTAACACATTCACACTGATAAAAAATTATCTCTGTCTCTCTCTCTCTCTCCCTCTTCATCATTTAACTATTCGAATTCTTATCTGTGATAATACAAACGCAGCCGACTAATATGCACCATTAGTTTGAAACAATTCATTTTTTTTTGTAATTGTATTGTTATTTCTTATTTATTTATTTCTTTTTCAACAACATGCTGGTGGTTTTTCATTTATTCCATGAGCAATTGATGTATGGGCAATACTTTCTTCATTTAATGGCGTTAACAGATAATTTGAATCAATACTACCTATTCCAGAGCTAGGCGAATCTTGAACTCTCAGGCTTGTCGCATTATAATCACCGTTACTTAATCTATATAAAATAAAATAGGAATGAAAAAATTACCAAAATATAAATATGAATAAAATTGAACAAAATTAATCATTGAATGACAAAAAAAAAGAAAAAAAAAATACCTTAATAATGCAAGTGCAGTAACAAGAAAAACTTGTTCGATACCCTCGTCATTGAGAGCTGACGTTTCATGATAAGATGCACCTATTTTTGTTGCATATTTTCGTCCTTCTTCACTATCAACTTTACGTTCAATTGACAAATCACTTTTATTACCAACTAAGACAAGTACCATTGACTCTTCAATATTTCTACGTAATTCCATTACCCATGATTTTATTGCCGTAAATGTATTATATTGCGTTATATCAAAAACAAGGAGTGCAGCATTTGCATTGCGATAATACATTGGTGCCATTGATCTAAATCGTTCTTGACCTGCAGTATCCCACACCTGGATTGAAAATTGAAAATCACAATGGTATAATTTGAATTACAATTAATTATAAAAATATATATTCATTATTTCGACATTGATACCTGAAGTTTTATTCGTGCATCTACAAGATTAATTTTGCAGGTAAAAAATGATGCTCCAATTGTTGGGTTTACATGATGATTAAATAATTTTCCAGCATAACGTGTTATCATACTCGTTTTACCAACACCTGAAATAATATAATGCAATATTATAATGGAAATTTTCCCAATGTCAATATATAAAATTATATTATGAAAACAAAAGAAAAAATTATCGAGTTATCAATTAAATTATATATCTAATAGATAGAAATATAAGATTACAAATTTATTCTCAATGGGATAATCTGAGATTATATAATCATTCTATATTATGAATCTTAAGCCGTTCTATTATTAATTTGAGAATATAATATATAAAATATTGCGTCAATACTAATAAATAAATATATTTGATAATAGGTTATGTGAAGAGTATTGATGAAATCTTGATACCCGATAGAAATCACAAGCATGACTAGGTTCCACATTCTAGTAATTTATCACAATCATACATTACATATTCAACTCACCTTGTGAGCCCAAAACGACTAATTTTGACTCCACTGTCTTCATGTTTATCCTTTGCAGAACATTGTTCACATGATAATTACGTGGAAGAATATTACTTCAATTGTTTGAGTGTAATAAGTAGTACTGTTTAGAGTAATCATCGAGTGTACAATTGAAATTTCAACTACATATTTATTTTGGGTAAATTCACACTATGACGACAATTCATTGTCGATATGAATTGTCAAAGATGACAACGTGTTTACTAACCTCGTCAATATTGAGTGTAACGCAAAGTAATGTATATACTATGCATCTAAAGTTTCGATGCGCGTACATATGTATGTGCATTGAGTTGGAAGGAAAACCAGTGTTTCCAACGACTGGCATCGTACCAGCAAAAAAGCAAACTAAATTCTAGTATATCGACTGACATGAGATTAAATGTATGAAAAGTATTTAGATGTTCATATATCTACGATGGATAAATGGATTACACACCGAGAATTCAAAACGAGAATTGGTATTGAATAATAATGTAGAACATTTTCACACAATTTTATATATGCAGACAGTTTCTTTATTTTACATTCTATCTTTATAACAATTGAGAAAAAACGTGAAACCCATGGTAACCCAAAAAAATTTCTGCATTGTTATCGGCAATATTATGATGATTGAGATGATGATAATTTTTGTATCGAAATTTTGTAACCATTTCGTGATCGAACAGATATATGCGTTCTTAATTCTATAGTTTGCATTGTCATTGTTGACGAAAATTTGTAACTACGTATAAGTTGACCAACAAGTACTTTACAACATGCAGTACCATACTCTGAGCCTACACACCGTCTTGATCCGCTACTGAACGGCGTAAATGTAAATGGATGACGATCTTTACTATTTTCTAATGAGAACCTCTCTGGGATAAATTTTTCTGGGTCATGCCAATATTTTTCTGATCTACAGGTAATTGCTGCTCCAACTACAACCGTACTACCTTTTGGTAAAGTGTATTCGTCTGGAAAAAAAAATTGTCAACCTTTAAAATTGTCCACTATGTGAGGATATTGTATAAATCATGATATCATTCATACCTAATTCAAGATCATCAGTTACTTCTCGCGCAATAAACGGTCCTACTGGGAATAATCTTAGGCTCTCTTTTATCACCATATCAGTATATTTTAAATCTCCAAGGTGATATTTTGTAATGTCATCATCAGCACCAACCACAGATAATATCTCCTCACGAACCTTTTCCTGAAATATAAATATCCAGGAATTCAAAATCGACGATAACTTTCTGAGTCAAATTTCGCCAGAAAGAGATTTCATTCATAGATACTGTTCAATATCCATAAGCTTATCACATCAACTATATCATTACCATACATGGATGGGAATCAAAATTATTTTTATTATGAAATACCTGCGCTTCAGAATGGATTGCTAACATTAACATTATGAATGACATTGTACCCAAAATAGTGTCATAAAACTGAAAGAATTAAAAGGTAATTATTATTTCTACGATCTAACAACTGAGAATGATAAAATAATTGCAAATAGTTACGCCAAACGAAAGTGATGCAAAATCTGATCTGATTTCATCATCACTATACAATGTGTTTGCTTTTATAACATTTTCCATTAGAATATCTAATACTGATAGCTTTGGTTTTTCCACAACTGCATCACCGCGCACTTTTGCTGTGTAGAATTTTCTCTTATCAACAATAATCTACGAAAAATGAATGAACGATAATTCACTGATGGTATTTCGGAAAAAGCATAAAGAAAAAATGTTGTGTTCAATTGTTTCCATACTCACTTTGAGGAGAAATTCATCTATTTTCTTCGTTGTAGCGTTAAAGCATTTTCCATATTTACTGAGATTGAAAAGAAACGATGGATGTAACCACGGCATAAGAAATCGAAGATAAGCCATCTCTAAAATACTATAGTATTTCATGTAGGATTATTACTTCACGAGAAATTGATATTCGCGTCTGATGTACTTACACATCGAATAACTGCACAACAGAAACATCACGTGATACTTGGGCAAAACCAGGAATTCCCAATATTGTTTCTGTATAACCAACCATTAAATTGATATATTTCATCATACAACACCTTCGTCTACTTTGGACACATCGAAAAATAAATGTATTCCTCACCATACAGTATATCCGCTAGGCAATATTGTGTTTCCTCAAAGATATCGAATTCTTCTGCATTCACTTTCGTTCTTAAGTTACGTATATACCGACCAACTTGGACATTGAATTCGTCTACATAATTTTTCAGATGTTCACCATTAATAATGGGCACGAGTAATTTTCTATGAGATCGCATCTCCGGACCTGTACCAATAAATTCATCATATATGAATGATAATATTTAACGTTCACATCGTTATAATGTATTATAGAAATATGATTCATTGTTCCCGTACCATGTCCATTGAATATACCATTGATCATTAGAGGTTCAATGAATTTGTATATTTTAGATTTCATTTCTGTTTTCGGACTCTTCAACACGATCTTAATGAAATCACACTTCATTAGTTTACTCATTCATCATATTCTCATCGATTCTATCATATTAATCATGTTTTCTATCAATGAAATTCTAGATTACCTCAATATCTTCAGGTTTTGTCGTGATTATGGCTAATTTTGGACCAATCCAAAGTCGATAAGTAGAATGAATTCTACCAATACCTGCAATCACATCCAAAGCAGCTAGAAATTGGGGAATTATTTTATTAAATATTTATTGTCAACAATAAAATAATAATAATAATAATAATAATAATAAAAACGATAATAGTAGCAAATACCTTCAGTATTCTTCACGAACATCAATGCATTACCTAATAAAGAAAACGTCGGAGGACCTGGAATTTTTTCCACTGCTTTTTTTAATCTCACGAAATCAATCCACAATGTGATTATTATTTTCAAAATATAAAATCCATATAGTACAACTATAGAGCCCACTAAATATCCTTTATAAAGAATTTAATATTTCGATCTATGATAATATTTATTGGAGATAAAAAAATAATTCTGAATCAAATAAAACAACTTTACTTACGAGTCGGGAAATTCGTCCCAAAAAAAAAAAGTTTCATCTCGAATTACCGCGATATTTATGAAGAATATCGTTTTTTTGTCAGATATTGGACATTTAAGAACCGACTTTCATCTGTATGATCATAGATGATTAAATTGTTGCGTTTATATATGCGCAACAGAGTCCAAAGGTCAAAACATCAGTATATTGTGCAATTAGAGACGAAAGTGGCATTGCGCGCCGAGTGTGGATTGCCCGAGCGAAGAAAGTTCTGCCATCACACGAGTCGCAAAATGCTTTCGTCCCATAGTGCACACGATATTTTTTTCAATCACTTTCACCGAAACTGTCACCTTGAGTCCCACACGGGTAAGTTCGAAGGAGGTTCAGGGGCCCCCTGAGAACGAAAAAAAGACTTGGAAAGAGTAAAAGTGAAACCCCAGGCAAGGTGTAATGTTCATAACAAAACAAATTTTTTCTTTGCTAAAAAAACTATTCAAAAATCAAAGCTTATGTAACATTATTCATGAAAATTGTAATTATTTATCCAAGCTTCTCATAGTATTGTATTGAAATTATTCAAACTTTGTTGCGATTCTCCCAATTTTTCTTCAATTCGAATACTTTTCAAATTCTTTGTGAAAAATTTTTCAAGAAATTGCATTTATTTGAAACGTTAATCACTTGACATAGAGCATCCGTGTTTATTATTTATTACTTTGTTTGCACGAATATAAATTAATTAACACAGAACTTCAATATTTATTGGATAATTTTTTTTTTTCGTTTCATCTTCAACCTTCAACCTGTAGCGCCTGTCAATCGATTTCACATAATTGCTGTTCATTTATATAATATTATGCATCATTTATTCGAACATTTGTGCAACATATGTGCAGGTATTGGAAAAATAAATTACGCTATGATCTAGGTTATTTTTTTTCTTTTGCATTCGAGACATTAATATAATTTTTTTGTTTCTTGACAGATATGGAAAGGTTATTAATTATATGAATATTATTATTCATATGGATGAATATATTTTCATGCAAATGAACCGAAATGTCACATGTTGATGTAGTAATAATAGTATACAGAGTATTACATTATATACATGTAAAATATAATTCTCATCTTTGTGTTTTAGCACATTAAACATTCACAACTTTGAATAAAGATCAATCAGGGTGATACAAAGTGCAATAATATCTAATATATTTCCTTGATCATCAGTAGGCTCAATAATATATTGTATATTAATTACAATTGACTTCACAAATTTATACGCATTTTTTTGTTTGTTTGACATTGAGATAATTTATTCAATCGATTATTATTTTATGATTTTTATAAAATGTAAATTTTTCAACCTTTTTATCCTCAGGTGTTGTAATTACAATCATCAATTTCAGACTCACCCACATTTGATTTGTTTCATATTTTTTACAAGAGATAATTATAATATTCATTGTTTCCAATCAATTAAAAATCTTCTATGTCAATTATCCAGAAATCTCACTAATAACTATAACTATCCATTCGAATTACCTTTGATATTTATTATAAACTCCCGTGTTTTGTCCGATATCGAGATTTTTGATGGTCTTGGGAAATATTTTGCTGCTTTATACATTTCACATGCTTATCCCAAAAACTGTGAACTATTTTCGAAAGTGAAATACAACATGATATCGCTATTGGTACCAGAAGATATTCTGCACAGAATAAAACATTTGAATGAACGAATGAATGACGCATGATTGGGTATTCACTTATAGATATTTTTCACATCCTGGTGCTGATTTAATAATTCAAAAATTGAATATCTGGAAGAAATGATGAATAACACATTCACTGGAAAATTTATCATTTCAATTGAAAAGGACCATCATATTTCTCTGATATTCATATTCATATTGAGCAATCCAATAATTCTTATGTCTCATGACTTGATTTCTGTAAAGAGATTTGTCCAATGTGAAACAGGCTCAATCGTGATTGAATAAAGAAGTCGAATGCACTAACAATCAATCTTTGATATTGTCAATTATCACTAGTTCAAATACACTGGCCACAACATACATATTCTCATATTAAATTGTGCAATATAATATGTGAACTTTTCGAACATATCAACATATATTTATTACATGTACAAAATTATAATCGTAGTGTTCCTCAATACCGATCTCTACTTGTGCAACATTTCAAAAGATGAGACAGAAATTACATTGGTAACTTGGTCGTCGATAATTTGCCAACAGCTTTGAGTTAACGTGTGTAAAATAATTCATACTTGAAATTAGCAAAAAAACCTCCATTGAATGTGCAGTACCAAATCATTTTTATTATTATAATATTATTTATACTAATCTGAGCCCGTGGAACAAATACTGAGGAGTTCCCCAATGGTACGGCAATCAAATGATCACACCTGTTTGTTGATCTCAACGTGAAGTAAAGCGTTAGTGAATGCCTTATTTTTTGTTTTCGAATTTATATGTTGTTTCAGCTGAAACTTCCGGCGATCGTAGATCCGTGCATAGCACCAGAGGCGAAATCAGTGAAAATTATTTTCTATGCGATACATGTAACACATAGTGAATAAGAAAACGATAAACTTATTTCAGAATCTTCTCTTTTTATTTTACATTCTTATTCATCATAAATTATAATATGTAATTCATATGTACGTTCATCATAACAATTCACATGTTTTGGTTCCCTCTAAATTTTTTGAAAGTTATTTCTCCCTTAATTTTACGAGAGATTACAAATTTTTTATTTTATATTCATAATCATATGACTATTCTCTTTATTCTGTTCCAGAATTTGATTACTCACCATTATTCACACTACAAATACATTTATATAATGCAGACACATGGTGATGATAATGACTAAAAGTGAAACATATTATAGGGGGGAGAATGAGATGAAGGAGGGAACAACTTCGGCACTCTTTTGCTGTCACATGGCGCTGTTTTACATTAATCACAAAAGCAACATAAGAATTAAATATCAATATGATTAAGATTGAACAGAATTAATAATTGGATAACGAAAAAGAAGAAAAAAATAAATAATACCGCAATAATGCAAGTGCAGTAACAAGAAAAACTCGTTCGATACCCTCGTCATTAAATGCTGACGTTTCATGATAAGATGCACCTATTTTCGTTGTGTATTTTCGTCCTTCTCCACTATCAACTTTACGTTCAATTGACATATTACTTTTATTACCAACTGAGACAAGCACCATCGACTCTTCAATATTTCTACGTAATTTCATTACCCATGATTTTATTGCCGTAAATGTATTACAACGCGTTATATCAAAAACGAAAAGTGCGGCATTTGCATTACGATAATAAACAAAAAAAGGTGGCATTGCTCTGAATCGTTCTTGACATCGATATGAACTGTCAAAGACGACAACGTGTTTACTAACCTCGTCAATATATAGTATAAAACAAAGTAATGTATATACTATGTATCTGAAGTTTCAATGTGCGCACATTGAATATATGTGTATTAAGTTAAGAGTTTTTTCATTCTACATTCGATCTTTATTATAATTGAGAAAATACGTAAAAACCATCGTGACCTATGAAAATTTATACATTGTTATCTGCGATATTATAATTATTGGGATGATGATAATTTTTGTATCGAAATTTTGTAACCATTTCGTGATCGAACAGATATATGCGTTCTTAATTCTATAGTTTGCATTGTCATTGTTGACGAAAATTTGTAACTACGTATAAGTTGACCAATAAGTACTTTGCAACACGCAGTACCAAACTCTGAGCCTACACACCGTCTTGATCCTCCACTGAACGGCGTAAATGTAAACGAATGACGATCTCTACTATTTTCCAATGAGAATCTCTCTGGGATAAATTTTTCTGGGTCATGCCAATATTTTTCTGATCTACAGGTAACTGCTGCTCCAATCATAACCGTACTACCTTTTGGTAAAGTGTATTCGTCTGTAAAGAAAAACTGTCAAACTTTGAATTTTTCCATTTTGTGGAAATATTGTATAGATCATAATATCGTCCATACCTAATTCAAGATCCTCAGTTACTTCTCGCGCCAAAAACGGTCCTACTGGAAATAATCTTAGGCTCTCTTTTATCACCATATCAGTATATTTTAAATCTCTAAGGTGATATTTTGTGATGTCACCATCAGCACCAACCACAGATAATATCTCCTCACGAACCTTTTCCTGGAATATAAATATCCGGAAATCCAATATCAACGATAATTTACTGAGCGAACTCCCACCAAAAAAAATGTCATTCATGTAATAATAAAATACTGTGTAATATCTGAAAGCTCATCACATCAATTATATCATCATCATACACAGATAAGAATCAAAATTTATTTTTTATTTTGAAATACCTGCGCTTCGGAATGGATTGCTAACATTAGCATCATGAATGACAGTGAACCTAAAATAGTGTCATAGAACTAGAAAAATAAACGGTGATTATTATTTTTACGATCAAATAACTACAATCAATGAAACAATCGCAAATAGTTACGCCAAACGAAACTGCAGCAATATCCGATTTAATTTCATCATCATTATACGATTTGTTTGCTTCTATAACATTTTCCATTAGAATATCTAATACTGATGGCTTTGGTTGTTCCACAACTGCTTCACCGCGCACTTTTGCCGTGTAGAATTTTCTCTTATCAACAATTATCTGCGAAAAATGAATAAACGATAATCTACTGATGGTATTTCGGAAAAAGGATGAGGCAAAAATGTTTTGTCCGATTGTTTTCATTCTTACTTCAAGAAGGAATTTTTCTATTTTCATTGTTGTAGCGTTGAAGCATTTTCCATATTTACTGAGATTGAAAAGAAACGATGGATGTAACCACGGCATAAGAAATCGAAGATAAGCCATCTCTAAAATACTATAGTATTTCATGTAGGATTATTACTTCACGAGAAATTGATATTCGCGTCTGATGTACTTACACATCGAATAACTGCACAACAGAAACATCACGTGATACTTGGGCAAAACCAGGAATTCCCAATATTGTTTCTGTATAACCAACCATTAAATTGATATATTTCATGATATAACACCTTCGTCTACTTTGGACACATCAAAAAATAAATGTATTCCTCACCATAAAGTATATCCGCTAGGCAATATTGTGTTTCCTCATAGATATCGAATTCTTCTGCATTCACTTTCGTTCTTAAGTTACGTATATACCGACCAACTTGGACATTGAATTCGTCTACATAATTTATCAAATGTTCACCATTAATAATGGGCACGAGTAATTTTCTATGAGATCGCATTTCCGGACCTGTACCAATAAATTCATCATATATGAATGATAATATTTAACGTTCATATCGTTACAATATATCATAGAAATATGATTCATTGTTTCCGTACCATGTCCATTGAATATACTATTGATCATTAGAGGTTCAGAGAATTTGTATATTTTAGTAGATTTCGTTTCGGTTTTCGGACTCTTCAGCACGATCTTAATGAAATCACACTTCATTAGTTTACTCATTTATCATATTTTCATTGATTTCATCATATTAATTATATTATCTATGAATGAAATTTGAGTTTACCTCAATATCTTCGGGTTTTGTCACGATAATGGTCAATAGAGGACCAAACCAGAGTCGATAAGTAGAATAAATTTTGCCAATATCTGCAATCACATCCAAGGCAGCTAGAAATGGGAAAATAATTGTTCTCAATAGTTATTGTCAACAATCTGAAGACCAAAAAAATTATCACTACATCATTAGTAAATACCTTCGGTATTTCTCACGAACATCAATGCATTACCCAATAAAGAAATCGGCGGCGGTCCAGGAATTTTATCCGCTGCTCTTCTTAATCTCACGAAATCAATCCACAATGTGATTATTATTTTTAAAATATATAATCCATATAGTACAACTATGGAACCCACTAAATAATCTATTAAAAAATTTGATATTTCGATTTATGATAATATTTATTGAAGATAAAGAGATAAACCTGAATCGAATAAAAAAACGTCACTCACAAGTCGAAGAATTCGTGCTAAAAGAAGAAAGTTCCATCATGAATTACCGCAATATCTATGAAGATTTAAGTTCCGTTGCCAGACATGGTACATTCAAACTCAGATTCCCATCTAACTGATCATAGATATTTCATACTGTTGTGTTTATATATGTGTAACAAAGTTTGAAAGTCATGACAAATAAATGACACGATACTGTAAGTTTTTTTTGCATCTAATACATTAACATAATTTTTTTCTTCCTTGACATATTGATACGTTATTAAAGATGCCTAGAGATTGTTTTTTTGTATGCGTCGATGTGAATACGTCCAGTTCGACAACAACTCTGTCTTCGGTATATCTAAATGAATGTGTAAATGCGTTGACTGCATAATGCGGTTCATTCCGGAATATAAAAATATCTTTATATGGATGAATCTATTTTCATGCAAATATGCCGGAATGCTATATATTAATGCTAATGTAATGATAATATACATAATATCATATCATATACATATAATATATATTATTCATCTTTGTGTTCTAGCACATCAAACATCTACAACTTTGAATAAAAATCAATCAATATCGATTATATTAAATATAACAGCCAAGAACAATTAGCGTGATTGATCAATTTTATAACTCTACGCAACGGAATTCGTATCAATTCTAATTTTATTCAAGATGCATTTCCTAATCTTTCTGAAATTTGTATGTATTGATGATATATTTTGTAACGAACATTGAGTAAATTAATAATAATTGGAAATTAATATAATTCAATGATAATGGATAACTGATTGGCGATCGAACTGAAATATGTGTTGTTAAAGTCAATTTTTCCATTGTCATTGGTGTCATGGATTGATATTCGCGAATAAAATGCACAATCATTATGAGTAACGATCTTGAGAATTGATTAGATTTTTTTACGGCATCAAATTTTTTCCTGAAAATACATACATCGTATAGTTCAAAATGAGTGATCATTTATTCGAATAAATATCCATATTATTACCTTCGCATCAGGATTCATACAACGCATTAGCATTGCGAATGCATATACATAGTACAGCATTATAATACCGGGAAATTTCTATCAAACGGTTGTGTTACATTATATGGAATTACAGTAAATTATGAAGAATTCGAATTAAAATTAAAAAATCATATTATATGAAATGAAAATTATTCAATACAAATGTGATGAGATCATCTCCGATACAAAGTGTAATAATATCTAATATATTACCTTGATCATCATGAGGCTCAATAATATAATGTATGTTAATTACAATTGACTTCACAAATTTATACGCATTTTTTTGTTTGTTTGACATTGAGATAATTTATTCAATCGATTATTATTTTATGATTTTTATAAAATGTAAATTTTTCAACCTTTTTATCCTCAGGTGTTGTAATTACAATCATCAATTTCAGGCTCACCCACATTTGATTTGTTTCATATTTTTTACCAGAGATAATTATAATATTCATTGTTTCCAATCAATTAAAAATCTTCTATGTCAATTATCCAGAAATCTCACTAATAACTATAACTATCCATTCGAATTACCTTTGATATTTATTATAAACTCCCGTGTTTTGTCCAATATCGAGATTTTTGATGGTCTTGGGAAATATTTTGCTGCTTTATACATTTCACATGTTTATCCCAAAAACTGTAAACTATTTTCGAAAGTGAAATACAACATGATATCGCTATTGGTACCAGAAGATATTCTGCACAGAATAAAACATTTGAATGAACGAATGAATGACGAATATGTTATATTAAATTGATGAATCTTTCAATTTCACTTACGTATGATTGGGTATTCACTTATAGATATTTTTCACATCCTGGTGCTGATTTAATAATTCAAAAATTGAATATCTGGAAGAAATGATGAATAACACATTCACTGGAAAATTTATCATTTCAATTGAAAAGGACCATCATATTTCTCTGATATTCATATTCATATTGAGCAATCCAATAATTCTTATGTCTCATGACTTGATTTCTGTAAAGAGATTTGTCCAATGTGAAACAGGCTCAATCGTGATTGAATAAAGAAGTCGAATGCACTAACAATCAATCTTTGATATTGTCAATTATCACTAGTTCAAATACACTGGCCACAACATACATATTCTCATATTAAATTGTGCAATATAATATGTGAACTTTTCGAACATATCAACATATATTTATTACATGTACAAAATTATAATCGTAGTGTTCCTCAATACCGATCTCTACTTGTGCAACATTTCAAAAGATGAGACAGAAATAACATTGGTAACTTGGTCGTCGATAAGTTATCAACAGCTCTGAGTTAACGTGTGTAAAATATTACATATTTGAAAAAAGCAAAAACACCCCCATTGAATGTGCAGTATAATAAGATTATTAGTATAATAATATTATCTATACTGGTCTAAGCCCGTGGAAAAAATACTGAGAAGTTCCCCAATGGTACGGCAATCAAATGATCACACCTGTTTGTTGATCTCAACGCGAAGTGAAGCGTTAGTGAATGCCTTATTTTTTGTTTTTGAATTTATATGTTGTTTTAGCTGAAACTTCCGGCAATCGTAGATCCGTGCATAGCACCAGAGGCGAAATCAGTGAAAATTATTTTCTATGCGATACATGTAACACATAGTGAATAAGAAAACGATAAACTTATTTCAGAATCTTCTCTTTTTATTTTACATTCTCATTCATCATAAATTATAATTCGTAATCCATATGTACGTTCATTATAACAATTCTCATGTTTTGGTTCCCTCTAAATTTTTTGAAAGTTATTTCTCACTTAATTTTACGATAGATTACAAATTTTTTATTTTATATTCATTATCATATTAATATTCTTTTTTTTCTGTTCCAGAATTTGATTGCTCACCATTATTCACACTACAAAGACATTTATATAATGCAGACACATAGTAACGATAATAACTAAGAATAAAACATATTATACTTGGGGGAATGAGAGAGTGGAGGGAATAACTCTGGCACTTCCTTACTCTCTTACATGACGCCATTTTACGTTGATCACAAAAAAAAACTTGAGAATTAAATATAAATATGACTAAAATTGAACATAATTGATAGCTGACTGACAAAAAAAAAAGGAAAAAAATACCTTAATAATGCAAGTGCAGTAACAAGAAAAACTTGTTCGATACCCTCGTCATTTAGCGCGAAAGTTTCATGATGAGATGCACCTATTTATGTTGCGTATTTTTGTCTGTCCTTACCATCAACTTCACGTTTAATCAACAAATCACTTTTTTTGTTTACAAGTACAGCGTTTGCATATGTATGTGCATTGAGTTGGGAGGAAAACCAGTGTTTCCAACGACTGGCATCGTACCAGCAAAAAAGCAAACTAAATTCAAGTATATCGACTGACATGAGATTAAATGGATGAAAAGTATTTAGATGTTCATATATCTACGATGGATAAATGGATTACACACCGAGAATTCAAAACGAGAATTGGTATTGAATAATAATGTAGAACATTTTCACACAATTTTATATATGCAGACAGTTTCTTTACTTTACATTCTATCTTTATAACAATTGAGAAAAAACGTAAAACCCATGGTAACCCAAAAAAATTTCTGCATTGTTATCGGCAATATTATGATGATTGAGATGATGATAATTTTTGTATCGAAATTTTGTAACCATTTCGTGATCGAACAGATATATGCGTTCTTAATTCTATAGTTTGCATTGTCATTGTTGACGAAAATTTGTAACTACGTATAAGTTGACCAACAAGTACTTTACAACATGCAGTACCATACTCTGAGCCTACACACCGTCTTGATCCGCTACTGAACGGCTTAAATGTAAATGGATAACGATCTTTACTATTTTCCAATGAGAACCTCTCTGGGATAAATTTTTCTGGGTCATGCCAATATTTTTCTGATCTACAGGTAATTGCTGCTCCAACTACAACCGTACTACCTTTTGGTAAAGTGTAGTCGTCTGGAAAAAAAAATTGTCAACCTTTAAAATTGTCCACTGTGTGAGGATATTGTATAGATCATGATATCATTCATACCTAATTCAAGATCATCAGTTACTTCTCGCGCCAAAAACGGTCCTACTGGAAATAATCTTAGGCTCTCTTTTATCACCATATCAGTATATTTTAAATCTGTAAGGTTATATTTTGTGATGTCACCATCGGCACCAACCACAGATAATATCTCCTCACGAACCTTTTCCTGAAATATAAATATCCAGGAATTCAAAATCGACGATAACTTTCTGAGTCAAATTTCGCCAGAAAGAGATTTCATTCATAGATACTGTTCAATATCCATAAGCTTATCACATCAACTATATCATTACCATACATGAATGGGAATCAAAACTATTTTTATTGTGAAATACCTGCGCTTCAGAATGGATTGCTAACATTAACATTATGAATGACATTGTACCCAAAATAGTGTCATAAAACTGGAAGAATTAAGAGGTAATTATTATTTCTACGATCTAACAACTGAGAATGATGAAATAATTGCAAATAGTTACGCCAAACGAAAGTGATGCAAAATCTGATCTGATTTCATCATCACTATACAATGTGTTTGCTTTTATAACATTTTCCATTAGAATATCTAATACTGATAGCTTTGGTTTCTCCACAACTGCATCACCACGCACTTTTGCTGTATAGAATTTTCTCTTATCAACAATAATCTGCGAAAAATGAATGAACGATAATTCACTGATGGTATTTCGGAAAAAGCATAAAGAAAAAATGTTGTGTTCAATTGTTTCCATACTCACTTTGAGGAGAAATTCATCTATTTTCTTCGTTGTAGCGTTAAAGCATTTTCCATATTTACTGAGATTGAAAAGGAACGATGGATGTAACCACGGCATAAGAAATCGAAGATAAGCCATCTCTAAAATACTATAGTATTTCATGTAGGATTATTACTTCACGAGAAATTGATATTCGCGTCTGATGTACTTACACATCGAATAACTGCACAACAGAAACATCACGTGATACTTGGGCAAAACCAGGAATTCCCAATATTGTTTCTGTATAACCAACCATTAAATTGATATATTTCATCATACAACACCTTTGTCTACTTTGGACACATCAAAAAATAAATGTATTCCTCACCATAAAGTATATCCGCTAGGCAATATTGTGTTTCCTCATAGATATCGAATTCTTCTGCATTCACTTTCGTTCTTAAGTTACGTATATACCGACCAACTTGGACATTGAATTCGTCTACATAATTTTTCAGATGTTCACCATTAATAATGGGCACGAGTAATTTTCTATGAGATCGCATTTCCGGACCTGTACCAATAAATTAATCATATATGAATGATAATATTTAACGTTCACATCGTTACAATATATCATAGAAATATGATTCATTGTTTCCGTACCATGTCCATTGAATATACCATTGATCATTAGAGGTTCAAAGAATTTGTATATTTTAGTAGATTTCGTTTCGGTTTTCGGACTCTTCAACACGATCTTAATGAAATCACACTTCCTTAGTTAACTCGTTCATCATATTTTTATCAATTCCATCAAATTGATTATATTATCTATTAATGCAATTTGAGTTTACCTCGAAATCTTCGGGTTTTGTTACGATAATGGTCAATAGAGGACCAAGCCAGAGTCGATAAGTAGAATAAATTTTGCCAATATCTGCAACCACATCCAAGGCAGCTAGAAATGGGAAAATAATTGTTGTCAATCGTTATTGTCAACAATGTGAAGAGCAAAAAAATTATAACTACATCAATAGTAAATACCTTCAGTCCTTCCCATGAAGATTAATGCATTACCCAATAAAGGAATTGGGGGCGGTCCTGGAATTTTTTCCACTGCTTTTTTTAATCTCACGAAATCAATCCACAATGTGATTATTATTTTCAAAATATAAAATCCATATAGTACAACTATAGAGCCCACTAAATATCCTTCATAAAAATACGATATTTCGATCTATGATAATATTTATTGGAGATAAAAAAATAATTCTGAATCAAATAAAACAACTTTACTTACGAGTCGAAAAATTCGTCCCAAAAAAAAAAAGTTCCATCATGAATCACCGCGATATTTATGAAGATTCAAGTTCCGTTGCCAGACATTGGACATTCAAGTTCAGATGTCCATTTGGCCGATCAAAGATGTTCCATACTGCGTTTATATATGTGCAATAGAGTGCAAAGGTCATAACAATAGTATATTGTGCAATTAGAGACGAAAGTGGCATTATGCGCCGAGTGTGGATGCCCGAGCGAAGGAAGTGCTGACATCACACGAGTCGCAAAATGCTTTCGTCCCATCGTGCACACGATATTTCTTTCAATTACGTGCACCGAAAGTGTCACTTTGAGTCCCACACGGGTAAGTTCGAAGGGGGTTTAGGAGCCCCCTGAAAAAGAAAAAGAGACTTGTAAAGAGTAAAAGTAAAATCCCAGAAAAAATGTAATGTTCATAACAAAACAAATTTTTTTTTTACTAAAAAAACTATTCGAAAATCAAAGCTTATGTTACATTAATTATGAAAAATGTAACTATTTTTCCAAGCTTCCCAGAGTATTTTATTGAAATTACTTAAACTTCGTTGCAATTTCCCCAATTTTTCTTCAATCGAAACACTTTTCAAATTCATTGTGAAAAATTTTTCAAGAAATTGCATTTTTTTGAAACGTTAATCAATTGACATAGAGCATCCGTATTTATCAAATATATCATTTTGTTCGCAAGAATATAAATTGACTAACATACAACTCCAATATTTAATGAATTTTTTTTTTTTTTTTTCGTTTCATACTTCTAGGCGGAGGAATCCGAATCAATTCTAATTTTATTTACGACGCATATCCCAGTTTTCCTGAAATTTGCATGTTTAGCATTGCAAATTCAAATGTACATAGTGTAGCATTATAATACTGGGAAATTTCTATCAAACGTTCATGTGTTACATTATATGGAATTACAGTAAATTACGAAGAATTCGAATAAAAATTCAAAAACCACATTATATGAAATGAGATCATCTCTGACACAAAGTTCAATAATATTTAATATATTTCCTTGATCATCAAAGACTTAATAATATATCGCATAATAATTACAATTGGCTTTATAAATTCATACGCAAATGATTTTTTGCCAATACCTGCACTGAAAGTGCCTCCTTTCGTCCCTGTTTTGCGACACGAAAGTGGTCATTTTCAGATGAATAATTCTTTGCTTCCCTAGTAACGCAAAGTGATAACGTAGTAGAATGCAAAATGTTGAATAAATCAACAACAATTATGTGAAGTCGATTGGCAGACGCTACAAGTTGAAGGTTAGAGGTGAAACGAGAAAAAAAAAATTCAATAAATATTGGAGTTCTACGTTAGTCAATTTATATTCTTGCGAAAAAAATAAAATATTTGATATACACGGATGCTCTATGTCAATTGATTAACGTTCAGAAAAAAAGGAATTTCTTAAAGAATTTTTTACAAAAAATTTGAAAAGTGTTTAAATTGAAGAAAAATTGGGGAAGTCGCAACAGAGTTTGAGTAATTTCAATAAAATACTTTGGGAAGCTTGGAAAAATAATTACAATATCCATAAATAATGTTACATAAGCTTTGATTTTTGATTAGTTTTTTCAGTAAAAAATAAATTTATTTTGTTATGAACATTACATTTTGCCTCTGGTTTCATTTTTACTCTCTACAAGTCTCTTTTTCGTTTTCAGGGGGCTCCTGAACCCCCTTCGAACTTACCCGTGTGGGACTCAAGGTGACACTTTCGGTACAAGTAATTAAAAGGAAATTTCGGATGCACTGTGAAGAGATCTGCTTGATGTGGAACAGGTTCAATCGTCCACAACATTCATATTCTCATATAAACTGTGCAATAAAATATGTAAACTTTTTGCATACATTTCCATATGTTTATTACATCTACAAAATTACAACCTTAGTTTTCGTCAATACCGATTCCTACTTGTGCAACATTTCAAAAGATGAGACAGAAATAACATTGGTAACTTGGTCGTCGATAAGTTATCAACAGCTCTGAGTTAACGTGTGTAAAATATTACATATTTGAAAAAAGCAAAAACACCCCCATTGAATGTGCAGTATAATAAGATTATTAGTATAATAATATTATCTATACTGGTCTAAGCCCGTGGAAAAAATACTGAGAAGTTCACCAATGCTACGGCAATCAAATAATTACACATCTTCTTTGATCTCAACGTGAAGTGGAGCGTTGATGAATGACTCTCTGAATTTATATGTTGTTTTGTCTGAAACTTTCGGCGATAGTAAATTCGTGACATAGCACCGAAGGCGAGAGTCAGTGAAAATTGTTTTTCATGCGATACATGTAACACAAAGTGAGTAAGAAAACGAGAAACATATTTCAGAACCTTCTCTTTTTATTTTTTATACTTATTCATCATAAAATATAATTCCTGATCTATATGTACGTTCACTATAACAATTCTCATGTTTTAGTTCCCTCTAAATTTTTTGAAAGTTATTTCTCATATAATTTTAAAATAGATAAAAAAATTTTTATTTCATATTCTTTATTATATGAAATTTCTCTTTCTTCTGTTCCAGGTTTTGATTCCTCATCATTATCTACACTACAGATGAATTTATATAATGCAGACACATGGTGATAATAATGACTAAGAATAAAACATATTATACTTGGGAGAATGGAAGAGAGGAAGGAATAACTTTGGCACTCCCTGACTCTCTCACATAGCGCCATTTTACGTTGATCACAAAAGAAACTTGAGAATTAAATATAAATATGACTAAAATTGAACATAATTGATAATTGGATGACGGAAAAAAGGAAAAAAAAGGAAAATACCTTAATAATGCAAGTGCAGTAACCGAAAAAACTGGTACGATACCCTTGTCATTGAGTGCGAAAGTTTCATGATGAGATGCACCTTTTTTTGTTGCGTATTTTCGTCTGTCTTTGCTATCAACTTTACGTTGAATTGACATATCGCTTCTATTACCAACTAAGACAAGTATCATCGACTCTTCACTAGCTCTAAGTAATTTCATCATCCATAGTTTTATTGCCGTGAGTGTATTATATTGCGGCATATCAGAAACACGAAGTACGGCATTCTCATTACGGTATGTGCGTGGAGTTAAGATTTTTCCATTTTACATTCGATCTTTCTTACAATTAGGAAAATACGTAAAACCCATAGTGACTCATAAAGATTTCTGCATTGTTATTTGCAATATTATAATGACTGAGATGATGACAATTTTTGTATCGAAATTTTGTAACCATTTTGTGACCGAATAGATAATCGCGTTCTTAATTCTAGAGTTTGCATTGTCATTGTTGACGAGAATTTATAACTACGTATAAGTTGACCAATAAGTACTTTACAACACGCAGTACCAAACTCCGAGCCTACACACCGTCTTGATCCGCTACTGAACGGCGTAAATGTAAACGGATGACGATCTTTACTATTCTCTGATGAGAATCTCTCTGGGATAAATTTTTCTGGGTCATGCCAATATTTTTCTGATCTACAGGTAATTGTTGCTCCAACTACAACTGTACTACCTTTTGGTAAAGTGTATTCGTCTAGGAAAAAAAATTGTTGAACTGTAAATTTGTTCATTTTGTGAAAATATTGTATAGATCATAATATCGTTCATACCTAATTCAAGATCCTCAGTTACTTCTCGCGGTAAAAACGGTCCTATCGGGAATAATCGTAGGCTTTCCTTTATCACCATATCAGTATATTTTAAATTTCCAAGGTGATATTTTGTGATATCACCATCAGCACCAACCACAGATAATATCTCCTCACGAACCTTTTCCTGGAATATAAATATCCAGGAATTAGAAAATGACGATAACTTTCTGAGTCAAATTTCGCCAGAAAGAGATTTCATTCATAGATACTGTTCAATATCCATAAGCTTATCATATCAACTATATACATCTTATACATGGATGAAAATCAAAATTATTATTATTTTAGAATACCTGCGCTTCGGGATGGATTGCTAACATCAGCATCATGAATGACAGTGAACCTAAAATAGTGTCATAAAACTGAAAGAATTAAGAGGTAATTATTATTTCTACGATCTAACAACTGAGAATGATGAAATAATCGCAAATAATTACGCCAAGCGAAAGTGCGGCGAAATCTGATTTGACTTCATCATCATTATACGATTTGTTTGTTTCTACAACATTTTCCATCAGAATATCTAATACTGATGGCTTTGGTATTTCCACAACTGCTTCACCGCGCACTTTTGCCGTGTAGAATTTTCTCTTATCAACAATAATCTGCGAAAAATGAATATACGATAATCTGCTGATGATATTTCGGAAAAAGGATGAGGCAAAAATGTTTTGTCCGATTGTTTTCATTCTTACTTTGTAAAGGAATTTTTCTATTTCCTTTGCTGAGGCGTTGCAGGATTTTCCACATTTACTGAGATTGAAAAGAAACGATGGATGTAACCACGGGATAAAAACTCGTTGATAAGCAAGCTCTACAACACTATAGTATTTAATGTAAGATTACGATATCACGAAAATTTGTTGTTTGCGTCAGATATACTTACACTTCGAATGATTCCACAACAGATATATCGCGTGATACTTGAGCAAAACCAGGAATTCCCAATATTGTTTCTGTATAACCAACCATTAAAATGATATATTTCATCATACAACACCTTCGTCTACTTTGGACACATCAAAAAATAAATGTATTCCTCACCATAAAGTATATCCGCTAGGCAATATTGATTTTCTTCAAACATATCGAATTCTTCTGCATTCACTTTCGTTCTCAAGGTACGTATATACCGACCAACTTGGACATTGAATTCGTCTACATAATTTTTCAAATGTTCACCATTAATAATGGGCACGAGTAATTTTTTATGAGATCGCATTTCCGGACCTGTATCAATAAATTCATCATATATGAATGATAATATTTAACGTTTACATCGTTATGATATATTATAGAAATATGATTCATTGTTTCTCAACCATGTCCATCGAATATGCTATTGGTCAACAAAGGTTCAACGAATTTATATATTTTGGATTTTGTTTCGGTATTCGGACTCTTCAGCACGATCTTCATGAAATCACACTTCATTAGTTTACTCATACATTACATTTTCATTGATGCTATCATATTAATTATATTTTCTAATAATGGAATTTGAACTTACCTCAATATCTTCGGGTTTTGTCACGATTATGGTCAATAGAGGACCAAGCCAGAGTCGATAAGTCGAATAAATTTTACCAATACCTGTGAGTATATTCCAGGCAGCTAGAAATGGGAAAATAATTGTTCTTAATAGTTAGCGTCAACAATGTAACGAACAAAAAAATTATAACTACATCAATATTAAATACCTTCAGTCCTTCCCATGAAGATTAATGCATTGCCCAATAAAAAATTCGTCGGCGGTCCTGGAATTTTTTCCGCTGCTCTTCTTAATCTCATGAAATCAATCCATAATGCGATTATTCTTTTCAAAATATAAAATCCATATAGTACAACTATAGAACCCACTAAATATCCTATTCATGAATTCAATATTTCGATTTATGATAATATCCATTGAAGATAATGAGACAATCTTGAATCGAATAAAAAAACTACTTACGAGTCGAAAAATTCGTGCCAAAAAAAAAAGGTTTCATCATGAATTACTGCAATATTTATGAAGATTTAAGTTCTTTTTCCAGACATTGTGCATACATGATCAGATTTCCATTTGACTGATTATAAATATTTCATACTGTTGTGTTTATATATACGGAACAAAGGCTGAATGTCATGACAAATAAATCACACGATACTGTAAGTTTTTTTCGCATCTAATACATTAACATAATTTTTTTCTTCCTTGACATATTGATACGTTATTAAAGATGCCTAGAGATTGTTTTTTTGTATGCGTCGATGTGAATACGTCCAGTTCGACAACAACTCTGTCTTCGGTATATCTAAATAAATGTGTAAATGCGTTGACTGCATAATGCGGTTCATTCCGGAATAAAAAAAAATCTTTACATGGATAAATATATTCTAATGCATATATGCCGGAATGCTATATATTGATGCAGTAATAATAATATACATAGGATTACATCATATACATATAATATATAATATTCATCTCTGTGCTCCAGCACATCAAACATTCACAGCTTTAAATAAAAATCAATCAATATTGATTATGTTAAATATAACAGCTAAAAACAATTAGGGTGATTAATCAATTTCATAACTCTACGCAAGGGAATTCGTATCAATTCTAATATTATTTAAGATGCATTTCCCAATCTTTCTGAAATGTGTATGTGTGTTAAAGATATATTTTGTAACGGAAATTAATCAATTCAACTTACGTATAATTGAGTATCCACTAAAAGATATTTTTCGCATCATGATGTTAATTCAATAATCCAGCAATTAAATATCTGAAGAGATTGAGGAATAACACATTCACCAGACAGTTTTTCGTCCCAATTGAAAAGGACCATCATATTTCTTCCATTATATTTATATTCATATTATGCGATCTAATAATTCTCATGTTTTTCTTCCTGTGAAGAGATCTGTTTGATGTGAAACAGTTTCCATCGTCCACATCATTTATATTCTCATATCAAATTGTGCAATATAATATGTAAACTTTTCGAATATATCAATATATATTCATTACATGTACAAGATTATAACTGGAGTTTTCGTCAATACCGATTTCTACTTGTGCAACATTTCAAAAGATTAGGCAGAAATTACATTGGTAACTTGGTCGTCGGTAATTTATCAACAGTTTTGAGTTAACGTGTGTAAAATATTTCATATTTGAAAAAAGCAAAAACACCTCCATTACATGTGCAGTATCATATTATTTTTATTATCAAAATATTATCTATACTGGTCTAAGCCCGTGGAAAAAATGCTGAGGAGATCACCAATGCTACGGCAATCAAATAATCACACCTCTTTTTTTATCTCAACGTGAAGTGAAGCGTTGATGAATGCCTTCCTGAATTTATATGTTGTTTTGTCTGAAACTTTCGGCGATAGTAGATTCGTGACATAGCACCGGAGGCGAGAGCCAGTGAAAATTGTTTTTCATGCGATACTCGTAACACATAATGCGTGAGAAAACGAAAAACCTATTTCAAAACATTTTTCATTTATTCTTCATTCTTATCTATAGAAAACTAGAATTCGTAATCCAGATGTATGTTCACTATAACGATTGTCATGTTTTGGTATTTTCTAAATTTTTTGAAAGTTATTTCTCATATAATTTTAAAATAGATAAAAAAAATTTTATTTCATATTATTTATTATATGAAATTTCTCTTTCTTCTGTTCCAGGTTTTGATTCCTCATCATTATCTACACTACAGATGAATTTATATAATGCAGACACATGGTGATGATAATGACTAAAAGTGAAACATATTATAGGGGGGAGAATGAGATGAAGGAGGGAACAACTTCGGCACTCTTTTGCTGTCACATGGCGCTGTTTTACATTAATCACAAAAGCAACATAAGAATTAAATATCAATATGATTAAGATTGAACAGAATTAATAATTGGATAACGAAAAAGAAGAAAAAAATAAATAATACCGCAATAATGCAAGTGCAGTAACAAGAAAAACTCGTTCGATACCCTCGTCATTAAATGCTGACGTTTCATGATAAGATGCACCTATTTTCGTTGTGTATTTTCGTCCTTCTCCACTATCAACTTTACGTTCAATTGACATATTACTTTTATTACCAACTGAGACAAGCACCATCGACTCTTCAATATTTCTACGTAATTTCATTACCCATGATTTTATTGCCGTAAATGTATTACAACGCGTTATATCAAAAACGAAGAGCGCGGCATTTGCATTACGATAATAAACAAAAAAAGGTGGCATTGCTCTGAATCGTTCTTGACATCGATATGAACTGTCAAAGACGACAACGTGTTTACTAACCTCGTCAATATATAGTATAAAACAAAGTAATGTATATACTATGTATCTGAAGTTTCAATGTGCGCACATTGAATATATGTGTATTGAGTTAAGAGTTTTTTCATTCTACATTCGATCTTTATTATAATTGAGAAAATACGTAAAAACCATCGTGACCTATGACAATTTATACATTGTTATCTGCGATATTATAATTATTGAGATGATGATAATTTTTGTATCGAAATTTGGTAACCATTTCGTGATCGAACAGATATATGCGTTCTTAATTCTATAGTTTGCATTGTCATTGTTGACGAAAATTTGTAACTACGTATAAGTTGACCAATAAGTACTTTGCAACACGCAGTACCAAACTCTGAGCCTACACACCGTCTTGATCCTCCACTGAACGGCGTAAATGTAAACGAATGACGATCTCTACTATTTTCCAATGAGAATCTCTCTGGGATAAATTTTTCTGGGTCATGCCAATATTTTTCTGATCTACAGGTAACTGCTGCTCCAACCATAACCGTACTACCTTTTGGTAAAGTGTATTCGTCTGTAAAGAAAAACTGTCAAACTTTGAATTTTTCCATTTTGTGGAAATATTGTATAGATCATAATAACGTTCATACCTAATTCAAGATCCTCAGTTACTTCTCGCGGTAAAAACGGTCCTACTGGAAATAATCTTAGGCTCTCTTTTATCACCATATCAGTATATTTTAAATCTCTAAGGTGATATTTTGTGATGTCACCATCAGCACCAACCACAGATAATATCTCCTCACGAACCTTTTCCTGGAATATAAATATCCGGAAATCCAATATCAACGATAATTTACTGAGCGAACTTCCAGCAAAAAAAATGTCATTCATGTAATAATAAAATACTGTTTAATATCTGAAAGCTCATCACATCAATTATATCATCATCATACACAGATAAGAATCAAAATTTATTTTTATTTTGAAATACCTGCGCTTCGGAATGGATTGCTAACATTAGCATCATGAATGACAGTGAACCTAAAATAGTGTCATAGAACTAGAAAAATTAAACGGTGATTATTATTTTTACGATCAAATAACGAGAATCAATGAAACAATCGCAAATAGTTACGCCAAACGAAACTGCAGCAATATCCGATTTAATTTCATCATCATTATACGATTTGTTTGCTTCTACAACATTTTCCATTAGAATATCTAATACTGATGGCTTTGGTTGTTCCACAACTGCTTCACCGCGCACTTGTGCCGTGTAGAATTTTCTCTTATCAACAATTATCTGCGAAAAATGAATAAACGATAATCTACTGATGGTATTTCGGAAAAAGGATGAGGCAAAAATGTTTTGTCCGATGGTTTTCATTCTTACTTCGAGAAGGAATTTTTCTATTTTCATTGTTGTAGCGTTGAAGCATTTTCCATATTTACTGAGATTGAAAAGAAACGATGGATGTAACCACGGCATTAGAAATCGAAGATAAGCCATCTCTATAATCCTATAGTATTTAATGTGGGATTACTATACCATGAAAATTTGATGTTTGCGTCAGATGTACTTACACATCGAATGATTGTACAACTGAAACATCACGTGATACTTGGGCGAAACCAGGAATTCCCAATATTGTTTCTGTATAACCAACCATTAAATTGATATATTTCATCATACAACTCCTTCATCTACTTTGAACACATCAAAAAATAAATGTATTTCTTACCATAAAGTATATCCGCAAGGCAATATTGTGTTTCCTCAAAGATATCGAATTCTTCTGCATTCACTTTTGTTCTTAAGGTACGTATATACCGACCAACTTGGACATTGAATTCGTCTACATAATTTATCAAATGTTCACCATTAATGATGGGCACGAGTAATTTTCTATGAGATTGCATCACCGGACCTGTACCAATAAATTCATCATATATGAATAATAATATTCAACATTCATATCGTTATAATATATCATAGAAATATGATTTATTGTTTTCCAACCATGTCCATCGAATATACTATTGATCATTAGAGGTTCACAGAATTTGTGTATTTTAGATTTCCTTTCAGTTTTCGGACTCTTCAGCACGATCTTAATAAAATCACACTTCATTAGTTTACTCATCCATCACATTTTCATCGATTCTGTCATATTAATTATATTTCCTAATAATGAAATTTGAATTTACCTCAATATCTTTAGGTTTTGTCATGATTATGAGTAATAGAGGACCCATCCAGAGTCGATAAGTAGAATAGAATTTACCGATACGTGTGACCACATCCAAGAAAGCTAGAAATTTGAAAATTATTTTTTTCAATAGTTATTTCCAACTATAAAAAAAGGAAAATTATAAGTGCTATAATATATAATACCTTCACTACTATTGATGAACATTAATACATTACCCAATAAAGGAATTGTCGGAGGTCCTGAAATTTTTTCCGCTGCTTTTTTTAATCTCACGAAATAAATCCAAAATGTGATTATTATTTTCAAAAGATAAAATCCATATAGCACAACTATAGAGCCCACTAAATATTCTATTTCAAAATTAGATATTTCGATCTATGATAATATTTATTGGAGATAAAGAGATAATTCTGTATCAAAAACTTTACTTACGAGTCGGAAAATTCGTGCCAAAAAAAAAGTGTTCCATCTCGAATTACCCCGATATTTATGAAGAATATCGTTTTGTTGCCAGATATTGGACATTTAAGAACAGACTTTCATCTGTATGATCATAGATGTTCTAAACTGTTGCGTTTATATATGTGAACCAAAATGTAAATGTCATAATAAATAAAATACGCTATGATGTAATTTTTTTTTCTGCATTCGAGACATCAATATAATTTTTTTGTTTCTTGACAGATATTGGAAGGTTATTAAAGATGACTAGAGATCGAATTTTTTCGTACAAGTTGGCGTAATTACGTCTAGTTTGACAACAATTCTGTATTCGTTTCATTGATAGAAATGTGGAAATGTGTTGACTGGATGACGGGGTTCATTCCGGAATATAAAAATATCTTTATATGGATAAATATATTCTTATGCAAATTTACCGAAATGTCACATATTGATGAAGCAATAATAATATGCATAGTATTACATCATATACATATAATATATAATATTCATCTTTGTGCTCTAGCACATTAAACATCATCAACTCTGAATGGTAATCAATCAATGGTGATCATATTAAATGTGCCGGCCAAGACCAATTAGGGTGATTAATCAATTTCATAACTCTCCGCGAGGAAATTCGACCCAATTCAAATCTTATTCAAGATGCATTCCCCAATCTACCTGAAATTCGTATGTGTATCAAAGATATATTTTGTATCAGACATTAATCAATTCAAAATTATTAGTAGGAGTCGATGTGGTTTATTGATAATAGATAACTGATCGGCAATCGAACCAAAACATGTGTAGTTGAAGTCAGTCTTTCCGTTGTTATCATTATCATGGATTGATATTTGCGGATGAAACGCACAATCATTATGGATGACGATCTTGAGAATTGATGAGTGTTCTTTTTTACGAGATTAAATTTTTTTTCTGATTATGCATATATTGTATAGTTCAAGATGAGCGATAATTTATACGAATGAATATGCATAGTTTTACCTTCGCATCAGGATTCACACAACACATTAGCATTGCGAAAGTTAATGTACATAGCACACTATTATAATATTGAGATATTTCTATCAAACGTCCATGTGTTACATGATATGGAATAACAGTAAATTATACAGAATTTGTATGAAAATTCTAAAAATTACATCATATGAAATGAAAATTATTTAATACAAATGTAATAAGATAATCTCAGATACAAAGTGCAATAATATCGGATATATTTCCTCGATCATCAAGAGGCTCAATGATATAGCGAATATTACAATTGGCTCTATAAATTTATACGCAAATAATTCTTCACCGTATTCGAATTCTCCATCACAATCTACGTAATAATCTTATTTCCTCATTGACATCGCGAAAATTTTTTTGATTGAATATAATTATATGATATTCATAAAATGTAAATTTTCGAACCTCTATATCCTCAGGTGTTGCAACTACAATCATCAATTTTGGGCTCACCCACATTCAATTTGTCTCATATTTCTCACCAACGGTAATCATAATATTCAACGTTTCCAATCATCAAATGATCATCTATTATAATTATCCTGGATTATTTTCGCTGATAATTATAGCTATACATCCGAATTACATTCAAAACTCATTATAAACTCCCGTGTTTTTCATAATATCGGGATTGGTGATGGCCTTGGAGAATATTCTGCTGCCTTAGTTAATTTCACATGTTGATCTCAAAAACGGCGAAGTAAGATCTGGTGATTTAGCAGGTCAATTCACCAGACCAACCCTAGCAATTCAGCAACCATCGAAATAATGATAGAGTTTCCACGTGCTACCGCCAAATAGTGTACTGGACAACCATGATGTTGGAACTATATGTTCTCTCGCACATTAACCAGATCTTACTTCGCCCGATTTCTTTTTCTGGAGCTATCTAAAACAAAGTTTACAAAGATGTACCAACAACACGTGAGAATATGATTGAGCGTATCAGGAATGCTTGTGCCGAAATTTGAGCAGACACACTTCTCAGTTATGTAAAGTCATTCGAAAAGCAAATTACTAAGTGCATTGAAGTCAAAAGCCACAATTTTGAACATTTACTCTAATTGGAAGATGATAAGGCAATGGAACTCACATTAGTGAAGCACTCCGGAAGAAACGGAAAACAACTACGTCCACGTCGTCATTCCTAGGTTACGCTAAAAGTAGTTTATTCACCTGCCATTTACATTTTTACAGGTAACAATTTCCCAGTCATTCACAATTTGCGAAGTGAATAAAATTCGTTGCATTTTTTATTGCAAACGTATTGCAGAATTGTACCCATAGGTTGCCAGTGGCAGAAATCGAGAAAGATTAAATTTCCCCAATTACAGCTTCAGCAATCATGAATCGAAGGAAAAGTTTCAGGAAAATCTTACGTATTTTTGGCTGTAAAATCCAAATTTGCCCAAAAAATTGAGGTTCCCATCATAAAAAAAAAATTTGTCCTGGAATGACCCCAGCTCTTCTACCTGAGATCAAAGTGACTTTACCGCCGAACTGCCTTCATGCAATTCTACAACTATCGATTAAAACATTTTTTTGTACAGTGCTTATTACTCGAGACATTTGAAAGTTTCAGGTTGAATAAAACACCCAGTATGTACAAAATTATAACCATAATTTTCGTCAATACCGATCTCTACTTGTGCAGCATTTCAAAAAATTGGACCGAAATCACATTGATAATTTGGTCATCGCTGATGTACCATCAGCTTTGCACCGGAGGCGAGAATCAGTGAAAATTGTTTTTCATGCGATACATGTAACACATGGTGAATAAGAAAACGAGAAACTTATTTCAAAACCTCCTCTTCTTATTTTTCATTTACATTCATCAAAAACTATGATCCGTAATTCATATGTGTATACATTATAACAATTCTCATGTTTTGGTTCCCTCTAAATTATTTCAAAGTTATTTCTTATATAATTTTAGAATAGATTACATTTTTTATTTCATATCCTTTATCATATGAATTTTCTTTTTTTTTTCTGTCCTAGGATATGATGACTCGTCATTATTCACACTACAAATGAATTTATATAACGCAGACACATAGTAATAATTATAATTGAAAATGAAATATATTATACTTGGGAGAATGAGAGGGAGGAGGGAACAACTCAGGCACTCATTATCTCACTTACATGGCGTTATTTGACGTTGATCACAAAAGAAACAAGAAATAAATATAAATATGACTGAAATTGAACAAAATTGATAGTTGAACGACGACAAAAAAATGATAATAATAATAATAACAATGATGCAAGTGCAGTATTAGGGAAAACTTGTTCGATACGCTCGTCATTTAGCGCGAAAATTTCACGATGAGATGCACCTATTTTCGTCTGTCTTTACTATCAACTTTACGTTCAATTGACATATTACTTTTATTACCAACTGAGACAAGCACCATCGACTCTTCAATATTTCTACGTAATTTCATTACCCATGATTTTATTGCCGTAAATGTATTACAACGCGTTATATCAAAAACGAAGAGCGCGGCATTTGCATTACGATAATAAACAAAAGAAGGTGGCATTGCTCTGAATCGTTCTTGACATCGATATGAACTGTCGAAGACGACAACGTGTTTACTAACCTCGTCAATATATAGTATAAAACAAAGTAATGTATATACTATGTATCTGAAGTTTCAATGTGCGCACATTGAATATATGTGTATTGAGTTAAGAGTTTTTTCATTCTACATTCGATCTTTATTATAATTGAGAAAATACGTAAAAACCATCGTGACCTATGAAAATTTATACATTGTTATCTGCGATATTATAATTATTGGGATGATGATAATTTTTGTATCGAAATTTTGTAACCATTTCGTGATCGAACAGATATATGCGTTCTTAATTCTATAGTTTGCATTGTCATTGTTGACGAAAATTTGTAACTACGTATAAGTTGACCAACAAGTACTTTACAACATGCAGTACCATACTCTGAGCCTACACACCGTCTTGATCCGCTACTGAACGGCGTAAATGTAAATGGATGACGATCTTTACTATTTTCTAATGAGAACCTCTCTGGGATAAATTTTTCTGGGTCATGCCAATATTTTTCTGATCTACAGGTAACTGCTGCTCCAACTACAACTGTACTACCTTTTGGTAAAGTGTATTCGTCTAGGAAAAAAAATTGTTTAACTGTAAATTTGTTCATTTTGTGAAAATATTGTATAGATCATAATATCGTCCATACCTAATTCAAGATCCTCAGTTACTTCTCGCGGTAAAAATGGTCCTGCCGGAAATAATCTTAAGCTTTCTTTCATCACCATATCAGTATATTGCAAATCTCCAAGGTGATATTTTGTGATATCACCATCAGCACCAACCACAGATAATATCTCCCCACGAACCTTTTCCTGAAATATAAATATCCAGAAATTAGAAAATGACGATAATTTTCTGAGTCAAATTTCGCCAGAAAGAGATTTCATTCATAAATACTGTTCAATATCCATAAGCTTATCACTTCAACTATATACTTCTCATACATGGATGAAAATCAAAATTATTTTTATTTTAAAATACCTGCGCTTCGGGATGGATTGCTAACATTAGCATCATGAATGACAGTAAACCCAAAATAGTGTCATAAAACTGAAAAAATTAAGAGGTATTATTTTTACGACCGAACAATTGAGATTGATGAAATAATCGCAAATAGTTACGCCGATCGAAAGTGCGGCAAAATCTGATTTAATTCCATCATCATCATACAATGTGTTTGCTTTCACAACATTTTCCATTAGAATATCTAATACTGATGACTTTGGTTGTTCCACAACTGCTTCACCGCGCACTTTTGCCGTGTAGAATTTTCTCTTATCAACAATTATCTGCGAAAAATGAATAAACGATAATCTACTGATGGTATTTCGGAAAAAGGATGAGGCAAAAATGTTTTGTCCGATGGTTTTCATTCTTACTTCGAGAAGGAATTTTTCTATTTTCATTGTTGTAGCGTTGAAGCATTTTCCATATTTACTGAGATTGAAAAGAAACGATGGATGTAACCACGGGATAAAAACTCGTTGATAAGCAAGCTCTACAACACTATAGTATTTAATGTAAGATTACGATATCACGAAAATTTGTTGTTTGCGTCAGATATACTTACACTTCGAATGATTCCACAACAGATATATCGCGTGATACTTGAGCAAAACCAGGAATTCCCAATATTGTTTCTGTATAACCAACCATTAAAATGATATATTTCATCATACAACACCTTCGTCTACTTTGAACACATCAAAAAATAAATGTATTTCTTACCATAAAGTATATCCGCAAGGCAATATTGTGTTTCCTCAAAGATATCGAATTCTTCTGCATTCACTTTCGTTCTTAAGGTACGTATATACCGACCAACTTGGACATTGAATTCGTCTACATAATTCTTCAAATGTTTACCATTAATAATAGGTACGAGTAATTTTTTATGAAATCGCATCTCTGGACCTGTATCAATATATTCATCATATATGATTATTAATATTCAACATTTATATCATTATCATATATCCTAGAATTGTGATTCATCGTATCCTAACCATGTCCATTGATTAAACTATTAATCATCAAAGGTTCAACGAATTTGTGTAATTCAGATTTCGTTTCAGTTTTCGGACTCTTCAGCACGATCTTAATGAAATCACACTTTATTAGTATACTCGTCGATCACATTTTCATCAATTCCATCACATAAATTATATTTTCTAATAATGAAATTTGAATTCACCTCAATATCTTTGGGTTTTGTCACGATAATGGTCAATAGAGGACCAAACCAGAGTCGATAAGTAGAATAAATTTTACCAATACCTGCTACCACATCCAAGGCAGCTAGAAATGAAAAAATAATTGTTTTCAATAGTTTTTGTCATCAATGTGAAGAACAAAGAAAATATAACTACATCGAAAGTAAATACCTTCGGTACTTCTCACGAACATCAATGCATTGCCTAATAAAGGAATAGTCGGCGGTCCTGGAATTTTTTCCGCCGCTCCTTTTAATCTCACGAAATCAATCCATGATGCGATCATCATTTTCAAAAGATCAAATCCATATAGCACAACTATAAAGCCCACTAAATATTCTATTCAAAAATTAGACATTTCGATCTATGATAATATTTATTGGAGATAAAGAGATAATTCTGTATCAAAAACTTTACTTACGAGTCGGAAAATTCGTGCCAAAAAAAAAGTGTTCCATCTCGAATTCCCCCGATATTTATGAAGAATATCGTTTTGTTGCCAGATATTGGACATTTAAGAACAGACTTTCATCTGTATGATCATAGATGTTCTAAACTGTTGCGTTTATATATGTGAACCAAAATGTAAATGTCATAATAAATAAAATACGCTATGATGTAATTTTTCTTTCTGCATTCGAGACATTAATATAATTTTTTTGTTTCTTGACAGATATTGGAAGGTTATTAAAGATGACTAGAGATCGAATTTTTTCGTACAAGTTGGCGTAATTACGTCTAGTTTGACAACAATTCTGTATTCGTTTCATTGATAGAAATGTGGAAATGTGTTGACTGGATGACGGGGTTCATTCCGAAATATAAAAATATATTTATACGTATAAATATATTCTTATGCAAATTTACCAAAATGTCAAATATTGATGAAGTAATAATAATATACATAGGATTACATCATATACATATAATATATAATATACATCTTTGTGTTCTAGCACATCAAACATTCACAGCTTTAAATAAAAATCAATCAATATTGATTATGTTAAATATAACAGCCAAAAACAATTAGGGTGAATAATCAATTTCATAACTCTACGCAAGGGAATTCGTATCAATTCTAATATTATTTAAGATGCATTCCCCAATCTTTCTGAAATGTGTATGTGTGTCAAAGATATATTTTGTAACGGAAATTAATCAATTCAACTTACGTATAATTGAGTATCCACTAAAAGATATTTTTCGCATCATGATGTTAATTCAATAATCCAGCAATTAAATATCTGAAGAGATTGAGGAATAACACATTCACCAGACAGTTTTTCGTCCCAATTGAAAAGGACCATCATATTTCTTCCATTATATTTATATTCATATTATGCGATCTAATAATTCTCATGTTTTTCTTCCTGTGAAGAGATCTGTTTGATGTGAAACAGTTTCCATCGTCCACATCATTTATATTCTCATATCAAATTGTGCAATATAATATGTAAACTTTTCGAATATATCAATATATATTCATTACATGTACAAGATTATAACTGGAGTTTTCGTCAATACCGATTTCTACTTGTGCAACATTTCAAAAGATTAGGCAGAAATTACATTGGTAACTTGGTCGTCGGTAATTTATCAACAGTTTTGAGTTAACGTGTGTAAAATATTTCATATTTGAAAAAAGCAATAACACCTCCATTACATGTGCAGTATTATATTATTTTTATTATCAAAATATTATCTATACTGGTCTAAGCCCGTGGAAAAAATACTGAGTAGATCACTAATACTACGGCAATCACACGATCACACGTCTCCTTTGATCTCAACGTGGAGTGAAGTATTGGGGAATGCCTGCCTGAATTTATATGTTGTTTTGGCTGAAACTCTCGGTGACAGTAGATCCGTGAGATAGCACCGGAGGTGAGAGTCAGTGAAAATTGTTTTTCATGCGATACTCGTAACACATAATGAGTAAAGAAACGAAAAATTTATGTTCAAACATTTGTCTCTTATTCTTCATTCTCATTCATTCAAAACTTCAATTCGTAATCCATATGTATATTCATCATTACAATTACCATGTTTTGTCAAATTCTAAATTTTCCACAAGTTATTTTCCATATAATTCCAAAATAAATTACAAATTCCCCATTCCATATCGTTTTATCATATCAACTCTCTCTTTTTCCTGTTCTAGAATTCAATTACTCATCATTTTCCACACTATAAATAAATATATATAACGCAGACCCATAGTAATAGCAATTACTAAAAATGAAACATATTATAATTAGGAGAATGAGAGAAAAGAGGAAAAAACTTTGGCACTCATTTTCTCCCTCACATGGCACCATTTTACGTTGATTACGGTGTGGTTAGCTCCTTAGAATCCCTTCGCGCAAGTTGTTGGCACTTGATGAGACAATGGCAACCAAACCAACACACCCGCCCATCTAGTGGAATTGTACGCGCCCATCAGCCATTGAGATACGTGACCACATAGAACTAACACAACTGAATGAGTAAGTAACTTAGACATATATATATATACATTGTTTAAATTCATTTCATCCCCTGTATCATTATTCACTGTTTCTTCTGGTCACTGACCTCATGCTTTGGCGCACAATACTCATTGACTTTCTCCACGAATATCTATTATTTCAGCGATTTATCATCGACAAATCGTGATGTGGTACTCAGACCAAGGATCTCAATTTATACTTGTATACATGTACTTCTTATATATTAATTTACTCACTACAATATTCATCTCTTGGCCTTCTTTTCTCCTCTCATTTATCAATAAGTACATATAAATACCTTTCACGCATTTGAACATTTTAACCCACGCCAAAATTGATGTATTAAGTGCCATTTCCTCTAATTTATTATATCATTTCTAATCCAATTCTTATATATATTCAAATTATATGAACAAATAATGTTTGCCTTTTTTCAATTTGCATTCCAGATCCGACTTATTCAATCAGAAAATTCAATTCAACTGAACATTAATCTATGAATAACAAAGAGAGCATTAAATTACAAATAATACCAATACATTTTCCACCACTACATATCAAAAAAAAATAACGAAAAACTGGATGAATAGGGGTGAGTGATAAAAATATAATAGGAATTCTGTAAAATCTGCAAAATCAATGATCATTTTTCCTATAAGTTTAGCCGATTGAAATAGAGTGAATTGTGATTTAAAAAAAAAATATATATATATATACAGAAAAAAAAAGGTGGGAAACGAAGAATTCCTCTTTACATACATGTATTTATAGATACACATAGGAGACCGGACGTAACGTGGCGGACAGCGCGTGCTCACTCGCCCAAGGGGTCGTTCACAACGCTCGTCGTCGTGACTGATTGTCGTAGATCTTATTATCCCCACTACCAACTGCGAGCACCATATCTCCAAGGCGGTATAGGAAAATAGGGGTGTAGGATTTCTGTGCGATATTCTGGGAGAGAAAGCAGGGGCGTCGAAAGACCTGGTCTACTTTTGGCCCAGCCAAGAGACCATTTCCTAAACGAACACACACACACACACACACAAACACACCCACAGATATATAAAGTAAAAAGGGAGAATGAACCAGTAGAGTAGGAAAAGTGTAGGCGACCCCGAGGCTAACCTCGTTAACACTAATGACGAGCTGCGCCGCGAGTCTGTCCCCTTCCTATATTTCCACATCATCCACAGAAACTTCAGCCCCTCTCCCACCCCCATCCACCCGCCTTTTTTTTTTTCGTCCTCTTTATTCTTGTTCTCCTTTCTCTTGCTAGCACCCAATCCTCTTTATTCCTCTTGACTTCATCCATGTACTCATAAAATTTATATAATTCCTACGTCAATTCAGAATGACGATCGTTTTCACAATTTTATTTGCGGTTAGATTTTTCACTGTGCAAAATAAATAAAGGAAAAAAATAAAAAATAAATAAATAAATAAATAAAATAAAATGAAAAGAGAAATTATTAAATTATATTTTTAATATTCAAAATTTACGGGTGTTAAAGTAAATTGATATATCGATAAGAAATTCATAATAAAAATAATATATCTGAATTGCATTGATAAATAATGCGTATTTATTATTATTCGATGTATATATATATATATATAATACAAATGCGTTTGTGTACATAGAATCATTGCAGTGAAATTTGCAAAAAGGACGAAAACAACAAATGTAGACGACTATACATCCCCATGGGATGTGACGACAATGACGGCAGTTTAGGTAAGGCTAGAAGTATTGGTTGATGGAGAACGTGGAGAGGGACGAGGTGGAGACAGAGGAAGAGGAATGGGAGGTGGATGCTTTTGGAGGGAGAGAAACAAACGACGCCCGATAGGAGTGAACAAGCAGTGAATCACCCAAGCGGTTGTTTACTAAAGGAATCAGGGATTCAGGGATGCCGCTTGCCGTTCCAAGTCACTGTGAATTCTGTGAGATAGAGCCCCACGATTGGTGAGGGAGACGACGATATATGAAGTGAGATAGTTAGATGTAGGTGAGCTTCTCCCTCTCATTTATACACTTTTCCTCTTTCTCTATTATATACATACCTCTATCACCAACAGGCGCCATCATTCTCTTTCTATTTCTCTCTGGCTCCTCCACTTCGTCAAGTCGTTACTCCCAATTCCAAAGTCCTCAGCATCAACTACAGAAACTATACACGTACACATCAACATTGAATCGACTATATTTATATAAATACAGACAATTGCACTGACATAAACGGATGTCTGCAGAGATACGATCATGGCGCCAGCGACGACTTTTGCTTGAACATGGATAGGTATATAAATTCTCACACTAATGCGAATTCCCTCTCTCTCTCTCTCTCTCTCTCTCTTCCGCTATATATATATAATTTTTTGAGTGTGTGTATATGTAGAAGTAGTGCTAACAGTAGCGACGGAATCGCTAAATGTAATTCGGTTAAAAGGGTTTTAGCAATACAATGCATATAAACATGAGTGCTCCACCTCTCGAGTCGACGATGCGGAAGACTCGTCGCACTTGTCATTGTAGTTGCGAATCCCTGAGTACCGTCACCACCACCACCACAACACTATCTCGGTTTCGTGAACGAGCCATTCTCCCCATTCTCTCTTTTTACTGTATTCCACTCGTCAGTTGGCTCTAACCGAGCTATAACGTTTTGAAAATCGAGGACTCATCTCACTCGACATCGTTTCATGCTAACGCCTCTTCAACCAAATTTTCCCCCAATATATATGTATAAATCGTGATTTGAACAAAGATGCAGAAATAAATATTAGAATTTATGTATATATTTATATATAAATCGAGTTGAATGAAATATATTTTCAATGAATTTTTAGTTTTAATTGATTTTTTTTTTTTCTTTTTTTATATAATTAATTTAAATCAATGAATTTTTCCAAGTAAAATTATGCAGGAATAATAATAATATATATATATATATATGTATTATATGTAATGATAAAGTTGAATGTGTTATTTTGTGCTTGAGCGATTTTCAGAATTGTTTTCCATGATAGTGTGTTCGGTTGAATTAACATAATCATCATTCGTTCAAAGTGAACACATAAAATATCTAATCTATTCTCCCTACACTCATGTAATTTCAATATTTATAGATAAAATTGTGATTGAATTTTCGTTTATTTTTCTTTTTATATTTATTTATTTATTTATTTACTATTATTATTTTCTTTTTTATTCACTCTTAACTGTGGGATAGTAAGTCAATAGTTTTTACTTGATTTTTATCTGTTTAATTTCACCGATCACTGACATCAATTAATAAAAATTACAATAATATTTTTATGTAATTTACATTCAAATATTTTTTTGAATAAACCTAATGATTTTCAGCCTAGTATTTATATATATATATATATATATATATATATATATATATTTTTTTTCCAGATAAATGATTTTCATTCGTAGCACAGCGATCCACCAATCGTTATCCACCTTCTTACGTTACGGAATTTGTAACGGGGGATTAACATATCATAAATACTGATGTGACGTGAAATCTATATAAATATACATCTATATATATATATATTTGAATGTCACGTTTCGCTGCGTTATTAGGAAATAGTCTCATTGTCACATTTTATTTTTCTGAATAATATCACATTCAGAGATACGCAAAATTTGTATATTTGAATTTGCTACTTTTATGCGAAATGAGTTTGACAGGTATCACTATAAATACTATATATAATATATAAATAAAAATAATTAATACTCTGTATGTATTTTGTATTTTTTTTTTGTTTTTCCATTATTTTAATATCGTGAATTTATTATAGGAACTTCATCGCAATATATTATCGATACTTCAGTAATCACAATTTTTTTTTTTCTATTTTCTGATGTTACTTTTTTTTTTTGTTTTTAAATTTTTTATTCTCATGACATTACTCACTATGTCTTACGTATAGATATTGTGTATTTATTTATTTATTTATTCATTTATTTATATATTTATACGATTCATTCACTATATTTACACGGATTATTTTTACAGTACACAGGCAAAATATTTATAATTATTTATAAATATATTAAAATTAATATATTAATATGAGCGTATGAATAATCTAATGAAATTTGACAACAAATAAAAATTACAATGATATTTTTCATTTTGAAATATTACAGATTAATTTTTTACGTTTATCATATAGATAATTTAATTAAAATATTATGAAATAATTACTACTAGAATAACAGGAATCCAATATACTTATATATATTTACAATGATAATACAATTATTGAATATACTAATTAATTGTATATAATTATGTTGAATTATTATAGCGATATTGTTCAAACAACATAAGGCCTGTAAAGGGGCTCACGCAATTCATTGAGTAATCTCGAGTGAATGTCGTGTGAATTACCTCTACTCTCGTCCGTTGATGTAACACCGGATGTTCCACCAGCTGAATTTGATACACTTGAACCCGCACTAGACGTAGTTGCACTTATCTCAGTAGTACAAATACCAACACCACCGCCACTACTGTTGCTAACTGCAGTAGTAGAAGTCCCGTTCGTTCCGCCCTCACGATCATTGGCTGAACTACCTCGTGTTGTATTTCCCCCGCTTGTTGTTCCTGAAGAATCCTCAGATTTACTAGCCGATCTCGCTTCCTGCTGTGCCTTCTTGCTACGTTTCCATTTCATTCGACGATTTTGAAACCATATTTTCACCTGAAAATACAATAAAATCGAAACAAAACAAAAATATATAATTAAATAGATAAATAATTTTTAAAAAAATTTATTTTTTCATCTTTTCATTGCAAAATTATTTATTATTTATTATTTATACTCAATATTTCAAAAAAGGAAAAAATTGAAAAATTATTTTTAATTTTTTATTGTTTCTAAGTAAAATCTTTAACTACAATCATTTTTCAAATTTGCCAATTGAAATTCTACGTATTTTCATAACCAAGACAAAACGAGACATAAAAAATTTATGATATACATATATGTGTCTGTTTGTATGTTTGAGAGTGTGTGTATGTGTGTGTGTGTGTGTATATAGTAAAGGAACTCGATTTTTCGCCCTCACGATTCACGCGAGTACCATGTAAATCTCTTGGACAACATATCATACGCCAACGCGAGCCAACCAATCCCACTCTGACGCATTTACTCTTGCCAACATTCTCATATTATACCTCAAACCCTCTACATCCCCACTATACACCATCGAGAAAACGTCACGTTTCTTTTTTCTTTTTTTTTTTTTTTTTTTTCTCTCTCTTATATCTGTCTGCCTGTCTCTTCTCATGCTCGTACGAATACGAATGGGGAAATTTAATACATTTATACAATATATTTATATCTATACGTGTAAAGAAAATGTTGAAAAATACACTTTGAGGGTGAGTGAATGTTGATACATTTTCACATTATTTATCGTATATGATGTGGAGGAATTTCTGTTGAAATTCATGAAGGGAAATAAAAACAATAGAATTGTATTATTTCAATATAAAATACACACAAAAAAAAAACAAAAAAAATAAAATCACGTTACAATTTTTATGATTGTATTTATTTAAATTTATACATATACGTATTATGTATAATGTAAATTTATTTTGTATCTTTTTTTTTTTTTTTTTTTTTTTATTATACTTGTATGTCACTGCTTGGTGATAATTACGTAAAACCGAAAATCGGTAAATTATCAAAACAAATCAGAGTTCAAGTTTCGACACATTCATTTCACTCTCATTCTATCGTTCTCTCGCAAGTTATATCTTCGTTTACTTTTACTAATAAATCAGACTTTCACGAGAGAATCGTGTGTTTACCGAACGATCCGTCAGGAGAGGGTGGACGCAAAGCTTTCGAGTTACGTTTAAGTTGGCTCTGCGCCGACAATTTTCAATGCGTTGATAGGATTATATATATATATCTCAAGTAAGTTATCAATTTTTTTTTCAAATTCATTCACTCAACGCCTTTATATTTGCTTGATAAATATATTAAATGTCAAGAGAGAGATGGAATAAATAATTTCATTTAATAAAAATACATAATATAAAAATAAAAGATTTCTAACTATATTTGATTATTTATTTATTTATTTATTTATTTATTTATTTATTTATTTATTTATTTATATATTTTTATTATAATTTGTCAAAATAATTGATGAATTGAATTGATAAAAAATTTATTTACCTGAGTTTCAGTGAGCATCAATGACGTAGCAACTTCAAATCTCTTGGGTCGACTGAGATATTTATTTTGTCGAAATTGTTTTTCCAATTCTAACAATTGTTGTGATGTAAATGCAGTTCTTGGTCGTCGTGTTTTACCTAAAAGTGCATGTTGAGCTGCACAACCTGTAACATAAAAACAAAATAATAAATGAATAAATATCAAATTGTCTTTCACTATCGTTCCCTTTGAATTTCAATTACATTTATATTGGTGTAAAAGATCATCCAATAAAAATCAATCGATGCTAATGTAATTACATACCAACCTAAAGTAAATCCCTAGATGAGGGGTGATTTGTTTGGTCAATGAGGGATAGATATGAATTCATGTTCATATATAAATGTGAGAAAGAGAAGGGAAAGGGAGAGATATAAAAAAAAAAAAAAAAAAAAATGATTGTAAGAGAATAAACGTGATCAAGTAAGAAAAGAGAGAAGGGCTACATCGAAATGAAGGGAAATAGTTTGTGCTTTTAGGGGTGGAAAGAAAAAAAATATATATATCCGTAGTGTACCCGCCCCACCAATTAGAAATCAGCCAATGATTCTTAGTTGGACAAGTCGGTTCGACTTGATCAGCCACCGATTCATTGGACAATATATATAATACCCCATTTTTATCCCTCTCCAAATATTTCATTACTCGTCAATTAAATTAAATATTTCAATATTATTTTTATTCAATATTTATAAATTAATCACAAATTATTTATGAATATTAAATATCCGATATCAATTTTTTATAGTATAAACAAAAAAATAAAAAAACAATTTAATACCTTTACTATTAAAAATATTGTGACAATATTCTTTTGTTATATTCGTGTGGTACAAAAGAGAGATGAAACAAAAACAAAACAAATAAATGACTAGAGCCAATTTAAAAAAAAAAAAATTCGTCGACTGTATTCAATGCACACTACGATGACACTGGCGCTTTTAGTGCACATTGAACCGGCTGTCAATGTTTGTACACATGTCATCCAATGTCGTAGACCGGATTAAGTGAGACGTGTGTGTGGGTACGTGTCCCTATATATGATGTTACTATAGATTTTATTTTTATTATCATGTCAATTCTAACAGGTAGATATATCATAATGTCACATATGATAATTAATTTTTATAATGAAAATTAATTGTCTGTATAAAATTAATTCTACCTATATATTTTATAATTTAATCAATAATATTATATATAATAAATAATTTATATTTATATATTGTATGGATAAATTGTCCATATGCCATTGTAATTCTTAATGACACGTGTAAAAAAAAAAAAAAAAAAATGATAATAATAAAAATAATAATAATATAAAAAAAAAATGTATATATGATACGCGTGTACAATTGTATCTTGTGCGTAATAATAAATTAAACATAAGGACGGGAAGATGAAAATAAAAAAAAAAAAATTGTACGATATTTATTGATATAATAGGGTAGATATAAATATAAATATATATATTGGAATATGTTTGAGTTTTTCGAAATGTTCAGTGCTAAGTAGTCGACACTTAGTATTTAGGATATAACATTTAGCGGGCTATTTATTGTTGGGAGACGGGTGGTTTACCCCCTCATGGTGTCACATATGGCAATGATAATTTGTCCGTGGTGCACCCCATACTAAATTCTCTATTTCCATCTTTTTCATTCGTATATTAATCTTTATCACACACAGTCACACTCTCTCACACGATCGTTATGACAATTATTATTTTGACTGGTCCACTTTTGCCCACCCTATTGTTGACAATCTGATTTATATATTTATTGGTTGCAATTTTTTTTTTTTTCCTCCTTCTTTTCTCATTATTATTTTTATTTTGTTATTTTATTATTTTATTATTTTATTATTTTGTTTTTGTTTTTTTTTTTTTCTTCTCCCTTTCATTATTACAAAGTTTTGTTATTTTACTATTTCCACTTCTATTTATTTTAATTATTCCTTTTTATTTTTTTTCTTATTTCTATTCAATATCAAACTAAATATCGTTAATTTTCAATGCAATATATACACAACCAAGAATAAATATAAATTAAACAAATAAATAAATACATAATAAAATATAACTTTAAAAGAATTTTTTTTTTAAGACACAATGAAAAATGAAAAATCAAAAAATTAAGTACAAGTTAAAAATATCGTCAAATTATATAATAATGTGTGTATGTGTATGTGTGAGTTTGTGTGTGTGTGTGTGTGTGTGTGTGTGTGTGTGTGGCGCGTGCAGCCCATAAATGGTGACAGATGCCAATAAACAGGAAGGGTGGCAGCATTATCAAGTGGACAATAGAACGATTCACGCTCTCATTTGATGCTTGGTAAACTCACGCGTGACATTACGTAGACACACAGTTATTTGTCGTGATCAACTTGAGAATGTAAGAGTATTTATACATATATATAAATGTGTGTGTGTGTGTGTGTAGAGGATAAGTTGCATCCCCTCAATCACTTTTATCATGATAATTTAATTTATTTTTGGGGGTCCCATTGGTCGATTCACACTCACATTTATAATTCGAATGAATTCTCTAGACCCTAGATATTAAATAATCAATCCCTTATACCATTTATAAATAGGTATATATATATATATATATATATATATATATATATGTGTGTGTGTATATGGAGACTAATAAATATAGTCACAGCGGGTAAACATGACCCATTATGTTCACTTAACGTGACTAAACAATTTCGTTGTATCAGTATTAATTGTTATCAACACCTTGCACATTAAATTTATCACCGCAACATTAAATTATTTATTTATTTATATATTTATTATGACAATGAATAAATAAATAATACAAATTGATTTAATTCATTCAATTATAATTGATAATGATGAGACTTTTTTTTTCCTGTTTTTTTTTTTTTAAACTGTAAAAGTGAAAAAGTATTGATGTTGATTCTATCTGGAGAATTTTCTGTTACCAAGTGGATTTTATTTGCATATGCAGTCGGTCAATTTAATGGAGTCTCTTTGTCACTGAAGTCTAACGAAGTGACTCTCCGCATCAACTGCTGAATGAAAAAAAATAGAGAAAAAAAAAAAAAAAAGGAAACAAAGGTGGTCGTGACTTCGTTAAACTCTCAAATACTACGCCCATACTTATACACACATTATCCTACTTCATCTAGGTGATTATACATGTGTATAAAAATATCCGTTCTATAATTTATTTATTTATTTATTTATCTTTTTCTTTTTTATTAAGTGAATAATAGACTTGATGTGATTGAAAAGTACTGGGTCGGTTAATTACTCGATAATTTTTTTTTCTTTCATCATCATCATCATCATCATCATCATCTTTGTCAAATAAAATCGTATATTATATACTCGTGCAATCTAGACACACGATAATACTCCAACATCACTCTCGGATTATATACAATTCCTGTGGTAATTTCATTGGCATCATCACACGCTCATATATCTAACTATTTCAATTGAAGGGGGTGTCAAAAGCTCCGCCCCCTATTTCACCCTTAACCACGCTCCGCCTTTGCACAGTATCACAATGGAAATTATATTTAATTCAAACACTGGCATAAGGACTCATTTATGTAGTATATTTTTTTACCTGTTTCCACTTTGTTTTATTCTCATTCAATTATATTTATTTATTTATTTATTTATTATTTTTTTTTTTTTCTATTTTATTGTTATTCTCTATGACGAATATACAAAATTATATCAAACTGCAGTTTTTTAATAATTTTTTGGATTTTTATTTATATTTTTCTTCCATTTTTTATTTTCTACATGTAAATGCAAAGCTACACTACATTTTTTTTTTTTTCACCCTCGTCAATTGAATGTGGAAAATATAATACGTATTCTGCTTTCTCCTCTAGTTTTTTGTTTTTTTCTCGGGCGAATTTTTCTAGTTTTTTTTCCCATTTTTTTTTTTTTTTTTTTTTTTTTTTTTTCATTCGTTTAATGTCTATCTCACTTTCTCCTTCTCTTTCTTTCTTGCTTTATTTTATCCAGCATCCATTTTCTTCCTCTCATTGAGGTCATTTACTACTTTTACCGTTGGCCAAGTTTTATCGTCCCATTTTCGTTATGGCCAAATTTAATCCTGAACTTGGTGGCTGCCGTGAGTCTCCACAAATCACGTCGTAAACATCAGAAATAAATGCCAAAGTTTCTAATAATTTTTTTTATTTTTTTTTGTTTTTTTTTTTTTTCATCTCACATTCACTGGTTATTTTCTTATTTAATTCAATTATTATTCCACCATTCGGCCAAATTATCATTATCCACGAGTGCATTTTTGTACAATAAAAATTAAAAAAAATATATATATTTTTAATATTTTTATTTTTTCTTATTTATTCACTCGAAAATTTATTCAATTCATTTAATGATTATATAAATTAAATACAATATATAAACAGTAAATTATATATGCAAAAGTGGTTGTGGTGATGGTGGGAGAGGGTGCGTGTCTGTGTCTGTGTCTGTGTCTGTGTATGAGAGAGGTAATTTATAAATGTAGTGGCACGAATGTTACACATTGGGTAACCAAGATGTGTTTGCTTGCGGACGGGCCAAACTAGCTCGCAGCTAATTCAGAAACACCATTACCACCAATACGCGTGAGCGATCGGAGCAATGAGCACTGATTACATATATCTATATTGAAAATGGTCGCCCACCATTTACTCATGGATATAACTGAATATACACAGGTAAAGTGAAATTGTAGGTGGTAAATTACCTCTACATATATATATATATATATATAAATCACAAATGTCCCTTTTCTCCACGTTCATTAAACTTTTGTGAAATGTTTCCCCATTTATCTTTCAATGTCTTTTAGCACTAGTAGTTGTAGTAGTAGTAGTAGTAGTAGTAGTAGTAGTAGTAGTAGTAGTAGTAGTAGTAGTAGTAGAAGAATATGCAACTGCTGATGCACACGAAAATTCCGAAATTTAATCCAATTTTCCTTGATAAATTTTCTTCACGACTGTTTTCTCTTAATAAAAAAATTTAAGAGTCGAGAAAGAGAAAAAAAAAAAGAAAAATATATAAAAATGAAAAAATATTAAAATAAATTTAAATCAAAGAGAAAGAGACGAGAGTGAGAACAAACTGTGAAATTATTTCTTTTTAATTCATATGTTATAAATTATTATCATCAATAAAATCGTTTTATGTACAATACTCAGGAAAAAAGAAGAAAAAAACAAAAAAAACAAAACAAAACAATTGTACAATTAAAAAAATATATATATATAGAATTGAATTAAATTTTTTATGAAAAATTGTATCAAACGTTGAATAATTTTGTATAGAAATCCAAAATGGTTGTCATGGTAATACAATGGCAATGGCGCAAGAGGTACAACTGAGTGAGGAAGAAAGGAAGGAATAGAGGGAGAATAGATATGGGTATGAGAAGATGAACAGGGATGAAATAGTGAGCAACGAAGGACGCGACTTCAGCGTGGCACATTGGGGAAACCGAGGGGGATGAATAGACGGATGAATGACGCACAATTAACTAATTAAATCATCCGTCGACCCCACTGTTTCTGCAGCGACTCTCTCTTCTCCCTTTGCCTCAATACTCACACACACACACACACACACACACACATTCACATAGAGAAAATGGGCTCTTGTGTCTCTCGAGTATTATCCCTTCTCCCACACTCCATTTATCCTATTCCACACAGTTATGTATATAAATGTGTTTGTATGTATGTGTGGGTGTATATACTTTTTATCTCCCTCTCTCTCTCTCTCTCTCTCTTTCAATCGTCAATTGCTCATCTCCTGCTCTCTTCCAACTATTTATATATATTTATATACATTTTACTTTCTTTCATTTTTATATAAGTGTACGCACACTGACGATCGTTTCATTTTTCCCAACAAGAAAAAATATGTAATTGCCATAGGCAAAGAAAAGAAAAAAAAAAACGAAAAAAATTTCACAAAATTATCCGCAATGGAGAATTTACCAAAGTAATTTGAGTGATACGTGATATATTATATATATATATATTTTTTTTTATTATCTTTCAGATAAAATTATTCACTCAAATATTCACTTTATAATTTTTTTCTTTTTTTTTTTTTAACTTAATTATATTTAAGAGTGAGTGGAAAAAAGAAAAAAAGTACCATGAATATAATAATAATAAAATTGAATGATCTTTTATAATGTTTTTTACTTATTTATTTATTTTTTTTCTATTTTTTTTTTATTATTTTTTATTTATTTATTGTACTCGTGTAATTAATTATTTTCAATTATTATTATTTTGTATAATGTATCTATCGGTATAAATAAATATAAATTGTAATTGTAAAATGTTCAGGTGGTGGAAATGAATGTAGTAACAATGAGTATTCGAATGATACAATAATAAATATACAAATTGGTTCGATATCAATATACACATTGGAAAATAATCAATTATAATTTTTTTAATTTTATTATTATTATTATTATTATTTGTATTTTTTTTTTGTTTTTTTTTTTTTTCTACAGTTTTACGCTGGTGATGTAGTGAAAGGAGAATATATATATATATGAAAAACATGTTGTTGATCTTGTATCACATTGAATATATACATATATTTATATATAACTCACGAGTGAAACAGAAAAAATATTTTGTAAATAAAAATTGTTGAACATGAGTATTTACCATTGGCGTACGTTCATCGAATTGAATTTAAATGATACGTATATATATATATATTGGAATGAATATGAGAGAGCAAATAATAAAATGAGAGAAAGAGTGTGTTGTGGATGTGTGAGTGTAGAATAAAGATAGAAATAAAAATGGAAATGAGAAATCATGTGATGGTTGGAGTATTGGGTTTAAATGACGTGCAGTATTGAAAATGTCACCAATTGTTAACGATTCACACACGACCATCGAACGTCACATTGATAGCAATTGACTGTCGAGCATACCAGAATAAAATCGAGAATTGTAATGGAGAGTGGAAGAGAGAAAGAGAAAAAAAAAAAAAAAAGAATAAACGAGCAAGTGGAAAAATAGTGAGGGGAGATTAAATGCAAAAAAAAAAAGGTATAGAATTGTACGTTGCTGCAAATTTTTTTTTCCTTTTTTTTTTTTCATTTTTTATATTTTCACGGTATCGATGGCTTGGCAACTACCAATCAGGATCATCTGACAAAAACTGTTGGGCCTGCATTGCCCCCACACACGCGATATATTGAATACATATATGTATATACCTCACGGTACTTGTCTCATGTTCATCTGTGTCTGTATGTGCATTTTGTTCCGTTCATCGACCAATTTCTATATAGTCATAAAAAAAAAAAAAAACAAAAAAAAATCACTCGGGTCTAGTTTTCCCTAACAAAGTGTTGGCTACCGCAATTTTTCATATCCCTTTTATCATTATCATTATTATTATTATTATTATTATTATTATTATTATTATTATTATTATTATTATTGATAATAATAATATTACACTTGTAAAACAACTTTTTTTTTTATAATTCATTTTGATAATTAATCATCAGTATTAATTGTATAATTCAAAATTAAATGTAATAAAATTTTACAAATTTTCTTTATAACATATTATTACATTTTTTGTTGTTGTTGTTTTTTTTTTTTTTTTTTAATTTTCCGTATAAATTTTTTCACTCTATTTTTCTTATATCATTTTTTATTTCGTATACTCTACAAATTATAACGTAATCGTGTAATCACCAACTGATGAATAACTGATAGTTCACATCACCATGATAATACCGCATGTATTTATATATATATATATATATATTTTTTTTTTCTTTACATATGTGTTGATCCATTATATATATACAGTGTACACATTTCTTATCATCATTGACCCATCAAAAATAGGGAAACGAAAAAAATAAAATAAAATAAAAAAATAAAAAATAGTAATAATAATATATAAATAATAGAGAATAAAAATGAAACGGGAAGAGAGAGTGAGAGAGGGGAAAAATACAAATCTCGAGTAGCATATCAGTGTGATATGACGCGGGACATAACAGTCCATTAGGTATGTCAACAACTATATCTCTTGTCTACGTTAACAATCTGTCTGAACCATCGGGACACACACATCATTATCCATATCCATATGTATATATTCAATAATAATATTATCATACCAATGAAAAATATATAAAAAAGGAAGAAAGAAAAAAAAAAAAAAAAAAAAAAAAAAACACGTAAAGTATAAAAATAAAATAAACTAATAGGTGTCAAGAGGTAATGTAATAAAAAATATATTTTAAAATTATCAATTGAATGAATTTTATGATATAAAAATCCAATTTAATGAATTATTAAAAAAAATAATAATAAATAAATAAATAAATAAATAATTTTATTATTATTATTATATTTTTTTTTTCGTATCATTTAATTAACTGAAAATTTGTTATTGTGATGATTGATAATTATGAACTCAATAGTAATCAAATTTTGATAAAAAATAAATACTGAGTATAAAAATACTTGGAAAAAAATTAATAAAGAGTAGGAGAAAAAAAAATTTTTTTTTTTTTTTTCTCTTTTTTTTGATTATGTAAAATGATTGTATTTATTTATCATGAATAATGAGTTATAATTAATCAATATATTGATTATTTATAATATATAAGAATTAATTTGTATTGATATTTAGTAATAATCATTTCATGTCCAATTACATTTCTAAAAATAATTTATATAAATATATATATATATATATATACATACATATATACATATTTGTTATTGTTATAACTGAATAAAAATTGATTTTTATCAATTTCATTTCGTCCATATCAATATCATGGCAATTACGACGCCATTAAATCCAACGATTTATTGCTCTTGAGATCGGTATCAATATTAACGATTTCGTTATCATTTCCAAGAAAAAAAAAAAAAAAAAAAAAAAAAAAAAAATTGTATAAATATATAATAAATTATTATTTTCAACATGACTTATATCCACTAAATACAATATTCCATAATAAATAAATAAAAAATTGAAATCAAAAATAAAAAAATCCATTTCAATTATAATTAATAGAATAATTATCGTCCTTTGATGAAATTTTTTTATTAATAAAGAATAATTGATAAATAAATAATAACTTACCAGCCAAGTCTGCTGGCAATCTTGGATAAAGCATACCAGTCCTAGCTAACCATTCAAGTTGCAGTGGATGAATATGATGAGGCTGCTGTGATTGCTGTTGCTGTTGCGTCGGATTGGATGTGGCACCATTACCACCACCACCCCCACCTCCACCACTACTACCACTACCACTGCGATGTCCCAATGATCCTGAATTATCCTTGTGTATTGAGTGAAATGCACTGGTAGTACTTGCAGGATGATAATAAAGTCCAGTTGGATGAATAAGTGAAGTGGCCGGGTGTAAAAGTAAACTTTGTTGATTTTGCCGCATGGCGACGGCAACACCAACCCCCGTTGTCCCAATACTATATGGCCCAACGCAATTTAAATTATCTGCACGTGAACCAGAATGATGATGATGATGATGATGATGTTGTTGTTGTTGTTGTTGTTGTTGTTGTTGTTGTTGTTGCGATGGATGATTATGATGGTGATGATGGTGATGGTGATGATTTTGATTAGCCGTGGCTGTTGAATTGTTCAATCCTGAATGTATGAGAATATTGGGATTTTGCATATCCTCAGAACCAGGTGAAATTGGTGGACTTGATGTTGGACTGTGTGTTCCATTACTGCCTGGACTTGCGCTGCTTGTTCTTCGTGCTGTATCATCGTCATCTCTCATTTCTTCCACATCAACATCAGTTGTTGCATCATCGTCATGATTATCAACATTATTTCCATCAAATCTAATCACACGTTCCGCTGGTATATCATTCGGATCATTTGTAAAATTTTCATATGATGATAAACGTACAGCAGCTGAATCACGTATTGCCTGTAGCATACGTGCATTTTGTGTTGGACTCAATGACGTTGTTTGATTTGTCCGTTCATTACGTGTGACAAATGGTAATAATGGATTTCCCAATGATACACAATTACGTCTGAGTGATGATGTGGTCAATGATTCAATACCGTGGCAATCTAAATCATCAGTATCTCGTGATAATCGTATTGACATTTCCGAATTAATATCCAATGATTTTGGTTTAGCTGTTGCACGACCCAACAATGCATCGATACAAAATGATGTTTTTCCAGTTACACTACGTTGTTGTTGTTGTTTACCCATTGATGATTCATTCAAATTATCATTTGTATTTCTATCGGGTGATTGACTTTCACCACTCTCATCGCAATTAATACGTTCATCATTTGAATCATCACGATATAAACGTTTTACCAATGATGATGTTGATGATGTTGATGATAATTGCTGCAATTGTTGATAATTATTACAATCAATTAATGTATCATTAACATCATTTTTAATATAATTTCGATTTTGTATTTCATCATTTGGAAATTTACTAGAATTTTCATAAATTAATAAACGTGAAGTTGACGTATCCGTATCTGAATCTCTACGTGACAATGTATCATTTGTATTACTGTAATTATTTATATTTGCTGTAGCAATTGGTGATGATGATGGTGCTAAGGGTGAACGTGCCTCTTCTGAACTTGGTGATGCAATTGATTCATCCATTGCATAACTGCTGCGTCGTGAATGACGTGAATGATGAATATCTTCTGTTACAATTGCCGAATTAAAGTGCATCGCTGCCATAATTATCACTACCTATTATTTCTCTCTTTCTCTCTCTCTCCCTCTCTCGCGCCTTTTTCTTTTTCCCCCCTTTATTCGTAATAAAATTAATAATAAATTATATTTATTTAATTCACACTGGATTAATATTCATGATTCAAATTCAAAACGAATATTCAACATGAAATAATAAAAAAATAAAAAAAAAAAACAACAAAACAAAAAAACAAATATATTTTTTTTTCCTCCTCCCCCTTCTCTCTCAATTTACTTATCATTAAATTAAATATTTTCAAATCACTGTGACACCGGTATATTTAACGATGATTTATCATTATCTTAATTACAAATTAATATACACAATTACCCACACTGTATACACAATCACATTAACACTGACACATAAAAATCCTCAAAGGCGGAAAAACAAGAAAAAAAAAAAATATATCACAAATAAACATTAAAAATTAATATTATTATTATTTATTAATTAGGTGAATTAATATATTACTTATGTGAAAATAATAATTATTTGATGGTATATAAAAATTGTGTGGCGATGAGTGGTGGCAGAGTGAAAAGACGACGATCGTGTGTGCGGTAACCGCGTGTGTACGTACCAAAAAATCTTTTTCCCCTACTACCAAACATCACCCTATCACCATCACCATTACGACCATCACTGTGATCACATATATAAATATACACTCACACATTGAAAACAACATATCCATCCATCTATCTATCTATCTATTTATCCTACACACATATATCTCCGTCTATTCATTCGCATTCGGGGTATCACGCGAGTGTGTATGCGCATTTGGCAATTTAATCGTAGGGTGCTCCGCCCCCGTTAGTTAGAATCCCACCGATCGACAATTCAGCTCCGCCTCCAAGTTACAATCCACCACCCAACACGCGAGAACGAGACTTTGACCGCGCATGCATTGGGGAGAGAAATTGAGAAAGTGAGATAAAAGACAATGTATAGAGACAATGCGCCAAAGGGGGAGTGTTAAAGATGAGAATGCAAGAGACGGATGCCACTCGTTCTTTCATATATATATATATATATATATCTATGGAAAAAGATAGAAAACACTATATATATATATATACATATAAATGATGATGGACCAATCCGAGTTCTCGTGTCTTTTGACTTGCCAAAAAAATGTGAGAAGTGCAAAAGTAAATGTGCACTATACTCTCATGTACCTACGGGCTCTTTGCCAAGATTGCATTGCCAACTGTATATACGTTAATCCATATATATATATATATATATATGTGGGTGTGTGTATATATATGTGTGTGTGTGTGTGTTGAAAAAATTAGAAAGGAAACGATGTCGATTCACACTCAATTTTGTATCGTAATAATCAGTTGTAAATCAATTTGACTTACTTCAATGATTATATTAATGAGTAAAATAAAATAAATATTATTTATACAATTATAATTGTTATAAATAATTGAAATATATAATTATGAAAATAAAGATGATGAAATTAAATTGATACGAGTAAATATAATGTAGGTATTGTATATTATATACAATCATGTGTACATAAGTACGTGGACAGACAATTTGAGGTTAACAGTGTACACATGGATGGGACATTAACTGTATTCGTATACTGTTAGTCATCTGTATACATTTATATGTATATGTAGTTATATATTGTGTTCATCAGAGAAATCACTGAATATTTTGAATGTCAAAGTCGACAAGATATATATATATATATATGTATATGCATATGTATATAATTTTGTGTTGGGACACGTTATCGTTTTGACCGGTGGTTGAATTTTTAACACTTGAGATTATTCAAACGTTGAATGTTTCTTTTTAAAAAAAAAAAAAAATATGATTGATCATTGTGTCATATATATATAAACATATAAATACAAATTTTTATACAAATTATATTTATAATAATTATTTAAAGTACTGTCTATTCATATTTCAGGTATACACATTATGCATTTATATTGTTGCATTGTCAATAAATAAACAAATGTGTTTGGATATGTAAAAAAAACAAATTTTATTTATTTATTGTTTCTTTTTTTTTGTTTTTTTTTTTCCCCTTTTTTCTAGAGAGAGAAAAGAAATTTTAGAATAATTATTGTTTATATTGATATTTTTAAATGAGAAGTGGATGAGAAAAAATTTATTTTTTTTTTTTCTACCACTAAATGTTATTCTATTAATATACTGAATTATAAATCATTATTTTTTTATAATCTCAAAAAATTTTTATTATTTATCATTAAATATTGAATTATAATAATGATAATTATAGATAAAAATAAAAATTGTGTCATAAGAAGTAAAATTTTATATTTTTATTTTCTTTATTTTTTCATTGGATGAGAATTTTATTTTATTATCAATCATTGGATTTATAATCAAAGACTCTTTATTCGCTCTCTTCTTTTTATTTATATCATATATAAATGTATATGTTACATTTCGTTTTTTTTGTTTATTATTATTATTATTATTATTATTATTTTCGGTGAGATTATTGATAACTTTGAGGATTTTATTCAGTTTAATTTTATTATTCACAACGTGATATTATATATTAATTATACGATTACGATCATATTCACAATTAATAATTATTTATAATAAAAATATTTTATTTAAGAACTTAATATCTGATCCAGTGATGATGCAAATTCACCAATACGAAATTGTATAATTGAGCCTCACGAAAAAAAAAAAAAATAATAATAAATATATAAATATATGAAAAGAATGAAACGGAAAAAAAAAAAAAAAAAAAAAAATTAATCTAAAAGTTAATCCCATTGCATCAAACAACGACTCACAACCTCATACACGATTATTAGATTAAAACATTTTTCTCGGCATGATTGTAAATTGAAACTCAACCAAACACAAAGTATTAACAATTTATTACATATATACGATTAATATGAAAAACGATAAAATCCTTACAATATAATTTTAATTATTTTAGATAAATGATATGTGTTATCGCTTATATATTTATTCAATTTTTGCTAGGGCAATAATGACAATCCTCCTTTTAAGTATTGTACAATGATAACACACTCACACATACACACACATATATATATACCTAATTCATCACCAGGAAATTATTATCAATGGGATTACAAATTAATTTACGCTATCAATTCGATATTATGAGCGAAAAAAAAAAAAAAAAAAAAAAAAACAACAAAAAACAAAAGAACAAAAACGAGAAAAAAAAAATGCAAAAAACTGAGAGTAATAATCAATATATATATATAAACAAATTATATTTTTAATCACAATCAATTATTAATTATCTTTAATAAACATATATAATTGATGTTGAAATTAAATTTATTATTATTTTAAATATAAACGCGAGATAAAATTAAACTTAAACAAAAAAAAAAACCTGCTATAAAATCAATTTGCTAATAACATAAAATTAATGATAATTGTAAATTATCAGTCATAACGTTTTTTTTTTGTTATTGATATTTACATATATTTGTTAAATAATGATAATGCAATATTGTAACATTATAAATATCACATTATTCATATTATGAATTTCAATAATTTTTTTTTATGAATAATTATTAATTAGTACATACGAATATTTATATGTAACAATTTGTTTTTATTCTTTCGTTCTGCTCATTATCACTGACCTTGCTATCTCTCTTTCTCATATATATTACAGTCTCTGATGCATCGTTGCAAATAAATTAACACCTAAATCGTACAGAGAAAGAGTAACAAAGATAGAATCTATAGTTATACCCAAGAGAGCAATAATATTACTCAAGTTGAACCATGAGATATGTTATAACTCGTTGCCATCTGCTTCATTATGATATAAATATATATAGATATATATTCAAAGCATTTCTTTGTTTAGATTAAGACAAGCAACGTAACGTAATTCTATCCTGTTTATCGTAAATCTATTCAGATATCTGAATATTTTAGATGAAGCGGTTATATTAGTACGTGATGATGTAACTGTGAGAATATAAAACGAGTGGGGATGAAGAAACAGAGAGAAAAAAAAAAAAAAAAAAAAAAAAAGCTCCGAATGAAAATCCGCCATTATCAAGGTCCTCTTTTGTAATTAGAATCTCCCGACTCTTCAGTCAGGAGGTTGGCCATTGCCGCCGCAGTTTCATTCACATCTTCGTATATAATTCAGTTCTTCTCACTTTGTATTTCTATTCTCACTTCACTTTTATCTATACATCTTGTGCTCATACTCGCTTTATTATTATTTTTTTGTTCTTTTTTCTAACCCATCCTTATGTCGTACTCTCTTGCATTCTCCCCCTCTGTATACCCCAAGCCGGCTATTACTTTTAATGGCGTTGTTAATGAAACTAGGTGTCGCCAAATTAACCTCTCGTTCCAGCTGTGCTCAACCTCACAAACATTTCTATTTATATATATATCATTATCGCTGTATCAATTTTATCCCATACATATTATTATTAATTATTTTATTTTTCTCCTTCAATTCTTTTTATTTTATAAATACAAATTATTTAATATTTATCATTCACAATGGATATGTATATATATAATTTTTTATTTGCAAAATAATCAAACAATAATATTATTATACACAGTAGAAAATGTATTTTTGAATATTTAATTATTTGAATATGGCGCGAAATTTTTTATTCTTGGGAATCCCATTTAATAATAAAATGGCGAATATTGAATATATTATTGAATTATATATATATATATATATATATATATATATATATATGTGTGTGTATATATATGAATATACGTGAAATAAACAGTTGAAAACCACTGTAGTCGGCTGATTACCGCGCTAACCATACCCCGAGCGCCAATTAATCTTAACTTTTACGGGGCAAACACTTTTCATTAAGCTCGTCCCTACTTTGTTCCCTCTCCCTTGCAAATGTATAGGATTCCTATCCCCACTACATACAGTAAACGTTCTAACCGAGTTTTATCCCCACTCTACTTATATACAAACTGATATTATCTGCACGGCTACTGGTCCAAATGCGCGGGATTCAAAGACATCGAGGTTATGTCTATGGTGCAAAGCTCCGTATCACATTTTGCGCGCATTCATACGCGCTAGTTTAGATTATTTAACCTCCGGTCGGTTCTCTCGCCCTTTTCATACGACAAAAGTTTACATGAGATAGCAAATTGTAGGTGAATACGAAATTGGATGGGTTATGGTTATAATATGAAAATGGAGGTAAATACGAATAGAGGAGAGACGAAAGGGAGAAATCAGGCAAAGAAAATGGCTCCCCCGACAAGCATTTAATCTGGCTCTAATTAGCGACTTACTTCCTCTCATCGACCATATAGACATACTCACTATATATAAAACTTTTAATTGGTATTTATTTTTCTAGCGTTTTGCTCTCCAAGTCTTTAACAACTTTTCAATTGATTCGACGTATTAATCAGATTCATTTACAATAATAAATACATTCATAATATTTATTACCACTATAAATATATTTTTTTTATTTTATCTTTTTAATTCATGTTAACAAAACAAAAATACTGTGATTATTAATAAACAATTGGACTCAATCAATTATTATTTTAAAATATTACGAAAAAATTGTAGACAATTATAGGCAAATTCATTCAAAAATTAAATGACAAATGAGATTGATGTATATATTTATTTATTTATATTTTTTTTTTTTTTTGAAAATTATTCCATTGTTCATTGATATTGCCGAAGAACTTTATCTGTACTCAATTGGTAAAATAAGTCAAATTATAGCATAGTTTTTTATTTACATATGATAATATTACATATGGCAATATACCGACAGTTAAAATTTATCAAAAAAAAAACTTTATTATTAAATTCTTACAATTGAAATTCATCCGATTGCCATTGTGTGGCAGTAGCTGATATGAAATATTAATTTATAACGTATAAAATTCAAAATAGATCGACAAATAAATTCACATAAACACAGACGAATCGCTATATAAATACGTTATCTTGAAATATATAAATTCAATATTTTTCTACGGCAATCGTAAATAGAGTTATTATGAGTAACATTCTATATTAACAGTTGTACAATAATCAATTATCAGTATTTGTATTATAACAAAATTTGAAATTTTTCTCTTTCATTTTGTTTTTTTAATATTCAAAATGAGAAAATCAAGATGTTTTTTTTTGACAATAATTGTACTAATTACTATTCTCATTCTTATCTTGAACAGTGTACCACGTCCAAAGATGTTTCAGAGAAAACTTACATCAATGAAAACTGTACTAGAACATATTAGAAATCATGATCAAACATTTTCCGAATATCAGGTAATATATAAGTTCCACATGCACACAAGTGTAATCTATTTTATAAAAATAATATTATTTACTATATGATGAAAGTATCCATTGTTTTATGTATATTTAAATTTGTAATATATTTAAATGTGATTTAATTTATAAATATATTATAACAGGCAGTTTTACGTCGCTGGCAAAATTCCAACGGTAATTACAGCGGTGTAAAAACAATTCTCTTTTGGAATACAATGTATGCGGAAAAACATCGTCATTTTATGTTTGGTACAGGTGATATTTTTAAAAATTGTAAAGTATCATATTGTTATGCAACACCAAACAGAAAATTATTCAATTCAATAAATCATTATGATGCAATTTTATTTCATGGAATTGAAATGAGTTTGATGGATTTACCACGTACACGATCACCCAATCAACGGTACATTTACTTTTCATGGGAATCACCATTATCAAGGTACAATTAAAATTATTCACATATATTTTTTCTGTTCATTTTGTTTCCTTCATTAATTAATTAATTAATTAATTAATTTATTTATTTATTTATTTATTTATTTATTCATCTTTATAGACCAATAGAGGCCTATAATTTTGTGACGTGGCCAAATTTTTTTAATTGGACAATGTCATATCGTCTTGATTCAGATATAATACGTCCATACGGAATAATTCGTGATATCGCAACGCGAAAAATTGTTTTTCCACCTAAAAATGATAATGATATAATTAAATGGCGATCTCCAAATAAAACGTATTATCTAACAGATGATATAATAAAAATTATGAAGGGTAAAAAAAGATTGGCATCGTGGATTGTATCACATTGTAAAACACATTCAAAAAGAGAAGATGTAGTGGATAAACTCAAACGTTATATGGCGGTAAATAAATTTTTTCACTGTTATTAAATAAATAAATTTATTAATTAATAATACATATATAAATTTAATAGGTGGATATATTTGGAGCGTGTGGTGAATTTGAGTGTAATCGTAATGAAAAAGAAAAATGCTATGAAAATATTGAGAAGAAATATTTTTACTATTTATCATTTGAAAATACATTATGCAAAGATTATATAACGGAAAAGTTATTTAATCCAATGAACAAATATGTAATTCCAGTTGTTTATGGAGATGCCGACTATTCAAAATTATTACCACCACATTCATACATTAATGTTAAGGATTTTAGTTCAATTGGAGAATTGGCAACATTTATGATGAGTTTAATTTTCAATCCGTATAAATATTCAGCATACTTTTGGTGGAAAGATTATTATAGAATTGAAGATTCAACAAAATTTACACTATGCAATTTATGTAAAAAACTTCATGATAATTCACAACCGAAAAAAGTGTTGAAAGATTTTCAAAAATATTACACAGATAATCAATGCCGCAAAGTAGATTAATCCAAAAAATTAGAAAATACATTATAAATTTATGAATTTTTCATTTATTACTATTACTTTATTATAATTATAATTATAATTATTATTAATTTTCTTTTTATCATTAAAAAATTATATTATTTCTATTAATTTACATACGTCAATATATAATTTCATAATATAATTATATTTATCTTATTATTTATCTATATATTTCATTTATTTAATTATATTTGTTAAATTAATTGTAGATTGAAAATATGTTTATCAATACACAAAACATTTTCGTGAATGAAAATATCTATACACTGTATACAATATAAATAATATCTACACAATAGATGGAAATAAAAAATAATAATAATAATAAGAAAGACATTGTCAATGTTTATATATAAATTGAGGTGAGATTATATATATATATATATATATATATATAAAGAGACTTTGGTAAATTGGCTGACGCGAGTAAATACAGAAAAAAAAAAAAAAAACAATGAGAGAAAAATAATAGAAAGAATTTTCTGTCTGTTATTACAAGTGGAATTTGTAATAATGTTATTCAAATTATATTCAGCTCATTACTTTATCGATCCACGGCACAAATTTTTGTATATTTGTATAAACACCAGGTAAATGTTCACGACCACATCCGATTCCCCATGATACTAATCCAATCAAAACATGTCTACCTTCAACAGACATTGTCAATGGCCCACCAGAATCTCCCTAAAACAAATAAGTTATAAGCAATAATAATAATAATTAATATTATAATTTTTATTTATTTATTTATTTATTTTTTTTTTTTTTCTGACCTGACATGAATCTCTTCCACCCTCTTTATATCCAGCACACAAAAAAACATCGTGAATTGTTTCACGTCGACCAGCAGCTCTAAACCACCGCTGACAACGTTCATTTGGTATAACTTCAACTTCAACTTCTTGTAATACGGTTGGAGCTGAACTTTGACCGTGTCTTGTACGTCCCCAACCGGCAACTGTTGCAGTACGTCCTGATATTTTTAAATTTTTCGCTGGTAAACATACTGGAACAATGTGCTGTTTGAATGCCACTGAACGCGATAATTTCACCAATGCCACGTCATTTCGAAAATCCGTTGGTGAATATTGTGGATGAACCTGTTAATTTTAATTATCGTTATATTTATCAAATATAAATACTAAATACACAATACATACGTATAATTGTAATATTATTATTATTATTATTATTTACCTCTTTACGTTCAATATTGTATTCTTCATGTAAATATTTTTCATCGGCGTCTCTGACGTCCCACTCGCCTAATCTCACTTTTAAATTATTATTCGACGATCTAAAATAAATTGATTGATAAAAAATTATGTTAAAATAATTTATGAGGAGGACCATTAATCCTTCCTCGCCACGTTTAAATTGATTTTTTTTTTTTTTCTTTTTTAATACTCACGTTGCAACACAATGAGCAGCTGTAACGACCCACCGATTATTCAATAAAGCACCACCACACGATAATTTTTTTGATAAAAATCCTGACTTGATAATAGCAGCCTGTAAAAACAAAAAAATTGAGAAAAATAAAAAAAATGAAAAAACATAAATTCCATATATTTAACTAATTAATTAATTTTTTCTTCTTTCTTATTTGTATTTTAATCATTTTTTTCTCTTCCTGTTTTTTTTTTTTTTTTTTTTTATATTGATTATAATTAATATTACAAAGAAATCGACAACGAAATAGTACAAGTGTCCGCGGTGAATTACTGAAGTGAAAAATCCAAACGAACGAAAAAAAAAAATATATATATATATATAAACAAATAAACAGTAAAAAATTATGTGTACATCAAATAATAAATTTGATGTATTAAAGAACCAAATAAAAGAAAAACAGAAAAAAAAAAACAAAAAAAAATAAATGAATAAATAAAATCAAGATGACAATAATAATGAAATAATAAAAGAGAAAAAGAAAAAATAAAAAACCAAACGAAAGGATTTATAGACAATAGTATAGTAATAATATCGTGAGTGTTTTTGACCGTATCACACAACAGGACTCTCACCTGCCACGGATGACTGCCAAAGCTTGAGCTGTGTCCACCAACAATTCTATTGCTACGTGTATACAATTCGCCACAACCTGTAAAAACAAATAAATAAAAACAAAAAAATAATAATTAATAATAATAATAATAACACTAAATATAAAATTGCAGAAAAAAAAAAAAATCCAGTAAAACAAGAGATAAAATATAAATAGTGTGGAAAAAGTGAGAATTATTTCGTATTAAAAATTTTCTATGATATATTATATTTCTTTTCCATTCATCTCATCATGCATCTGTGTATGTGCCTTAACTTCTGTAAAGATAAATAAACAATAATAATAATAATAATAATAATAATAAACAATTAATAATAATTAATAGTAATAATAATACTAACAAGTGGAATTTCTACTTGTAGAATAATAAAAAAAAAAAAGGAAAGATTGTAGGTGAGAAAAAATACAATAAAATAATTATCCAATATGTGAGATTATGTGATAGAGATGAGAAAAAATAAAGAGTGAGATAGATAGTATGTGCACTTGTGCTCCATCAAGTAGATTCTCCAAAAAGTCCATTTTGCATCAAACATTCAATGTGTGAATTTATTATTTATTCATTATTTTTAGATCTGTATATTTTTTTTTGTTTTTTTCTTTTTTTTTTTGCATAAATTTTTTCAATTTAACACGTGATATTGGTGTTTGATTACCACGATATTCGGTGTGATCCTGTGCAAAATTGGAATAATCACCGATATTTCCGTGATGTGATGATAAACTTGACGTGTGCTCATCTTGATGTGGATAATAATTACTTGGATAACCGGTATCTGGACGATTGAGGTAGCTAGGTCGATAGGATTGATCATTGGATGAATGATCCTGTTCCCAACCAGAATAAATTCCATCAAATATACCGCTATCCACATTATCATTATTATTATTATTATTATTATTATTATCATTATTATTATTATCATGATGTAAATGATGATGTGGTTGATTTGTATTTGAATTATGTGATTGTTGATGGTGATACTGATGATGAAGATGATGGTGATGTTGTTGTGGTTGATGCTGTGGCTGATGATGTTGTTGTTGTTGTTGTTGTTGCTGCGGCGGATGATGATGATGATTTGATGATGGAGAATTCGGTCGTTGTGGTCGTGTAATTCCATTTCCATATATTCTCACATCATCATCCACATACGGTCGTTGATTCGCCAAGTTTAATGAAAATGCTATAAATTAATCTATCTCAAGTTCAACCGTTCGTTTTTATTTTTATATATTCATTTATTTATTCACACATACAGATTATTTTTCAAAAGAAATAATTCTTTTTTTTCTATTACCTTATACTTAAATATATTTATAATCTCCATTTACTTTGACATTTTTTATATTAATAAAAGTGAAATTTTTTGGGAAAAAAAATTTTTTTTTTCTTTTTTTTTTCAATTTAATAAAATGACTATACAAAAAAAAATTAGATGGCAAAAAAAAAAATTGAATACTTGATTATGGATTTCAAATTGCATTTTTTTTTTGTTTTGTTTTTTGTTTTTTCTTATTCACACGCATGAGAATTTACTGTAGAATGGGCGAGGTCGCGAATTGTTCCGCCACTCACACTATTTATTTATCATTATATATATAAATTTTACTGACCTAGAAATTATAACAGTGAACTATATGAATTTTATTTATTCATCTTTAGTTTTATTACTATTATGTATTTTTATTTTTTTATTTATTTATTTTTTTTTTTTATATATATATATATATTTTATTTCTATCTAAAAAAAACAATCAAATAAATAAATAATAATATAAAATAAATGTATAAATATTATACTCACTGGCATTTTGCAATACTCCAATGGTTGATCTCGGTGGATCTTTCTCTGGTATATCATCATCATCATCAACGCAGCAACTCCATATTAATCCACCTGAACATGAATCAACGAGTCTTCCACCACCCAATACACAACTAAAACTCAATCCACACTCGAATTTTTTCCCTTTGTGTTTACACGTTTGCGGTATCACTGTAATAATAATAAAATAAATACATACAAAATAATAATTTGATACAGTTGTGATCAGGATAATAATAAAATATCTAGAACAGAATAATAATCATCGCGACCATGTGTTTTCCACAATAGTGAGATGAAAAAAAAAAAAAAAACAGAAAAACAAAAAAAAAAATCAAATAATAATAAAATGTAAAATAAAATATCATTTTATTGTCTCTTGTTTTATTTATTTCTCACAATTTATTCCAAAAAATACTCTAAAGTTTAATATCATCACATACTTCTACCAAGCATATCCATTATTCCACTTTGTAAATGTCCACCGTGTCCACCGTGTCCACGATAATCCTCATTTGTAGTATAATTTTTTTTTTTCTTAAGCGTCTCAACTAACAATAATCCCTGCTCGTGACTCGTTAATTTACGTAATTTACCACGTCTCACTCTATTACCATTATTTAATTGTTCATTATTTAATTCATTTTTATTCCATTGAAATTTCAATTCATCCAATACACGTTCCAAATCACTTATTTTTTCATTATCATTATTATTATCATTATTATCATAAAAATATTGAAAATCTGATAATTCTAAATTTGAATAATCATTATTTATCATTTTACTTTCGATTTTATTATTATTATTATTATTGTTATTATTATCATTTAAATATTTTTTATCAACATTTTCACTTATTCTATCAATTGTATGATATTTCCCATTCACAGGATAATTCCATTTTGAATATCCAATATTAATTGATGGCGATTTATTAATACGACGTCGTGTACCATCCGTTGTATAAATATTACGTCCGTATATATGATTAATTGAATTAATTAATATAAATAATATAAAAAAAAATTTCCACATTACATTTTTAATATAATTTTTATTGTCATTATTTATATTATTATGGCCATTATATTGATATAATTTAATTTTTATTCGCCACATAATTGTGTGCAAACACAATACGCGGTGGTACACACTCAAAAATGAAAGAATAAAAAATTTAAAAAAAGAAAGAAAAAAAATATTTTTTTTTTTTCTCAATTTAATTCATTCACAATCTCAAATTTATTCTCATTTTCGACCAATTAATTGTGATATATTATTATTATTATTATTATTATTATTATTATTATTATTATTTATAGGTACTCAATTCAATTCAAATGGTATAGCAAAACAGTAAAAAAAAAAAAAAGAAAAAATCGCCATTTGATTTAATTTTTTTTCGTTTTTTTTTTATTTCAATTTTTTTTAATTATAAAAAACTTTTGATTATGTATTAATTTTTTATTTTTTGTTCTATTACTGTTATTATTATCATTGATAATTTGTCGGTTTTTATTTTAATTTATTGCCACCACTGTCGTTGTTGTTGTTATCGTGTTATTTTTTTGTTTCTTTTCACGTGCTTCTATCGAACACGAGACAGGCTGAACTGCCAAGCGACGTCTGTCACGCTCACGCGATTGAACACTCGACGTTTACTTCTATTCTGTGTGTATGGTGGTTGGACTCGTCTTCGCTTTGCTTTCACCTACTTTGGGGGGCTTTCCCGACAACAACACGCCTATAAACCCATAATCATTTCCATACATTTCATTATCAATTCATTTTATTTTATTTATTTCTTGATATATACATATTTTTTTTTCGTCTATTATTTTGTTTGTTTCAATTTATTCAATTCTCTTCCGCAATTCTTGGAATCAACTTTTTAATTTTTTTAATTTTTAATTTTTTTCTTTCTTTTCAAATTAAAAAATTAAAAATTCATACTAGTGACTTTAAATAAGTTTATGAATTTAAATGACACAATAAAAAATAAGGAAGTAATTATATATAGATATATATACATAATCATTTTGCCTTTTTTTTTTTTAAATATATATATATATATATATTTATTTATTCATACCACACACAAATGTATGTATATGTGTATATATGAATTAACGTGAGTTATTATTATTTTTTTTGTAATTATTATTTTCCATTGATTATTATCTCTCTATTGACTTTAATTTTTGTCTCGTTTATATTTTTTTGTTTACGATCGTAAATAAAAGTATAATGTGAACTATTTAAAAAAATATATATCTGTGTAATATTTGAAGTGAAAAAAGAAGGTGAGAAAATTTGTGAAAAGAAAATAAAGAAAGAGAAAAAACAAAAACAAAAAAATGATTTATAATATTTGGGTGTCATTGTCATCATCGTTGTGTTCCAGTTGGCCCGTGCGTGTATATTATTTTCAAGAGAAGAAAATTTCTTTTGTTAGAATACGCATAAAAAAAAAAAAAACGATACTGTATAAGTAAAATCAACGAACAACGACAAAGACGTGAATGTGACGACGACTGAAACGTATTGCTCGCTCGCTCATTCACTTTACTCATTTATTTTTGCGTGCCTTTCTCTTTCGTACCAAAATTGTATTTGTATGTGTACACGTACACATGGACACATAAATTTGTCGTCTTGTATACATAAAAATATTGTGAATTGGCAACAAATTGTTGCTGGAGAGGAGGGATGAGGTCTGTTAATGTTCACGCAAGAGAGAATTACACACGACATACAACACAATATTCACGACACAACCATGACTTATTATCTCTGGAGCATGTCCAGTATCCTCGCTAAGAATTTTCAGATCGTGTGACTCGAATGACGACTCAGTTGGAACACGATATTTTTTAATATTCGGTATGAAAATTAAAAGATTCATTCGAGAAATATTAACAAAGAGAAATAAACAGAAAAATAAAAACAAAAAAAATTTTTTTTTTTTTTTTTTCTTGTATTTAAATGTAAAATTATACTCACATCCTAATTCATCGAAAAAACGTGATTTTTCACCGGATATTTCATTAGTCTCCAGATTTTTTTTGTTTACCCCAGCAACTAAATTTTTAAAAAAAAAATAATAATAAATAAAAAATTATTAATTATAAAAATTATAATTATCATGACTAATATAATATTTACTCACCGATAATTGATAAATATTTGTCATTACGTCGTCCATGCACTTTCGTAAAATTCATTGATAACAATAAAAAATACAGACTAACAATAAATACCAATAAAAATTGTCTATTCATCATCATTAAAAATTCAAAAACTTTTCCCCAAAAGAAAAAAACAAAAAAATATGTATATTTATACATAAATACAATTATATAATTTATAAATTTCCATGATTAAAAAAATATAATTTATCATCCATCATTTTGTTTGTTTGTTTGTTTGTTTTTTTTTTCTCCAATCGTTGATTAAAAAAAAATGTTTTCTTCCTCGTTCCAATTAATTGAAATCATCGTAATTTCAATTACCAATTATTGAATATTTTATAAATATTATTACAAAAAATCAATATAAACATATATAATATACATATATATATATACATATGAGAAATAATGAAAGTCAAAAAAGTGTATCAAATAAGTGCATGGAGTAGTAATACACAATTCCTTTTTACATTCACGTGTACACAACTCAATCGTACAATCCAAGATAAAAAGTGGGACACGAAAGCAGGCCACTGAAACAAGTGGAACGTCTTTTAGTGCTTGTATATATACATATTCTGTATCCATATATAAATATACACATCTACATACATACATACATATATAAAAAATATACAAAATCACTTTATTCACAACAGTAAAACACAAATGATAGTTTTACTCGCTCTACATGTGAAATCACACCAATGGTATTATATATAAAATAACCCAAGACAAATTATATACCAATCAAAAAATTTTTATTATATATCATCTCATCACAATTCTCTAATTTTAATAATACACACACACACACATATATATATATATATATATAAATGTTCATTTTATCGGTACGTGTCATTAGTGAAAGTTGTGACTTTCAACTTTTTCAACCCATTGAATAAAAATTTCGTTTATCATGTTGCATTTATTATTATTATTTCCTATTGTTATTTTTTTATTTTATGAATTATTCAGTTATTGAATGATAGAAATAAAAATATAAATAAATAAATAAATAGTATTAATTCATATTGAACGATGTGAGCAAAATTATTATGTATGAGTAAATAAAAAAATTAAAAAGTGAGGTTATGCATAGTGAATGTGGAAAGAATATTGAAAGGCCTTAACATTGGTAAATTGGCAAGGGCACTTTCGCCGCACGTCAGGTCACCGCACAAACACACACACACACACACACACACACACACACACACACACACACACACACACACACAGAGGTATATATATATACAACGTAACACACAATTGTAGATATCGATAGTTCTTTATATACATATATATTTATACATATTGTTTATTATTATTATTATTATTTTGTTTTGTTTTATTTTTATCTTTAATTGTTTGATGGTGTGATTGTGTGATTAATACAGGATAGAACTTATTTTTGCTCATTTGATTCGCACGATAAATGAAAGCTAAAATTGAACTTTTACTTTGTCTCATTGTTATTACATTATTTTTATTTCCATTATCATCACCATCATAATTATTATGTTGGTTATTGTCTTTTTCTTTCTTTCTTTTTTTTTTTTTTTTTCAAGTTATTTGGTAATTAGTTATTGTTGTTATATTGTCACAGTTAAATGTCACACACGAATTTTTTTTGTGAAAACGCGACATTTCTCTTTGTAATAAACAAACCATAAAATATACAAGAAAATATTAAAAAAAAAAAAAGAAAAAAAAAAACACTTTTTCACGTATAATAGACATTAATAATTTAAAAATATATAGATAATAATAATAATAGAATGAATAATATTTTAAATAATTTTGATTTATTATTCATCAATAATTATTACTTATTAATTATATGATTAATAATATTCAAATTTAAATTTACATTAAAGAGTAGATAAATAAAAAAGATAAAAAAATTAATAAATAACACTCACCTCAATATATGACGATATAAAATATGAAAAGAGAAAAATAATAATAAATTTCTCTTTTTATTTTATTAATTTTTTAAAATATAAATCACTGATAAAAAAAATTTATTTATAAATTTTGAATAGCAATAATACGTGTACGTGTGTGTATATATATATATATATATATTTTTAAAAGTTTTAGTTATTGCATTTATTTTTGATTTGAAGGATAAAATTTCATTTTCAATCTGATTTATTTTAACTACAGTTTTTTTTTTTTTTTTCGTTTTGTTTTTTCTTGTTTTCTCTTTCTTTCTTGTATCAATTATTATTTAGTTTTTGATTATGATGTATAAAAAAATATTAGACAAAAATTTGAGTTTGTGTGTTGCCATGGAATAATGGACAGCACGGGATGTCGTTGACTACTGATGAGGAACCGAAACGTATATCGTTATCCGGTACCATTCCCTTCGCTCTCACTCACTACTACACGCAGCCTCACACACAACTTGTATAAAACCTTCTTCGTCTCTACCACGATCATCATTTAACCGAACTCAACTCTATATATACATATATACATATATATAAAGATTGAATGTCGTTTGTGTGTGACCGAGTGAAATTTCTTCGACTCTTTTATTTCGTTCGACATCTCACTGTACTCATTACACTTTCAATTTTTTTTTTGTTTGTTTTTTTTTTTTTATCTTTGCGCCCCTTTCTCTGTCTCAATTCTCACGAATAATTTTATTTATTTATTTATTTATTTATTTTTATTATTTATCCACTGGATTATGGTGAGAAGTAAAAAGTTTTGTATATAGAAAAGTTGAAGTTAATTTTATGGGTCAATTTGTTAAATATAACTTTTCCCTATGATTAAATAGTAAAATACCCCATATAATTATTTTTCATTTGTATATTTATTATTATTATTAATATTATTATTCATATTTTCACAATGGAAAGTTTTAGAAATATTTTTCTCATAAATTAATTATACATAAATTTTTTTTCTCTATTTTTTTATTTTTTTTTTATATCAAAATATTCACATTTAATTAACTAATAATGAATTATTCAATATTGATTATTTATATTTGATCATGTAAATGATATAATTTATAATTATTGTATTTAATTGTATTTATTATTTTGTTGTTAAATTTGTCGGAGATTTTTGTTGATTCAAAAATAGAGTGAATTTTTCTTGTCCGTTCAGTATCGCCATCTCATATTATATTTGAGAACTGCAATTCCAGTGTGTGAATTTCATATGAATTCTACAAGATGGCGACTATATATATATATATATTCATTGATAATATATAGTATAGTTAGAAACAGCTGGAATTGAGTGATGTGAGTCAGAGAGTATTAAACACACATAATGTCAAAACAAATTCATTAAATTTGAAATTGTTTCAATCGCGTATTTATTTTTTTTCAATTAGTTATTATTTCAATTATCCAATACAATTTATGATGGACGATTCGGAAAAACCATTTGCTTGTTCCTCACCTGGATGTAATATGGTGAATATTTTATAGATATTAATAAACATTTCGACAAAATTTCAATTAAATATAATATTACACTTACATAACCTAACAACTCATACTCAAAAGTTTTTGAAATAAATTATGTTTTTTTTTTTCCTGGCATTTAATTTAGAGTTTCATAAATGAGGATCATTTAATGGTTCATAAAAAGAAACACGATATGATATTAAATCTTGGTATAGGCGGAAAAAATGGTGTATTTGTTGGTAAGAAATATATCATGTGCAATTTTATCAAGTGAAATACAATAATGTTTCAATAAAATTGTACTAATAACTATGTAAAATATTTAAAAGATATATATAATCATGGTTTATTGAATATTATTATTTTATTATTAGCGGATCAAACTCCAACACCAACGAGATTTATCAGAAATTGTGAAGAAGTTGGTCTATTTCAAGATTTACAAAATGTCAATCCATTTGAAGAAACATTCAGACGTGCAGTTGAATCTGGAAAAATTGGTGCATTACCAGAATCTGAAGTACTTCCATTATTTATTGACTAATAACAATTCACAATCAATTTATAAAATTTCTTCATCAACAATATAAATAAACATATTAATTTTTTTCTACAGCTTGCCACAAATGACGACGATACACTGCATACACCACATGTTTTTCCGCATATCGAGGATGAACCATCACCGTGTTCAAAAACCGATGATGAAATTGAAATGATTCCTGAAACGTTAAATAATGAAGATAAAACTATTATAGAAAGTGAAATAATACAAAATATAACATCAAAACAATGTATCACTAAAGAAACGGAAACAATTGTCATTCAAGAGGCAGATACGTCCATTATTCCACCAGTATTAACGTCAACTCCCAGTTTGTATGTATCTTTATTTCTTTATTTCTTCTTTTTTTTTTGTTTTTTGTTTTTTTTTTTTCTTTTCCATACAACTAGGAAATTGTTTTTTGATCATTGATATTAATATTTCAGATCAATAAATGGAAAAGAAGTGCAATTACTTTTGAAAACACAAGATGGATCAATGGTACAACTTTCAGCTATTCCAGTTTCGAATAATAATAATAATATTAATAATAATAATAATAATGTAAAGCAACAATCAAAAACACAAACGACTGCTTTGAAATGTGCTTTAACATCAAATAATTGTGACATAATGCAAAAAAAAAATTCATCAATGTCACGGTTATCATTAGCAAAAATGGTGAGAAAAAAAAAAAGATGAAATGCATTTTATTGTTATTTAATATGTATTATATTTATATCAATTATTATTTTAGCGGTTGCGTCAGGCATTAACGAAAAATGATGCGATAGGAAAAATAACAAAAATATCACAGCATACAAAAATGATTAATGATACAAGAGAATTTGTGGAAAATAAAAGTAGTACGTGCAATGACATGACAAAGAAAAAAGATATACTTGAAAGAAATCGTGCCAGCTCAATGCGATCAAGAGCAAAAAGAAAAGAATGGATACAGCAATTAGAGAGAACAGTAAAAAATGTTAATGCAATAAATGCAACATTACAGTTAGAGATAAGGGCGTTGCAAAATGAAGTGACAAAATTAAAAACAATTTTATTGGCGCACCATGATTGTCCAGTAACCAAAGCTATGGAAAAAGGTATAATTTAATTATTCACAAATAAATAAAAAATATAATAGAATAATATTTTATTTATTCATTTATTTATTTATTTCAGATAATGGTGTAATGGTGAAATCGAAGATAGATTCAATAACATCACAATTTATTCAATCAATACCAATGCCATTAAACGATTGTACATTTTACGGAATAAAACGTAATCTTATAGTTAATGACATTCCAATAGTAACTAAAAAACAATTATTAAACTCACCAAAAAATACGAAACAAGCAATTTTATTACCAAAAATAGATGACAAGTCATTGCCAGTTATAACAAGAATTTATCACGAAAATTCCGATGCATCAATGATAAAATTAATTGATTTTAATAATATTTCAAATAATAACTCAATTGATATTGACAAATCAATTTTGATTGTACAAAATGGTGGTGATAATGACGATGCACAAATACAGGTAGTTGATACACAAGAAATAGTTAATGTTGATCAAAGTTTACAGTTAATTAATGTAGCATCAAAAACAACAGGAACGTAATATTTATTATTGAAAAACAATTTTCATTTGATTTACTGATATAAATCGTACGGGAATACCTTCTACTCATCCCATCTTGAATTTATCATCATTGCAATTCAATATAGACCAAACTTTTAATTGTTTTATTGAATAATATCACTAATGAAACAAACAAAAATATTAATTGTATTAAAAATTAGTATTTCACCTTAGATTTGAAGCGAATATATTGAAGATGTAAGTTAAAATATATACATATCATGTATTTATATATGTAATAGAGATAAAAGAAAAATCAAATGGTTTATTATTATTATTATTATTATGGTTATCATATTCAATTTATTAATTACATTCAGTGTGGTTTATATTTCAGTGATTAATATTAAATAATACAAAAAGTAGATCTGAAAACATAATATTTTTCATATTTATTAATTTTTTTTTTTCTCTTTGCAGTATCTGTAACCCTCGGGCCCTTATCAGTTCTCCGTCCAGTTGTCAGAAAAATTTTACACCGGACAAGAGAATGATAAGGGGCTTTAGGCACATATGTTCCAATCTTCATAGAAAAAAAAAGTAAAATAAGAAATAAAAGCAGAAAAAAATTCCTTCTTTTATATAAATTTATAATTTAATTATAAATATAGTGTACATTTTTTTTTTTTTTTTTTTTTTTTCGAATTTACTCGTATCATTGTATACATTTCTGTTATTGACACATGTACACAAAATTCACGGATTATTTTTATTTTATTTTTGATCCTACGACAATGGAATACGCCAAAAGGCAGACCTCGACAAACCATTCAGAAGGAAGTTGAGAGATAAGGTTCAGTTGAATTCTTGAAGATATGACCTCAAAACATTGAAAAAAAAAAAAACAAGAAAATAATATAACATGAAAAAAATTGTATATGAGAGAAATAGAAGTTAAAAATATTGAACGATACTGATCGATGTTGTCATATTTTTTTTTTTTTTTTTTTTTTTTCATGAATCCAATGCCAAACTAGATATGGTATATACACACACAAACACTGCTATCGACATTGAGCTATCGTCAGCAAATATCCAACAACGGTTTTTCTATGTTGATGGAGAATGAGTGTGAGTGTGATATAAGAACAAATGATCTTGTCTTTTCTTCTCACTATTTTCTTTCTTTTTTTCTTCTATTTTTTCCTTCCGCCTTTTTACACTTCTACAAAATTTATTTTACTCTTCAAACTATTTTTAATCTGTACCCACACACATTTAAATATTTACGAATGAAATTTTTGCTATTATCAAATCGTGTCACACGCCAATATATTTTTACAATCAAAAATCCAATTTAAATAATTTAATTGCCATATTATATAATAATTCATATAAAAATAATTTATATTTTACACTTTTACCTCAATAAACATGAAATTTATTATTTTTTTTAATACTTGAAAGAATAAAAAAAAAAAAAATTACGTAGCAGTAATAAATGTAAATTGGTATGAAAAATGATATTGTGTTGATAACAAATTTACATTTGGAAACACAAGTAATTCATTGTGTCGTCAATGATATGTACATATATACGTAAGAATGTATAATACAAACGTGAATTTCAAACTCCATTTAACCTTCGTCAATATAAGCGCGAGGACATTTTGATGACTCATATGCACAATAAATACAAAAAACAAAAAGACAATATAAAAAAAAAATGTATAAAGACAAAAAGATAAAAGTAAAAAAATATTATAAATTTCATACCATTTTTATATTGACCTTTTTTTCTTTTTTTTTTTTCGTCCATCTTATTTACTGACTATTTTCACATAAATATCTTCTCGCTGAAAAACAAATAAATAATTATAACAATAACAATGAAAATAAAAAAGTTAATAAGATTAATGAAATAAAAAAAAAATAGAAATTATTAACGAATTAAATACGTTGTTCTATACCACGAGGTGCGAACATGGAGGAATGAAATACACCGGGTCACGTGCCGCGCGTGCGCAGTTTGCCAACGAATCCACGACCCCATCTCATTATTATTTTTTCTCTCTCTAACTCTCTTTCTTTTGCTACTCTTCTCCTCTCGCCATATCCCTCCTCCACGGTCAAACGGTATATTCCGAAAAATTTATGTCTCAACATTTTTACCACCATCACCACGCGCCACTTTCCAAGTTCACTTTTCATCGTATTTTCCACTCACTCTACATTCAATTTTTATATACTTACAGTCACACTACACAGATATATATATAAATAAATAAATTCAATGAAATTATTGAAACAAAAAAAAAAAAAAGAACAATAATTATTATAATAAATTAATAAATAAGTATATCTCAACATATTATTTCAAATACACAACGAAATATTTCATGTTGATTTTACACGTTTCAAAAAAATTATTTTGTACGAAAAAAAAAAAACAAAAAAAAACAAAAAAAAATTAAATAAATATCTCAAAACAATAAAATTAAAATAAAACAATTAATAACATATAATGATGATATATTATGTGTATTTAATTGTAAGACGTGAAATAATGTGAATAAATAAATTTTCACGTACGAGTGAGTACGTGAGATAAATAACGATGGCTGTAGTGAAGTGAACTGAATCGCCTGTAAAATCCCCTGTACTGCTAGAGCCCCACGAGGTGAAGTTTGCAGGCTGCTGCTACTACTACTGCTGCTGCTGCTGCTGCTGCTGCTGTTGGTGGTGGTGGTGATGATGATGTTGCTCGCGCCACACAGATGAGGGCGCCTTCTTCTGTCAATTCTTCTACTTCCCTCTCTATCTCTCTCTCATACAAACACCTAGGCACACATTGAATCGGTCTCTCTTACACTTGCACTGTGCCACGCGTTACACTTTGCTGTCGATTAAATTACAAGTACACACGCACTTAGAGACTGAAAGAAATTCGTACAATTAACAATAAAAAAATATATTTATCGTATTATTTATTTACTTCTTATTTATTATTATTATTATTATTTTCTTTTGTTCAAGTCACGCAATAATAATTTAATGGTCACGCACAAAATGCGGATGAAAATGATATTGAATCTCAATTGAAGATTTTATTTATATAATCGAATGGAGAAAAAAATGATAATTAAATTTTCAAAGAAAAATATATAAATTAATGATTAATGATAATAATAAAAATAAGTAAATTAATAATGATGTATAATAAATTATTGATTGAAATCTGAAAGAAACAGAAGAAAATCGTTATTAATACTATTATTTTTATTTCAAATTATATAATCGAATGTATTTTTTCATCTGATGAGCCTCACACACGCAATATTATTATTATTATTATTATTATTATTATTATTATTATTATTATTTTCTTTATCGATGAATGGGGGAAATAGAAATCACGAGATTTATTATTATCAAATATAATTGTGTGTGAATTATTTTCTCACATGTCTTTCGTGTTTCATTTATCATTTATTTTATATTTCTTGTTTGTTGGAGAATATATATATATTTTTTTTTCCCCATTTTTTTCTTTTCTATCTCTACAATTTTCGATTACAATTAATTTTCAGATTGTGATTTGTATTAATTTACAAGATGATATTGTCGAGGATCACGAGAAGTGAAAACAAAAAATAAAAAATAGAGATTGAAATACACACGTGTCATTCCAAATCCCTCAACGTATAAAAAAAAAAATATATATTTCAATTAAATATTTGATTGTTGTGTTACCGTATCGTCATATTTTATCTATACACTTCTGTAAATGCAATTCAATATTGTTTTCCAAATTCACATGTGAACATCACAGTTGTGCCATCAATCATTTATCATCATCGTCTTCAGAATTAAGTCCACCATTTTTGTCAATCTGAAAATTAATAAATAAACAAAATTAAATACAATAAAATCTATACACACACACACACACACACACACATATTTATGAAGACATTTATATAATAAAAATAAAAATTATTATAATAAATGTCACATTTAAAATAATGATAAATATAAAAAAATGAAAAAATAAAAAATTCCATTCATATTTTGTGAATTTAATTAGTAGATAAAATAATGGTATTTAAATTAATTTTGTCATCTCATGTCACATTTATTATTATTATAGAGGGATGAAAGTATAAAGGGATAAATTAAATATAACACGAATTATCCAATAATCGCACAACATGACAATGATATCAACGATAATCTCATATTCAATCTTTTATTCTATCTTTTTTCATATCACCCGATTATTTTTCACTTCAACTGTCATATATATACATATAAATACGCAAACGTCAAGAATAAAAATGTAAATGTATTGTGCATTGTATTCAAATACGGATGTATACATTTATATATTCTTGAATAATATAACCGTGATTTTATTCGAATCGACTCGAGGGATAGAAATAAAAGGAAAAAAACATACACAAACACACACAAAAGAGATCATCATCAGGTCGATTTTTCTACTAACACCAGCCATTACCACTAACCACGAAAATACAATTAAATTCATATAAACAGTTTCTTTTTGTTTATTTGTTGTTTTTTTCTCTCTTTCCTTATTCCTACTCATTAAATTCGGTATATAATTGATTTTATAACTGGAGAAATTAATTTATAAATATAAAATGAAAAAATTAATATGAAAAAAAAACCAAAAAAAAAAATACTTTTGAGAACACGTGATTAAATTCTATGATGAAGAAAGTAAATTTTATTTTCGTTTTTGTTTATTTATTTTTTATTTTTTGTTTTTTACGACACAGTAAGAGAGTAAAACATTAAGAAAATTAATTTATAAAATAAAAACAGTAATAAATAATAATAATAATGTATTTTTTTTTATTATCTTTAAAAATTTCATTTTGTATTGGGATTTTTATTATCGTTCAAAATAAATAACTGTATAGATGAAATTTTCCGGATTTTTTTTTTCTTCAATCTTACGTAAGATTATATACATTTACGTGCGTGTGTATTATATTATATTGGACATATTTTAAGAGGGTTCTCGTGTGTGTGTGTGTGTGTTTGTGTGTCTACAATCGTATGCGACCCCGAATTCTATTACCTATGCAAATTCAATTTTATTGAACGCCACGTAATATATCCCATGTTTTGACCTTTACATTGTTCGTCGACCTCACTGTCTCACTTCTAACTCTTCCTCTTTTTTCTTCATTCTATCTTTCACGTCCATATAAAACACTCACTCTCAATATTTTTATCTATCTTTGTCAATATTGTTAATGCACATTGTGATTATATCATTGTGCTTTATAACGCAAAATTATTTCAAATACTCACTCGTAATGTTACGTTGTCATTTAATAACTAAAGTGTGTCATATTATACGACCCATGTGAAAAAAAAAAAAAAAAGAAGAGAGAGAGAAAAGAAAGAAGAAAAAAAAAACTAGATAAATTGATATCTATAATCTTAAAAAAAAAAAAAGAAACAGTTTTATTGCTAGTTTTTTTCTTTACCCAATTAATTTTTACCTTTATCACTGTGAAATTTATATATATTTTTTATTTTTATTGAATGACGTGAAGAGTGAATAGATATAAGAAAAAAAAAAAATTTTTTTTAAATGAAAATGAAAATGAAAAAAAATTTTTTCAATGCAACTTTTGATTAATCAATGAAATTGCCCAGCAGCTACATAACCTACATTCCACTTTATATTGGATTTAATTGATATGTTTATTCTACACAGACAAATTATGTTCCACACAAATATAATTTAACACACCAATATATATACACAAATTAACGATGAGCATAAATACATTCATCTTTGAGACACACACCACGTAATTGCTATTAAGAGCGACAATGTAGGACGCATGGTAATATGAAACCTCATGAGACAATAATGATGATAATTATGTGGAATCTAATTTAAAGAAATAATAATAATAATAATAATAATAATAATAATAATAATAATAATAATAATAATAAATATATGTATCAATGTGAGCGAAATAAAAACAGAGTGAGGAAATGAATTTAAATGAAAAATAAAGAATTTTTAATAATAACTTATCGTTATGAAAGTCAATTAGTAATTTCAAGTATTTTATTCTAATCGTATTGACACGTATTTTTATATGTTATATATATATATATATATTTTTTTTTTTCTTTTTTTTTTAATTATAATTTTTAATAATAAGAATAAAAATATATCATCATGTGATAGAAGTCGAATGATAATTTTTCGTGTTTTTTTTTCTTTTTTTTTTCTATATATTTTATAAATCATATAAGTATAATTTGAAATATATATTATAATTTGTATGAAGGGTATTAAATTTTTCTTTAAATAAATAAATAAATAAATAATGATTTTAAAGTGATTTTATCAAATTTTGTTTTTTCTATCTCTTTTTATCAAATTTTTTTTTTTTGTTTTTTTTTTTATTTTTTACAAAGAAGGATTTTATCAAATGTCAAACAATAAATGTGTATTGAAATTAAATGAAAATTTTTATTTATTTATTTATCTATTTATTCATTTATTTATTTATTTATTTATTTATTCATTATTATTATATTCAAATTAATTATATATATATTTAGAGTTTATACGTATGCACGTGTATCTCGTATTATTTCTCACGTTTGAAGAGGCCCAACTATTCACTCACGTAAAAGTCAATGTAAAAACACAACGTATACTATATATATATATAGCACTTTTTATCCAGAGGAGTTAACGTGTTCTCTCTCATGTTGGCACCCCCGTCATCGTTGCCAACGGCTCATTGGATTTCGGGTGCAAAGCCACACCGATGAACACGGGAGACATTTAACACACACACACACACACAAAAAAAAAGCGAATTGAATGAGAAAATAGAACTAATAAACAAAAAAAAAACACGAGAGGGAAAGACCGAGGGAAAGTAGAACGAGGGCAAAAATGAAGTCAAAGGGAAAATTGGTAGTGGATGAAAATCGTATGGCTAACGTGAACTTTTTCACACACATAACAGACACGATAAAAAAAAAAATGAATTCGCGGGTCGACATAGACATTGCCATGACCTCAACTGCCACACATTGCAATGAACATTGAACATATATATATATACGTGTATACGATAAAGCAGAGCAAACGAGTAGCAAAGAGGAAAAAAAAAATGAATTGAAGCAAAGTGCAATGTACTGGAAAAAAAAAAAAAAAAAAAAAAAAAATTCATCTCTAGTGTTTGAAATGTGGGCACATTTTTTTTGTCCCCCCCTCCTCCTCCCCTTTTCAGATGGAAATGCGAGTGTATTATTGACGATATGGATATTTAATATAAAAATATAATAAAAATTTAACATAAAAAAAAATATATATATATAGTCAATTGATAAATAACGTCAGGATAAAGATGAATTGTTGTATATGTAGAAAAGTGTGTGAGTAAGATAAACAAAGTGTCATAACATAGTGGGACAACTCAGAGCACGATTGATAATAACATACGTGTGTAATTGGCTAATGATATAATACAAATGAAAATACAAACCACAGCTAAATTTTATATATATATATGTCGTTGAAATGCGGTGTATTGAGAAAGAACAGATGAACTTGTATATTGCATAAGTATTTATACGTGTAAAATGTGAATGTAAATGTGTTGGATGATAGTTAAGGTCAATGTTTTTGGGACGGTAATTTGGCCGGAGCCAAGAGAGCGGTTGCTATGCCAACGTTCAAGTGAGAGAGAAAGAGGAGAATGAAATTGTACGTGCTGGTAGGGGTGTATATATGCGTATGTGTATGTGTGTGTGTGTGTGTAAAACAGTAGGATGGAGTAAGGGCACGTAAAATAGGGGAAACAACGTGAGCCAGAACCCAAGAGAGCGAGAGGGAGATTTATGTGCTTAGACCAGACGACATTGAGAACGAGAAAGAGAATGAGAAGTGAAGGCAAGTAAAGAAGTGAGTAGGTAAAGTATTGAAGAGAACTATAGTTATATATATATATATGTAAGAAAAAAAAAAAAAAAAAAAAAAAAAATTACTATCGTTCCTTTCTATCACATTCAAATAGTACGTACTCCTATTATTCTTTTCTCTCTTTCTTTTTTTACTTTTACTCTTTTTTTTTTTTTTTTTTTAAATCTTTTCTTCTCATTCACTTTATTCACGGTTTTTTTTTTTTTTTTTTTTTTTTTCTGCTCGATTATTTCCATCTCTCGGTCTCTCTTATCATTGGGCACAATTTTACGCCCATTCCAATGGTTTTCGAGTACACGAGAATTTAAAAATCAAAGTACCCTACACGCTAATTGCCCTAACGGATGTGCACTCAGGAAAGAAAAAAAAAAAAAAAAAGATTCTATATATATATTTATACATAAATTGACTGTATAATAGTGCAAGGATGTAAATAATGACGGTTTTCTTTTACTCTCATTATTATTTTCCTCTCACTTTGTCTCGTCTTATCGCCAAATTTTTAATTATCAATTCAAAGTGTTCACTGTAAATTATTCTATTGAGACTTATTAATAATAATGTACTATATAATATAACATTCAATAAATTATGATAATAATAATAATTATTATTATTAAAGTTTTAGTGATAAAATTTGAATTGAATCATATTAATTAGAAGTAAAATTAAATTTTTTTCCGAATTATTTTTTCCATAAATAAAACTTGGTAAAATTTTAGCTGGAATTTTTTGTTTTTTTTTTTTTTTTCATTCAATTTGTTGAACGAATGGACAGACCAATACTTTGAAATGATGAGAAAAAAAAAATTTCTATATCTTTTTTTTTTCTGGTTTTTCTTTAATAAAAAGAAATAATAAATAATTAAATGAAAATTGATAGAAAAAGAAAAGAAAAAAAAAAAAAATTATTTAAATGAAAATACTAAAGTGAGACATGATGAATTTATTTGGTTCAAAGTAAAAGAGATAAAAATTACTAAACCAGATTTTTCCACATCTGCTTTATTTTATTATTATTATCATTATTATTGTATATATATATATATATATATATTTTTTTTTTCCACTTTCAAGCACAAAGCAGTCACCAAAAACCACTCACCCACACATAACAGGCACTGGCACAGACACAGATGGACAATATTTTTTTTAATTCTATTTATTTTGTATTAATTGTTTTTTAGGTTTCTCTACACGATTCACTTTGTAATTTTTTTCTACTACACTACTCGTAGATAACACTAACACTATTAAATACACTCTCTGCATGTGTATATATATATATGTGTGTGTGTGTGTATGTGTGTGAGAGAGAAAAAAAAGAAAGAGAAAGAGTATGTGACTGGTTTGTCGTGCAAACAAAAACAGTATCAACCCGGTTGGTTATGAGACAAAACGACTGACCCAAGCTCGCAGTTTGCGGTGAGAACGTTCATTTAGATTTTTCGTTTACGTGTGCACACTAATATTTGGCCACGTTTTTAATGTGACAAAGATAACGAATATTTTGATAAAGTCAATTCATCGTTTTTCATCTTCCAATCTCTTTCTTCCCTTCTCTCATTCTATATTCGTTATTTTATCTTTGGTTAATCGTATAATTTTCAATAATGCAACGTTGCATTATATATAAAACATATTTGATTTTAATTACATTACAAATTTTATTTTTCTCTTGAGGTTTGTTTTTGTTTTTTTTTTTTTTTTTTTTTTTTTTTCTATAAAAAATGTAGGATAAAATTAATTATATATATTTTTTGGATTTATATTGAATAGAATTAAAGTAAATGGTGTATTAAGAAATTAATATTCACGTCGAGGGAATATGAGAGATCAAAAGTGATGGAAAAAAAAAAATAGGAAATAAGTTGATTGGAGGAGAGATAGGGGGAGAGAAAAAGAGAGAGGAAGAAGGAAAAAAATTGGTAGAATGAGAGACAGACACTTTGTCATTAATTACTCTACCCGACGATTGGACCGTCGCGACGAGTTATGTTCAACTAGAGGTAGACAAGTGAGTCAAGTCAAAGTCTTTTTTGTTCATCCAACCACTCGTAGCGAATTAAATTTTATCGATGAAAGTGCATCACCCACTACTTTTCCATTTTCACCTTCATTTATTATTCTATCATTCACTACTATACTTTTACTCCTCTATAATCCCATACTTATTCTCTACATAAAACACAACACTCATTTTTCATTCACTCTTCATTGAGTTGGAACACTGAGGGAAAAAAAAAAAAAAAAAAAAAAAAAAAAAAAAAAAAAAAAAAAAAAAAAAACAAATACCCCAAGATAAAATCATAGTGAACATTGCAAGTGGTCAATTAATAATTTTTCATTGCAATAAACTGTAAAAATTCTTCTATCATGATGGAATAACCTCAAATTATATTTACATTCTTATTCATATATAAACAGAAAATATACCATGTGGTCACAATATTTCTGCTTCAATATTGCACATAACCATAATCTTCTTCTTATAATTATTATATTTATTTTCCCTCTCTCTTTAATAACTATTCCACCCTCTTTCCTCTTTCTATTTTTTTTATTTTTTTTTTATTTTTTATTTTCAGTTGTATAACCACTAAAGTACACAACATGCACTCTAAATGTGGCTTTTCGTACTTGAAATTTGTTTTTTTTTCTTCTTTTCATTTCTTTTCATGCAAAGAGAATTTTTTTTCAATTTTTATTTTTTATTTTTTATTTTTTTTTTTTTCCCACCACTTTACATACACCCACACACGTATTAATATATAAATAAAATATTACATCTTGTTTTTTTTTTTTTTAATTTTTTAATTTTTTATTATTTCATTCATTCACTCCCACTCAATCTCGTTTTCACTATTGACATCACGTTTTCATTGGTTAAGTGAGGAATGTCATTCGTAGAAGAAATCTTGTACGCCCAAATTGCTCTTGGATTAACCCTCAATTCTAATGAGAAACGTTTCACTGACTCGCTTCCTTCTCCCACTTTTTCACTCTCTTCCTCTCTCTTATTATTATTATTTTTTTTTTCTCCTTTCTTTCTCCTTCTATATACATATAAAACGTTACAAAATATAACGAGATACACCAACTTAAAATCTTCATGGACATAAAAGATAACACTTAAACGAGATTTAGTTGGCTGTCCACTTCATTATCTCCAAATTAATTTGTCTTTACAATATATATATATTATATAGGTTAAGTTATTGTGAAATTTAATTCATCGACAAAATTGTACGACATTAATAGTTAAACTAAACCACTTAATTTGTCATAGTCATCAACATCATCATCATTATATAAAGAATGAAAAAAAAAAAAAAAAAAAACAGCATTATAATGTATATTATGTCATACGAGCATTATGTGTACGTGTATGTATATGTATATGGTGTGAGTGCAGTAATAAAAGAGGTTTTATTTAATATACAGTTTGATTTAGTAAACCTAACGGATGTGTATAATAATGATAATAATAATAATAATAATAATAATAATAATAATAATAATAATAATAATGATAAATATATATATATATGTATTTAATAAAACATTTATTTATATAAAACGTGCGTGTTAATAAATGAAATATTTATTATGAAGAGATATATAAAAATTAATAATTAATATTATATATATATATATATGAAAAGTATGAGATAATATATTTGTGTGTGTATAATGAGATGAGAATTAAAAGAATTTAATTGTGAAAGATATTTGTGTACATCTCGAAAGTATGAACGTGAAAAAAAAAAAAGAAGAGAAAGAAAAAAAAAATAATAATTATTATAATAATAATATTGATGTGAGAAAGATGATGAGGCTCTTAATTGTCTGGTTGGATAAATGTTGACGAATAAATATAGCGAATGGATGGATCTGGTAACGTCACGTTAAGATGTGACACATACAAACACACACTCATATGTATATATATATATATACATTTTTATGTCGTATGATTATGGGGACGAGGAGTTTGAATATATAATCGAGAAGAAAAAAATAAAAATTATTCGTAAATATTTGTGTATATGTAATGTAATCGTGATTTAACAATGATGAAATAAAATTTAGTATAAATTAATAAATAAAAAAAGTGAATGATTTGTAATATTATGGAAGATGAAAATTAAATAAATAAATAAAAAAAACAAAATAAAACTTTTTTTTTTTGTATTTTTTATTATTATTATTTTTTTTTTTCGTTATTTAATTTTAATAAATAAAAGTGAAATAGTGAATATTGAAGAATGTGTGAATGAAGAAAAAAAAATTGTTGTATATATGAAGTGAGTGAGAAATCATAGGTAGAGTAAAGAGAAGATGACGAGGAGGAGAATGAGAGGATGAGAGAAAAAAAGAGAGAGAGAAGAGAATTGTTCCTTTGTCGTTTGAACAACACAAAAGGCTTCAAGCTTAAGAATCCATCCTTCAAATGTGGAACAGCTGCCATCGAATGCCTCTCATTTTACTTTCAGTGTCGAGTTGTAAAACAAGACCGGAAAAAAAAAAAAAAAAATATATATATATATATATATGAATAGAAGAAGAAAAACAAAAAATACACATAATAATGTACAATATTTGAATTTATAAATAAACAAAAAAATAAAAAATAAAATAATAATTAATTTCAATATTCGTAAATATGATTAATTATCAAGAATATGATAAAATACAAATGGGAACCGATGCCATCCTATATATAGATTTAATATAAAGAACAATACGTACATATGTATAATATATATTTGTACGTTGATGAAGGAAGTTCATAGGGATTAGGTAGTTTAAGGCCCCGCATGAATGCAAAACGTGACTCAACAATTGAGAATCGACATCAATATATAAAGACCAACGTCTACGTGTTTGCATAATTCACGTCATATGGCTGTAGAGGAAGAGAGAAATAAACAGGAGATAAAGTATAGGATGACATCGAGAATGACAAAGAAACAGAGAGGACAAACATATAACACGTTCAATGTGTGCAAGTGAACGAGTAAAATAGACGAGTATGAACACGTTAAAGTGGGATAAGAGTGAACGTAGAAGTGTAAGCTGCAGTGCAGATCCGGTGAGTCGACATGTCGACGACGGCGCATTGTCAATTCACACCTATACACAAACACACAAACACACACACACACACACACACACATCTATAAATACAAGCGTGATCTGCTTATGTCTGCTTCTATTTAGTGGGCGTTATTTATATTATTTTTACTGTCACAATCACATTTTTTTTTTTTTTTTCTTTCTATTCAATTTCAATATATATATTTTTTAAACATTTTATTTCCTCTCAAATATTTCAAATATTCATTTAAAATCATATATTGAAATTAATGCGTTGTTTCATTACACGCATTCAACAAGACACAATTGCTGAGAACAAAATTGTCTCTGTACATATTTATGTAGATATATACAATCAATTTTCACGATTATTATATTGAGTGTGTGTATGTATATATATGTGTAGACATTTCATTGGTTACTGTCTCGTTCCAACTACTATATCTCTATTTCTTTCTCTCTTTCTCTACTATTTTCCATCGTCTATTACCATCATTGGAATATTCACCATCACTCCCACCGCACAATCACCCAACATGCACCAACCCAGTGCACCCACGTCGTCCGACACACACACACACACACACATATATATATATATATAACGTAACAATGCGCGCGACATCTTTGAATACTTTGAAAAGCAACGACGGGTTCTTCCTCTTCCTATTCGCGCTCGCGCGCTGCCCCCGACTAGTCAGTAATGGGCGGGATTTTTTGTACTGTGGGTGAAAAAGAGGAGGAAAAAAAAAAATATATGTATATATATATATAGATTTTATGCGCGAAGAACTGGTAGAGTAACAAACAAAAATAATAATAATAAAAAAAGAGAATACGAGTGAGAACGAGTGAGAAAAAACAAGAAAAAAAAAAAAAAAAAAAAAAAAAAGAATAGAATAAAGAGCGATGCTTCGGGCTTTTAATAAATGATAGGGCGGCACAAGGGAGACTCGCAACTGTATTTTGCACGTATCACCTCTCGCCCATCGTATATCCCCTCTCTATTGCCTCCTTCTCCTCTGTCTCTTCATCATCGTTTTATTCCTCTCGCTATACCAACTCTCACTGCTATTCCCCAAACCTTTTTCCTCTTCTATAACGGAAACAAACGGCTCCGTTTGCTTTCCAATCAGACATGTATATACCATCACCCCCTCCCTATCCCTCCTCACCATCACCCATCACCGCCATTGCCACCCCCTTCCACTACACTTTGTATGTATTTATAAATATATACACACAAATATGCACTGGTGCAATGTACAAACGTGATAATCATCACTACGGCATTTACAATAATGACAATAAACGTCATGATGATAATAATAATAATAAATATATAATAAAACAAAATGTAATATCAATAGTTTTGTATATCATGTAACTAAATATATTTAATTAAAAAAAAAAAAAAACAAAAACAAAAACAAAAAAAATTTTAAATATAATTTTTATATTAAATACAAATGTACAAATTAATTTTTAATTTAATGTAAATAATAAATGAAATATATTTATATATATTTTTCAATGTATCAATAAATTGTATCTTAAAAATGTATAAAAATTTTTTGGTTGAAATTTGTATATATGAAATTTTGTTGTTATAATTATTATTTTTTTTATTTGACTTTAATCGTGAAAGATCGTGAAATTTAACCCGATCCAACGTCATTGCACATAGTGTCGTGTGGTAATTTTTATAACTTATGAATGAATTGTAATAGGGAAAGAATAAACGTGCGAATAAATGAGTGAAGGGCGAGAAGGGGAAGTGGTTTAAACTGAATGGTCAAGACACGTTTGTGAAGTGGATAAAAAAAAAAAAAAAAGAAAAAAAAGGTAAGGAGAATGAGAGGTGTAGAGGAAAAAGTTAAACACAGTGGACTGGTAGATCAAGTACGTTGTTTCAATAGTCGAAAGGATTTCAATTCGTTTTCTTACCAGTTATACTAATTTTTTGTTTTGTACTTTTATCTCATTATGTTTGTATTGTGTTTTTTTTTTTTTCGTCGATGAATATTTAGATTCGATAATAAGTGCTAGAGAATACTGAATGTGAAAATAGAATGTTAAAAAAAAAAAAAAAAATGAAATAGAGATAGAGATAAAATAAAAGAGAAATATCAACGACAGACCCTTATTGTTAAGAATTTTTTTTTTTTTTTTTTTCGTTTGTACAACGAGCAATATATACATATACGTCATTTTTGCATTGAGAGTCTTTGCTTCCTTTTTTTTTTTTCGTATGTCTTTAGGATTTCTATCCTTTTTTTTTTTTTTTTTTTTTTACTAACTTCAACGTTTGTTACTTTTTCTTTTATCCCTTTGGCTCACCATCACCTTCGTCTTTTTTTTTTTTCTCTTTATATTTTTCTCTATACTAGAAAAATTTGTATTGTTAAATTGTGGCTCATTGTCATTTAACAGAGCGAGAAGGAGACACAGTTTCATCATTCAAGTTTGCCAATTATTCGCGATTCTCCTAAATACAAAGAAAACGAAAAAAATCTTTATTATTATAATTATTTTTATTCATATATATACATATATATAAATATATTTCTTCTTTTTTTTTTAAATTTTTTTTCCTTCTATTTTGCTACTATTCAACATCAATTTTACTACACTCAGATGATGATATTCAATCCAAATACATAGAAAAAAAAAAAAAAAAAAAAAAAAAAAAATTCAATGTTAAAAATGAAGAATATTCTGGGGGTAATATAATGATATTCATAGATACTCATATATATACGAAGAAAATTTTATTTATATATAGGAGTATTCTATTTTTTTTTTTTTTTTTTCTATTTATTACATTTATTTTTTGTCATCAAGTGTCAAACAATTTTTATTAGCATTCAATTTTATTTCTCATCGCTATTCAATTATTGTGATTACACGTGATAAATAATTTATCATTAGGAAATTGATTCGTTTAATAATTTAAAAAAAATACGTAAGAACATTTTTATCAAGGTAAATTTTCAAGTATTTTTTTCCTCTCTTTCTCTCTCTCTCTCCCTCTCTCTGTTTATATATATATATGTTTTTCCCCGTATTTATATATCACATCTAGACTGAAGCCATAAATGTCACACGTCGGACATTGATTTTAAAATACTCGTGTTTTTTTAATTTTTTTTTTTTTTTTTTTTTTTTTTTCACGTCACTCAATTGAAAATATCCCAATGTATTTCTCACATACAAATATAAATAAATAAATAAATAAATATGTCAACATAATATTTAATTTCTCATAAATTTGTATTCACACAAAAAAGAAAAAAAAAAATTTCAATTCCAAAGGATTACCCGAAAGGCCAAAAAAAAAAACGAAAAGTAAACAAAAAAACAAAAAAATAAGAAATTGTTACTATTGAAAAACCTTGAAAAACCACAGAATTTCATTATTATTATTATCAATTTTTTTTTTTTTTTTCCATCGTTTGACTTGTCTATTGGACCCCAGGTCTTGGCTTATACTCTGGCGTTGAAATGATCCCAATGGTGGCAGGGGAGGAAGAGAAGGGAGAGTAGAGGAATGGAATTGACTCTAGTGTACATAAAACGGACGGGAAACGTACGTGGTAGTAATATCGGAACCCCCAAATGGTAATCGATATCTCATATATCTCTCGATGCATATTCGGGCGTTCCCTGTGCAAGTACAAATACGTTACTCCACAGAACCACGACTATATTCTCATATATATATTTTATGTTTGTGTGTGTGTGTGTATGTGTGTGAAACATAAATGGAAAGTGACTTTGGTGATAAAGCTCAAGCGCAGGCCCATGAAGTTTACGATGTCCACTGCCACAAATTTTAATTGATACACACAATTCGAGTATGCAATGGCTCTGTCGATTTACTGAAATATCCAACCGAAATTTGACCTCACTTGTGCGCGTGGCTGAATTGCGTTGAAACGCGAGTATGAGGGCGAATAGGCGAACTAAAACTTTCCAGGATATATAATTGTACGAACAACCTGGCAAACTATTCTCTAGAGTATAGAGAGTATAGAGAGCAAGAGGAATGAGGAAAAGACATAGGAAGGAATAAAGAAAGAAAGAGTGAGTGAGGGATAGATAGAACGTGATAGTAAGGGGATGAAACACCCGCAGCATTCCCCTTTTGGTTGTATAAGAGAAGAGAGACTTTCTATATATCGAATACCGTGGCGTCGGGAGCTTTGACATTACTAAAATGTCAGAGAATGTCGTGCATCCCCATAATCCATGCCCACTCGCGTACCTCGGTCTGCATGCCAACGTGCACATCATCAAATTATTATTTACTCATTGTTTATCAAAAAAAAAAAAAACAAAAAAAAACACGAAAAAATTGTCATTTATTATCATGTGTTTCATTTTAATTGTGTGATAAAATTTGTTATTACTTTTTGGTAATTCAATTAATAAAGTAAAAACAAAAAAACAAAAAAACAAAAAAACAAAAAAAAAACAAAAAAACAAAAAAATAGAACAAAAAATTATAGAAATAATTGCTGATAATTTTACTGTGATAATATAATGGTGCAAAGTCAGTGTGTGGGTGTGGGTGTGTGTGTGTATGTGTATAATATTTCACGAGTGTGAAGAAAAAGAAAAAAAAAAAAAAAAAAGAGAGAAATCTATGAGAGTGCCTAGGGGAATATTAACAACGCCTACATTAACCGTTCTCTCTATAGTAAAAATAAGTAAATTCAAACTGGCACTAAATTGAATGTCAAATGCAAAACTCGCACACGCGCAATTCTCTCTCAAGACTCGTATATGCCCTGGCGGGTAGAAGAAAAGAAGTAATATGAAAAGAAAAAAAAAAACGAAAAAAAAAAAATAATAAATAATAATAATAATAATAGATAAATAAATAAATGAAAAAGAAAAATAATCCACCTCGGGTTTTATAAAAATCATATAGAAAAAATTCTTTTTACCCTTTAAACTTCCGGTTTCACGGATATATTATTCATTTTTTCTTTTTTATTTGTATTTCTTTACTTGTGTATAAACTCTCCCACGTGGAAAACGATAGAATAAAAAAAGAAAAAGAAAAAGAAAAAAAAAAAAAATAAATAAATATAAGTGATATACAGAGTGACTGAATCTTTTTTTTCCCCTCTCTTTTATTCGCCCTCTCTTGCTATCTCTCATTTTATCGTTTTTCCCCCTTTCAACTGTAAGAGTGGAAATAAAAGAAAAAAAAAAAAAAATAGTCAAAAGTGCCTCGAAGCAATAAACCTAACGATGCCATTGTCATCCAATGCATTCGATTTAAATTTACTCTACATAGAAATATTTCAATGAAATTTTTTTAGTTACATTTATATTATATATATATATATCTTTTATCCATTTTTTTCACACAATATTTCTCGCGTTTTATGCAATTGTTATTTGCAGATGAATAAAATTGGCGATGAGGTATTTTTACTCGCAGAAGGAAAATCACAGTAAGCGCCTTTTACACAACGCACCACTCCCCTTTATTTTCCACTCATTTCACACACACACGCACATATATATATACACACATCCAAAGCTAATGTTTTACCACCCTCACAATGCAGTTGGTAAGGCTGTTCAGTGAAATGTGAACGAACGCGTATCGCGAGTATCTCTACAAGCTTAACGCAGATGTCGCCTCGATCTTTTAGATATTTTCCAAATCCTCCCTCTCATTTTCTCTATCTTCATACAATTTCTTCCCGTGTTATTTTCTATCACCATGTACAAATCTCACTAACAATTCTCCTCCCCTTCTTGTCTTCAATTTATTCTTATTAATCCGCAAAAAATTCAATGCACAATAATTTGTATAATATATTACAATTAATAATTAAAACAAGAAAAATAGTTTTGGATAAAGTTAAAATTTAATTACGCATTGGAATAATTTATCAATAATCAGAAGAATAATTGTTGAGATTTGGAATGAAGTTTTGTAACATCTGGGAATTTTAATATAAAAATTAGAAGAAAAAAAAAAACAAAAAAAATGAATAAATAAATTGTTTGTGTTGAAGTAATATTTTTTTGTTTTTTTTTGTTTTTTTTTTCCTCGTTTATTGTGTCTGTGTTTGACGATAATATGGTAGTGATACGATTGCTCATCCCGAAATTTGAATACGTGAAATGTCTGGAAATGGAATTCAAGAGAACGCAAACCCGCGCGCGCGCGCATCAGAGCTAGAGAGTGAGGGGAATTCCACAAGGGGAAATGCCGAAGATTCCTCGTAACGAGTCGAATGGCCGACGTATGAAAGGTTAGACAAGGAAACATATATATATATATATATATATATATACATATATTGTATAGATAAAGTAAAACAGGAAGTGAGAAAAGTCGTCAAAAAATTGTGGTGAAGCAAAAAAAAAAAAAAAAATTTCACAATGGCCGATGGGATAAATTGGCGTTAACTGATGTTGACTTTTATTTACTATTATGATATATAATAAATAATTATAATTGAAAAAAAAAAAAAAAAAAACAATTCCCGCTCTTCAATAGGAAATAATAGGATGTGTATTATCAGTTGATATAATTCGTTACACTCCTTAATTAACGTTTGTCCATTCTTTATTTTGATTTGTCACCCTCAGTTTGTTTCCTTACCACCTTATACATATATATATTCACGCACCCACCCCTTTATTCACAATTTGCATGATGATCCTGGCTAATCATCATATTGCACGTGTCGTAATATTGTTCAAGGGAATTAATTAACGCGTGAGCAACACAAAAAAAAATTAATTCTTCCAAATAATCGCTAATATCAAAAAAAAAAAATATATATATATATTTTTTTTTTTTTTCTATAATATAGACCTCTACATTAAATTTCGATTATTATTAAATATATGATGGAGATATTGTGTGAATGTGTGTGTGTATAATTGATTAATTAATTATATGATTTTATTTTAATGGAGGGATAAAAAAAAAAAAAATAGAGAAAAAAAAAGAAAATCACCACTAATTCGATATATAAAAATTTCACATGTAAATCGTAGCTTGTTTTTTTTATTTTACTTACGATAGTATAGATAATCTTGATGATCCTTTCAATTTTCAGCACACGCTCATTTCTCTTCATCCTCTCAATTCTTCCCCCATCTTGTGTTTCATTATATATATTTTTTTTCCACGCTTTTCTCACTCTACGATTTTTATTATAATTTTTTTTTTTTTAATGTTTTCCCGCAGCACACGTTCTCTTGAAATCTATCGTTGCGCGTTGATGGTTGAAAAAGAGCAGATGGCGGCCGGTGTTTCTCATTTCACATCAATTTCTTTTTTTTTTTTCTCCGCTTATTTATTTATTTATATATATATTTTTTTTTTCTTCATATCTACTTTATCTCTCGACTTTTGAGCGATACGATATTTATTTGCAGTATAAAAACGCGTAAAAACATAAAGAAAAAATGAAGAAAAAAAGAGAAAAAAAAATCAAAATAAATACATAAATAATAAAAATCTCTTGATTAACGTGAAGATAAAACAAACGAAAAAAATGTGTAGATAATTTTTTTTCTTGTTTTTCTTCCTATGGTGTAATATATATATATAGCTAAGTGACTTTGTAAACTTGTAACAAAACAATCTCTACCGAGGCAAGCAGCACGCTCTTCTCAGACGAACTGAACACTCCCCCCCTCGCGTTCAAATTATATAGCAGCCCCCCACCCTCGATTATTTCTCCGACATTCTCCCCGCCATGATGACGACCCCACCAACAGGAATGGCGGTCATGTGGGGGATAGATAGATGAATACTCGTACTCTCTACTTCACCATATTTTTCCTCTCTTTTCGTATATCTCTCCTTCCTCATTCTTCCTATTTCTTCATTATCATTATCGTTGCCATCATCGTCATCAACGTCATCGTCTTCTCCATCATATTCTCAATACTTTTTATATATAATTCGGTCTCAACGTCCTCTCCTCTCATATAATTTTTTTTCTTATACATTGATATATCATCCACAACGCGCCCAAATTCACAGTAGATATCTCACATGCTCCTCGTGACTTTTTCCACTTTTTTCCTACTCTCACTATCCCTTTACACATCTTTAATATCCACCCCTATCACTCTTATCCTCATCACTTCTTTTACATTTTCTTTTTGTTTTCTTTCATTTCTTTTTTTTTTACTTTTTTATTTCAATTTCACCTCTCACTTGTATTTTTTTTTTTTTTTTTTTTTTTACTTTGTCGTGATGCTGTGCTCTCATTGGGGTACATCCATTTAATAATTATGCAGTAATTAGAGAGTCTGGAGAGACCGATGCATAAATAATCTTCGTTTTTTTCATAAACATTAAGAGTCTAAGAAGAAAAAAAAAAAAAAAAAAAAAAAAAAAAACCCTTTTATTCATTTCTATTTTTTCTTCGCATTTTTATTTTATTTCATTCATTTTTATTTTTTTTCTTTATTTTTTTTTTGTTTTATCGTTCACTGTCTTGGAAAACTTTTTCGTCATACCCACGATGCACAGTATTTTTTTCCATTTTATGGATTTATCAATTTATTAATTTATTAATTTATTAAACGACAAAAATTTATCAATTATAAATAATTGAAATTCTTTTTTTTTTTTTTTTTTTTGGTTTTTATTAAAATGAAAATTAATATACCGTTATTATCGTAAAAAAGATGTGATTTTAAAGTGATTATAAACTCGGAAATCAACTCTAAATTTCATATCTTTCTCAATCTTCATTTTTTACTCTCTCACTCCTCATTATCATCCTTGGGTTAACGCGGTTAACCCTAGACACACTAGAGGGCGCTCCTATACACTGACAGACAAGTACAGTCCTGTACAGTTTGAGTGATAAAAAAAGATGGATGAATTGAGCTACTCCTTTTATTTTTTTTTTTCTTTTTCTTTCTCTTACAATATATATATATATATATATATATACATAACCTATACATGGCAGAAAAGGTTTCCAACATAATTCATCTCATTCTCTCTTATTTCCACCACTTCGTTTTCTCATTCGCTCACTTGTCTTATTCTCTTCAATTCTCCTACCACGACGTGCGTTTCTACTCCCAAAATTCCATTCCAACGTTAAAGCATCCTATACACCCCACACAATTGCCCACGTGTCCCACCAGGTGCGCTGCTAACATTAAGAGTAGGGATGGAGGGATGCTGTTGCCATAACAACTGGTTGACGATAGAGATGGTGGGGAATGGGGTTCAGAGGACAAGGAGGACACGAACAAAATAACTGGCTGTGAAGAGGGGACCACGCGCATCGATCGTTAACGTTTATGACTACATACCTGACTGTATATGTTTGTAAATATTCACAATCGTACACGGTACGTTCGTACTGTTGGTAATGTGGCGGCGAGTGACGCGAGCATCAGTAAAAACGAGAAAAAAAAAAAAAAACAGTGCAACGATGACGCTCCTACGTTTCACTCTCTCTGCTATATCGTATGTGTCCCTTATACTCTCATATACATCGAACGTTATAGAAAAGGGGTAAATGCGTGCATATATATATGTCTCTCTGTGCTCTTATTGCAACGTCTCTCTGCACCCGTTTCAATGCGCCCACTTCACTTTTACTTTTTACTCATACATACATATACATATATATATATATATGTATGTGTATATTTATGTGTATATGTGTGATACGTATTCGCATATTGTAGACTCTCTCATCACTGATATTCACTATTGGTGGAATGGAGGTATGCGTCCAAGTGTGGACTTACGTGCTTATGCCACGCTCTTATGTAGGCGCGAATGATTTTCAACACGCCAACAACCGATATCAGCCAGTCTCCAGACATCCCATGTAATGATTCGCTCCTTCTCATACTATATATAATAATACTCCTTGTTCACAATCTCTGTATCTCAATGTACATGTGCACATGTGTGTGTATGTGTGTATGTTTAGGTAAATATGTATTCATAGGTGGATTTAGGCAGTGAATGCGTGTGACATTTTCTCTCTCGTTTCTCTATTCTACTTTTGACATTGTTTTCGTTTTTTTTTTCTTTTTTTTTTCTTTTTTTTTGTTCAATTAAAAATTTTATTATAAATTTATTATTGTTTATTATTTATATTTTTATATATTGTTTTTTATTGTATACATATATATATATTTTTTTTCAATTATCATCACATGAATTTTTCGCCATCATCAGGAATGTACATAATCAATTTTTTTTTTTTTTGCAATAATTTTTTTTCTCTTTTTTTTTTTCTTTTTTCCATTTCAATCTTTTGTACATCATGTTAAAGTATATAGGAAAAATATTAATAATAAAAAATAAAAGATTTTTTATATATATATATATATTTTTTTTCGTCGATAAAATTTTTCGCGCGGAATTGATGGCAGATGGATCACACACATACACACTCATACGTATACGATTACTACGTACATATATATATATATATACTCTCATCAGATAAATATATATGTATGTATCCACGGCGATTGAATATATTCCGAATATATATTACATCATATAATGTATATATAACTACATATATATACACATTCGCGAGCCAACCGAATATTTTCTTCCATCGGCCTCGTTCGCTATTTCCTTTTTCAAACTAGTTTTTTTCTATTTACACACACACACACACACACACACACACACACACACACATATATATGTACATACATGCACGTATTTTTTTTCCACTGTTTTAATTTTTAGGCCTTGCGCTAATTAAAAAATTCCACCGCGAAATCGGATTCCCGCGTAGGAGTTTTTTTTTCTACTTTTTTTTCTCCCTTATTTTTCCTTTTATTTATTTATTTTTTTCTTTTTTCCACATTTTTTTTTGTACATGCTCCGCTGCTTATATACATACTGCAATACACTGCAATATACACATGTTATATATATATATATGTATATATATAAACGTAACTATGCTCGGTCGTACGGGCAAATCCAATACGCCGTCATTTCTCTATTGCTGTGTTGCAATTTCACCCTCTCACTATTTATCTCCCTTTTTCGCTTGTTCTCATGTAAATATATGTACACTCTTACAGTGAGTGTATGTCTGAGTATGCGTGTGTTGGCCTCAGTGTGCTCTCTCATGGCGCGTATTCTTTCCTGCTCTTTGTGCAGGCATAACCGCGAATGGAGAAAAAAAAAAAAAACAAAACAAAACAAAACAAAAAAATATTCCTATATGTCTGTGTGAACGGTCTCGCATCAATTTTTCTACATCAGTATTATACCTTTACGCATATTTCTATTGATATATATATATATATTTGTATATAAGTGTGGTCGTGACAATTTTTCGCATCGCGCGCGAAATCAATGTTCCCACAGGTTTTTCGCACAATTCCCAGTAATTATTTCTAACCTTTTTTTTTTTTTTTTTTTTTTTTTTAAATCTCTTTACGTATATTTATTCACTACTCCACTCCTCCACTTCTATACATAATTATTTTTATTTTCTGTTGAAATATAAATAAATAATATAATGAAATAAATAAAAATAAATAAAATAAAAAAATGAATTTATGTATATAATTTGTAGTGAATATTAAATAAAATAATATTCAAACTTACCGTTAATATTTGATAATTTTCAAATTATCAATACATATGAATTTTATAATTAGTAAAATTGTAAAATAAAAAAGAGAATCAAACGAACGATAATTGTAATGAAAATTAATAAATAAATTTTAATTTTTACACGTTAATAATTCACATGAATTTTCATTGTATTAATTTGAGTTTTTTTTATTATTTTTTTTTTTTTTATTTTACAATTAGTACACACAATGAAATTATGTAAAATCAGTATATATATATTTTATGTGTTAAACGTGTGTCGTTTCATGCCCATTTTATTTTTGTCTTTTTTAAAAAAAATTTTTTTTTGTTTATCTGAATTCTCCTCATTCCCCATCATCCTCACGACTGCATCCCCATCAACTTCTTCTCACTCTATTCCATTTATCTCACTTATTAAACATAAAACCAAGATAATGCAATTTTTTAATTTAACCCCGTGCAATTACATCGCGGCGTTGCGGTTAATTTTCCTTGTCGACACGCGTATGGCGCGCAAGTCTGTCAAGGAAATTAAGCGTTTCCAACACCTCTCGTACTTTAATTCCCACTGTAATGTTACGATTGCGTGTCCCGTCCCGTATGTGCATTCATAGCAATAATACACACACACACACACACATATATATATATATATATATATATATATATATATATTTATATGTCCATCTGTCCGTTTTTCCAACACTTTCAAAAATGATTTTTCATCTCATCTCCTACTCAATTACAAAAAAAAAAAACCAAAATCAATAAATCCAATATACATTTATTTACCGTTAAATATTCAAAATAAATACTATCATATTGATATTAACAATGGATAATTAATTATTATTAATTAATATAAAATCAAACTACAATATTAAATAAATAAATATTTTATCATTATAATTATTTTACACACTATACAGATTTTTTAATTTTATCAATTTTATCAATGTTATCAATGTTATCAATTCATCAATAATAATTACTTATCCCCAAATAAATAAATATAAATAATAAATAGAAGATCATTCATTCCAACCCCAAAAATTTTTTTTCATTCCATAAAAAAAAAAAATGCAAAATGCCATAATATATATATATATATAAATTTTTCTACCCTCTTTACTATTGTGCTATTGTATGGCTATTCATCCGCGACAGTAGCGCCCACGAGTCATGATACAGCTCATGCAGGGCGAATAGAGACGATTGCTAAATGGGACACTGAATGCATCCACTGCACAAACCGTTCCCCTCTGGTTTTCTCTCTCTATCCCCTCTGGTACAGTGAATCAAGAGGATAAGGAGGGAATGAGACAGATGAAACATTATATACCAGGGCCGATATGAACGTTCACATGCTATATATCATTGTAAGCCAGTGATACTTGTCGTGGCAATGGTTGTATTGCATCACCACCATATACACCATTACCATCACCAACACTATCGTCAGTGTACAAAAATATATGTATATATATATATACATTTGTATATTTATCCGTTCCACACAACTCACGCAACCTCTCACCGAGAAAGCAGTTGACGAAAAGTGAAATAGACCAATGAAACAAAATCCAGTCAAACTCTTTTTCCTATTTCACGTCTTTCCTCTCTTCTCCGCTTTTCACTCCACACATTTTTACGATACATCCCGGTGTTTCGAGGTACAGTAGGAGACTACATTATTGGCCACAACTGCGTCTGTATTTCAACCGGTTTTTATTTATTTATTTATTTATGTTTTTTTTTTCTTTTCTTTTTTTTTATATATTTATTCATTATGATTTATTCTTTTTTATTATTATTTTTTTTTTCGATGTCGATATGCACACACACCACACACACACACACACACACACACACACACTCACGTGTTCTCTATGGTGGTTGTAATTTCTATTGTTTCGTAAATACAAAACAGAACTCGGTCGCGCAATACAAAGTGACTGCGTTTCTCTCATTCATTCACTGGCAGTTCAAAATTGAGGGATAGAAATGAGAGGACAAATGAGGAAGTATAAACATGAAATAGAGAGAGGTAGAGTGAGTGAGGGTGAGAGTAGGAGAGAGAGAGAGAGAGAGAAAGAGAGAGAAGAATGAAAATGATGTACAATGTGTGAGTGGGAGCGCCACTAGCAAAGAGAGTGGACCCAAGAGTCAGAGTGCGCCATGCCAAATGAACGACAAGAGTATAGAAGAGTGAGATAGAACGATAAAGTCGAGAGGTTAGGGGGAGGATGAGGGGGTGTATAGTGGGTATTGTCTACGAAGCTAATCAAAAGCGTTCCTTTCAACGAGGAACGCCGCGGTGTATGTAGACTTTGCTTCGCTTCACCCATCAGATTCTTACTCGTTTTATTTTATTTTATTTTTTTTTTTGTATTTCCTTCTCTTTTTCACCTTTGTAATTTCGCTCATTTACCACTTTTTTTTTTTTTCTTTATTTCTTTCTTTCTTTCTTTCTCTAAACAGACATATTCCACTTTTATCCATAACCACGTCCTTCTTTCTCTTATTCTATCACTCTCTTTTACTTTTGTTTTGCTATTATTTTCGTTTTGCCCTTGTATTTTTTTTTTTTTTTTTTTCTCCTAACCACCCGATAGATCACTCGTCTCATTCTTTCTCGTGTCCCGCGAATAAACAGGAAAAAAAAAGAGGGCGAAAACAAATAAAAAATAAAAATTCTTGTATCTATTATTTTGTGTGTATTCCTGCTGTAATGCTCTTTGCTTGTACAAAATATGTACAAAAAAAAAAAAAAACAAAACAAAACAAAACACACACATACATGATTATAAATAAATACATGTCATATGTTGATTAAGACTTTTTTTTTTTTCAAACACTGAGAGACGAATTATTCAAAAGAAGCAAAAGAATTTACAGTGGATTCGCGTTTTTTTTGTTTTTGTTTTGTCTTGTTTTGTTTTGTTTTTTTTTTTTTTTTTCCCATTCTGTTCTCATACTTTTTTTCATTTCCACAATTATTTTTGTATTTTTGTATTTTTTCTTCATCGGCGCAATGAGAGGAGAGAAAAAAAAATAATAATAAAAAAAAGAAAAGAAACACGATGAGTATACACACGTACACGCACAGAATCTTGACGATAAGGGAGGGTAAGGATAAAAAAAAAAAAAGAAAAAAAAAAAATGTTAGTACGGGAAGAGTCAATTTGGAAAATTGCCGACACGTTTTACGAGTTGGTTTACGACATTGACTATTATGTAAATCCGATTGAGAGTTTGATTAATCGTTTGTCTAGCGTGGCGTGTAAAGGAAGAAGTAGGAAAAGGGCGATATAAATACATTTAAGTTTACACGTGTAAGAGACCTATGTTATACTATCTACATATATATATATGTGTGTGTGTATATGTGTATTAAATTGAAGAAGTTGTGAAATAAAAGTGTGGTATGAGGGGATTTGTAAGTCTCACACACTGTGAATGAAGATGGTACAGATAAATCTTGTTTGAAATTAACGCCGTATGCTCAAAGTCTTCATGATGTAGGGGTCATTTAAGGGTGAACCAGTACATATCTATATATATATATATATATATACATAATTTAATATTGAAAAAGTATCTGTATGTATGTGCGTAATAATTTTATATTAAATTCACTGTGTCATTTCTATTTCATAAATGATAATTAAAAAAAAAAAAAAAAAAAAAAACATTCCACATAATATCAATAAACAATATAAATAATTGAGTTGAAATATGATCCTGAAATTATATAAAATTATTAATTAAAAAAATTTGGGATTTATTCAAAATGCGAGAGAGTGAATGAATTGAAAGAAAAAAAAAAAATAATAATTTTTTCCCCTCTAACCATCTCCCAGTTGTCTGTTTATATGTGTCTGTATTCACTAGCACTCGTATTAAACACCAGGACACATGTTTTTTTTTTCAAATCAAAGACAGAGAGAGGGAGCTTTACAACTCTACAGTCATATATATATATATATATATACATACAATATCTTTGACTCATGATTTTTCGCGATTTTCACTGAGGTGAATTCACATAGAATTTGAGTACCCACTCGAAGTGAGGAAAAAAATATGACAAGTGGCAAGTGAAGAGAATGAAAAAAGGAGCGAAACAAAAAAAAAAAAAATAAAAAATAACGAGATACAGTTGATGCGTGTGTGTTGCAACGTGTGTATATCTATAAGGAAAAAAAAAAAAAAAAAAAGGGAGCCACATGAAAGTAGGGAAAAAGTAAAGTAGGAGTAGAAGTAGGAGAAGGCAATGGAGAAGGAGGTGGACACCTCGAGAGTTGTGTATATCACTGATGCGCCCATAACGCGAGTCCATATCTATACAGGATGTACCGGGTGTCCAATAAATCTATTACCGTGTGCCCCTTGGGGGTGCGCCGCGTGCAGACGGACGAGGGATCTCACCTTCTCTTTTTCCCTCTCCCAATCCTGTCTCTCTACCGTACTCCCTCAACTCAACCTCAACTCACTTTTCATCTCTCAACTGTCTCACTCTCTTATACACACTCACACATTCACTCATCCTCTTTCGCTAACTCTCTATATGTAATATTTGTCTCCATTTCTCATACTCTTATATTTTATATAGAAATTTCATCGTGAGATCTCGGTGACACGGTACAGTAGCAACCACATTCACGACGAGTGGCATCTTTTTCCACTTACACACACACACACACACACACGCATACGCATATATATATATATATATATATCACAGGTAGAAACACGTGCCACGCGACACAATACATACACAAATATATACAGAATGTTATATGTGATACAATACGTTATTATATGCTCGAACATATTTTTTCGTTTTTAGTGAATCTCATGGGATTGAAGTGAAACGCACGTTCGCTTCATTTATTTCTATCAGTTTCTTATTATTATCATTATAATATATATATATATATTTTTTTTTTAATATAATTTTCATGGTGTTTCTTCTCTTTTCTCCTTTTCTTTTTTTTTTTTTCTTTCTTTCCTTCTATATTATCATGATTATTATTTATATATTTATTGGATTACTATATATATATATATATATACACCGTGTACGGGTATCGTTAGTCCAACGGAAGTCTATAGATAGATCCAGTGGTGCTGAACAAAAAATGTCGAGACGACTTTGCGTCATTTTACGTAGTTTATGAGATATTAACGTTTAAAGTTGATATGCTTGGGCCAATCAGAGCGCGAGAAAGTAGTTCACATCGGGATAGGCGTTTCTAAATTTTTGGAAAAATAATGTAGGAAGGCGAATAATGTAGAAATAATGCATAAGTAAAAATAGTACCGACTAGGGCTAAGCATCAATACGGTCGATAAGGTATTGGGTCCGCAGGTAATTTACAAAGCTAGAGGGACTTGCAAGCTGCTTCTGTATTTGTTTCTAGCGAAACTATGAAATACAAAATTTTACAATTTTCTACCTGGCATTCATCAGTTATTTTAAAACAAAATTTTTCCATACCCGCATTGACCGAGTGCGCTAAAGCGTAACGCTAGCCACTCGGTGGGATCGATGAAGGTTCGATTCTCGGATGCGGCTTTTTTTTTCTGATTTCTTGAATATTTATTCATTTTCATGAAGATGAAATGTGGGAATTATCGATAAAATCGTAACAACAACTTGAAATTATTTGAAATTGACTATTTTTACCAGTTGTAAAAAATATGATGTATCGAATAAGATGAGGCTATTTTTCGAATAAAAAAGGAAATGAAGCTAAGAATTTTATTTTATTTATATACAGAATTTATAAATGTTTGCAATTTTTGTGACAGCGTGAATGTATAATATAATGGAAAATAATTGCATGTGGCGCAAGGTAGTATATTTCCATAATAATTTTTCATTTATTTATTTGATTCGAATTTAAAACTTTGAAGTTTTTAATCTAACTCCTTCGAGAAATCCACGTGTTGTGTAGAAGTAATTTTCTATAATTTTCATCGAGGATATCATGTGCCCAAAATTGAATGATTTATTTGAATACACATTATGAAGTCTCTCAGATGATGTTGTGCAACCATTCAATAATGAATAATGAATGTAAATAATCATGATTATATGACACTTAAAAACAATATTCCCTAACTGCAGAATGAATAATTCTCAAAACATATTTTCATAAATCGAACAATATGTTCATTCACAGTTACTCATGTCGGAATATGATCAAATAGGTATTTAACCATAAACTAAGAAAGAGTTTTTATAATTGAGATTTTGTAGATACATGAGAAAAAAAGGCAACAAATCCGATCGCGCCATTGTTGAACGTCGTAGAAACCAAACTATCATAAATGAAGATTAAAAGACAGATTATACCTGTTCTGGTGTTGAAATTATTATTGCTGTCTCATTCTTATTGTACTCAAACTATGAAGGAATTCCCCCTTTATACAACTTTTTTTCGTTGGAGATTTTGACGAACTTATTTATGAAGAGCAAATATGTTTCGAATAAAAGTTGGTCCAATACTTCGAATTTACTGTGGATATTTTTTTTTCGTGGAAGAAAAGATATACGAAATAATGAAACGGACTGCAAAATAATTGCAACTATTATAACTTCAAATAATTTTTGAGAATGTTCTTTCACAGAGGGACTCGCAAATGATTGAATTCGTTTTATTCTTAAATTCAATTTCATCATTGGACATTTAAATTTACGACAAACAAGAAAATCAACACCAGATAAAAATATATTTTCGAGCAAAGACACTCAGGTAGATGTTCCCAAATACTCTCCCCCATGCTTCTTATTCTATTACTTATTTCGACTCGTTGATATCATCGATCCATTCCTCCATGATATGAGTGAAAATAAATCAATTCATTTGAATAAATCAATGACAATATGTGTGAACATGTTGATTTTTTATTTGCAATATCCGTCAATGAAAATTCGACAAACGAAAAACGAATTATTTTTCAATGATCCGCTTGAATCTTTATGAATAAAAAACCGCATTATTTTTGCGAATGATGCTTCTCAGAGACTCGCAAATAATCCATTTCAATTTTGTAACATTCAATCTCATCATTGGACATTTAAATTTACGACAAACAAGAAAATCAACACCAGATAAAAATATATTTTCGAGCAAAGACACTCAGGTAGATGTTCCCAAATACTCTCCACCATGCTTCTTATTCTATTACTTATTTCGACTCGTTAATATCATCGATCTATTTTTCCATGATATGAGTGAAAATAAATCAAACCATTTGAATAAATCAATGACAATATGTGTGAACATGTTGATTTTTTATTTGCAATATCCGTCAATGAAAATTCGACACACAAAAAACGAATTTTTTTCCAATGATCCGCTTGAATCTTTATGAATAAAAAAATGCATCATTTTTGCGAATGATGCTTCTCAGAGACTCGCAAATAATCCATTTCAATTTTGTAACATTCAATCTCATCATTGGACATTTAAATTAACGACAAACAAGAAAATCAACACCAGATAAAAATATATTTTCGAGCAAAGACACTCAGGTAGATGTTCCCAAATACTCTCCCCCATGCTTCTTATTCTATTACTTATTTCGACTCGTTAATATCATCGATCTATTTTTCCATGATATGAGTGAAAATAAATCAAACCATTTGAATAAATCAATGACAATATGTGTGAACATGTTGATTTTTTATTTGCAATATCCGTCAATGAAAATTCGACAAACGAAAAACGAATTATTTTTCAATGATCCGCTTGAATCTTTATGAATAAAAAACCGCATTATTTTTGCGAATGATGCTTCTCAGAGACTCGCAAATAATCCATTTCAATTTTGTAACATTCAATCTCATCATTGGACATTTAAATTTACAACCAACAAGAAGATTGACACCAGATGAAAATATATTTTCGAGCAAAGACACTCAGGCAGATATTTCCAAAAAATGTTTATCATTATGCCAATACTCATAGTTTTATGTGTTTCATTTATGATCCTTATGTTTTTTTTTGTGAATTTTTTTGCTTCAGAGTTTTCATAATTGAGATTTTGTAGATACATGAAGAAAAAAAGGCAACAAATCCGATCGCACCATTGTTGAACGTCGTAGCAACCAAACTGTCATAAATGAAGATTCGAAGACAGATTATACTTGTTTTGGTGTTAAAATTATTATTGCTGTCTCATTCTTATCGTATTTAAACTATGGCGGAATTCCCCCTTTATACAACTTTTTTTCGTTGGAGATTTTGACGAACTTATTTATGAAGAGCAAATATGCTTCGAATAAAAGTTGGTCCATTACTTCGAATTTACTGTGGATATTTTTTTTTTTCGTAAAAGAAAAGATATACGAAATAATGAAACGGACTGCAAAATAATTGCAACTATTATAACTTCAAATAATTTTTGAGAATGTTCTTTCACAGAGAGACTCGCAAATGATTGAAATCGTTTTATTCATAAATTCAATTTCATCATTGGACATTTAAATTTACAACAAACAAGAAAAATGACACCAGAAAAAAATATATTTTCGAACAACGACACTCAGGTAGATGTTCCCAAATACTCTCCCCCATGCTTCTTATTCTATTACTTATTTCGACTCGTTGATATCATCGATCTATTGTTCCATGATATGAGTGAAAATAAATCAATTCATTTGAATAAATCAATGACAATATGTGTGAACATGTTGATTTTTTATTTGCAATATCCGTCAATGAAAATTCGACAAACGAAAAACGAATTATTTTTCAATGATCCGCTTGAATCTTTATGAATAAAAAACCGCATTATTTTTGCGAATGATGCTTCTCAGAGACTCGCAAATAATCCATTTCAATTTTGTAACATTCAATCTCATCATTGGACATTTAAATTTTCGACAAACAAGAAAATCGACACCAGATAAAAATATATTTTCGAGCAAAGACATTCAGGTAGATGTTCCCAAATACTCTCCCCCATGCTTCTTATTCTATTATTTATTTCGACTCGTTGATATCATCGATCCATTCCTCCATGATATGAGTGAAAATAAATCAATTCATTTGAATAAATCAACGACAATATGTGTGAACATGTTGATTTTTTATTTGCAATATCCGTCAATGAAAATTCGACAAACGAAAAACGAATTATTTTTCAATGATCCGCTTGAATCTTTATGAATAAAAAACCGCATTATTTTTGCGAATGATGCTTCTCAGAGACTCGCAAATAATCCATTTCAATTTTGTAACATTCAATCTCATCATTGGACATTTAAATTTACGACAAACAAGAAAATCAACACCAGATAAAAATATATTTTCGAGCAAAGACACTCAGGTAGATGTTCCCAAATACTCTCCACCATGCTTCTTATTCTATTACTTATTTCGACTCGTTAATATCATCGATCTATTTTTCCATGATATGAGTGAAAATAAATCAAACCATTTGAATAAATCAATGACAATATGTGTGAACATGTTGATTTTTTATTTGCAATATCCGTCAATGAAAATTCGACACACAAAAAACGAATTTTTTTCCAATGATCCGCTTGAATCTTTATGAATAAAAAAATGCATCATTTTTGCGAATGATGCTTCTCAGAGACTCGCAAATAATCCATTTCAATTTTGTAACATTCAATCTCATCATTGGACATTTAAATTAACGACAAACAAGAAAATCAACACCAGATAAAAATATATTTTCGAGCAAAGACACTCAGGTAGATGTTCCCAAATACTCTCCCCCATGCTTCTTATTCTATTACTTATTTCGACTCGTTAATATCATCGATCTATTTTTCCATGATATGAGTGAAAATAAATCAAACCATTTGAATAAATCAATGACAATATGTGTGAACATGTTGATTTTTTATTTGCAATATCCGTCAATGAAAATTCGACAAACGAAAAACGAATTATTTTTCAATGATCCGCTTGAATCTTTATGAATAAAAAACCGCATTATTTTTGCGAATGATGCTTCTCAGAGACTCGCAAATAATCCATTTCAATTTTGTAACATTCAATCTCATCATTGGACATTTAAATTTACAACCAACAAGAAGATTGACACCAGATGAAAATATATTTTCGAGCAAAGACACTCAGGCAGATATTTCCAAAAAATGTTTATCATTATGCCAATACTCATAGTTTTATGTGTTTCATTTATGATCCTTATGTTTTTTTTTGTGAATTTTTTTGCTTCAGAGTTTTCATAATTGAGATTTTGTAGATACATGAAGAAAAAAAGGCAACAAATCCGATCGCACCATTGTTGAACGTCGTAGCAACCAAACTGTCATAAATGAAGATTCGAAGACAGATTATACTTGTTTTGGTGTTAAAATTATTATTGCTGTCTCATTCTTATCGTATTTAAACTATGGCGGAATTCCCCCTTTATACAACTTTTTTTCGTTGGAGATTTTGACGAACTTATTTATGAAGAGCAAATATGCTTCGAATAAAAGTTGGTCCATTACTTCGAATTTACTGTGGATATTTTTTTTTTTCGTAAAAGAAAAGATATACGAAATAATGAAACGGACTGCAAAATAATTGCAACTATTATAACTTCAAATAATTTTTGAGAATGTTCTTTCACAGAGAGACTCGCAAATGATTGAAATCGTTTTATTCATAAATTCAATTTCATCATTGGACATTTAAATTTACAACAAACAAGAAAAATGACACCAGAAAAAAATATATTTTCGAACAACGACACTCAGGTAGATGTTCCCAAATACTCTCCCCCATGCTTCTTATTCTATTACTTATTTCGACTCGTTGATATCATCGATCTATTGTTCCATGATATGAGTGAAAATAAATCAAACCATTTGAATAAATCAATGACAATATGTGTGAACATGTTGATTTTTTATTTGCAATATCCGTCAATGAAAATTCGACAAACGAAAAACGAATTATTTTTCAATGATCCGCTTGAATCTTTATGAATAAAAAACCGCATTATTTTTGCGAATGATGCTTCTCAGAGACTCGCAAATAATCCATTTCAATTTTGTAACATTCAATCTCATCATTGGACATTTAAATTTACGACAAACAAGAAAATCAACACCAGATAAAAATATATTTTCGAGCAAAGACACTCAGGTAGATGTTCCCAAATACTCTCCCCCATGCTTCTTATTCTATTACTTATTTCGACTCGTTAATATCATCGATCTATTTTTCCATGATATGAGTGAAAATAAATCAAACCATTTGAATAAATCAATGACAATATGTGTGAACATGTTGATTTTTTATTTGCAATATCCGTCAATGAAAATTCGACACACAAAAAACGAATTTTTTTCCAATGATCCGCTTGAATCTTTATGAATAAAAAAATGCATCATTTTTGCGAGTGTTGCTTCTCAGAGACTCGCAAATAATCCAGTTCAATTTTGTAACATTCAATCTCATCATTGGACATTTAAATTTTCGACAAACAAGAAAATCGACACCAGATAAAAATATATTTTCGAGCAAAGACACTCAGGTAGATGTTCCCAAATACTCTCCCCCATGCTTCTTATTCTATTACTTATTTCGACTCGTTGATATCATCGATCTATTTTTCCATGATATGAGTGAAAATAAATCAAACCATTTAAATAAATCAATGACAATATGTGTTAACATGTTGATTTTTTATTTGCAATATCCGTCAATGAAAATTCGACACACAAAAAACGAATTTTTTTCCAATGATCCGCTTGAATCTTTATGAATAAAAAAATGCATCATTTTTGCGAGTGTTGCTTCTCAGAGACTCGCAAATAATCCAGTTCAATTTTGTAACATTCAATCTCATCATTGGACATTTAAATTTACAACCAACAAGAAGATTGACACCAGATGAAAATATTTTTTCGAGCGAAGACACTCAGGTAGATATCCTCAACAATTGTTTATCATTATGCCAATACTCATAGTTTTATAAGTTTCATTTATGATTTTCATGTTTTTTTCGTGAATTTTTTCCAGCTTTTATGGTACCAGCATCTGTATTGAATTTACTACCGTGGAATTTCGACAGTTCTGTATTTCGGCTGTGTTATACCATTAAATCCCTCATTGAGATAAAAATATATGATGTTTTTTTTCTAGTCTTCAATCCGGTAGCGTAATGAGAGTTCGCCACATGTTTCAATCGTTTCTGAGGTATTTAAACCCCCACAATTCCTCATCTCTTTCCACTCCTGACTTGTTCTCCCTTTCGGAAACATCACGATATTCGTTCTTGCCAGCGACAACCTCATCAATAAGGATTTGTATACCTGATCGTTATATTGATCAATAATTATTTCATTTGTCATTCATATTCGTATAATCATTTTTTTTAGATCCCCGAGGATTTTTCATTTTCAATTTTTTTTCTTTTTTTGTGTCGTTTTGTGTCTTGTGTTTTGTTTTTTTCAGCCATGGTGAAACAAATTTATACTGCCAATGAATACCACGATATGGTTCGAGTGTATCGTGAAGCAAGGGGTAACGGGCGACTTGCAGCCAGAATGTATCGCGAGGAATATCCCGAGCGCGCTCATCCTGATCACCGTGTTTTCATTGCCGCTGATCGGCGGGTCCGCGAAAAAAGCAATCCGATGCCTGATCAGAATGGCGGAAAATATAAAAAGGTGCTGACGGTTGCGCGCGAAAAACGCGTCATTAGGCAGCTCGAAGCTAATCCTCAGATTAGTATTCGGGCTTTGGCTACATTGATGCACACGTCGAAAACGACGGTGCATACAATCATCAGCGAAGCAGGTTACCACCCCTACAAATTCATGCGCGTCCAACGATTGGAGGCGAAGGATTATCCTGCGAGGCGCGACTTCTGTAAATGGCTTCTGGATCAAGTGAAAGCCAACCTGGGATTCTTGGATAATATATTATTTTCGGACGAATGCACCTTCTCAAGGAATGGACCGTTCAACAGGCGCAACCGGCATTATTATGCCAAGACAAATCCCCGTATGATCGACGACGGAAAAAGCGTGCAGGGACGCTTCAAAATCAACTTATGGGCAGGAATGATGGGGAATAAAATGGTAAGGATGAATTTTGCCGCTATAGTTATTTGCGATTCAATATAATCTTTTTTTTTTTTAATCATTTTTTTTTCCGCATATTTATTAAAAACGACAATTTTTTTTTCTATATTGCAGGTCGGGTTTCATGAATTCCAAGGATCATTGAACGCAAAAAAATATACGGATTTCATCAGTAGACGTCTCTGGCCCCTCAGCAGAGCCGCTGGTATAACGCGGGAAACATATCAGAAGATATGTTTTCAGCACGATGGTGCTCCAGCGCACACTTCGGTAAAAGCCCAGCGATGTCTCCAAAGGCACTTTGGAGACCGTTTCATCGGAAGAGGTGGGATAATCAATTGGCCACCACGATCACCGGATTTGAATCCCCTGGATTATTTTTTGTGGGGCTACTTAAAGGATCGAGTATACAAAACACCCATCGACAGCGAAGAGGAACTTCGACGACGCATTGTAGAAGCTCAAAAAGGGATAACACCGGACGTTTACAAGAGAACGATACGGAATTTATTGAAGCGGTGTCAATTATGCATTGAGCAAGACGGGGGACATTTTCAACAATGGATGTGAAAATGTGAGTATTTTCAATGAAAACTAGGATGGTTCATCTTTTTTTGTTTATTTATTTCTTATTCATTAATTTTTTTTCCAATACAAATGTTCGATAGGATACTAATTTTTATTTCTCCCAATTTTCAGATCTCAAACTTGTAGATGATTCTGCATAATCACACTGGATCAGGGTCTGACGAGGAACACCAATCCCCACTATTTGAGATAAGTACCATTATTTACATTTCGATTGATGAATATCAATATAGATTATTTAAAAAAATTGCTTTTTTTGTTTTCCAGGCAGGTGGAGACCCGAAAAAGTTAAGTATGAACTAAAGATATTGATTCTATTGATTACTTGTTGTATTCATCTAATATTTTATGTATGTTTTTATTCATGTTGCAGTATTTGACCTCCGAGAAGAAATACATAGAAGGGGACTTGAAGCAGGACAGCAGACACGATCGAGGTGATCCGTCGAGGGATTCGTTTACCTGCGTCGGATTAGTTGTAAGATAATCATTTGTTGTTTGGATATTATTTGAATGAAATTTTGTAAGAATATTCGCTTTTGAAAGTTGAATATTCAGTTGTTTATTTGAGTGTTTTTGTTCAAAAATATGATATTTTCTAGTGACGATTGTCTTGTTTAAATTCGGGTGATATTGCAAATAAAAAATCAACATTTTTACACATATTGTCATTGATTTATTCAAATGGTTTGATTTATTTTCACTCATATCATGGAGGAATAGATCGATGATATCAACGAGTCGAAATAAGTAATAGAATAAGAAGCATGGGGGAGAGTATTTGGGAACATCTACCTGAGTGTCTTTGCTCGAAAATATATTTTTATCTGGTGTCGATTTTCTTGTTTGTCGAAAATTTAAATGTCCAATGATGAGATTGAATGTTACAAAATTGAAATGGATTATTTGCGAGTCTCTGAGAAGCAACACTCGCAAAAATGATGCATTTTTTTATTCATAAAGATTCAAGCGGATCATTGAAAAATAATTCGTTTTTCGTTTGTCGAATTTTCATTGACGGATATTGCAAATAAAAAATCAACATGTTCACACATATTGTCATTGATTTATTTAAATGGTTTGATTTATTTTCACTCATATCATGGAAAAATAGATCGATGATATCAACGAGTCGAAATAAGTAATAGAATAAAAAGCATGGGGGAGAGTATTTGGGAACATCTACCTGAGTGTCTTTGCTCGAAAATATATTTTTATCTGGTGTCGATTTTCTTGTTTGTCGAAAATTTAAATGTCCAATGATGAGATTGAATGTTACAAAATTGAAATGGATTATTTGCGAGTCTCTGAAAAGCATCATTCGCAAAAATAATGCGGTTTTTTATTCATAAAGATTCAAGCGGATCATTGAAAAATAATTCGTTTTTTGTGTGTCGAATTTTCATTGACGGATATTGCAAATAAAAAATCAACATGTTCACACATATTGTCATTGATTTATTCAAATGAATTGATTTATTTTCACTCATATCATGGAGGAATGGATCGATGATATCAACGAGTCGAAATAAGTAATAGAATAAGAAGCATGGGGGAGAGTATTTGGGAACATCTACCTGAGTGTCGTTGTTCGAAAATATATTTTTTTCTGGTGTCATTTTTCTTGTTTGTTGTAAATTTAAATGTCCAATGATGAAATTGAATTTATGAATAAAACGATTTCAATCATTTGCGAGTCTCTCTGTGAAAGAACATTCTCAAAAATTATTTGAAGTTATAATAGTTGCAATTATTTTGCAGTCCGTTTCATTATTTCGTATATCTTTTCTTTTACGAAAAAAAAAAATATCCACAGTAAATTCGAAGTAATGGACCAACTTTTATTCGAAGCATATTTGCTCTTCATAAATAAGTTCGTCAAAATCTCCAACGAAAAAAAGTTGTATAAAGGGGGAATTCCGCCATAGTTTAAATACGATAAGAATGAGACAGCAATAATAATTTTAACACCAAAACAAGTATAATCTGTCTTCGAATCTTCATTTATGACAGTTTAGTTGCTACGACGTTCAACAATGGTGCGATCGGATTTGTTGCCTTTTTTTCTTCATGTATCTACAAAATCTCAATTATAAAAACTCTGAAGCAAAAAAATTCACAAAAAAAAAACATAAGGATCATAAATGAAACACATAAAACTATGAGTATTGGCATAATGATAAACATTTTTTGGAAATATCTGCCTGAGTGTCTTTGCTCGAAAATATATTTTCATCTGGTGTCAATCTTCTTGTTGGTTGTAAATTTAAATGTCCAATGATGAGATTGAATGTTACAAAATTGAAATGGATTATTTGCGAGTCTCTGAAAAGCATCATTCGCAAAAATAATGCGGTTTTTTATTCATAAAGATTCAAGCGGATCATTGAAAAATAATTCGTTTTTCGTTTGTCGAATTTTCATTGACGGATATTGCAAATAAAAAATCAACATGTTCACACATATTGTCATTGATTTATTTAAATGGTTTGATTTATTTTCACTCATATCATGGAAAAATAGATCGATGATATCAACGAGTCGAAATAAGTAATAGAATAAGAAGCATGGGGGAGAGTATTTGGGAACATCTACCTGAGTGTCTTTGCTCGAAAATATATTTTTATCTGGTGTCGATTTTCTTGTTTGTCGAAAATTTAAATGTCCAATGATGAGATTGAATGTTACAAAATTGAACTGGATTATTTGCGAGTCTCTGAGAAGCAACACTCGCAAAAATGATGCATTTTTTTATTCATAAAGATTCAAGCGGATCATTGGAAAAAAATTCGTTTTTTGTGTGTCGAATTTTCATTGACGGATATTGCAAATAAAAAATCAACATGTTCACACATATTGTCATTGATTTATTCAAATGGTTTGATTTATTTTCGCTCATATCATGGAAAAATAGATCGATGATATTAACGAGTCGAAATAAGTAATAGAATAAGAAGCATGGTGGAGAGTATTTGGGAACATCTACCTGAGTGTCTTTGCTCGAAAATATATTTTTATCTGGTGTTGATTTTCTTGTTTGTCGTAAATTTAAATGTCCAATGATGAGATTGAATGTTACAAAATTGAAATGGATTATTTGCGAGTCTCTGAGAAGCATCATTCGCAAAAATAATGCGGTTTTTTATTCATAAAGATTCAAGCGGATCATTGGAAAAAAATTCGTTTTTTGTGTGTCGAATTTTCATTGACGGATATTGCAAATAAAAAATCAACATGTTCACACATATTGTCATTGATTTATTCAAATGGTTTGATTTATTTTCACTCATATCATGGAAAAATAGATCGATGATATTAACGAGTCGAAATAAGTAATAGAATAAGAAGCATGGTGGAGAGTATTTGGGAACATCTACCTGAGTGTCTTTGCTCGAAAATATATTTTTATCTGGTGTTGATTTTCTTGTTTGTCGTAAATTTAAATGTCCAATGATGAGATTGAATGTTACAAAATTGAAATGGATTATTTGCGAGTCTCTGAGAAGCATCATTCGCAAAAATAATGCGGTTTTTTATTCATAAAGATTCAAGCGGATCATTGAAAAATAATTCGTTTTTCGTTTGTCGAATTTTCATTGACGGATATTGCAAATAAAAAATCAACATGTTCACACATATTGTCATTGATTTATTCAAATGAATTGATTTATTTTCACTCATATCATGGAGGAATGGATCGATGATATCAACGAGTCGAAATAAGTAATAGAATAAGAAGCATGGGGGAGAGTATTTGGGAACATCTACCTGAGTGTCTTTGCTCGAAAATATATTTTTATCTGGTGTTGATTTTCTTGTTTGTCGTAAATTTAAATGTCCAATGATGAAATTGAATTTAAGAATAAAACGAATTCAATCATTTGCGAGTCCCTCTGTGAAAGAACATTCTCAAAAATTATTTGAAGTTATAATAGTTGCAATTATTTTGCAGTCCGTTTCATTATTTCGTATATCTTTTCTTCCACGAAAAAAAAATATCCACAGTAAATTCGAAGTATTGGACCAACTTTTATTCGAAACATATTTGCTCTTCATAAATAAGTTCGTCAAAATCTCCAACGAAAAAAAGTTGTATAAAGGGGGAATTCCTTCATAGTTTGAGTACAATAAGAATGAGACAGCAATAATAATTTCAACACCAGAACAGGTATAATCTGTCTTTTAATCTTCATTTATGATAGTTTGGTTTCTACGACGTTCAACAATGGCGCGATCGGATTTGTTGCCTTTTTTTCTCATGTATCTACAAAATCTCAATTATAAAAACTCTTTCTTAGTTTATGGTTAAATACCTATTTGATCATATTCCGACATGAGTAACTGTGAATGAACATATTGTTCGATTTATGAAAATATGTTTTGAGAATTATTCATTCTGCAGTTAGGGAATATTGTTTTTAAGTGTCATATAATCATGATTATTTACATTCATTATTCATTATTGAATGGTTGCACAACATCATCTGAGAGACTTCATAATGTGTATTCAAATAAATCATTCAATTTTGGGCACATGATATCCTCGATGAAAATTATAGAAAATTACTTCTACACAACACGTGGATTTCTCGAAGGAGTTAGATTAAAAACTTCAAAGTTTTAAATTCGAATCAAATAAATAAATGAAAAATTATTATGGAAATATACTACCTTGCGCCACATGCAATTATTTTCCATTATATTATACATTCACGCTGTCACAAAAATTGCAAACATTTATAAATTCTGTATATAAATAAAATAAAATTCTTAGCTTCATTTCCTTTTTTATTCGAAAAATAGCCTCATCTTATTCGATACATCATATTTTTTACAACTGGTAAAAATAGTCAATTTCAAATAATTTCAAGTTGTTGTTACGATTTTATCGATAATTCCCACATTTCATCTTCATGAAAATGAATAAATATTCAAGAAATCAGAAAAAAAAAGCCGCATCCGAGAATCGAACCTTCATCGATCCCACCGAGTGGCTAGCGTTACGCTTTAGCGCACTCGGTCAATGCGGGTATGGAAAAATTTTGTTTTAAAATAACTGATGAATGCCAGGTAGAAAATTGTAAAATTTTGTATTTCATAGTTTCGCTAGAAACAAATACAGAAGCAGCTTGCAAGTCCCTCTAGCTTTGTAAATTACCTGCGGACCCAATACCTTATCGACCGTATTGATGCTTAGCCCTAGTCGGTACTATTTTTACTTATGCATTATTTCTACATTATTCGCCTTCCTACATTATTTTTCCAAAAATTTAGAAACGCCTATCCCGATGTGAACTACTTTCTCGCGCTCTGATTGGCCCAAGCATATCAACTTTAAACGTTAATATCTCATAAACTACGTAAAATGACGCAAAGTCGTCTCGACATTTTTTGTTCAGCACCACTGGATCTATCTATAGACTTCCGTTGGACTAACGATACCCGTACACGGTGTACATCGAAGATGGACTCTCCTATTTCATCAACTATTATATATATATATAAGTATAACATATATGTTTATGTGGCATACATTCGTGAACGAATGAGGCCGCCTCTCGACGCGCGTCTTCTGACGCGATGAGGATGTCGCGGAAACGCGACGTCCGGTGATAATGTCCGTCAACAGCGACGAGCCAAAACCCATTCAATAACAATACACTATTGTTACCAACTTATTCCATTACAGATAACTCAGTCCGTTCATATTGCTTATATGCTTTTACTCTCTCATTCTCTTTTGTAAATATATTTCTACTCTTCTAACTCTCTCACTTACTCACTCCCTTTATTTCTCATACACAAACATACGTGAACTGTATATACGAATATTTACTTATACAAACTCAAAATTGTTGGAATTTTATTTATTTTATTTATTTATTTATTTAGTTTTTATATATATTTATATATATATATATTCATAAAATATAATTTTTAACTTTGAATATTTTTTATTTTTACTGTATTTATTATTATTTTTAAATTAAAAAAATTTTTTTTTTTTTTATATATACAGGTGTTATAAAATATATTTATAATATGAAAAGCATACGTGAATATATACTCGAATAATATTTAAATATAGAATAGAAATATATATATATATATAAATTGATAAAATGGATACGTGACAAAAGTTCGACATTTTTGTCATACACTTGACTCTTTTTTTCTGGCCTTTACTTCACTTTAATGTATTACATATATAAATATATATGTGTATGTATGTATAGGTGAAAAAAAAAAAAAAAAAAAAAGAGAGGAAGAAGGGAAAATGAAGGAATCGCGCGACTGTTGACGGCGAAAAGTGGCGCTGTTTAATATTAATAAGCCGATGTGCTCTCTCTCTGCTTGTGGCAGGCACGTAGATGCATATCGCTCGTTGCATTACGAAAAGACGAGCGCTGTGCTCTTTGGCCACTTGTCGTACTGATATTTTTTTTTTTTTTTTTTTTTTTTTTTTTTTCATTTGACAGAAGAATAGGGTAAAAGTGAACGAGATTAGTTGTATAGACATGAGAAAACATGAAAAAGATGAAAAATAAATAAATAAATAAATAAATAAATGAAATTTTATTTAATAGTTATTTGCTTATAGAGCAAAAGTGTAAAAAGAAAGGAAAAAAAAAAAAAAAAAAAGGAAAAATTTTTTTCTTTTCATATTAAAAAACTTGAGAATATTCAACTTAAAAATCAGCACTTTGTTTGGCGTCTTTTTATCTCGATTACTCACCCTTTAATTCACCTCACGCATTTTTATAATATCCGTAAATTATTCGTGATAAGAGAATTGTGAATGAAGATGGAGAAGGAAAAAAAGTAATGAATATATAAAAAATATATTTTATTAATGAAATGGAATAGAAAAAAAGAAAGAAAGAAAATGTTTTTATATGACAATGTCGATGACGATGATGATGATGATGATGATGGTGGTGGTTGATAGTTACGGTTGTTGTTGGACAAATAATTATTATAATGAAACTAATACGTGATATTTTATGCTGGTGGGTATAGTCTTAAAATCCGATACATTATATTATAAATATAAGTTGTCCATTAAAACACGCTCAAGTATAACAATAAGTACACGCAAGACTAACTGACAACCACTTAGAAAATACTTCCCCGCACAGATGCGGATTAAAGTGTCTAAACTTTCAAAATTTATTAGACAAAATAAATAATAAAATGTTGCGTAGTACATAATGTATATGTATACACACACGGTATATAAATAAAATTTAATAATAAGATGCAAATTTTTTTTTTTTTGCTCACGTGCACAATCCACACATTGATCAATACAAAAAAAAAAAAAAAAAAAAAAATTCTACTCGATACATTTAAATATATATAATAATAAAAATAATAAAAATCCAGAATCAGTAAATAAATATAATGGAATTCACCTTGAATGAATTTTATGTTATGTACAAAGGTCAAGTGTCAAACAAAGACATAAAAAATTGCAATATATGCAGAGGAAAAAAGTGGAGGGGGAGAATTTGAGTGTGCGTACATATGTACACGTGTTTGTGGACGAGTCAGGTGGGGGCTACGTACTCAAAAAAAAAGCGAAAAAGAAAAAAAAAAAAATTAAAAAAAAGTGGTAATAAAAATAAAATAATAATAAAACAGATATATAGAGAAAATATAGGGATAAACCTACAACCTGCAACCCTCAATACTCCCCTCTACGTGCTATATATTGCCACATATGTATAGCACGTACGAAGAGGAAGATGCAACAGTACGTGGAATACTCATATTTGTCTGGTATAACGTAGAAAAAAAATAAAAAAAAAAACAGTTGCAACAAAACATCACAAGTAGCAGCAACATCAGCCACATTACGATCTTCTTCTTGGCTATTTTGTCTTTCATGATGGCGTCGCGTCTTACTCGTCTTGTTTTTTTTTACTCTTTTTTATTTTATATAGAGTCATTGGATGCTGTTACCTTGGCCGTTATTTCTCAGTGGTTAATAAATAACAGTTGAAAAATAGCCCTGATACTTATACATAGCAGATATATAAATGCCGTATATAAAAATATTCATTAAATAAACATTTGATAATCTTTAAATTAAAAAAAATTAAAAATAATTTCTTGTACAAATATTTAAATTTATATTGATAATTTTATTTATTTATCAATCAATATTGAATATAATTCAAGTTTGAATGTGATATTTTTATTACATAAATAGCAAAAATTGTGATAAAATATATTTTATCTGTTTTTGATTGATTTGAATAATTTTAGGATTTTCAATTTATTTAATTTATCATTATTTATTTATTCCATTTTATTTTATTTTATTTCATTTTATTTTCAATTCCATTAAGATTTTTCAAGTTTGAGTTCAGCGAAAGTGAAAAAAGGAAAAGTAAAATAATTTTATACATTTTTTTGATATGGTTCGAGATATATATTTATATTATATATAAATATATATATAGATATATATATATACACGTTTTATATTCACCTGTATTTTCCACCTGTTCATTTGGGCGTCACTATCATCGTTGGCTCCACCCACATCCCACCTAGCGACGCCAAACGTCCAACGACATCACGCGAACGTGAAACACTCCTATTGGTCCATAACATCGACTCTAAAAAACTCTTGTTGTATTTTATTATTTCGCTTATATACCTATCCAACTATACCAACCATATATATATATACATTACAAATGACCTAACATCGTGCATGAATGCGCACTCTTACTTTCTACATCTATACCTCCCACTCTCGATTCCTACCTCTCTCGTCTACTCGATTTCTTTTATTTTGTTCAATTTTTTTTTTTTTTTTTTTTTTTTTTTTTTCCATTCATTTCACGTCGCGCCAACCTCTTTCCCTGACTACCCACGTATTCCTAGGATATGCGCACAACATTCGACGAATCCTGTCGTATCCCGAGACACTGAAAAAAAAAAAAGATAATTTTTTTTATTCTTATCAATTTTCAATTCACCGTCGATACGCAGTATACACACCCTAATTTTTCTTTCTTTGTCTACCATTGACAATTGACCATTGAGTAAAAAGCGAGAAATAGAAAATTGAAAACGTAAAATTGCGGGGTGGAGAAAATACTGAGGGGATGATACACCAGGCGATTTGGCATTTTACAATCTTTGCAGACGATCATTCATTGTATCTGTATTTTCTTTGTTTAAATATATTATATATCTTTATATTTTGAATATTAATATTTCAAGTATTCAATTATCTCATTATTTAGTTATTCATTTATTATTTATTATTATTTTTGTTTATTATTTATTTATTTATTTATTTATTATTGAATATTTAGCATTAAATTTATTATTTATTATTTATCATGTTATTATATTATTATTATTTTTTTTTTTTTATATAAAATAAATTAGAAAAAAATTTTTTATTCCATTTTTCTACGGCAAAATTAAAATCAATGACATTTCATATTGAATAATTAATTAAAATTGACGTATTTCCATCACTACCATCACTATCATCATCATCATCATCACGGTTATTTTTCATCTTGATATTTTATTGTTTTTCTACACGCAAACGCCAGATGTTAAATTGTCCACATGAACAATCCTATAAATTCACCATTGCCACAGCACAGTCTACAAAATTATAAAAGAGAATCAATAAATTAATAATTAAATATTATATAACTATTGTTAAGTATATAATATATACAATCGTTTTTATTCCCACCATATTTTTCACCCTCACCACTCTATTCCTATTCTTCGTCTGTCTATTTCTCATTATTACACATTATAAATCATTTTTCATGCCAATTCCTACAGAAGTGGAAAAAATTGAATAAAAATATTTATAATATCATTACAACAATTATATTTTTCTTATTCTTTGTTTTATTTATATGAGAAAGTATGAGAAAAAAAAAAAAAATAAGAAACAAAAAAGAAAAATAGTAGGTGGTGGTGGTGGTGGTGATGTCGGTTTCTATCTGGTTGTTTTCTACTTACAAGTACGAGACATTTTTCGCGATTATTGTGTATATAGAGTTTGGTGTAGTATAACACGAGGGACACTGAGACAATGCCGCGTAACAACACTGTAATATAACGTAGACATTGACTAGTGAGTGGGAGAAAGGGAATGAGCGAGGTAGATAAAGATAAAAGTATAGAAGGTGAAGGCAAAGTGTTTGCGGGTTATATAAGCCCACCAAAGCCGATGCAGGCACGAGCCAACACCTGGTGTACGAGTCATCCCCTGTGGGACAACAATTGTTATTCGCTCCGCGGTCTGTTTTCTCCAATGAGCGGCATTTTATTCCTATATATATAAACGCATTGTAAACGTGTTATTTCGTACATGTTGCGACGCGTGTGTTTGAACACATTTTTTTTTCCATTGTTTTTTTTTTATTTTTACTTTGATGTCTCTCCCATACACGACATTTTGTCTCGATTATTTATTTTTGTTTTTGTTTTTTTTTTTTTCTACTTATTTGTCATTTTATTCTCATTCTTTATTTTATTTTTATTTATTTTTATTTATTTCTATTTATTTTTACTATTTTTTTTTTGTTTTATTTACAACAGAAGTGATTGGCGTATAGTTTTATCATGAAAGCCAAAACTTGAATTTCACTTTATTCTGTTACAACAATTTATTTATTTATATATTTATTTGTTTGCTTGTTTGTTTGTTTCTTCTTCTTTTTTTCCTTGCTGTCTCTTTGGTTATCTGTTTTGTCATGGACATTCACCACGTACATTTTCACATGGGAATTTATATAAAATTCACAAGAGAGATAAATATAACGCGATGGCATGAGAAAATTGAAAAGTTCTAATTGACAAAAAAAAAAAAAAAAAAAAAAAAACAAAATGATATATAAAGAGAAAGACAGAATGAAAATGACGAATAGAGATAAATATAGAAATATAAAAATATTAATATTTGAGAAATTGGAAAAAAAAAAATAATAATTTTTGTTTATTACTTTTCTCTCTTTCTATTATTTATTATTATTATTATTATTATTATTAATTTTTTTTTTCTCTTCAGTAAAACTTTGAAAAATATATATCTATACACATTTCGTCCTTTGCTTCACCAAAGTTACACGAATCCACCAAAGCAAAAGATTATATACATATATATATATATATAGACCTGTATCCTCACCGGTGGGACCAAGAGACCGTTGGAAATACGCGAATCATGTAAATTGTGAAAAATACGTCTGGCAAAATGATTTACAATATCAAAACGTATCCCATACACACACACACACACACGTACATATATATATCAATTTTGATTTTAAAATACACTACCAAGATAAGTAGGAAAAAAAAAACAAACAAAATGAAGACAAAAAACAACAAAGATAAAAAAAAATTTTGTTTTTTTGTTTTTTTTACACCACTGGATTTTACGTGAAATTCAATATAAGACGTCGGCGGGTATGGCACGATCGTAAAACAAGACAAACAAATTTCGTTGTCTTGAAATATATTGTATATCGTGTTATTTCACAGACAGAGGGTTGAAGTAGTTCCGTTGAGATGAGATGAACATACACATACATATATATATTTATATATAAAAAAAATCAGGGTAATATAATTTCAATACTGTGGAACAAGTGTGTATGTGTGTGTATGTGTAGGTGTGTGTAGATATATAAATGATTTGAGTTAATGATGATAGGAATTAATTGTCAACGTGTTAAAATACATTTTATTTTTCTACATATTGTAAAAAAATTCATGTGTGTGTGTGTGTGTGTGTTGAAATGAGAATGATGGTGGGTTGTGTGATATGACAAAAAGGGTGATAATGTGTCCCAGGAATAATTATTCCTTTGAGAAATCATCCTATAATCATACGTATTTTAATAGTTTAGTGAGTTTGAATCGAGATTAATAATTAAATTCAATCACTGTGGGGTACGTGACAAAATTAATTATTTATTTTTTATATCCAATATATATTAATGTATTCAAAGGATTTTAATCGATAAAAATTTATTTATCAATTATTCATTAGTGGTATAATGAAGTGTTGATATTGTTGTATATTATTTGTTGGATTTATTTAATATTGATTCAATTGATTGTCAAGTTTTATAGAATTTTTTTATATCAGTTGATTTGATTATTTGACCGTGTGATATATTGAATATTGAAATATCTGTAAAATATAAATTTGATTGAATTAAAAATTTTAAATATTATTTATTAAACAGTGAATAAATATATATTTATATTGATTATATGTGATTATGTTTTTAGAGGAGATGAAAATAAGAACAAGACACGAGCGTGCACTTTCCATAAAATCTCATTGTATATGAGATCACTTAGGGGGTTGCACAGCACCCCCGGGAAGCGAAAACATTAACGACACTCGAACACCAAGTGTTGTTAGATATTTTGTATATATATATATATACACACACACATACATACATATACATATAAATGTGTGTATTTTGAATTTCTACAATTTTATATTTTAAAATCTACGGTGGCAGTTTTAGATTTTAATTCAATTTAAATATTTAATTATTTTGGTAATTTTAAAAATTTACAATTTCGACACTTTCTCCTTTTTTTTTCTTCTTCCTCTTCGTATTTTTATTTATTTTTTTTTATTTCACTTTACACATCCATTTATTGTTTATAAGTTTCTTTTTTTCATTGTAAAAGATTGATGCAGTGTAAAGGAAGAAATTGGACTTGGATCCCTCCCCCAAACACACTCACACACACCTATGCGTGTATATACATTTGTATATAGAGTTCGTTATCGTTCAAGGTTCACCTTTTAATATTAAATGAACGGTCAAGGTGTTTTTATTTCAACAAACCACATGTCTATACAAATAAATCGAAACATATCCCTCCTTTACAAATGTAAAGATGACGAAAAATAAAAAAAGAAAAAACGAAAATTTTCTTTCTTACATTTATTATTTATTTATTTATTTATTTATTTATCTTTTTTTTTTTTTTTCCATTACTTTCTTCATTGCCAAATCATTATCATTTTCACCATCAGATAATATTCAAAGTGAGTAACAGTACAAAGACAAAAATTGATAGAGAATAAAAAAAAAAAGTGACAAATGTAAGAAAGAAAATTTTTTTCTTTTTTTCTTTAAATTGAAATAAAAAAAAAAAGTGAAAAATAAAGAAAATCGGTAACATGACTCGTCGATTTTCGCACACACGTTAAATCGCCTCCGGAATACCTTTTTTCACGAAAGAACAAGAACTTATGTGGGAGATTGCACGTGTGATGGCGCCGCAAGCATAATCTCTCCTATCTATCTATCTACACACACACACACACACACACACACACACACACACACACACACACATGTTACTTCCATTTGTCTCAACAAATTTTTTTTTTTTTTTTTTTTTTTTTTCATTCTATTCCTATCCTATCACAAAGATGGCGAATAAAGACGTATAAACCTAGAAAAATTTCATCTATAAAATTAAATTAAATCCACTCAAAAAGGAAAAAAAAAAAATTATTATTTTTTTTTTTTTTTTGTCTCCCTCATTGGCACCACCATCATCACGAGGATTTCCGAGCTATTATTTTGATCATATAGAAGCCATTGGAACTCAAATATATATACATATACAGTAGAAATTTGTAAATATGAAGACCCCTCTACATGGCGCCGGATGTAACTTGGTCACTAAACGGAAGAAGCGATACTATACCCATACCCACAATACACTTTAATATATATATATATATACATGTATACATGAATTTGTACATATGTACAGTTAAAAGGTAGAAGAGGAATGTATAATATTTTTTTTTTTTTTTTTTTTTTTTTTTTTCCTTTATTAATATTTCTTTCAAGTGCCATACCCATTGTCCTTTATGAGTGGTACACTATCTCCAAAACATTATCCCGCATCCTGCACAATGCAGACACATCATCAAATAATCTATGGTGACTTTTAGTTTATAATTAAATACATCTCACAAATAAAATATACGGAGAAAAAAAAAAATTTTTTTTTTTTTTTTTTTTTTTTTTTTTTTCATCACTCAAATGATTAGAAAACTATTGTGAATTAATTTAAAAAAAAAAAAATTAAAAATAAAAAATTAACATGAATAAAATGATATAAATATTTGGGAATACAGGATGAAAAAGTGAGTGTGACAATGGAAAATATTAAAGTAAAGATGAGAGTGGATAGAGAAGTGATGTGGAGAAATGGGAGAGATGATAATGTGAAACCATCATATAGCAGTTATATATATATAATATGCAGTGAATACTCTGTGTGTGTGTATGTATTTAACTGGGCGTGGTTGTTTCGTCGTAAACGTCATCGTCAGTGAGCACTTGACGTCACTAGCCAAATACCCATCACACCAACGTCACATTTGCATTACTGTATGTATAGGTATATTTATATGTATATTCATATACTTATATGTAAATATATATATTTATATACATAAATAAATTATTGCAAAGTTTATCAATAAAGTTTATCTCAATATAAATGTTATATATGTATATAATTGTGTATAGAGATGTGAATGTATTGTCAACAGCGATGAACTGTATTATGAACAAATATGTATAGGGATAAATAACACTTGGATTAAAATCAAGTTGAGTGTATTGTATATATTTAGAGTGTGTGTGTGTGTGTGTGTGTATGTATGTGTGGGTTATTTAATGTGTAAATTCAATTTGAAAATGTATTAACTAAGTGAGTGAAGAGAAAGGAGAATTGTATGTATTTAGTGAGAAGAGCAATGAACTCATGATTTTCGTTTCATTGTATTATTTTTTTTATTTTTATTTATTGAAACTATTCAAAAATGATAAAAAATGCAATCGATCCCACTGCGTGATACAAATATAAATACATGTGTATGTGTGTGTGAGAGAGAAAGAAAGAGAGAGAGAGAGGAACGAGAGGAGATGTAGGGTGTGGATGTTGTGAGCTTGGTCGAATGACAAATCGAATTATTCTGTCGCCAGCTCTCGATAGATTTGATTTTCACTGCACATACATACGCACATATGTGTATATATATTTGTGTGCGATATAATCTTGTAATGAATAATGCGCGAATGCATTTTATATGGTTATTTTATTTTTATTTGATTGTGATTGAGGAGTGGAAAAAAAAAAATTTTTTGTTTTTGTTTTTGTTTTTTCACTGTTTTTTTTTTTCTTATTTTCACTATTTTTTTTTTTTTTTTTTTTTTTTTCCTTATTTGAAAATACATTTTTATAGAAATGTCTATTGAACTAGAGTAAACAGAACAAAAATATTTTTCATATTAAATTTATTTATTTATTTATTTTTTGGTTAGTAAGTAAGTAAATATGAAGATTTGATGACTGTCGTTTGCTTGGATAATCAAACACTTATATTATATACTTTAATGTAAATATACCGATATATTTATCGGATATTGCTGTACACACACAAACATATGACAGATAATATGTAAAATGATGACGGAAATAAAAGGAAAATAATGGGAAAAAAAAATAATAATAATAATAAAATAAGAAAAATATCCACAAAAATCAAAAACACACACTTGAAAAACTTAAAGAGTTGAAACAAGTAGGAGAAAAATAAAAGAATAAAAAATTCAAATAAACAAAAATATATATATATATATATACAGTGAGACAAACATAAAAAAGACTGTAGTAAAAAATATTTCGAGTAGAGCCATAGACACGATAAATACATATATATGAATAGAGGCCGAGTTTTTAATATCCAAGGATGATCTGCAGTAGATAGAGACAGAGAAAAAAAAACGAGTGAGTGAGTTGAACTGCGTTGGTTGTCGCTGCGTCAGCCGTTGTCATTGTTATCAATCTCACTCTGCGTCTCTCCCTTTTCAAACTTCGGCACAATGACAAAATTTTTTTTTTTTTTTTCATTTTTTTTTTATTCAATTTTTTTGGTTTTATTCTTCCAAATAGAGGTACCCCACTCATCCCCACTCCTCCTTATTTTCGCCACCAACTAACCCCTTTCCTGATTTCCCCTCATCTTCATATTCACCGATTCGAATGGGATCCCTTCCGACAATTCTCTCATTTCAATCTCCTCCTCTCTCCCTCTCTGTGCACGCGAGTCTCACCCTTCCTTCGTTTACTCTCACTCTCTCTCTCTCTTTCTCTCTTTCTCTCACTAGTCAACCCATATTATTTTTCATTCTTCTACATTCCAATGCGGTGTTATCTTTTTCTTTTACTCAATGTCTCAATATCTCCAGTCTATGTCTGTATTTATTATTGCAACCCCCTCCTCTCTCTCTCTCTCAACCCACTACCACCCTCCTAACCATTTCCTCCTACCTCCCTTTACACTTATTTTATACGTAGAAATGACATGAGAGGAGGGATAACTGTACAATACGTTCTTGAACAAAATCGCAAACGATCATCGTTTACAATTTTTTTTTTGTTTTTGTTTTTTTTTTCTTTTTTTTTTTACTTCATTCTACAATTTTACTTTATTTCTTCCTCTATCTTTTCCCCTCCCCCCTCCCCCTTCTTTCCTCTCCTTTCCTTCTCACTCCTCCTTCTCGATCTCTCGTTTTTTTTTTCTCACTCTCTCCACTCTCGCTCATCCTCTGCTACTATTCATCATCCCCTCACCGAGTTCATTTGTAATTTTTTTTTTTTTTTGTTTTCTCTGTTTCTTTTTTTTTCCTAACTGTTGTATAGAGTGATTCGTATAGTCGTCATTTTACCATTGCTTAACTGTAATAGATTACCAAGTATATAATTTGAATGAAAGTGAAGAGAAAGAGAGAGGAAGAAAAAGATTTGAAAGTATAAAGAGTAAAAAATTTAAAAAAATAAAAAATAAAGATAGAAAAACGATTGTTAGAATGTAAAAATGTGTCTTCCCTTTCTTCAATATAATTTTTTTTTTTTATCGTGTCCCTTTTGTTTGTTAATATATATATATATATTTATTATTTATTTTTTTGTTTTTGTTTCGTATATTTACAAAATTTTCCATTAAAATAATCCAATTTATTTATAAAAAAAATTAAAATTATTATCAATATATTATAATAGAAATTATAATTATAAAATTAACATTCAAACTATATTTTTTTATTAATTTATCGTTCAATATTTGTAATTGCATCAAATCATATTTTCCACCTCTCCATTCCTGTCTCTACACTCCCTATTCACCGGGTCTACCTCTTCTCTCTTGCTTTCTACTACACTTACATATAGACACATTAATCATCTACACACGACACAAGAGACGAAAAAAAATATATATACACCGTGTACGGGTATCGTTAGTCCAACGGAAGTCTATAGATAGATCCAGTGGTGCTGAACAAAAAATGTCGAGACGACTTTGCGTCATTTTACGTAGTTTATGAGATATTAACGTTTAAAGTTGATATGCTTGGGCCAATCAGAGCGCGAGAAAGTAGTTCACATCGGGATAGGCGTTTCTAAATTTTTGGAAAAATAATGTAGGAAGGCGAATAATGTAGAAATAATGCATAAGTAAAAATAGTACCGACTAGGGCTAAGCATCAATACGGTCGATAAGGTATTGGGTCCGCAGGTAATTTACAAAGCTAGAGGGACTTGCAAGCTGCTTCTGTATTTGTTTCTAGCGAAACTATGAAATACAAAATTTTACAATTTTCTACCTGGCATTCATCAGTTATTTTAAAACAAAATTTTTCCATACCCGCATTGACCGAGTGCGCTAAAGCGTAACGCTAGCCACTCGGTGGGATCGATGAAGGTTCGATTCTCGGATGCGGCTTTTTTTTTCTGATTTCTTGAATATTTATTCATTTTCATGAAGATGAAATGTGGGAATTATCGATAAAATCGTAACAACAACTTGAAATTATTTGAAATTGACTATTTTTACCAGTTGTAAAAAATATGATGTATCGAATAAGATGAGGCTATTTTTCGAATAAAAAAGGAAATGAAGCTAAGAATTTTATTTTATTTATATACAGAATTTATAAATGTTTGCAATTTTTGTGACAGCGTGAATGTATAATATAATGGAAAATAATTGCATGTGGCGCAAGGTAGTATATTTCCATAATAATTTTTCATTTATTTATTTGATTCGAATTTAAAACTTTGAAGTTTTTAATCTAACTCCTTCGAGAAATCCACGTGTTGTGTAGAAGTAATTTTCTATAATTTTCATCGAGGATATCATGTGCCCAAAATTGAATGATTTATTTGAATACACATTATGAAGTCTCTCAGATGATGTTGTGCAACCATTCAATAATGAATAATGAATGTAAATAATCATGATTATATGACACTTAAAAACAATATTCCCTAACTGCAGAATGAATAATTCTCAAAACATATTTTCATAAATCGAACAATATGTTCATTCACAGTTACTCATGTCGGAATATGATCAAATAGGTATTTAACCATAAACTAAGAAAGAGTTTTTATAATTGAGATTTTGTAGATACATGAGAAAAAAAGGCAACAAATCCGATCGCGCCATTGTTGAACGTCGTAGAAACCAAACTATCATAAATGAAGATTAAAAGACAGATTATACCTGTTCTGGTGTTGAAATTATTATTGCTGTCTCATTCTTATTGTACTCAAACTATGAAGGAATTCCCCCTTTATACAACTTTTTTTCGTTGGAGATTTTGACGAACTTATTTATGAAGAGCAAATATGTTTCGAATAAAAGTTGGTCCAATACTTCGAATTTACTGTGGATATTTTTTTTTCGTGGAAGAAAAGATATACGAAATAATGAAACGGACTGCAAAATAATTGCAACTATTATAACTTCAAATAATTTTTGAGAATGTTCTTTCACAGAGGGACTCGCAAATGATTGAATTCGTTTTATTCTTAAATTCAATTTCATCATTGGACATTTAAATTTACGACAAACAAGAAAATCAACACCAGATAAAAATATATTTTCGAGCAAAGACACTCAGGTAGATGTTCCCAAATACTCTCCCCCATGCTTCTTATTCTATTACTTATTTCGACTCGTTGATATCATCGATCCATTCCTCCATGATATGAGTGAAAATAAATCAATTCATTTGAATAAATCAATGACAATATGTGTGAACATGTTGATTTTTTATTTGCAATATCCGTCAATGAAAATTCGACAAACGAAAAACGAATTATTTTTCAATGATCCGCTTGAATCTTTATGAATAAAAAACCGCATTATTTTTGCGAATGATGCTTCTCAGAGACTCGCAAATAATCCATTTCAATTTTGTAACATTCAATCTCATCATTGGACATTTAAATTTACGACAAACAAGAAAATCAACACCAGATAAAAATATATTTTCGAGCAAAGACACTCAGGTAGATGTTCCCAAATACTCTCCACCATGCTTCTTATTCTATTACTTATTTCGACTCGTTAATATCATCGATCTATTTTTCCATGATATGAGTGAAAATAAATCAAACCATTTGAATAAATCAATGACAATATGTGTGAACATGTTGATTTTTTATTTGCAATATCCGTCAATGAAAATTCGACACACAAAAAACGAATTTTTTTCCAATGATCCGCTTGAATCTTTATGAATAAAAAACCGCATTATTTTTGCGAATGATGCTTCTCAGAGACTCGCAAATAATCCATTTCAATTTTGTAACATTCAATCTCATCATTGGACATTTAAATTTACGACAAACAAGAAAATCAACACCAGATAAAAATATATTTTCGAGCAAAGACACTCAGGTAGATGTTCCCAAATACTCTCCACCATGCTTCTTATTCTATTACTTATTTCGACTCGTTAATATCATCGATCTATTTTTCCATGATATGAGCGAAAATAAATCAAACCATTTGAATAAATCAATGACAATATGTGTGAACATGTTGATTTTTTATTTGCAATATCCGTCAATGAAAATTCGACACACAAAAAACGAATTTTTTTCCAATGATCCGCTTGAATCTTTATGAATAAAAAAATGCATCATTTTTGCGAGTGTTGCTTCTCAGAGACTCGCAAATAATCCAGTTCAATTTTGTAACATTCAATCTCATCATTGGACATTTAAATTTTCGACAAACAAGAAAATCGACACCAGATAAAAATATATTTTCGAGCAAAGACACTCAGGTAGATGTTCCCAAATACTCTCCCCCATGCTTCTTATTCTATTACTTATTTCGACTCGTTGATATCATCGATCTATTTTTCCATGATATGAGTGAAAATAAATCAAACCATTTAAATAAATCAATGACAATATGTGTGAACATGTTGATTTTTTATTTGCAATATCCGTCAATGAAAATTCGACAAACGAAAAACGAATTATTTTTCAATGATCCGCTTGAATCTTTATGAATAAAAAACCGCATTATTTTTGCGAATGATGCTTTTCAGAGACTCGCAAATAATCCATTTCAATTTTGTAACATTCAATCTCATCATTGGACATTTAAATTTACAACCAACAAGAAGATTGACACCAGATGAAAATATATTTTCGAGCAAAGACACTCAGGCAGATATTTCCAAAAAATGTTTATCATTATGCCAATACTCATAGTTTTATGTGTTTCATTTATGATCCTTATGTTTTTTTTTTGTGAATTTTTTTGCTTCAGAGTTTTTATAATTGAGATTTTGTAGATACATGAAGAAAAAAAGGCAACAAATCCGATCGCACCATTGTTGAACGTCGTAGCAACTAAACTGTCATAAATGAAGATTCGAAGACAGATTATACTTGTTTTGGTGTTAAAATTATTATTGCTGTCTCATTCTTATCGTATTTAAACTATGGCGGAATTCCCCCTTTATACAACTTTTTTTCGTTGGAGATTTTGACGAACTTATTTATGAAGAGCAAATATGCTTCGAATAAAAGTTGGTCCATTACTTCGAATTTACTGTGGATATTTTTTTTTTTCGTAAAAGAAAAGATATACGAAATAATGAAACGGACTGCAAAATAATTGCAACTATTATAACTTCAAATAATTTTTGAGAATGTTCTTTCACAGAGAGACTCGCAAATGATTGAAATCGTTTTATTCATAAATTCAATTTCATCATTGGACATTTAAATTTACAACAAACAAGAAAAATGACACCAGAAAAAAATATATTTTCGAACAACGACACTCAGGTAGATGTTCCCAAATACTCTCCCCCATGCTTCTTATTCTATTACTTATTTCGACTCGTTGATATCATCGATCCATTCCTCCATGATATGAGTGAAAATAAATCAATTCATTTGAATAAATCAATGACAATATGTGTGAACATGTTGATTTTTTATTTGCAATATCCGTCAATGAAAATTCGACACACAAAAAACGAATTATTTTTCAATGATCCGCTTGAATCTTTATGAATAAAAAACCGCATTATTTTTGCGAATGATGCTTTTCAGAGACTCGCAAATAATCCATTTCAATTTTGTAACATTCAATCTCATCATTGGACATTTAAATTTTCGACAAACAAGAAAATCGACACCAGATAAAAATATATTTTCGAGCAAAGACACTCAGGTAGATGTTCCCAAATACTCTCCCCCATGCTTTTTATTCTATCACTTATTTCGACTCGTTGATATCATCGATCTATTTTTCCATGATATGAGTGAAAATAAATCAAACCATTTAAATAAATCAATGACAATATGTGTGAACATGTTGATTTTTTATTTGCAATATCCGTCAATGAAAATTCGACAAACGAAAAACGAATTATTTTTCAATGATCCGCTTGAATCTTTATGAATAAAAAAATGCATCATTTTTGCGAGTGTTGCTTCTCAGAGACTCGCAAATAATCCATTTCAATTTTGTAACATTCAATCTCATCATTGGACATTTAAATTTTCGACAAACAAGAAAATCGACACCAGATAAAAATATATTTTCGAGCAAAGACACTCAGGTAGATGTTCCCAAATACTCTCCCCCATGCTTCTTATTCTATTACTTATTTCGACTCGTTGATATCATCGATCTATTCCTCCATGATATGAGTGAAAATAAATCAAACCATTTGAATAAATCAATGACAATATGTGTAAAAATGTTGATTTTTTATTTGCAATATCACCCGAATTTAAACAAGACAATCGTCACTAGAAAATATCATATTTTTGAACAAAAACACTCAAATAAACAACTGAATATTCAACTTTCAAAAGCGAATATTCTTACAAAATTTCATTCAAATAATATCCAAACAACAAATGATTATCTTACAACTAATCCGACGCAGGTAAACGAATCCCTCGACGGATCACCTCGATCGTGTCTGCTGTCCTGCTTCAAGTCCCCTTCTATGTATTTCTTCTCGGAGGTCAAATACTGCAACATGAATAAAAACATACATAAAATATTAGATGAATACAACAAGTAATCAATAGAATCAATATCTTTAGTTCATACTTAACTTTTTCGGGTCTCCACCTGCCTGGAAAACAAAAAAAGCAATTTTTTTAAATAATCTATATTGATATTCATCAATCGAAATGTAAATAATGGTACTTATCTCAAATAGTGGGGATTGGTGTTCCTCGTCAGACCCTGATCCAGTGTGATTATGCAGAATCATCTACAAGTTTGAGATCTGAAAATTGGGAGAAATAAAAATTAGTATCCTATCGAACATTTGTATTGGAAAAAAAATTAATGAATAAGAAATAAATAAACAAAAAAAGATGAACCATCCTAGTTTTCATTGAAAATACTCACATTTTCACATCCATTGTTGAAAATGTCCCCCGTCTTGCTCAATGCATAATTGACACCGCTTCAATAAATTCCGTATCGTTCTCTTGTAAACGTCCGGTGTTATCCCTTTTTGAGCTTCTACAATGCGTCGTCGAAGTTCCTCTTCGCTGTCGATGGGTGTTTTGTATACTCGATCCTTTAAGTAGCCCCACAAAAAATAATCCAGGGGATTCAAATCCGGTGATCGTGGTGGCCAATTGATTATCCCACCTCTTCCGATGAAACGGTCTCCAAAGTGCCTTTGGAGACATCGCTGGGCTTTTACCGAAGTGTGCGCTGGAGCACCATCGTGCTGAAAACATATCTTCTGATATGTTTCCCGCGTTATACCAGCGGCTCTGCTGAGGGGCCAGAGACGTCTACTGATGAAATCCGTATATTTTTTTGCGTTCAATGATCCTTGGAATTCATGAAACCCGACCTGCAATATAGAAAAAAAAATTGTCGTTTTTAATAAATATGCGGAAAAAAAAATGATTAAAAAAAAAAAAGATTATATTGAATCGCAAATAACTATAGCGGCAAAATTCATCCTTACCATTTTATTCCCCATCATTCCTGCCCATAAGTTGATTTTGAAGCGTCCCTGCACGCTTTTTCCGTCGTCGATCATACGGGGATTTGTCTTGGCATAATAATGCCGGTTGCGCCTGTTGAACGGTCCATTCCTTGAGAAGGTGCATTCGTCCGAAAATAATATATTATCCAAGAATCCCAGGTTGGCTTTCACTTGATCCAGAAGCCATTTACAGAAGTCGCGCCTCGCAGGATAATCCTTCGCCTCCAATCGTTGGACGCGCATGAATTTGTAGGGGTGGTAACCTGCTTCGCTGATGATTGTATGCACCGTCGTTTTCGACGTGTGCATCAATGTAGCCAAAGCCCGAATACTAATCTGAGGATTAGCTTCGAGCTGCCTAATGACGCGTTTTTCGCGCGCAACCGTCAGCACCTTTTTATATTTTCCGCCATTCTGATCAGGCATCGGATTGCTTTTTTCGCGGACCCGCCGATCAGCGGCAATGAAAACACGGTGATCAGGATGAGCGCGCTCGGGATATTCCTCGCGATACATTCTGGCTGCAAGTCGCCCGTTACCCCTTGCTTCACGATACACTCGAACCATATCGTGGTATTCATTGGCAGTATAAATTTGTTTCACCATGGCTGAAAAAAACAAAACACAAGACACAAAACGACACAAAAAAAGAAAAAAAATTGAAAATGAAAAATCCTCGGGGATCTAAAAAAAATGATTATACGAATATGAATGACAAATGAAATAATTATTGATCAATATAACGATCAGGTATACAAATCCTTATTGATGAGGTTGTCACTGGCAAGAACGAATATCGTGATGTTTCCGAAAGGGAGAACAAGTCAGGAGTGGAAAGAGATGAGGAATTGTGGGGGTTTAAATACCTCAGAAACGATTGAAACATGTGGCGAACTCTCATTACGCTACCGGATTGAAGACTAGAAAAAAAACATCATATATTTTTATCTCAATGAGGGATTTAATGGTATAACACAGCCGAAATACAGAACTGTCGAAATTCCACGGTAGTAAATTCAATACAGATGCTGGTACCATAAAAGCTGGAAAAAATTCACGAAAAAAACATGAAAATCATAAATGAAACTTATAAAACTATGAGTATTGGCATAATGATAAACAATTGTTGAGGATATCTACCTGAGTGTCTTCGCTCGAAAAAATATTTTCATCTGGTGTCAATCTTCTTGTTGGTTGTAAATTTAAATGTCCAATGATGAGATTGAATGTTACAAAATTGAACTGGATTATTTGCGAGTCTCTGAGAAGCAACACTCGCAAAAATGATGCATTTTTTTATTCATAAAGATTCAAGCGGATCATTGGAAAAAAATTCGTTTTTTGTGTGTCGAATTTTCATTGACGGATATTGCAAATAAAAAATCAACATGTTAACACATATTGTCATTGATTTATTTAAATGGTTTGATTTATTTTCACTCATATCATGGAAAAATAGATCGATGATATCAACGAGTCGAAATAAGTAATAGAATAAGAAGCATGGGGGAGAGTATTTGGGAACATCTACCTGAGTGTCTTTGCTCGAAAATATATTTTTATCTGGTGTCGATTTTCTTGTTTGTCGAAAATTTAAATGTCCAATGATGAGATTGAATGTTACAAAATTGAACTGGATTATTTGCGAGTCTCTGAGAAGCAACACTCGCAAAAATGATGCATTTTTTTATTCATAAAGATTCAAGCGGATCATTGGAAAAAAATTCGTTTTTTGTGTGTCGAATTTTCATTGACGGATATTGCAAATAAAAAATCAACATGTTCACACATATTGTCATTGATTTATTCAAATGGTTTGATTTATTTTCACTCATATCATGGAAAAATAGATCGATGATATTAACGAGTCGAAATAAGTAATAGAATAAGAAGCATGGGGGAGAGTATTTGGGAACATCTACCTGAGTGTCTTTGCTCGAAAATATATTTTTATCTGGTGTTGATTTTCTTGTTTGTCGTAAATTTAAATGTCCAATGATGAGATTGAATGTTACAAAATTGAAATGGATTATTTGCGAGTCTCTGAGAAGCATCATTCGCAAAAATAATGCGGTTTTTTATTCATAAAGATTCAAGCGGATCATTGAAAAATAATTCGTTTTTCGTTTGTCGAATTTTCATTGACGGATATTGCAAATAAAAAATCAACATGTTCACACATATTGTCATTGATTTATTCAAATGGTTTGATTTATTTTCACTCATATCATGGAACAATAGATCGATGATATCAACGAGTCGAAATAAGTAATAGAATAAGAAGCATGGGGGAGAGTATTTGGGAACATCTACCTGAGTGTCGTTGTTCGAAAATATATTTTTTTCTGGTGTCATTTTTCTTGTTTGTTGTAAATTTAAATGTCCAATGATGAAATTGAATTTATGAATAAAACGATTTCAATCATTTGCGAGTCTCTCTGTGAAAGAACATTCTCAAAAATTATTTGAAGTTATAATAGTTGCAATTATTTTGCAGTCCGTTTCATTATTTCGTATATCTTTTCTTTTACGAAAAAAAAAAATATCCACAGTAAATTCGAAGTAATGGACCAACTTTTATTCGAAGCATATTTGCTCTTCATAAATAAGTTCGTCAAAATCTCCAACGAAAAAAAGTTGTATAAAGGGGGAATTCCGCCATAGTTTAAATACGATAAGAATGAGACAGCAATAATAATTTTAACACCAAAACAAGTATAATCTGTCTTCGAATCTTCATTTATGACAGTTTGGTTGCTACGACGTTCAACAATGGTGCGATCGGATTTGTTGCCTTTTTTTCTTCATGTATCTACAAAATCTCAATTATGAAAACTCTGAAGCAAAAAAATTCACAAAAAAAAACATAAGGATCATAAATGAAACACATAAAACTATGAGTATTGGCATAATGATAAACATTTTTTGGAAATATCTGCCTGAGTGTCTTTGCTCGAAAATATATTTTCATCTGGTGTCAATCTTCTTGTTGGTTGTAAATTTAAATGTCCAATGATGAGATTGAATGTTACAAAATTGAAATGGATTATTTGCGAGTCTCTGAGAAGCATCATTCGCAAAAATAATGCGGTTTTTTATTCATAAAGATTCAAGCGGATCATTGAAAAATAATTCGTTTTTCGTTTGTCGAATTTTCATTGACGGATATTGCAAATAAAAAATCAACATGTTCACACATATTGTCATTGATTTATTCAAATGGTTTGATTTATTTTCACTCATATCATGGAAAAATAGATCGATGATATTAACGAGTCGAAATAAGTAATAGAATAAGAAGCATGGGGGAGAGTATTTGGGAACATCTACCTGAGTGTCTTTGCTCGAAAATATATTTTTATCTGGTGTTGATTTTCTTGTTTGTCGTTAATTTAAATGTCCAATGATGAGATTGAATGTTACAAAATTGAAATGGATTATTTGCGAGTCTCTGAGAAGCATCATTCGCAAAAATGATGCATTTTTTTATTCATAAAGATTCAAGCGGATCATTGGAAAAAAATTCGTTTTTTGTGTGTCGAATTTTCATTGACGGATATTGCAAATAAAAAATCAACATGTTCACACATATTGTCATTGATTTATTCAAATGGTTTGATTTATTTTCACTCATATCATGGAAAAATAGATCGATGATATTAACGAGTCGAAATAAGTAATAGAATAAGAAGCATGGTGGAGAGTATTTGGGAACATCTACCTGAGTGTCTTTGCTCGAAAATATATTTTTATCTGGTGTTGATTTTCTTGTTTGTCGTAAATTTAAATGTCCAATGATGAGATTGAATGTTACAAAATTGAAATGGATTATTTGCGAGTCTCTGAGAAGCATCATTCGCAAAAATAATGCGGTTTTTTATTCATAAAGATTCAAGCGGATCATTGAAAAATAATTCGTTTTTCGTTTGTCGAATTTTCATTGACGGATATTGCAAATAAAAAATCAACATGTTCACACATATTGTCGTTGATTTATTCAAATGAATTGATTTATTTTCACTCATATCATGGAGGAATGGATCGATGATATCAACGAGTCGAAATAAATAATAGAATAAGAAGCATGGGGGAGAGTATTTGGGAACATCTACCTGAATGTCTTTGCTCGAAAATATATTTTTATCTGGTGTCGATTTTCTTGTTTGTCGAAAATTTAAATGTCCAATGATGAGATTGAATGTTACAAAATTGAAATGGATTATTTGCGAGTCTCTGAGAAGCATCATTCGCAAAAATAATGCGGTTTTTTATTCATAAAGATTCAAGCGGATCATTGAAAAATAATTCGTTTTTCGTTTGTCGAATTTTCATTGACGGATATTGCAAATAAAAAATCAACATGTTCACACATATTGTCATTGATTTATTCAAATGGTTTGATTTATTTTCACTCATATCATGGAACAATAGATCGATGATATCAACGAGTCGAAATAAGTAATAGAATAAGAAGCATGGGGGAGAGTATTTGGGAACATCTACCTGAGTGTCGTTGTTCGAAAATATATTTTTTTCTGGTGTCATTTTTCTTGTTTGTTGTAAATTTAAATGTCCAATGATGAAATTGAATTTATGAATAAAACGATTTCAATCATTTGCGAGTCTCTCTGTGAAAGAACATTCTCAAAAATTATTTGAAGTTATAATAGTTGCAATTATTTTGCAGTCCGTTTCATTATTTCGTATATCTTTTCTTTTACGAAAAAAAAAAATATCCACAGTAAATTCGAAGTAATGGACCAACTTTTATTCGAAGCATATTTGCTCTTCATAAATAAGTTCGTCAAAATCTCCAACGAAAAAAAGTTGTATAAAGGGGGAATTCCGCCATAGTTTAAATACGATAAGAATGAGACAGCAATAATAATTTTAACACCAAAACAAGTATAATCTGTCTTCGAATCTTCATTTATGACAGTTTGGTTGCTACGACGTTCAACAATGGTGCGATCGGATTTGTTGCCTTTTTTTCTTCATGTATCTACAAAATCTCAATTATGAAAACTCTGAAGCAAAAAAATTCACAAAAAAAAACATAAGGATCATAAATGAAACACATAAAACTATGAGTATTGGCATAATGATAAACATTTTTTGGAAATATCTGCCTGAGTGTCTTTGCTCGAAAATATATTTTCATCTGGTGTCAATCTTCTTGTTGGTTGTAAATTTAAATGTCCAATGATGAGATTGAATGTTACAAAATTGAAATGGATTATTTGCGAGTCTCTGAGAAGCATCATTCGCAAAAATAATGCGGTTTTTTATTCATAAAGATTCAAGCGGATCATTGAAAAATAATTCGTTTTTCGTTTGTCGAATTTTCATTGACGGATATTGCAAATAAAAAATCAACATGTTCACACATATTGTCATTGATTTATTCAAATGGTTTGATTTATTTTCACTCATATCATGGAAAAATAGATCGATGATATTAACGAGTCGAAATAAGTAATAGAATAAGAAGCATGGGGGAGAGTATTTGGGAACATCTACCTGAGTGTCTTTGCTCGAAAATATATTTTTATCTGGTGTTGATTTTCTTGTTTGTCGTTAATTTAAATGTCCAATGATGAGATTGAATGTTACAAAATTGAAATGGATTATTTGCGAGTCTCTGAGAAGCATCATTCGCAAAAATGATGCATTTTTTTATTCATAAAGATTCAAGCGGATCATTGGAAAAAAATTCGTTTTTTGTGTGTCGAATTTTCATTGACGGATATTGCAAATAAAAAATCAACATGTTCACACATATTGTCATTGATTTATTCAAATGGTTTGATTTATTTTCACTCATATCATGGAAAAATAGATCGATGATATTAACGAGTCGAAATAAGTAATAGAATAAGAAGCATGGTGGAGAGTATTTGGGAACATCTACCTGAGTGTCTTTGCTCGAAAATATATTTTTATCTGGTGTTGATTTTCTTGTTTGTCGTAAATTTAAATGTCCAATGATGAGATTGAATGTTACAAAATTGAAATGGATTATTTGCGAGTCTCTGAGAAGCATCATTCGCAAAAATAATGCGGTTTTTTATTCATAAAGATTCAAGCGGATCATTGAAAAATAATTCGTTTTTCGTTTGTCGAATTTTCATTGACGGATATTGCAAATAAAAAATCAACATGTTCACACATATTGTCATTGATTTATTCAAATGAATTGATTTATTTTCACTCATATCATGGAGGAATGGATCGATGATATCAACGAGTCGAAATAAGTAATAGAATAAGAAGCATGGGGGAGAGTATTTGGGAACATCTACCTGAGTGTCTTTGCTCGAAAATATATTTTTATCTGGTGTTGATTTTCTTGTTTGTCGTAAATTTAAATGTCCAATGATGAAATTGAATTTAAGAATAAAACGAATTCAATCATTTGCGAGTCCCTCTGTGAAAGAACATTCTCAAAAATTATTTGAAGTTATAATAGTTGCAATTATTTTGCAGTCCGTTTCATTATTTCGTATATCTTTTCTTCCACGAAAAAAAAATATCCACAGTAAATTCGAAGTATTGGACCAACTTTTATTCGAAACATATTTGCTCTTCATAAATAAGTTCGTCAAAATCTCCAACGAAAAAAAGTTGTATAAAGGGGGAATTCCTTCATAGTTTGAGTACAATAAGAATGAGACAGCAATAATAATTTCAACACCAGAACAGGTATAATCTGTCTTTTAATCTTCATTTATGATAGTTTGGTTTCTACGACGTTCAACAATGGCGCGATCGGATTTGTTGCCTTTTTTTCTCATGTATCTACAAAATCTCAATTATAAAAACTCTTTCTTAGTTTATGGTTAAATACCTATTTGATCATATTCCGACATGAGTAACTGTGAATGAACATATTGTTCGATTTATGAAAATATGTTTTGAGAATTATTCATTCTGCAGTTAGGGAATATTGTTTTTAAGTGTCATATAATCATGATTATTTACATTCATTATTCATTATTGAATGGTTGCACAACATCATCTGAGAGACTTCATAATGTGTATTCAAATAAATCATTCAATTTTGGGCACATGATATCCTCGATGAAAATTATAGAAAATTACTTCTACACAACACGTGGATTTCTCGAAGGAGTTAGATTAAAAACTTCAAAGTTTTAAATTCGAATCAAATAAATAAATGAAAAATTATTATGGAAATATACTACCTTGCGCCACATGCAATTATTTTCCATTATATTATACATTCACGCTGTCACAAAAATTGCAAACATTTATAAATTCTGTATATAAATAAAATAAAATTCTTAGCTTCATTTCCTTTTTTATTCGAAAAATAGCCTCATCTTATTCGATACATCATATTTTTTACAACTGGTAAAAATAGTCAATTTCAAATAATTTCAAGTTGTTGTTACGATTTTATCGATAATTCCCACATTTCATCTTCATGAAAATGAATAAATATTCAAGAAATCAGAAAAAAAAAGCCGCATCCGAGAATCGAACCTTCATCGATCCCACCGAGTGGCTAGCGTTACGCTTTAGCGCACTCGGTCAATGCGGGTATGGAAAAATTTTGTTTTAAAATAACTGATGAATGCCAGGTAGAAAATTGTAAAATTTTGTATTTCATAGTTTCGCTAGAAACAAATACAGAAGCAGCTTGCAAGTCCCTCTAGCTTTGTAAATTACCTGCGGACCCAATACCTTATCGACCGTATTGATGCTTAGCCCTAGTCGGTACTATTTTTACTTATGCATTATTTCTACATTATTCGCCTTCCTACATTATTTTTCCAAAAATTTAGAAACGCCTATCCCGATGTGAACTACTTTCTCGCGCTCTGATTGGCCCAAGCATATCAACTTTAAACGTTAATATCTCATAAACTACGTAAAATGACGCAAAGTCGTCTCGACATTTTTTGTTCAGCACCACTGGATCTATCTATAGACTTCCGTTGGACTAACGATACCCGTACACGGTGTATATATATTTTTTTTTCTTCTTCTCGTCTTTTATATGTATCATTTTTGTATTAATTCATTGCGTGAAAATATTATGCATGATAATTTTTCCAATCAACTCTGTCACTATTTTAAAGAGTGGAATATAATCTATATGTAAATAAAAATATATTCATATGTGTAAAAGCGACAAAGTGTAAATTTATTCATGAATACTAAATAATTTATTTATTATTATTATTATATTTTTTTTTTTGCTCTCCCTCCCGATAATATTTATTTTTAATTTTTATTTTTTTCTCACTTTTTTTTTTTTTTTTTTTTTTTTGTCTTCTTCTTGTCACTTTCTCGAGAAGTAACAGTAGATATTTTTGTCTGACTCCAAGCATTACAATATTCACATAAGTAATAAGCACATTTGTACATGGAAGTAGAGAGTGACAATATATAATGCACATTTACCAACGGCGACTGTGTGTTTGCACAAAAAGTTTTATCGAATGCAAGAAATATGCATTGAAAAGGTACACACTAAAGTACGTGAATAAAAAAAAAAAA